>JANJGN010000026.1:1491666-2237500 GCA_026770705.1 Isurus oxyrinchus | reverse complement strand
CCCGTGCCTCTGTCTCTCTCTCTCTTGCCCCATCTCTCTGTTCCTCTGTCTCTCACCCCATCTCTCTCTCTCTTTCTCTCTTGCCCCATCTCTCTGTCACTGTCTGTCTCGCTCCAAATCTCTGGCTCCCTCTCTCTCTCTCGGTCCATCTTTCTGTCCTTCTCACTCTCGCCCCATGTCTCTCTCTCTCTCTCTCCCCATCTCTCTGTTGCTCTCTGTCCCTCTGTCTCTCACCCTGCCTCTCTTTCTCTCTCACTCTGCCTCTCTGTCACTCTCTCTCTGTCTCACTTCCTCTCTCTCTTGCTCTGTCTCTCTTTCTCCCTTGCCCTGTACTCTTTGTCGCTTTTTGCTCCTCTCTCTCACCCTGTGTCTCTCTCTCTCTCGCCCCATCTCTCTATCACTCCCTCTCATTGTCTCACACTGTCTCTCTCTGACCCTGTCTCTCTCTCTCTCTCTCACACCCATCATCATGTCATTCTTTGTCCCTGTCTCCCTCACCTCATCCCTCTGTTGCTCTTTGTTCTCTCTCTCTCTCGCCCCCTCTCTCTGCCCACTCTCCCTCTCTCTCCCTATCTCTCTTTCTCCCTGTTTCACTCTGTCCCTCTCTCATCCCTTCTCTCTCCCTCTCTCCCTGTCCCACTCTCTTGCCCAGTCTTTTTTGAGCCAAATTTGATGTAGCGCGAAAGAGAAAATATTTACAGGGTTACAGAGAAAGGGCGGATGAGTGGGGCCAGTGAAACTGCTCTTGCAGAGAGTTGACAGAAGCTCGATGGGCTGAATGGCCTCCTCCTGTGCTGTAACCGGCCTTCATTTTAAAGATGGAGAAGGTACTGGGATGTGGGGAAAATGGAGGAGAGGTGGATGATCACTGTGATCACTGTGCTGTACCTGTGTGGGAGTGTTTGATGGGGACAGTGTAGAGGGAGCTTTACTCTATATCTAACCCCGTACTGTACCTGCTCTGGGAGTGTTTAATGGGGACAGTGTAGAGGGAGCTTTACTCTGTACCTAACCCCTGCTGTACCTGTCCTGGGAGTGTTTGATGGGGACAGTGTAGAGGGAGCTTTACTCTATATCTAACCCGGTGCTGTACCTGTCCTGGGAGTGTTTGATGGGGACAGTGTAGAGGGAGCTTTACTCTGTACCTAACCCCTGCTGTACCTGTCCTGGGAGTGTTTGATGGGGACAGTGTAGAGGGAGCTTTACTCTGTACCTAACCCCATGCTGTACCTGTCCTGGGAGTGTTTGACGGGGACAGTGTAGAGGGAGCTTTACTCTATCTAACACCGTGCTTAACCTGTCCTGGGAGTGTTTGACAGGGACAGTGTAGAGGGAGCTTTACTCTATATCTAACCCTGTGCTGTACCTGCTCTGGGAGTATTTTATGGAGACAGTGTAGAGGGAGCTTTACTCTGTATCTAACTCCGTGCTGTACCTGTCCTGGGAGTGTTTGATGGGGTCAGTGTAGAGGGAGCTTTACTCTGTACCTAACCCCTGCTGTACCTGTCCTGGGAGTGTTTGATGGGAACAGTGTAGAGGGAGCTTTACTCTGTATCTAACCCGGTGCTGCACCTGTGTTGGAGTGTTTGATGGGGACAGTGTGGAGGGAGCTTTACTCTATATCTAACCCCGTACTGTACCTGCTCTGGGAGTGTTTGATGGGGACAGTGTAGAGGGAGCTTTACTCTGTACCTAACCCCTGCTGTACCTGTCCTGGGAGCGTTTGATGGGGACAGTGTAGAGGGAGCTTTACTCTATATCTAACCCCGTGCTGTACCTGCTCTGGGAGTATTTTATGGAGACAGTGTGGAGGGAGCTTTACTCTGTATCTAACACCGTGCTGTACCTGTCCTGGGAGTGTTTGATGGGGTCAGTGTAGAGGGAGCTTTACTCTGTACCTAACCCCTGCTGTACCTGTCCTGGGAGTGTTTGATGGGAACAGTGTAGAGGGAGCTTTACTCTGTATCTAACCCGGTGCTGCACCTGTGTTGGAGTGTTTGATGGGGACAGTGTGGAGGGAGCTTTACTCTATATCTAACCCCGTACTGTACCTGCTCTGGGAGTGTTTGATGGGGACAGTGTAGAGGGAGCTTTAATCTGTACCTAACCTCTGCTGTACCTGTCCTGGGAGCGTTTGATGGGGACAGTGTAGAGGGAGCTTTACTCTATATCTAACCCCGTGCTGTACCTGCTCTGGGAGTATTTTATGGAGACAGTGTGGAGGGAGCTTTACTCTGTATCTAACCCGGTGCTGTTCCTGTCCTGGGAGTGTTTGACAGGGACAGTGTAGAGGGAGCTTTACTCTGTATCTAACCCTGTGCTCTACCTGTCCTGGGAGTGTGTGATAGGGACAGTGTAGAGGGAGCTTTACTTTGTATCTAACCCCTACTGTACCTGCCCTGGGAATTGTTGATGAGCACAATGTAGATGGAACAGACCCAGGAGAATCAAACATAGAAGATCCTGAGGGGTCTTGACAGGGTGGATGTAGAGAGGATGTTTTTTCTTGTGGGAGAATCTAGAACTAGATGTCACTGTTTAAAAATAAGGGCTTTCCCATTTAAAACAGAGATGAGGTGAAATTTATTCTCTGAGGTTCGTGAGCCTTTGGAATTCTCTCCTTGCAAAGGAGTTGGAAGCAGAGTCGGTGAATATTTTTCAGGCAGAGGTGGAGAATTCTTGGTAAACAAGGGGATGCTAGGTTATCAGGGTGGAGGGGAGGTGGGATGCAGATTTCAGGTTATGATCAGATCAGCCACGATCTTATTAAATGGAGGAGCAGGTTTGAAGGGCTGAGTGGCCTACTCCTGCTCCTTGTTTGTATTCGTATGTAAACAAGGAAACTCGTGATGAATTTGTGAGTTTTGCTTCGCGAAATACTTTAGTATTAGTTGGGAATCTTGACCCAGTGAAATTTTGCCCCGTTATAAGAATAGATGTTATAACATCTTGTAATATTCGGGTTCCCTGAGTACAGAGTGTAACAACATTTGCAGCGTTCCAAAACATATTATTCCTGGTGTTTGTATTGTCTGAATCCAGCTGTCAATTCTCTCCTAATGCTGCTAATTTTGCCCTGACAGGCAGGGGAATAAAGTTCAGTCTCTCAGTGATTCTCCAGATTTAACAATGAAAGTTTTTAAATGGGGGCTTTATGGGGGACGTTGCAGTGATAAGGGGGGAACCTCCCAAATCTAGAGCCCCTTTGATGTCAAGGAGCACACAGGACAGGAGAAGGCAAAATAGGGAAGCTTATATCAGATACTGAGAGCTCACACACACAGGCAAAAACAGACATAAAACAACAAACTGACACACACACACACACACACACACACACACACACACACACACACACACAAACACACTCATAAATACACTCACACTCACAAATACACACACACACACACACACACACACTCTCACACACACACACACACACAAATACACTCACACACACACTCGCACTCACACACACTCACACACATTTACACACACATACACACATACACACACTCACACACACTCTCACTCACACACACTCTCACTCACACACACTCTCACTCACACACACTCTCACTCACACACACTCTCACTCACACACTCGCACTCACGCACACTGGTACTCTCCCACACTTGCACTCTCTCACACTCACAATTACACTCACACACACAGACTCACATACACACACACTCACACACACTCATACATACACACACACACACAATCACACACACACAATTACACACACTCACACACTCACTCTCACATGATGGTACAGCCACCCATTAGCAAGGTAAAGGAACTGACTGTCTTTATTGCCAATGAATTGGAGCACATGAGCAAGGAAATATTTGATGTGGACAATTTAGAGGGAGCTTTACTCTGCATATACCCGATTCTCTACATGCCCTGGGAGTGTTTGATAGGGACAGTGTGGAGGGAGCTTTTCTCTGTATCTAACCCTGTGCTGTACCTCTCCTGGGAGCGTTTGATGGGGACAGTGTAAAGGGAGCTTTTCTCTGTTTCTAACCCCGTGCTGTACCTGTCCTGGGAATGTTTGATGGAGGCAGTGTAGCGGGAGCTTTACTCTGTATGTAACCCTGTGCTGTACCTGTCCTGCGAGTGTTTGATGGGGACAGTGTAGAGGGAGCTTTACTCTGTATCTAACCCCGTGCTGTACCTATCCTGGGAGTGTTTGATGGGGACAGTGTAGAGGGAGCTTTACTCTGTATCTAATCCCGTGCTGTACCTGTCCTGGGAGTGTTTGATGGGGACAGTGTAGAGGGAGCTTTACTCTATATCTAACCACGTGCTGTATCTGTCCTGGGAGTGTTTGATGGGGACAGTGTAGAGGGATCTTTACTCTGTATGTAACCCCTTGCTGTACCTGTCCTGGGAGTGTTTGATGGGGTCAGTATAGAGGGAGCTTTACTCTGTATGTAACCCCGTGCTGTACCTGTCCTGGGAGTGTTTGATGGGGTCAGTGTAGAGGGAGCTTTATTCTATATCTAACCCCTTGCTCTACCTGCCCTGGGAGTGTTTGATGTGGTCAGTGTAGAGGGAGCTTTACTCTGTATCTAACCCCTTGCTATACCTGTCCTGGGAGTGTTTGATGGGATCAGTGTAGAGGGAGCTTTACTTTGTATCTAACCCTGTGCTGTAGCTGTCCTGGGAGTGTTTGATGGGGTCAGTGTAGAGGGAGCTTTTCTCTGTATCTGACCCGTGCTGTATCTGTCCTGGGAGTGTTTGATGGGGTCAGTGTAGAGGGAGCTTTATTCTGTATCTAACCCTGTGCTGTACCTGCCCTGGGAGTGTGTGATGTGGACAGTGTAGAGGGAGCTTTATTCTGTAACTAACCCCATGCTGTACCTGTCCTGGGAGTGTTTGATGGGGAGAGTGTAGAGGGAGCTTTACTCTGTATCTAACCCCGTGCTGCACCTGTCCTGGGAGTGTTTGATGTGGACAGTGTAGAGGGAGCTTTACTCTGTATCTAACCCCGTGCTGTACCTATCCTGGGAGTGTTTGATGGGGACAGTGTAGAGGGAGCTTTACTCTGTATCTAACCCCGTGCTGTACCTGTCCTGGGAGTGTTTTATGGGGACAGTGTGGAAGGAGCTTTACTCTATCTAACCCCGTGCGGTACCTGTCCTGGGAGTGTTTGATGGGGACAGTGTAGAGGAAGCTTTACTCTGTATCTAACCCCGTGCTGCACCTGTCCTGGGAGTGTTTGATGTGGACAGTGTAGAGGGAGCTTTACTCTGTATCTAACCCCGTGCTGTACCTATCCTGGGAGTGTTTGATGGGGACAGTGTAGAGGGAGCTTTACTCTGTATCTAACCCCGTGCTGTACCTGTCCTGGGAGTGTTTGATGGGGTCAGTGTAGAGGGAGCTTTTCTCTGTATCTGACCCGTGCTGTATCTGTCCTGGGAGTGTTTGATGGGGTCAGTGTAGAGGGAGCTTTATTCTGTATCTAACCCTGTGCTGTACCTGCCCTGGGAGTGTGTGATGGGGATAGTGTAGAGGGAGCTTTATTCTGTAACTAACCCCATGCTGTACCTGTCCTGGGAGTGTTTGATGGGGAGAGTGTAGAGGGAGCTTTACTCTGTATCTAACCCCGTGCTGCACCTGTCCTGGGAGTGTTTGATGTGGACAGTGTAGAGGGAGCTTTACTCTGTATCTAACCCCATGCTGTACCTATCCTGGGAGTGTTTGATGGGGACAGTGTAGAGGGAGCTTTACTCTGTATCTAACCCCGTGCTGTACCTGTCCTGGGAGTGTTTGATGGGGACAGTGTGGAAGGAGCTTTACTCTATCTAACCCCGTGCTGTACCTGTCCTGGGAGTGTTTGATGGGGACAGTGTAGAGGAAGCTTTACTCTGTATCTA
Source organism: Isurus oxyrinchus (assembly GCA_026770705.1). NCBI lineage: Eukaryota > Metazoa > Chordata > Chondrichthyes > Lamniformes > Lamnidae > Isurus > Isurus oxyrinchus. Next base: position 2,231,611 of record JANJGN010000026.1, on the reverse strand, counting down.
ACCCCGTGCTGCACCTGTCCTGGGAGTGTTTGATGTAGACAGTGTAGAGGGAGCTTTACTCTGTATCTAACCCCGTGCTGTACCTATCCTGGGAGTGTTTGATGGGGACAGTGTAGAGGGAGCTTTACTCTCTATCTAACCCCGTGCTGTACCTGTCCTGGGAGTGTTTGATGGGGACAGTGTGGAAGGAGCTTTACTCTATATCTAACCCCATGCTGTATCTGTCCTGGGAGTGTTTGATGGGGACAGTGTGGAAGGAGCTTTACTCTATCTAACCCCGTGCTGTACCTGTGTTGGGAGTGTTTGATGGGGACAGTGTAGAGGAAGCTTTACTCTGTATCTAAACCCGTGCTGTACCTGTCCTGGGAGTGTTTGATGGGGACAGTGTAGAGGGAGCTTCACTCTGTATCTAACCCCGTGCTGCACCTGTCCTGGGAGTGTTTGATGTGGACAGTGTAGAGGGAGCTTTACTCTGTATCTAACCCCGTGCTGTACCTATCCTGGGAGTGTTTGATGGGGACAGTGTAGAGGGAGCTTTACTCTCTATCTAACCCCGTGCTGTACCTGTCCTGGGAGTGTTTGATGGGGACAGTGTGGAAGGAGCTTTACTCTATATCTAACCCCATGCTGTATCTGTCCTGGGAGTGTTTGATGGGGACAGTGTGGAAGGAGCTTTACTCTATCTAACCCCGTGCTGTACCTGTGTTGGGAGTGTTTGATGGGGACAGTGTAGAGGAAGCTTTACTCTGTATCTAAACCCGTGCTGTACCTGTCCTGGGAGTGTTTGATGGGGACAGTGTAGAGGGAGCTTCACTCTGTATCTAACCCCGTGCTGTACCTGTCCTGGGAGTGTTTGATGTGGACAGTGTAGAGGGAGCTTTACTCTGTATCTAACACCGTGCTGTACCTGTCCTGGGAGTGTTTGATGGGGACAGTGTAGAGGGAGCTTTACTCTGTATCTAGCCCGTGCCGCACCTGTCCTGAGGGTGTTTGTCACGGAAATCGGAGTGAACACTCAGACCCAGGAGGTTTGTCTCTGAAGTCTTTATTGAATCATGAAATCACAGAGAGCCCAGCAGCATACAATGGAGCTAGCCGGCACTCCGAGAAGCATCAGACTACACACATAGTTATAGCAAAAGCGTACGTGACAGAGGTCATGCAAATTATAAAGTTGCTTGACCCTTAGTAATTATTAACATTGAAATTTTTATCTTTGGCATGTATACAATTGTTCTATCTTAGTTTATAATTACAGAGAACCTTGAGTAGTTACACAAAAACCTTGAGTAGCCCATCTGGCAATTAGTCATCTGGACAGACAACAGATAGCGTGACTAGGCCCTGTCTCATGTGCTGATAACAGACATCCTAGCTTGGTTTCAAGGACGCTTGGTAGTTTGTTCAGTATACTTGTTTTCATTCCTCCACAATAGCTGACAGCACAGGTTTGTCTGCTACTGGTGTAAGGACACTTCGTTGTAGTATTCCACTATGGTTTAACCACTTAACCCTTTGTTATCCTGTAGATGTATTTTATTCTCCCACAACCCCTCCTTGTTATTACCAATAAATACTTATACCCTGAGGCTGGGGGCATATGTACGAAATCAATTTGTAAGTTTTCAAAAGGCATTTTAGGCATTGGTAGGTGATCGTACTTAGCTGCCTCTGTCCCCTTATTATTCTGCTGGCAAATTAGACAAGAGCGTGTGATTTTCTGTTTGGTTGTAGTGATATCAGGTACAAACCATTGCTGGTTAATTGCATGCAGTTGAGGAAAGACTGAGTAATTTTTATAACAAGGATTCCTGGTGGGCTACAGTAATGGGGTGGTTCTCCGGTCGGGGAAGTTGGCTGCTGTATGTTTTAATTGGGTTGATCACAGTAGGTGTTATAGGGTGCTGTACATGTGTTGCTTTGTGGATTTGTTGTGTCCAATGTATTAATGGAGCCATGAATGGAGATACCACTGGGTTGGCAGGAGCTCCAGTTGTCCCTCAAATGATGTGCACTGATCCCAGTGAGGCTCACTGGTGGGGAGAGAAGGTTTACCCTGCCAGAGATCGGCCTTTTCCTTATGGTTATGAACTCCCTTATGATAATGAAGATACTATTCCTCATTGGTGTTAATCTAGAAGATGAACAAGGAGGGATTGTGGGAGAATAAAATACATCTACAGGATAACAAAGGGTTAAGTGGTTAAACCATAGTGGAATACTACAACGAAGTGTCCTTACACCAGTAGCAGACAAACCTGCGCTGTCAGCTATTGTGGAGGAATGAAAACAAGTATACTGAACAAACTACCAAGCGTCCTTGAAACAAAGTTAGATGTCTGTTATCAGCACATGAGACAGGGCCTAGTCATGCTATCTGTTGTCTGTCCAGATGACTAATCGTCAGATGGGCTACTCAAGGTTTTTGTGTAACTACTCAAGGTTCTCTGTAATTATAAACTAAGATAGAACAATTGCATGCTGCATCCCCCCTTTGCCCAAGTGTGCCTGTGCATGCACTAGGCGACACAGGGGCAAAAACAGACTGTGAGGACAAATCAGTCGGCCATCCGAATGAAACCAAAATCCGTCTTTATAATAGCATTGTGCCCTTTCCCATGACCGTTTTTCCTGCATTGTACAGTTTTGTTGGGCTTCCTGTAGTTGGACAGACTCTAGAGCAGGCAGGGGAGGGCGCTTTGGGACACTGAGCGCCTGTGAAAGATGTGTTTGTGCAGCTGCTACTTCTCTGGCTGCCTGGTCAGCGCGGGCATTCCCTATAGAGACATCATCAGTCAGTTTAGTATGTGCTTTGCATTTGATGACTGCCAAACGTTTCGGCAATTGAATCGCTTCTAGGAGGTTCAGCACAAGTTGGGAATGTTTAATGGACTTTCCTGCTGACGTAATGAAACCCCGATTTTTCCATATTTGGCCGAAATCATGGACAACGCCAAAGGCATATCGAGAATCGGTGTAAATATTGGCTGCTCGATCTCTGGCCAGGCTACGAGCTCGGGTTAGGGCAAAAAGTTCTGCTGCCTGTGCCGAAGTGCCAGGAGGTAGTGCGTAAGGTTCCACAATGTGGGGTTGATTCACAACACCGTAACCGGCAAGGAGCAAATAGTCTCTTAGTCGATGAGAAGAGCCGTCGGTGTAAAAGGTAACATCTGGATCTCGTAGAGGATCCATCTGCAGATCCAATCTAGGAGAAGTGGATTGTTCGACCATTGTGCAACACAGTCATGTTCCTCCTCCTCAGAGGACTCGGGAACAAAAGTGGCAGTATTACTGGCCGGCGATCGGCGATAGGTGTAATTGGGATGCGATAATAAAATCACTTCCTACCCCGTGCGTCGGGAGGCAGTAAAATGTTGTGAAGCAGCAGCGGAGTTTAGCAGCAGCATAACAGTGTGGGGTACCCGTAACTCACAAGGGTGATCGAGGACTAACGGCAAAGATTTTTCAATCATTGTAGCAGCAACAGCGCAGGCATCCCCAGCACCACAGCAGGAAGAGCCGTAGAATAATAAGTGATCGGTTTGCTACCTCCATTACGGTCTTGAGTAAGCAGTCCGGTGGCGAATCCTCTCTTTTCGCAAACGTGCAGCTGAAAAGGACGCTCATGGTTGGGAAACCCCAGAGCCGGGGCCGTGGTCACAGCTGACTTGAGAGCTTGAAATGCTGACACCTGTTTTGAGGTCCATTGGTCAAGCGGAGGCGCCTCCTTCATCGTAACTGCACGGAGGGCAGCATCATGTCGGCAATAATCGGGAATCCACTGTCTGCAATAGCCCACTATACCTAGAAAAGGAAGAATCTCTTTCTTTGTTTCAGGGGGTGGTATCCGCAGGATGGCTTGTACTCGTTCGGGTCCTATCTGCCGAGTCCCTGTTTTTAAAGTGAATCCCAGGTACTGAACCAGCGGCTGGCAGAACTGCAGTTTAGATCTCGATACTCTACAGCCTCTTGTTGCTAAAAATTGGAGTAACGTTACTGAGTCCTCCAAGCAGTCTGCCAGTGAAGGGGAGGCCACTAAAAGGTTATCGGCATACTGTATGAGTGTAGAGTTTCCATTCAAATAGCACTCATCTAAGTCACGTTTCATTGCAGCTGCATATATGGCAGGACTTTCCGTGTATCCCTGGGGAAGCCTCGTCCAAGTATACTGCTGTCCTTTATATGTAAAAGCGAATAGATATTGACTGTCAGGATGGAGGGGGATAGAAAAGGAAGTGGAGCACAGGTCTGTTACGGTATAGGCTACAGCGGCAGAAGGGATAGAGGACAGGATCACACTTACATCGGGTACTACTTGTGCTATGGGGTCACAATGCTATTTACGGCTCACAAGTCCTGCACAAAATGCCATTCGTTTGGCCGTCCAATTTTAGGTATAAGTAGTATGGGTGTGTTACAGGGGCTAACAGTGGGCTTAAGGACTCCTTGTTGGAGCAGGGCATTCATGACTGGGGCTATGCCTGTCTCAGCGTCAGGAGTTAATCAGTATTGCCGAACGCAGGGCAGGACAGCATTCTTTCGCAGTACGACACAGTGATCTGGGGCGGAAAGCACTCGGCCGACATGATTTTTATGCAAAGCCCACAGGTCATCATCGACTATGTCTAATGCATAAGGACCAACAGAGCCAGGCTGCTCAGGTGGTTGTTGTTGCTGGAATTTGGCTGGTTGGGGGGGGGGGGGTGGGGGGGGGGGGGGTCGATTATTTGACAGGAAATCCCTGGGAGATAGATTCTACCCTCAGCAGGTCCGAACCATTCAAACGATCCGATGCACTCAGAGGTAGGGGTCTGCTGCAGCCTCTTGATCATCGGACCGATATGGTCTGCCTAAAAGGTGGGGCCAAATAGCAAGGGTCAGATGGGGCACAGAATCAGGGCTCATTTGAAACAGACTGCTGCTCCGTGGTCAAACTCACCGGGACGCCCAAACCCGCCTCGCCGAAATAAAGATAGGGATCAGGGCAAACGGGGGTCACTTTTCCTGTGAGAATGCTGACCCTTTGATGGTATTCAGGGTCGTCTTTCACTGTAAACCATGCGGTACAATGTAGGCGAGAGTAATACTGTGCTACCTGTAACAGACTCTTTAGAGTTTTAACAGGCGGTGAACTTGGTACTCTGTCAATTTTCTGCCTTAATTGGCCCATCCTGGCCACGTAAGGATTATTCTCGAGTTGCCAGCAGTATAAGATTGGTTCAGGCTTAGCCTCAGGGATAAGGAACAAGGACGTTAACTGATGAGTTTGGGGTGAGGGCACCTCCATATACATGCCTTGTGGCGTGCAGTAAATACACTGGCTCCCAATTTGCACAAAGTTTGGCGTCCTAGCAGGGGAAAGGGAGTGGTTTTCGAAACTATCGAATGTCTCCTCCACACGGTTGTCTTCCAGTGACAAGGCAACCCGCTTGGATAGAGGTTCCGACAGGGGAACGCCTGCAACTCCTGCAGTTACTACCCTATTTTGGCTAAGGAGTAATCCCAGGGAGGGAGGTATGGAGGATAGGGTAGCGCCAGTGTCCACCAAGGCTCGTAAATGTGTGTCTCCTATTCTAAGGGTTACCATAGGGTGCACTTCAGAGTCTTGGGAAAGTGATATAACCGCTCCCTGTACCATAACCACCCCTGGGCCCGGCTAATCTTGCGGAAAAGTGGTATTGTAAGTAAAGGAGGGAATCGCGTCGGGCTGCTGACCATAGGACACATCAGGTTCCTTAGGGGGAGCAGATCGACATTCTCTAGCCCAGAGCCCCTTTTTTCTGCATTTATGACAGGTGCCTTGGGATTTATCTCTCCTCAGGCCTCTTGCCTGACCCTTACATTTATCCTGACCTTGATGATAAAATTGGGTCTTTTGTTGTTTGGGGCCCTCTCGGGGATTGATGAATAGTCCTTCCCAGTTCATGTTAACCAAAGTAGTGGTAATTTCAGAACATTGCATGGTTTGCCAATTTAGGTTTTGCATTTTGAAAGTCTGGGCATGTTGAGGCAGCATGCAGTTCAGCAACGTCTGTATGGCTAAGGGCCCGTTGCATTCCGGGGGAACACCCGCGTACTCCTCCCAAGTGTTACGGAATCGGGTGATAAAATCAGGGGCGCTTTCCTCTTTCTTTTGTAAGCGACGAGCTACTTCCCCCATGTCCCCGTGCCTTTGCGCTGCTCCCATGATGGCAGTTCAGCCCCCTTTCTCGCAGCCAAAGTCCCAGACTTTCATTCCCAGCTTCCGCTTGTTCATCATCTTTTCGCCGATCCCCATTTTCCCCAGGCGGTACCTGAATGGTATTCTTCAGTGTGGCCCAGGAGCCACGGTAAGCAAATTTTAACAAGACTGGCAAGTCGCCTGGAAGGGGCTGATAAATTGCACACGTCTGATCCAGCCGATTTAGAAAGGCAACCGGGCGCCTTATGGGGTTGGGCGCTTCGGCTACCATAGCTCGAGCTTCCGCCGGAGTCCACGGTTTGAGTATAGCCGTGTTGCCGATCATTATTTTAGGGTTCTGAAGTACACGAGAGGTAGTGTCAGCCGCTCCCTTCCTAGAACTGCTTCGTGTGGTCATCGGTTGCAGTTCTGCATTGCTTGGACTATCGGCTCCCGATTCCCTTGCCCGGGGGTCGGGATCAGGTTGGGCATTATCTGGGACATGATTTGATGCTCCCGCTCCTGCCTCTGCACCTAAACCGGCCGCTCTATTGGACTGTCTCCAAGCCGCCGTTATTTCTATGAGCTCGCCCGTTAGGGGATCAGGCGGGGGAGGCCAGTGAGGATCGCCGGACGCCGGGAGTCTTGGGTACAGGGTATAAGGTCCCAATAAGCCGGGGCTAAGGGGATATGGTGGAGGGGCAGACGCTAAAGCGGAAGACGCATCTTTGCAAGCGGTTACGGGGTGGGGGTGGGGGTGGTGGGGGGGGGGGGGTCCCCTCTTGGTCTGTCGGGATTTCATTATCTGTGGCCCGATTTCCTTTTTATTCTTTTGCTTGGGGGGTTGGTGGCGTTTCGCCACCTCCATTCATTTATCAAAACAACAAACAACCCATCATATTATCAAAATCCCAAGTAGGATCTCCGGCCCCATTGGCTACTCCATCCCACCAGGCCTGAATAAGGGGTATTTTAAAACTTCCCCCATATGGCCATTCTCCCTGCGTCCATCCGTACAGGTCACTGCTAAAAGGCACCGCATGCCGGTCATCACCCGTTTCTCTTATAACAACGTCGGCTGGCGACCCCAGAGGGACCAGCGAATCTCCTACCAGCTGACGAGCTCTGGTTACTGTTATCCTTCGTTTTTCCATTTTCTTACCCATCTTTATGGTTCCTGTTTTAAGCTCCAGTTTCGCCGGTATCAGTTTGTTCTTAGTGCTTTGAGAAGCGGGGGGAGTGGCAGAGCCGCTCTGCTGTTGTGACCTCCCATTTTTCTGAAAAAAAAACACAATTAACAGCACAGCCCGTTTTCCGACCCTATGTGCTCACCGGTGTTTAAGAGTTCCTCAACAAGTCCTCCAGTACCTTGGGTCCTTCTTATGGTCGGTAGCTACCCTTTTATCTGCCGTCCCCCTTTCAGCTGGGACGTTAATTCACTGCCCTCCCCCTCTCAGCTAGGATGCAGTTCGTACTCTCCCCAACTTGGGAGAGTAGTTCCTCCCTGTCTCCGCGAAGGTTCTTTTTGAAGATCTGACGGCCCAGGATTTCAATCACCTCTCCTACTTAAGAGGCTGCTGGACTTCAGTCGGATCCCATCCTCGTCGCCAATTTGTCACGGAAAACGGAGTGAACACTCAGACCCAGGAGGTTTGTCTCGGAAGCCTTTATTAAATCGTGATATCAGCAGCATACAATGGAGCTAGCCAGCACTCTGAGAAGCATCAGAGTACACACATAGTTGTAGCAAAAGCGTACGTGACAGAGGTCATGCAATTTATAAAGTTGCTTGACCCTTAGTAATTAATAACATTGAAATCTTATCTTTGGCATGCATACAAATGTTCTTTCTTAGTTTATAATTACACAAAAACCTTGAGTAGCCCATCTGGTGATTAGTCATCTGGACAGACAACAGATAGCGTGACTAGGCCCTGTCTCATGTGCTGATAACAGACTTGGTTTCAAGGATGCTTGATAGTTTGTTCATCATACTTGTTTTCATTCCTCCACAATAGCTGACAGCGCAGGTTTGTTTACTACTTGATGTACTGGTGCAAGGACACTTCGTTGTAGTATTCCAGTATTGTTTAACCACTTAACCCTTTGTTATCCTGTATATGTATTTCATTCTTCCACAGGGACAGAGTCGGTGTCTAGGGAGTTGAGGTTGTAGCGGGGGCTGAAGACAATGACTTCAGTCTTCCCAATATTTAAATGGAGGAAATTTCTGTTCGCCCAGTACTAGTTGCCAGACAAGTCAGGATGGTGTGTGACTTGGAGATGAACTTGGAGATGATGGTGTTCACATACGCCTGCTACCCTGATCCTTCTGGGTGGTGGAGGTTGAGGGTTTGGGAGATTCTGTCAAAGCTCTGGTTGCATTGTAGATATATGAAATCTTGCTCCTTCACCCCTGCTCTCTCTCTCTCCCTCACTCACTTTTTCTCCCTCTCTTTCCTGCCATGGATCCCAGAATCTTGTGTAGGCGCAGACCGAGTGGCAGGGTCCCTTGCGATGTTTTACAATCCTTGCTCCTTATTCTTGGGGATAACAGAGTCGCTTGTATCTCTCAATAAATTTTCTTCAACTTCGCCAAGAGGGAGCTTGACTCAAGAACACATCATTGGGTCCAATGAATCCAACTTGCCATCAACCAGAGGAAGAAAACCAGTCAAGATTATCCTTCTGATAGTCTAAGTTTCAATAAAATATTAGCTCGATTTTATTCTTCCTGAATGTTGTAAGGGTCTGGGTTCAACTCCTCAGTAAATATTCCCCGATCTTCAGGAGAACAGGAGTTGGGTTCACTGAGTGATGCAGAAGACGAGGTGAGGCAGGTTAAGTTGTAAGAATATTTTTTTAAGAATCTGTCACAATAAGAAAGCATGTGACCTGGTGATTATGAAAGAGTATAATTTGCAAAGCTAAATAAATCCCGAAAAGAAAAGCTAACTAATTCTGATCTCTGTAAGAGAGTCCAAAATGTAATCTTTACTTGTTACAGATATAAGAATTCTGAGAGTAAGTAAGGATATCCATCAAATATGAAAGTAATATTTCCTTCATCCCCAGTATGTGAGATCCGCTACATTCAGAACAATTCTGAAGTCAATCTTGGAGAATCTGATGAATCCCCCAAACAAATCTGAAGATTCAAGTTTCAGTTGAGATATTTATAATGAATCTTGGGGTTGTATAGTTAATGGTAGCGTGGAAGATGTCCATTTGATCACTAACAGACCATCCCTAATTAGTATCCTATATTTGGTGAAAGGTCCACCTATTATAATGAGGGTACCTGTTCAATTTCTAGGAAATGTTATTTTGAATTTATTCCTGAGAACTGAACTTCCCGTGATCGTCTTGATGGTCAGTGTTGCTGAGTCAAGATATTGTGTCCAGTGAGATAATAAAACTTGGGCTGAGTATTTCATTTCTCTGTTTTTTGATTTTAATTATCAGAGCCAGTATTGTAGCTTGTGTGTCAGTGTCATAGCAAGAACCACAGAATCCTATTTTTTAAGTGTGTGTATTTCTTTTCAGTAAACTCACCTTTGTTGTGAGGGGAGTTAACCTCGCTGCTTTTGCGAGCTTGTTTTGACCTCTGTTAAAATATGTTTTACTGTGAATTTACCCAGAGTAGCTTTTACTCAAATGTTCTTGTATTAATTCCATGTTATTTGACCATTATTCCCTCACATCTCTCCCTGGTGGGCATTCGTGAACCAGTTGGGATTTTACATCAGTCCAGCAGCTTTCATGGTCACTTTTTCAAATTCACAGGGGATTCGAAGGGGAGGATTTGCAGTTGGGAAACTGAAACCAAACATCACACCAGGAGCTGACAGAGTCGCACAATGTATATCGGAGCCCGAATGTCATCAGATTTTGAACATGGAAGGAAAAGGCACCGTTCACAGTGGGGAGAAACCGTACACGTATTCTGTGTGTGGACGAGGCTTCAGCCGATCATCTGACCTGTCAAAACACAAGCGCAGTCACACTGGAGAGAAACCCTGGAAATGTGGAGACTGTGGGAAGGGATTCCGTTACCCGTGTGAGTGGGAAGCTCATCAGTACAGTCACACTGGGGAGAGGCCGTTCACCTGCTCCGAGTGTGGGAAGGGATTCACTGACTCAACCCACCTGCAGACACACCAGTGAGTTCACACTGACAAGAGACCTTATAAATGCCCAGACTGTGGGAAGGGCTTTAAAAGTTCTGGGAACCTGACGCGTCATCAACGTGTTCACACTGACGAGAGACCATTCAGGTGCTCTCACTGTGGGACTGGGATCAAGATATCATCTGAACTCACTGTACACCAGCGGGTTCACACTAGGGAGAGGCCATTCACCTGCTCCGAGTGTGGACAGGGATTCAGTCAGTCATCGACCCTGGTGACACACCAGCACGTTCACACTGGGGAGAGGCCATTCACTTGCTCTGAGTGTGGGAAGTGACCCACCTGCTGAGATGCCAGCAAGTTCACAAGTAACTACAGTGGTTGGATTTTGCTGTTCATAAGGGTCTGTTTCTGCTGAAGTTAATAAACTCCAGGCCAGTTATAGGGCTAAATATTCTGGATAAATAAATCATCTTTCTGTTCAACACACAGTGTGTCGAGTCTTTTTAATTTCTCAAAGACAAGTTAGTTCCTTTTGAAGGGGTCTCCCTCTCCCCTGTCTCCTCCATCCTCACCTCCAACAAGTGTGACGAGCTCAAGGAGCTTCTTTGTCACTAAGATCAGCTGCCTCTGCTGCTTTCCTCCCTTCCATTAGCCTCCTGGGACAAACTATCTCAAAAGCTCCCCTTGTTTGAGCCCTGAACTCACATCTTTCTTCAGTTTCTCTCCCATCTCCCCTGATGCCCTCTCAGTGCTCATCTTGTCCATGAGACCCACCTCCTGCTTCATTGCCCTATTCCCACTAAACTGCTGATCCCCCAACTTTCCCATGTTAACTGATATTGTTAATAGTTCTCTCTTTCCAGGTAGTGTCCCTCTCTCCTAATCTGCCAAAAACAATAAAACAGGATGTCCCAGTTCTCTACCCTGGGATTCTCAGTGTGAACAGGGTGGGATGTATTTGGAGACAGGATGTCCCAGTTCCCCACCCTGGGATTCTCAGTGTGAACAGGGTGAGATGTGTTTGGAGACAGGATGTCCCAGTTTTCCACCTTTAAAGGGACAGGGAGAGGACCAGCTGGGCTGAATGATGCTGCTTTATGACATCACTGCAGTGCCTGGTAACCATTCTCCCTGTGCCCTGCTCATTATGGGCTGGCTTTAGCTCAGTGCTGTTACAGGGAGGGAAACAGGAGGAGGATTCAAGCCGTGTGGAGCTCAGGATTAATGGGGAGAGATACAGGATCAATTTCTACCTTACTGAGTGAGAAATGTCATTGTCCCAGACACTCCCTGTCCCTCAGTATCTGTATCCAGGGGACAGGCTGATGGGTTTACTCTGTATCTAATTCATGCTGTATTTGACTGGAGAGTGTTTGATTCTGACAGAAGCTGTTCATCTCAATGTTGAGATCAACCCATCATCTTCTCCCCTGGACACAGATCCTGAAGGACAAGGAGTGCCTGTAATATTTTGGACCATGTCCTTGCTCCAGTTTTGAACTCGTTTCTCACATCTCCCCTCATCCTGCTTTATTCTAATGTAAAGACCCCCCAGTTTCTCCAGCCTCTCTTCATGGGAAAGAAAAGTCAGAACTAAGTTAGAAACTCAAACAGGAGATTCACAGCAGACAGGTCAACATTAGAAAACAGATCATTTCATAGTCAGTTGTTATTAACTGGAATTCACTGTCTGAAAGTTTGGTGGGAGCAAGTTCTACAGTAACTTTCAAAAGGGAATTAGAGAAATGCTTGAAAGAAAACATTGACAGGACCATGGAGAAACAGCAGGGGAGTGGATTATTCAGATAGCTCCTCCAAAGAGCTGGCAAAGGCATGATGGGCCGAGTGGCCTCATTTTGCGCTGTAGCCTCTCATCTGTGGTATCACCTCTGAATTTCTCCTGCACCATCCCCATGGCCTTGACATCATTCCTGTTATAAGATGCCCAGGATTTGATTCAATATTCTAAATACAGCTTAACCAATGATTTACAAATTATTTTTAGAAAGAAAAGTGGGGTAACAGGTTCAAGCAGCATTTTAAACCTGTCCTTCAAATTTAAAGATTTGTGTATCTGAACCCCTTGTATCATGGCTAACAGTTGCCTTGTTTGGGGGAATACAGTAAGAATTTATTAAAAAGGAATTTCTTAGATGGCAGACAGTGCCATCGAGTGCACTAATAGTTGAGGGTTACCAGATGAACTTAACACACCCTTAGGGCCTGCAATCACCAGAAAGACCCTAGGAACTGGACTGGAGACAGAGGATGAAAACAAGATGGATTAAGTGTGATCATCAACAGATAAGGACAGATGGTGCCAGCTTAGATAGGGGGAGAAGGCTCTGCCTGGATGAAGGCTGAACAATGCTCTTGTCAGTGATGTATAAATAAACTGTATACTTGTAATTTGGTAGAGTGCTATTTCAAGCTGCTTTGAGGTGACTCTCTTTTTGCAATTGCTGGAAAAAGTGATTGTAACCTGTATCTGAGCCTCCTGTGGTTCGTTTGTCAAAGATACTGCAACAGTCTGATATAATGATTATTATTGGATAGAGAACTTTAGTCTGAGTTAGAAACTCGAACAGGCTCTTCACTGCAGACGGGTCACCACGGCAACACTGATAAGACATTCCATTGCACAGAATCAGCTCATTGGAAACTCGAATCAGATCAGGGAAAAGAGCAGAGTTTGTCTGTTATTAACCACAATATAAACTGAAAACAGAGTGAGGAATGCAATAGATCAGATTATAATGTGCAATGTTAAATACCTCTAATAGTGAAATTATCCGAAATAACAGAATTAACAGTGGGCAGGGGAGTTTGGGGAGAATGAGAAAATTCCTGAAGAAAAGTAACTGCTGGGAACCAGGGAATGTGTCCTTGTAAATCACAGATTAGAGAAATTCCAGCTGTCTTTTCCTCACTTCCTGCCAAAACCCAGCAGAGAAGACAAAGAAGAGACAGGGGCCAGAGCTGGATCACTACAGGGTATAAAAGTGAGGGGATACTGATGTAAGGGGGCAGTCGGGACTGGAGACACCGGAGATCAAGCTCAGGGTGCCCGAGGTTCCATCCAGCGGGCTGACCTCGTGTAAGTGACTGTGGACGCACGGGACTTGCATGTTTACTCTGATTAATACAGTATAAGATACAGTAGAGGGCAGAGAATCTGATTAGCTTGTATTTCTTAAAAAATATTTAAATTGTTGACACCGGACTGTCAAGCCTACTGATTTACTAAGACAAATTGTTAGCTGGAATCACCCATCTCTTTACTGTTCTGACCGTCTCTCCCTTCAAACTGTTCCCGTTCACAAATATCAAGGGAAATTGTTGACTTGATTATGGAGTTGCTGTAAATTGAGAAGAAATTGGAACTGGTCAGGGAGTATCAGTAAATTGAGAGGAAATGTGGACTAGTCAGGGAGCATTTGTAAATGGAGGAGAAATTGTGACGGTTCAAGGAGGGTCTGTAAATGAGCAGCAATGTGACTTGTCAGGGAGGGTGTGTAAATGAGCAGCAATGTGACTTGTCAGGGAGAGTCTGTAAATTAACAGCAATATGACTTGTCAGGGAGGGTCTGTAAATGAGCAGCAATGTGACTTGTCTGGGAGGGTTTGTAAATTAACAGCAATGTGACTTGTCAGGGAGGGTCTGTAAATGAGCACAAAATGGTGGTTGGTCAGAGTGTATACAGTGTACAGAAGTAGAATTAGTGACAAAGAGCCCTTTGGTAGATGTTGGAGATATTGCAATACTGGATGTCAATAAGGAACAGAATGAAATGACGCAGAGAGAGAGAGAGAGACCGAGCTTACTGAAAGAAAGGAAATTAATGATTTGTTTAGTTGAGTGGGAAACAGGAGCTGGGTCACTAAGAAATGTGATTGAGACAAAAGAGTGACATTGAGAGAAAGTAGAGAAATGAAAGATATCTACAAATCTCAAAGGATGTGAGAATATTATCGAGGGTTAAGTAAATTGGGGATAGTGCTGGGAAATATTGCTGAAATAGAAGATCTGCCATGATCTCATGAAATAGCAGACTGGGCTCAAAGGGCTGAATGAGCTACTCCTGCTCCTATTTCATCTGTTCAATGATACATTGATTTGTTGATGATTCGATCGACTCCTCATTAAGGAAGGTTCTTGAAATATTAAGGTCAGGGGTTCACAGATTTACTCAGTGTGTATATTGTTTAAAAAGCACACACTGGGCGATGGTGGCTGCAGACTCTAATGTGATCTAGTCCCCAGCTCAGTGTTCAGGTCGATCAGACCCTTCAAATCCAAACTCTCAGCGCAGTTCATATACCTCCCTCCTACCTCAATATGTGATCAACAACCAATGTGGTCTTCAAGTTGTTCTCACACTACATCGTGATACTAAAAGTTAACAACTCATCCAGATAGGCAAAACTACAGAGATTCGCTAACTTTAGAATAATTCAATGAATTAAACTGAATTCTTCATAAGTACAATGTTTTATCATTAGCTTAATGGATTCAGTCGAACTTCCTATTTCATTTTCTTATTACACGTTCCTCACTTGTCATTTAATCATTATTCTACAAGTGAAACATTTAATGCCGAATCTTTTACAGAATCAAATACATTCAGGCCCCACTCTCCTTGTTCTAAACTCTAACTAGAAAGATAATATTTGTCATGGAAAACGGAGTGAACACTCAGACCCAGGAGGTTTGTCTCGGAAGCCTTTATTGAATCATGATATTGGAGAGCCCAGCAGCATACAATGGAGCTAGCCGGCACTCTGAGAAGCATCAGAGTACACACATAGTTATAGCAAAAGCGTACGTGACAGAGGTCATGCAATGTACAAAGCTGCTTGACCTTTAGTAATTAATGACATCGAAATCTTATGTTTGGCATGCATACAAATGTTCTTTCTTAGTTTATAATTACGCAAAAACCTTGAGTAGCCCATCTGGCGATTAGTCATCTGGACAGACAACAGATAGCGTGACTAGGCCCTGTCTCATGTGCTGATAACAGACATCCTAGCTTGGTTTCAAGGATGCTTGGTAGTTTGTTCAGTATACTTGTTTTCATTCCTCCACAATAGCTGACAGCGCAGGTTTGTCTGCTACTGGTGTAAGGAGACTTTGTTATAGTATTCCACTATGGTTTAACCACTTAACCCTTTGTTATCCTGTAGATGTATTTTATTCTCCCACAATCCCTCCTTGTTAATCTTCCAGATTAACACCAATGAGGAATAGTATCTTCATTATCATAAGGGGGTTCATAACCATAAGGAAAATGTCAATCTCTGGCAAGGTAAACCTTTTCTCCCCACCAGTGGGCTTCACTGGGGCCAGTGCACACCATTTGGGGAACAATTGGGGCACCTCCTAATCCAGTAGAGACACTGTTAATAACCTGGGAACAGCACATTCGCAGAGCAACACATGCACAGCACCCTATAACACATACTATGACCAACCCAATTAAGAGGTACAGAAACCAACTTCCCCAACCGGAGAACCACCCCATTACTGTAGCCCACCAGAATCCTTGTTATAAAAATTACTCAGTCTTTCCCCAACTTTCTTTATTTCTTGCACTTTAACCATAACATGCTGTCCCAGGTTAGTAATGTTCTCAGAAACATCAGGCACATAAGTGCAGCACTCTGAACCTATCAAGGCACAAGTGCCAACTTTTTCAGTTAGGAGGAAATCAAGGGCCATTCTGTTTTGTAGAGCTGTCAGACATGGGGCTATCATTTCAGTAGTGGTAGCTGAAATCTGTTTCTGTGTCTCAATAAAGGCATCAGCTGTTGAATTAGCAAATTTTTCAAGTGCAGCTGCCAGGTTGATAATCTCTCGGGAATTACGAGCAGCTCCATAAGAGGGGATAGCAATCATCCAGAACCGTTCAGATTCCGAGATGTCCTGGTGATGTAGATGCTGATGCAGCTGAATATCTAATTTACTTATATAGCGAAGATTGGGATTCAAATATGCTAGGTAGTAGCAACCACTCCAGGTGGGAGCGGTAGCGCCCTTGCCCAAACTTCCGTTATCTTGATTAAAGGAGGAAGATACTTGCGGCATCCCAGGCAACCAGGGGTATGCTTTTTCCCCACAAACCCAGTATGTACATTTAGAGGATTTTGAGGGTCATAACTACCAGGGCTAGTAGATATGGTGTTTTTGCAACAACTGTTTCCCAGGTTATAGGTACCGGTTGCAAGGTTCGAACACCAACAGGTGGCGTTTATCGGCTCCTGAGGAGGCTTGATTCTTATCCCATGATCTGTATAGTTCCACCCATTAGCAGGTGGAGAGCGACGGAACCATCCCCTGAACATATTGGGTTCTGCATCATCATTGGTTTTGCCAGATAGGCGCTTGACTCACATCCATGTTGGGGAGTCTGGGCACATATCCAACAGGCGCCCTGTCCTACTTGTCAAGCATAAGCGTAGCATAAAGACAAAAAGGTGTTGGGGTGAGAATCCTTTGGGTACACCCCACAAAAAGTAGCAAAAAGACAGAATATAGCAAAAAGCAGTATCCGATACACAATGCAAATTAGTTCACTGATAATGACGGTTATAGGACTGCTGGATAATGTTTTTTGCAATGAGTGGCGTGGACCCAATCTTCCTTCCCTTTAACATTCAGGGGGTTCGAGTTGTTAGCAGCACCCTCTCGTGCCATTCAGCAGCTGTTTTGCATAGAGGAAAATGAGTACAAATTCAACATTCAGTCGGATGAACTTGCGAGGCCGCGGCCTGCATTTGTTGAACCACAGAATTGGTATTCCAGGTTCCCGCAAGGACCACGCAGGACAGGATCCAAACCAGAGTCAGCATTCCGACGGCTCAGTTAAAGTTCCTGCACAAGCACTTCCGTCCGAGGTCAGTGTCCGCTTGACGTGCGATGCGTAGATCCACAAGGGCGTCCTTCAACCTTCACGGCTATATGAGTGGTGAGCAGGACTTGGAAAGGCCCTTCCCATCGAGGTTCTAAACAGTTCTTTTTCTGGAAGGTCTTTACTAGGACTAGGTCCCCGGGCTGGTATTGATGGCAATCTTCAATGGTGGGCTTTTTCTGAGCTTCTACTACCTGTATATGCGAGCTCTTGAGAGAATTAGTAAGCTCTATACAGTATGTAATCATTCCCTCATCCATAGTGTGGATGTCCATTTCCCTAGCAGACAAGGGTGGGGTCACTGGGAGGCACATAGGACGTCCCATTATAACTTCATAAGGAGAGAGGGAGGTGGTACAGTTAGGGTGAGAGCGCATAGTCATGAGTGCCAAGGATAGAGCTTCAGGCCCTTTCAAACCAGTTTCTTCACATAATTTAGCTAGTTTGTTTTTCAGAATACCATTTTGTCTTTCCACCTCCCCAGTAGACCGGGGATGGTATGGGCAGGAAAGGTGATGGTTGCATTGTAAGGCCTTCAACAGTTCCTTTATCACTTTAGCAGTAAAATGAGGCCCATTATCACGTGATAAAATCTCTGGTATCCCAAATCTGGGTATGTATTCATGCTACAACAATTTAACAACAACAACAGCATCATTTCGTCGGGTGGGATATGCCTCCACCCTTCGCGAGAACAAACATACTAGAACTAAAATATAATTATATCCCATACATTTAGGCATTTGTATTAAGTCCAAATTGGGCCCCATGGCTGGGGTCCCGTTCCAGCAGTCACTGTGGGCGTCTTGCCTGGGTTATGTCATTGACGTAGGTATGACAGGTATTACTAATACAATGCCTATTAGCATATTACTATTCACTCTACATTCAACATTCATTCTACATACACGTGTTAAACCCCTGAGATGGCAACCGGTCAAGTCATGATTCTTGTGTCGTGAGAGATTCAATAAACGCTCATTACTTACCCATAAAGGGACTACCCCTTCTGTAGTCTGTCTTAAATTTTCTCAGGCTTGTTCCAGTGCCCAAGATCCATAGGTGTTGCATACATCATTTCTGCTCGCTTCGTCTGAAATATTTTTCCTTATTTCAATTAATTTATTGATAGTCCCCGCATGACTTTCGAACACAGTAGCCAGACTTTGGATTAACCACTGATGTCCCTATATTGAATATCATAGTGGCATCATTTATCAGGCTGCGCTTAACGTGGTTCCCTCCCAAGCCTGATCGTATCTCGCCACTGACCTGAATTGCTTCAGTCCTCAATTGGCGCGACAGAGCCGTATAGAGTGCTTGGGTATGGGTTGAGTACCATTGGGGCAGGATGACACTGGATACATTCAAGACTACGGGTACCAGCTCATGGTGTACATTATCATACAAAACTTCTGATTAACCAGTACCAAACCATTTGTCGGTCCTGGGCGCATAGTCGAACAAGATGGGTCAGTCGGTGTGGTTTGAGGGCCTTCAATTATCTCTACTCAGACTGTGAAAGTAGAGATGGGAGGTGGCTGGGTAGTGGTGGCCCTCCCATACTCAATCTGAAGCAAACGCTTACTACAACTTGAAAGCACTTGTTCTCCTACTGTTACATTTATCATTCCCCGTTGTGTGTCGCATTCGGCACTGACCGTGCTGTACCCAAGTTCCTCCTGTGGTGCGGGATGAGCAGTGATGATCTCTGACCTTGTTGTCAGTACTGATACGCCCACGACCAGGATCGTAGATCTGTGGAAACATTGGCTCTCGTTCTGATGATGAGGGTTATCCCCTACTATTCTGCAAGGGGGTGGTACAAGGGTTAGTTCATCTCAAACAAAGGCAAGCCCTGTTTTATCTTTACACTACCTTCAAATTACGATTTTTGCCAGAAATCTCAACTCAAACCTTATACTCAAAACTTTGGAATATTTGAATAAACTTTTCCTTTAATCTAATATGGGGTTTTCGACTCTAAAGTGCTCAACTACACACACACACAAGACAATTCAGGGA
Organism: Isurus oxyrinchus; assembly: GCA_026770705.1. Taxonomy (NCBI): domain Eukaryota; kingdom Metazoa; phylum Chordata; class Chondrichthyes; order Lamniformes; family Lamnidae; genus Isurus; species Isurus oxyrinchus. The sequence continues at coordinate 2,212,382 of JANJGN010000026.1, read as the reverse complement.
AGAAAACACATTAAAGCTCATATACAAATGCTTCATTGCACACAAACAAACACAGAGATAAAGGTATATATCGATACTGCTATAATATTGAACTTAACTCTAAATGAAGCTTCGAGTAGCAGTGGGGGAATAAAGGGATCTTGAAGGCTGCACCTATAGGGCCCTTCAAACTGATGAAAGCTCACATTTTCTCTGCTGCTTGTCAATTGCTCATTAACCCCCTAGGGCTACCCTCTCTCTCTCTGTCTCTTCAGCACAAACAGCTCTTGTAACTTAGATCAATTCATTTTTTTTAAGTTACAGAAAATTCAGCAGTGGACTAATTACCTCCCTTAAAACATATTATAAGCGCTCAGTTCTGTCCCAATTAAAAGTTCCAGCTGGTGGGAAGCTCTCTGCTTTACTTTGAGTCTATTTAACCCAATCAGAAACATTTTGGACAATTTCAGGACCGTAATGGACGTACATATAAGCATTTGGGGCTCCCTTCAAAGGGGGAATCTGGGTTTCTTTGATGTCATGTTTCCCATTTTACTTAATAATATACACAAAAGAAAACACAGAAATTACTTACTTTTCACCTGCAGGGGACTCGAACCCCTGGGTATACTACTACTACTTTTTTACCTCCATCCATTTTTCAAAACAACCCATCATATAATCAAAATCCCATCTTTAAGGTTCCTGTTTTAAGCTCCGGTTTCGCCGGTTTCAGCTTGTTCTTAGTACTTTGCGAAGTGGGGGGTGTGGCAGAGCCGATCTGCTGTTGCGACCTCCCATTTTTCTGAAAAGAAAACACAATTAACTGCGCGGCGTGTTTTCCTACCCTATGCACAGACCGGTGTTTAAGAGTTCCTCAACAAGTCCTCCAGTTCCTTGGGTCTTTTGAGTCTCTCTGGTCGGTAGCTACCCTTTCTCAAGCACTCACTCTTTCAGCTAGGATGCATTTCTAGCCGTTCCCCTTTCAGCTGGGACGCGAATTCACTGCACTTCCCCTCTCAGCTAGGATGCAGCTCGTACTCTCCCCAACTTCGGAGAGTAGTTCCTCCCTGTCTCCACGAGGGTTCTTTTTCAGAGATCCGACAGCCCAGAATTTCAATCACCCCTCCAACTTAAGAGGCTACTGGACTTCAGTTGGATCCCATCCTCGTCGCCAATTTGTCACGGAAAACGGGGTGAACACTCAGACCCAGGAGGTTTGTCTTGGAAGACTTTATTAAATCATGATATCACGGAGAGCCCAGCAGCATACAATGGAGCTAGCCGGTACTCTGAGAAGCATCAGAGTACACACATAGTTATAGCAAAAGTGTACATGACAGAGGTCATGCAATTTATAAAGCTGCTTGACCCTTAGTAATTAATAACATCGAAATCTTATGTTTGGCATGCATACAAATGTTCTTTCTTTATAATTATGCAAAAACCTTGAGTAGCCCATCTGGCGATTAGTCATCTGGACAGACAACAGATAGCGTGACTAGGCCCTGTCTCACGTGCTGATAACAGACATACTAGCTTGGTTTCAAGGGCGCTTGGTAGTTTGTTCAGTATACTTGTTTTCATTCCTCCACAATAGCTGACAGCGCAGGTCTAATCTGTCTCTCTCTGAACTTACTGCACTCCGTTCTCTCAGGTCCAACCCTGCATTGTCATCAAACCCGCTGACAAGGGTGGTGCTGTTGTTGTCTGGCGCACTGACCTCTACCTCGCGGAGGCTGAGCGTCAACTCGCAGACACTTCCTCCTACCTCTCCCTGGACCATGACCCCACCACTGAACATCAAGCCATTGTTTCCAGAACTGTCACTGACCTCATCTCCTCTGGGGATCTCCCTCCCACAGCTTCCAACCTGATAGTCGCCCAACCTCAAACGGCCCGCTTCTACCTCCTACCCAAAATTCACAAACAGAACTGTCCCAGTAGACCGATCATGTCAGCCTGTTCCTGCCCCACGGAACTCATTTCTCATTAACTTGACTCCCTTCTCTCTCCCCTTGTCCAGTCCCTTCCCACCTACATCCGTGATTCTTCTGACACCTTACGTCACATCAACAATTTCCAGTTCCCTGGCCCCAACCGCTTCCTCTTCACCATGGACGTCCAATCCCTCTACACCTCCATCCCCCACCAGGATGGTCTGAGGGCCCTTAGCTTCTTCCTCGAACAGAGGCCTGAACAATTCCCATTCACCACTACTCTCCTCTGTCTGGCTGAACTTGTTCTCACACTGAACAATTTTTCCTTTAACTCCTCTCACTTCCTCCAAATAAAAGGTGTGGCTATGCGTACCCGCTTGGGCCCCAGCTATGCCTGTCTCTTTATGGGGTATGTGGAACATTCCTTGTTCCAGTCCTACTCCGGCCACGTCCCACAACTCTTTCTCCGGAACATTGATGATTACTTCAGTGCTGCTTCATGCTCTCATCAGGACTTGGAAAATTTATTAATTTTGCTTCCAATCTCCACCCCTCCATCATTTTCACATGGTCCATCTCTGACACTTCCGTTCCCTTCCTTGACCTCTCACAGCTACCTCGACCATAGCTCCTCACACCCAGCTTCCTGTAAGGACTCCATCCCATTCTCTCAGTTCCTTCGCCTCCGTCGCATCTGCTCTGATGATGCTACCTTCAAAAACAGTTCTTCTGACATGTCCTCCTTCTTCCTTAACCGAGGTTTTCCACCCATGGGCGTTGACAGGGCCCTCAACCGTGTCCGGCCCATCTCCCGCGCATCTGCCCTCACGCCTTCTCCTCCCTCCCAGAAACATGATAGGGTCCCCCTTGTCCTCACTTATCACCCCACCAACCTCCGCATTCAAAGGATCATCCTCCGCCATTTCTGCCAACTCCAGCATGATGCCACCACCAAACACATCTTCCCTTCACCCCCCCGGCGGCATTCCGTCTGGATCATTCCCTCCATGACACCCTGATCCACTCCTCAATCCCCACCTACGGCACCTCCCCATGCATATGCAAAATATGCAACACCTGCCCCTTCACTTCCTCTCTCCTCACCGTCCAAGGGCCCAAACACTCCTTTCAAGTGAAGCAACATTTCACTTGCATTTCCCCCATCTTAGTCTACTGTATTCGTTGCTCCCATTGTGATCTCCTCTACATTGGAGAGACCAAACGCAGAATGGGCAACCGCTTTGCAGAACACCTTCAGTCTGTCTGCAAGAATGACCCAGACCTCCCTGTTGCTTGCCATTTTAACACTCCACCCTACTCTCTTGCCCACATATCTGTCCTTGGCTTGCTGCATTGTTCCAGTGAAGCCCAACGCAAACTGGAGGAACAGCACCTCATCTTCTGACTAGGCACTTTACAGCCTTCCGGACTGAATATTGAGTTCAACAACTTTAGATCTTGAACTCCCTTCTCCATCCCCACCCCCTTTCCGTTTCTTCTCCCACCCTTTTGTTTTTTCCAATAATTTATATAGATATTTCTTTTCCCACCTATTTCCATTATTTTTAAATCTATACCTTTTATGCCCTGTTAGTCTTATTTCACCCCACCCCCACTAGAGCTGTACCTTGCGTGTCCTGCCATCCATTCTTAATTAGCACATTTGTTTAGATAATATCGCCACCTTCAACACCTCTTTGTTCTTTTGTCTGTGACATCTTTTGATTATCTGCTCCTATCACTGCTTGCTTGTCCCTGCAACCACCACCCCCCACTTCTCTCCCCCCACCCCCCAGCTGAAACTAGCTTATATTTCACCCCAACCCTATTTTTACTTAGTCCTGTTGAAGGGTCATGAGGACTCAAAACGTCAACTTTGTTCTTCTCCACAGATGCTGCCAGACCTGCTGAGTTTTTCCAGATACTTCTGTTTTTGTTTACCTTCCCTTCAGACCAGGCACTCTTCCATTTATCCTACATTTAAAAATTACAATTTACAAACTGAAAATAAGCTGATAATGTACACACTTGTAACACAAGACAGTCATTTTTATGAAAAAACAGCAAAGATCCTGGTGCTAAACCCTGGGAACTGCACTGTAAATCTCACTTCATTCCAAAGAGAACACCATTCACCACAGCTCTCTTTGCTAACACTTGGATAACTTTTTATCCATACTACTGCTAATGTTTTGATCCCATAGGCTCCAAGTTTGCTAACAAGCTTAATAAGTGGTACTTGATCCATTGTCCATTTACACAACATAAACTGCAATGTCCTCAACCACCGTCTCTGTTAAACTTATTAAATAATTTTATTGAGTTTTTTGACAAGTAGTGAGACTTAATTGCTTCAGCATTTTATCAGAAGTTTACAAAGCAAAAGTAAGGATTGTATGAACTATCATTGTTCTTTGGGTGGAAGGAGTGGCCCATTTCTCATTCCTTCTACTCGCATTCTGATCTTCACCTGTTTGGATCAGGGTCACACTGAGAAGGACCAACAGAACTTTGCTGTCAGCAAAGAGAGAGATGGGAATGACCAAAGTCCCCATGTGGGGTAATCCAGAGGCGTAAATGAAATTTATCCTAGCCACTCTCTTCCATGCTTCAGAGCTCCTAGATACAGAACAGAAGGCTTCTTTACAACTGTGTTTAGAGCCAGGAAGAACAATGGTGAATGCTGGAAACATGCTGTCAAATCAGAGATTGGTGTAAAACTGTGATTTGTTCCTGACTGAAAGTGAAATGGCAGGTTTAAGTTTCCAGGCTGAAAATGACTGTGTTAAGTATTCTGCGAATGAATATTCATAAATGAAAAAAGATTTAATGTATGTGTGATAGTCCTCTGTCTATCATTTTAAGGCAGTTGTTAACCCTGCCAAAGGCAAAAAGCCTGAAACGTTACCTCAATCTCTCTCCACAGATGCTGCCTGACCAGCTGAGTATTTCCACCATGTCCTGTTAGATTCTTGGGAAATTAGTTTGCTAATGAAACAACTATATCCATCCGATATAAAAGGAATATTGATTTAGAAACAGATATTTCTGTACAGGCTTTTAATCGTTGGTATGTGAGTGTTGGTAACAAGTCTATTATATCAATTGCCCATCCCCCATTACCCTTTGCAGAGGTAATGGTGGGCCACCTTCTTCTTGAACCACTGTCTAGTGAAGATGCTCCCACAAGGCCATGAGGTAAAATCTGAGTTCTACCATTTTCACTCAGTGATGAAGGAGCAGTGAGAATGTGCCCAAGGCAGGATGCTGTATTACTGAGATGGGAAACTTGATGAGTGCGTTCCTATGCATCTGCTACCTTTCTCCTTCAATGTGATGAAAACCTTAGAGTTGAGAGGTTCTGTCAGAATTCTGGTTGTGTTGCTGATGTGTGAAATCCTTCGTCTTCACCTTGTCCTGTCTTCCTCTCACTCTCCTCACATAGGGACACAGACCAGGTAACAGATTTGCCTCCAGTGCACTTGCTAGCTGTATCAATTGAATTAATAATATTATATGATTGGCACCAATCATATTTGGTGCACAGAAAATGTGTCTGTATTCAACAACATCATGATTCAACGGCACTGTGATTACCCAGCATACACAGAGGCAGAGTAGGTTCTAAGAACAAAAAAACTGCGGATGCTGGAAATCCAAAACAAAAACAGAATTACCTGGAAAAACTCAGCAGGTCTGGCAGCATCGGTGGAGAAGAAAAGAGTCGACGGTTCGAGTCCTCGTGACCCTTCAACAGAACTAGGTGAATCCAAGGAAGGGGTGAAATATCAGCTGGTTTAAGGTTGGTGGGGGGGGGGGGGGGGGGGTGGCGGTTGGGTGGGGGGAGAGAAGGGGAGGGGGTTGGTGTGGTTGTCGGGACAAACAAGCAGTGATAGGAGCAGATCATCAAAAGATGTCACAGACAACAGAACAAAAGAACACAGGTGTTGAAGTTGGTGACATTAAACGAATGTGCTAATTAAGAATGGATGGTAGGGCACTCAAGGTACAGCTCTAGTGGGGGTGGGGGGGCATAAAAGATTTTAAAATTATGGAAATAGGTGGGAAAAGAAAAATCTATATAATTTATTGGAAAAAACAAAAGGAAGGGGGAAGAAACAGAAATGGGGTGGGGATGGAGGAGGGAGCTCAAGATCTAAAGTTGTTGAATTCAATATTCAGTCCGGAAGGCTGTAAAGTGCCTAGTCGGAAGATGAGGTGTTGTTCCTCCAGTTTGCGTTGGGCTTCACTATTTCGGTTCTATCCTCACTGCGGGAGGTCATCGCGCACGCGCGAGGTGGAGGGGGGGGTTTTCAGGCAGTAACTGGAGCATGCGCACTCGGGGCTCTGATTGGAGCATGCGCGGTTCCGTCGCTGAGAAGAGAAGTCGTGTTCATGTTGGATCAGGGAGGAGAGCAGAAGATAAAAAACAAAAAACTGCGGATGCTGGAAATCCAAAACAAAAACAGAAATACCTGGAAAAACTCAGCAGGTCTGGCAGCATCGGCGGAGAAGAAAAGAGTTGACGTTTCGAGTCCTCATGACCCTTCCGCAGAACTCAGAGCAGAAGAGTCGAGTAGGCGGGGAAGCTTCATAAACATCCACCGCAGGCCTCAAACCGCGAATAAAAAGTTTCCGGTCCCGCGTTGGCACCAATCTGCCGGGTGCGGCGTTTTTTCCCGATATAAAGCCCGGATTAAGGCCACCATATTGAGGACAATATGCGCATGTGCTGACGCCATCTTTATAGAGGGCACTGTGAAGCAGTGCGCATGTGTGAACGCCATCTTTATAGGGGCAATAGGCAACAATTGTGCCAAAAAGGTGGTGCAGTTAAAATTGGGAATTGTCAGGAATCTGGAATTAGACGAAGTGAAGATATCTCGGAGGGTTGTGAGGCTGTAAGAGATTACAGAGATAGGGAGGGTCGAGACCATGGAGAGATTTGAAAGGATCAGAAAATCAAAATTTTGGTGCTCCTTGACCCAGAGCCTTTGTAGGTAAGTGTGCACAGGAATGATGGGTGAACAAGACTTGGTGCGAGTAAGCGCACGGGCAGCAGAGTATTGGATGACCTCAAGATTACAGGAAGATTGAATGTAGGAGGCTGGCTGGGGGTGCGTTAGGATAGTTAAGTCTAGCGGTAACAAAGGAATGGATGAGAGTTTCAGCAGCAGATGAGCTGAGACTGGGGTGGAAATTGGTGGTCATGGTGGTGATGTGGATATGTGGTTGGAACTCGTGGTGAAATATTTCAACATGTCTGGTTCAGTCTCAGACAGTTGTCAGAGAGAGAAATGGAGTCGGTGACTAGGGAGTGGAGTTTGTAGCGGCGACTGAAGACAATGACTTTAGTCTTCCCAATATTTAAATGGAGGAAATTTCTGTTCATCCAGTACTGGATGTCAGACAAGTCCGAATGGTGTGTGACTTGCAGGGGAACTTGGAGGTGATGGTGTTCACAAACACTTGTTACCATAGTCCTTCTGGGTGCTGGAGGATGAGGATTTAGGAGAATCTGTCAAATTTCTTGTTGAGCTGTTGATATATAAAATGCTTCTCCTTTGCCCCTGACTCTCTCACATATCTCTCTATCTCTCTCTGCCTCTTTCTTTCTCTCCCTCTTGTAGATGATAGAGTCTCATAAGATCCGGACTGTGTCGCAGTTTCCATTCCCTGAAGGAAATTAATGAATCAGTTGGGATTTTAGGATAATTTGGAACCTTTCATGATCACTTTTTCCTGATGCCAGCCCTACATATTACAAGATTAATTCAGCTCAATTTTACATCCTGCCTTTGTGTTTTTGTGGGTGCCCTCTCGTTCCCTTTTTCCTGCTTAAATCAATTTCACAGGGTACTAAAAGGGGAGGATTTCCAGTCGGGAAACTGAAACCAAGGGTCTCACGTGAGGGTCGTAGGGAGTCACCCAATCTATCACAACCTGAATATCATCAGATTTTGAACATGGAAGGAAAAAACACCATTCACAGTGGGGAGAAACCGTACACGTGTTCTGTGTGTGGACGAGGCTTCAGCCAATCATCTGGCCTGTCAGAACATAAATGCAGTCACAACGGGGAGAAACCGTGGAAATGTGGGGATTGTAGGAAGGGATTTAATTACCAAGTTCAGCTGGAAACTCATTGGTGCAGCCACACTGGGGAGAGACCGTTCATCTGCTCCACTTGTGGGAAAGGATTTACTGATCCATCGAACCTGAAGCACCAGCGAGTTCACACTGGGGAGAGGCCATTCACCTGCTCTGAGTGTGGGAAGGGATTTGCTCAGTTATCCCACCTACTGACACACCAGCAAGTTCACACTGGGGAGGGATCATTTACCTGCTCCAAATGTGGGTTGAGATTCACTGATTCATCCACCCTGCTGAAACACCAGCTAATTCACACTGCGAAGAGAGCATTTAAATGCCCAGATTGTGGTAAGTGCATTAAAAGCTCCTGGAAACTGATGTCCCATCACCATGTTCACATTGACGAGAGACCATTCAGATATTCTCAATGCGGGAATGGCTTCAGGTGATCATCACAACTCACCGCACACCAGTGAATTCACACTGGGGAGAAGCCGTTCACCTGCTCCGAGTGTGGGAAGGGATTCACTCAGTCATCCTACCTGCTGACACACCAGCGAGTTCACACTGGGGAGAAGCCGTTCACCTGCTCCGAGTGTGGGAAGAGATTCACTCAGTCATCCCACCTGCTGACACACCAGCGAGTTCACAGGTAACTACAGTGATTGGATTTTGCTGTTCATCACATCCAAGACTGAACCATGTTCATTGGAGTCTGTTTGTGTTGATGTTAGTAAACTGCAGACCAGTTATGGAGGTTACTATTTTGGAGTATTGCTTGCAGTGTTGATCTCCCTACCTTAGAAAGGATATACTTGCCATAGAGGGAGTGTGGCAAAGGTTCATGAGGCTGATACCGGGGATGGCAAGACTGTTGTATAAGGAGAGATTGGTTCGACTGGTCCTGTATTCACTAGATTTTAGAAGAATGAAAGGGGATCTAATTGAAACATATAAAATTCTAACGGGGCTAGACAGACTAGATAAAGGGAGGATGTTTCCCCTGCTGGGGAGTTTCGAACCAGGGGCCACAGTCTCAGGATATGGAGCAGATCATTTAGGACTGAAATGAGGAAAGATTTCTTCACTCAGAGGATGGTCAGCCTGTGGAATTCTCTACCACAGAAGGCTGTGGAGACCGGGTCTCTGAGTATATTCAAGAATGATTTTTTTTTTGGATATTAGGGGCATCAAAGGATATGGAGAGAAAGCAGGAATATGGCATTGAGATAGAGGATCAGCCAAGATCATATTGAATGGCACAGCAAGCTCAAAGGGCTGAATGGCCTACTCCTGCTCCTAGCTTCAATGAATAATGTCATTAATCACTTCTATTAAAAACACTGTGTCAATTCTTTTTAATATCCCCAACATAAGCTCTTTGAAGTGCTCTCCCTCTCCCCTGTCTCCTCCATCTTCACCTCCAACCACAAATGTGAAGAACTCATGGAGCTTCTTTATCACTAAGACTGAGACAATATGATCAGCAGCCACTGCTGCTTCCCTCCCTTCCACTAGCCCACCAGAACAACAATCTGGGGGTTACCACCTTAAACTAGCTTATATTTCCCTCTCCTTGTAAAGAAAAATCAGTTCTGTTGAAGGGTCATGAGGACTCGAAACGTCAACTCTTCTCCGCTGATGCTGCCAGACCTGCTGAGTTTTTCCAGGTAATTCTGTTTTTGTTCTGGGGGTTACCGTTGACCAGAAACTGAACTGGATTAGCCATATAAATAGTGTGGCTACAAGAAAGGGTCAGAGGCTAGGAATCCTGCAATGAGTTACTCACCTCCTGACTCCCCAAAGCATGCGCACCATCTACAAGGCACAAGTCAAGAGTATGATGGAATACTCTCCACTTGCCTGAATGAGTGCAGTTCCCACAACAGTCAAGAAGCTTGACACCATCCCAAACAAAGCAGTCTGCTTGATTGGCACCACATCCACAAGCATTCACTCCCTCTACCATAGTACAGTACAGTAGCAGCAGTGTGTACCATCTACAAGATGCACTGCAGGAATTCACCAAGGCTCCTTAGACAGCACCTTCCAAACCCACGATCACTACCATCTAGAAGGACAATGGTAACAGATAGATGGGAACACCACCAACTGGAAGTTCCCCTCCAAGTCACTCAGCATCCTGACTTGGAAATATATTGTTCCTTCACTGTCGCTGGGTCAAAACCCTGGAAGTCCCTCCCTAACAGCATTATGGGTGTACCTACACCACATGAACTTCAGCAGTTCAAGAAGGCAGCTCACCGTCACCTTTCCAAGGGCAGCTAGGGATGGGCAATAAATGTTGGCCCAGGCAGTGAAGCCCACATCCCATGAATTATTTAAAACAAAGTTCTGGGCCCCATACTTATGGATGTGGTGTCATTGGAGGCATACAGAGGAGATGGGGGCAGCGTGTCAGGAATTGTGGGCAGTGAGTCTGCAGATGGGGGCAGCATATCGGGAGATGGGGGCAGAGTGTCGGGAGATGGGGGCAGAGTGTCGGGAGATGGAGGCAGCGTGTCGGGATATGACGCAGAGTGTCGGGAGATGGGGGCAGTGAGTCGGCAGATGGGGGCAGCGTGTCGGCAGATGGGGGCAGCGTATCGGGAGATGGAGACAGAGTGTCGGGAGATGGGGGCAGAGTGTCGGGAGATGGGGGCAGAGTGTCGGGAGATAGGGGCAGAGTGTCGGGAGATGGGGGCAGAGTGTCGGGAGATGGGGGCAGAGTGTCGGGAGATGGGGGCAGAGTGTCGGGAGATGGGGGCAGAGTGTCGGGAGATGGGGGCAGTGAGTCGGCAGATGGGGGCAGTGAATCGGCAGATGGGGGCAGAGTGTCGGGAGATGGGGGCAGAGTGTCGGGAGATGGGGGCAGAGTGTCGGGAGATGGAGGCAGAGTGTCGGGAGATGGGGGCAGAGTGTCAGGAGATGGGGCAGAGTGTCGGGAGATGGGGGCAGCGTGTCAGGAATTGTGGGCAGTGAGTCGGCAGATGGGGGCAGAGTGTCGGGAGATGGGGGCAGAGTGTCGGGAGATGGGGGCAGAGTGTCGGGAGATGGGGGCTGAGTGTCAGGAGATGGGGCAGAGTGTCGGGAGATGGGGCAGAGTGTCGAGAGATGGGGCAGAGTGTCCAGACTTGGGAATGTTTGGGGGAATACCGTAAGAATTTATTGAAAGGGAATTACTTAGATGTCAGACAGCGTCATCAAGTGCACTAACAGTTAAGTTTTACCAGATGAACTTTGCACACCCTTGGGGCCTGCAATCACCAGAAAGATCTTAGGAACTGGACTGGAGACAGAGGATGAAAACAACATAGATTAAGTGTGATCGTCAACAGATAAGGAAAGGACAGACGGTCGCAGCTTAGGTAGGTGGAGAAGGCTCTGCCTGGGTGACCAGAGATATCTGTTTAGTATAAACCAATATGCGGACAAGATTGGAATTTGAACAATGTTCCTGTACATGATCAGTGATGTATAAATAAGCAGTATGCTTGTAATTTGTTAGAGTGCTACCTCAAGCTGCTTTGAGGTGGTTCTCTCCTTGCAATTGTTCGATTAAATGATTGTAACCTGTACCTGATCCTCCTGTGGTTCGTTTGTCAAAGATACCACAACAATTGGCGTCATCGACTGGATACTCGGATCAGATCCTCGGGACGGCTCTGCAAAGTGGCTGAGTATAATTTATTTACTACCCATAGTTAGTAAAGTAAGCCTAACCGAGAATGGTCTGGTCGAGTATCAAAAGAATCGGGAGGAGGACGCAGGGCAGGAGGCGCTGGGGTAGGAGGTGGAGCCATGCTGATGGGCTAGCAGTGCCGGAGCCACACAGGGAGGCTGGACCACTACCACGAGAGGAGGCAGAGTCGTGCTGGCAGGCTACGGTTTGAAATAGAACCATAGTTGAAGCTGCGCAGAAGCCAGACCCTTGGGGAAAACAAAAAAGATCGCAAATAACTAAGTTGTCAGGGCCGCGCAGACTAACTGCACAGAGATAGACGGAATAGAAGAATAGAATACCATCAGGAAAACAGGAAATTGCTATGGAACTCGACTGGGCAGCCGCGGACTCCATCACAAGGTTCATAGCGGAACAACAGTCAAAATTAATCAAGAAAATGTGGAAGGATGATTAGGTCCCAAAAGGTCCCCTAGTGTATTTTCTGTAATTTAAAACAATGAATTGATCTAAGTTACAAGAGCTGTTTGTGCTGAGGTGAGAGAGAGAGCGAGAAAAAGGGGGTACCCCTAGGAGAGGTAATGAGCAGTGACAGGCAGGAGCAGAGGAAATGGGATCTTCAGTCAGTTTGATTGACCATTTAGGTGGAGCCTCCAAGGTTCCTTTATTCCCCCAGCTGCTACTTGAAGTTTCGTTTAGAGTATGAGAGTTTTAAGTCATTATGTTCAATGTTATAGGAATATAAATATATAACTTTATATATGTGTATGTTTGTGTGCAAGGAAGCACTTGTATGTGAGCTTTAATGTGTTTTCTTCCCTAAAATGTCATTTGTGTGTGAAGTTCAGCACTTTAGAGTCGAAAGCCCCGTATTAGATTAAAGGAAAAACATACTCAAACTTTCCAAAGTTCTGAGCATAAGGTTTGAGTTGAGATTTCTGGCAGAAATCGCAGTTTGAAGGTATTGTAAAAATGAAACAGGCTTTGCCTTTGTTTGAGATGAACCAACCTTTGTACCACCCCCTTGCAGACTAGTAGAGAATAACCCTTAACACCAGCTTCCAAGCAGATTGGGATTGATACATATGAGTTACATTAGCTCATATGAGTTGGTATTCCAAAATTCTGAGGGAAAAAAAATACCTGAAATTCAAAAGGATTCTAGCAAAACTAAAAGTCATAAACACACGGACGAGGTGGTTCCAATGGATAAAAAGGGGTCTCTTTTGAAGAGGTAATTTAAATATGAAAGGAAATCTGCATCCCAACAGCACTGTTATTTGAATTTGGGACAATCTTGAGATGTAAAGTGCAGTGTAATTTACAAATTTGAATAACTAGGGTGCTATCCAAGATAAAGAGTGTGTTGATAAACATATGGGACTTTTAATGTGGATATAAATCAATACTCATGAGAAACAGGTAGTTTTAATTTTGATAGTGTAAATTACAGTTCTTACAAAGTTGAAAAAAAATTGCAGTTTGATTTTCAATAAACTTCTCAAAAGGGATTTTTTTATTTTTAAAGGTTTTACAACAATTGACACTAATTCAAATGCTGCAAACTTTTTGTCATTGTCCGTATGTTCCCCAAATATAAAGTTAAGCTCAAAACCTTGACAAAGTTTGACAGAAATCCAATTTATGACCGAGTTAATTAATCTGGGATAATTCTTAAAAAAAAGGATCGGACACAATTTAGTGGGTTACATTTGAGACAACAAAATGTTGTTTGAGAGGAAGATAAGGAAGCAAAACATGTCGATGCTTGACTTCTGCTTTAAAACTGTTATGAGAATACTTTATTAGACTGTAAAGTCTCTCCAGGCAACCTGAACAAGATAAGATGGTAGTTATTGCATGTGTAAAATGGTATCAGGAAAGGATTAAGGTAGGAGAAAGAGTTAGGGAAAGGGGATACAATATACAAACTGTTCTAAGGGAACTGAATTTGATAATCTGGCCACATCATGAGCAGTGAATACACAACACTAAATAGCAAGAAGTGCAAGTAAATCACTGTAAAGTATATTTGGGGCCCTGGTACGTGGGAAGGGAGGTGGAAGGGTGGATGCTGCATTTGCTGTGCTTGCATGGAAATGATTCACAGCGATGTTCGTAAGAACACAAGAAATAGGAGCGGGGTAGACCATATGGCCCCATGAGCCTTCTCCACCATTCAGTGATCTTCCACCTCCACTCTATCCTCATATCCATTGAGTGTCACAGAGCATCCAAATATTGATGGCTTTCTAGCTTGAATATAGTCAAGATGGAGAATAATATTTTCAATTCAAGTTTTGATCTGGAAATGTACAAACAAGGTGCACAGGAATTGTAAATTCACCTCCTCGCTGCTTGGCAATCACATTAGCTGAACTTTACACTGAAAATCTAGCCATTCATCTAGTTCTGAAATCTAGCCATTCTCTGACAGCTATTCGTTATGGTGTAAGTGGCGCATTTAGAATGAAAACTGCCCTCTGCCCATTGGATCAGCCCATTTCATCTTATCTTATTTTAAGCTAATTGGAGAATGGCTGAAATAGAGGATGGTGAATAATAGTTTGAAACCCACAGTTCCCTCTTCCACTGCAATACTGATCCTTCCAAGATACAGGAATTTGCGGCAATAGTTGCGTTGATGCTTAGATTAGCTCTGTCTTCATATGAAAAAATGGATCGAGAAGCACTGGAGAAGGTGCAGACAGATCGAGAAGAACGAGAAGTGATAATTTACCTTTGTCACAGTCACATAGGATTTCATTTTTGGCTTTGATCAGAGCTGTTTCAGTAATGTGGCAGGGACAGAAACCTGTTTGGAGGAATTCAAACATGGAGTTCTTGGAAAGTTGGACATGGATTTTGGAGGTGACAACACGTTCAAGGAGTTTCAGAAGGGAGGTTGCAGATGGGGCAGTCGCTGCAAGGATGGTGGAATCAAAAGCTTGTTTTTTGAGGAGGGGATGATAATGGCAGATTCAAAGGAGAGAGGGGCACTACCTGAAGAGAGAATGATTAACAATATCAGTGAACATGGGGAAATTGGGGGATCAGCAGTGTTAATAGGGTCACTGGAGCAGGAGGTGGATCTCATGGACAAGATGAATACTGAGAGGGCATCAGGGGAGATGGGGGAGAAACTGGAGAAAGATGTGAGTTCAGGGCTTAGACAAGGGGGATCTTTAGAGACAGTTTGTCCTGGTGGAAGGGAGGGAAGCAGCAGAGGCAGCTGATCAGATTGTCTCAACCTTAGTGACAAAGAAGCTCCATGAGCTCCTCACACTTGTTGTTGGAGGTGAGGATGGAGGAGACAGGGGAGAGGGAGAGCCCTTCAAAAGGAACTAACTTGTGTTAGAGATAATAAAAAGATTCAACAAACCGTGTTTATCACAAAGCTGATTTATTTGACTTTTATTCAGAATATTAACCTCTATAACTGGGCTGGATTTTATTGCCAGGAGCAGAAACAAACACCAAAGAACCTGGTTCAGTCTGGATGTGATTAACAGCAAAATCCAATCAGTGTAGTTATTTGTGAACTCGTAGCTTGGCCTAAATAGGTTATGGTACTGGACTTGTAACCCCAAGATCAAGAGTTCAAATCTCACAATGGCAAATTATGAAACAATGTAACTTCATCTGAATAGGAACAGATGGAAACGTGTTTGTACTCAAAAGAGTTACTTGTGAACTCTCTGGTGTCTCAGCAGGTGGGATGACTCATTGAGTCCCTTCCCACAATGGGAGCAGATGAACGGCCTCTCTACTGTGAATGTGTTGGTGTTTAAACATGTTGGATGAATGAGTAAATCCATTTTCAAACACAGTGCCGGTGAATGGCCTCTCCCCAGTGTGAGTGTGCTGGTGCCTCAGCAGATTGGAGAAGTGAGTGAATCCCTTCCCATACATGGAGTAGGTGAACAGTCTCCAGTGTGAATTCGCTGGTATAGTGTGAGGTCATATGATTGTCTGAACCCAGTCTCACAGTGAGCGCACCTGAATGGTCTCTCACTCTCATGTCGATGGGATATCAGGTTCCTGGAACTTTTAAAGCATCTCCCGCATTCTGGGCATTAAAAAGGTCTCTCATCAGTGTGAACTTGTTGGTGTCTCAGCAGGCTGGATAACTGAGTAAATCCTGTCCCACACTTGGAGCATGTGAATGGCCTCTCCCTGGTGTGAACTCACTCGTGTCAGCAGGTTGAATGACCGATTAAATCCCTTCCCACAGTCAGAGCAGGTGAACAGCCTCTCCCCAGTGTGAGTGGGCTGGTGTTCAGTGAGTTGAGATGATCCTATGAACCCAGTGCCACAGTGAGAGTACCTGAACGGTCTCTCATCAGTGTGGACACATTGATGGGACATCAGTTCCCCAGAAATTTTAAAGCACTTCCCACAGTCCAGACATTTAAATGGTCTCTCCCCAGTGTGAACTTGCTGGTGTCTCTGCAGTTTGGGTGACTGAGTGAATCCCTTCCCACACTCAGAGCAGGTGAAGGGTCTCTCCCCAGTGTGAATTCGCTGGTGTAGTGTGAGGTCATATGATCATCTGAACCCAGTCTCACAGTGAGAGCACCTGAATGGTCTCTCGTCAATGTGAACACGTTGATGGGACATCAGGTTCCTGGAGCTTTTAAAGCACTTCCCACAGTCTGGGAATTTAAGAGGTCTCTCCCCACTGTGATATTGCTGGTGTTTAAGCAGGTGCAATGACCGTGTGAATCCCTTCCCACACTCGGAGCAGGTGAACGGTCTCTCTCCAGTGTGACTGCGCCAATGAATTTTCCAGCTGGGATGGGTAACTGAATCCCTTCCCATTATCCCCACATTTCCACGGTTTCTCCCTGTTGTTACAGCATTTATGTTTTGACACGCCAGATGATCGGCTGAAGCCTCATCCACACACTGAACACGTGTACGGTTTCTCCCCACTGTGAACGGTGCTTTTTCCTTCCATGTTCAAAATCCAATGATATTCAGGTTATGGTAAACTGGGCGACTCCAGATCCTGATGTGATGTTTGGATTGAGTTTCCTGACTGCAAATCCTCCCCTTGTAATCCCCTGTGAAACTGATTTAAAACAGAAAAAAACGGAGTGAGAGAGAACCCACAAAAACACAAAGGCAGGTTGTGAAACTGAGCTGAATGAATCTGAGAATTTGTGGGGCTGGCACGAGGAAAAAGTGACCATGAAAACTGCTGGACTGACACTGGTTCACTGATGTCCTTTAGGTAAGGGAATCTGCCACCTGATCTTATTGAATCTAAGGAAGGAGGGAGAGAGGGAGACAGAGATGGGAGAGGCAGGCAGAAAAGGAGAGGGAATTTTATATCTACAACTCGACTGGAACATTGACAAAACCACTGAAACTCTCAACCTCCACCATCTGGAAGGACCAGGGTAGCAGGTGTGTGTGAAAACCATCACCTCCAAATTCCCCTCCAGGTTACATACTGTTCTGACTTGTCTGACATCCAGCGCTGGATGAACAGAAATTTCCTCCATGTAAATATTATTTTCCACACAATGTGGCTGCAGATTGTCAATATTTGCTGGTCTTGTTAGTGAAAGGACAGGGGAGTGGGACTAGCTGATTGGCTCTTGCAGAGAGCCAGCATGGGCACGATGGGCTGAATAGCCTCCATTTGGATTGTCATCATTCAATGATTCTATTATTTGACAAAAAAGAACCTAAACTGGAGGTCAGGGACCAACTTCTGTAACCAACACCCACCCTGATACAAACCGGCCCTTAACTGGTGCGTCTATGTTTCTAGACTCGGTTCTGTGAGCAACGCCTGCAATAAAATAATAGCAAAATACTGCAGCTGCTGGAAATCTGAAATAAAAAGAGAAAATGCTGGAAACACTCAGCTGGTCAGGCAGTATCTGTGGAGAGAGAAACAGAGTTAACATTTCAGGGTGTGCAGAATGGATAACAGGTAATGAATGGATTACAGGTAATAAAAATGGTGCCAAACTTGATGGTCAATATAGCTCAGAAGTGGAAGAGGAATGGACTATAGCTCAGGAAAAACAATTCCTGACTATGAAAGATACTATGGGAAGATAAAGCTGGTGAGACAGCAGCACAAGATGGAGGGATGGGCAGCAATGGAAACCTCATTTAGATACAGTTGTCAAAAGCAACAGTAAAATACTCAACACCATTAAAATGCACCCAGTATCAGAGGCAGAGGAAGTTACAGAGTGGCAGAGAGAAGATCAGGCAGGGCAGAGGGTGAAATAGAGCATCACATGGACATGGATTCAGATCCACAGTGAAGGAGTCACATCAGCCCCACAGCAATGGAACCTCTCACAGGTGACAGTCTCCAGTCTTACAGTGAGGTTAGTTTGGAGAAACTGGGGTTGTTCTCCTTGGAGCAAAGCAGATCGAGGGGAGATTTGACAGAGGTGTACAGTTTATGATTGGTTTAGATAAAGTAGACAAAGAAATGCTGCTCCCATTAGCTGACTGTAAAAGGAGTAAGGGACACAGATTTAAGATTATAAGAACATAAGAAATAGGAGCAGAAGTCGGCCATTCAGCCCTCAAGCCTGCCCTGCCATTCTAAAAGATCATGGCTGATCTGCCCAAGGCCTTAAATCATCTCTCGTGCCAGCTCCTCACACACAGCCCTCAATTCTCTGACATTTCAAAAAACTATCTACATCCTCTTTAAATACTTGCAGCGGTCTAGCCTCCATAACCCTCTGGGGTCAAGAATTCCAGACATTTACTACCCTCTGAGAGAAGAAATTCCTTCGCATCTCAGTTCCAAATGAGGGCCCCCTTATTCTATAACTACATCTCCAGTTCGAGATTCCCCCACTAGTGGAAGCATCTTCTCAACATCTACCCTGTCAAGCCCCCTCAGAATCTTGTATGCTTCAATAAGATCACCCCTCATTCTTCTAAACTCTAAATAAATAAAGGCCTAACCTGTTTAGCCGCTTTTGATACATCAACCCCCTCATTCTAGGGTTCAGCCTAGTGAATCTATTTTGAACTGCCTGCAATGCCAGTGTATCCTTTTTTAAATACGGGGACCAAAATTGTACACAGTACTCCAGGTGTGGCCTCACCAACACCCTATACAGTTGTAACAAGACTTCTCTTTATTTAAACTCCAACCCCCTAGCAATACAGGCCAAAATTCCATTTACCTTCTTAATTACTTGCTGCACCAGCATGCTTACCTATTGTGTTTAATGCACAAGAACACCCAGATCCCTCTGTGCTGCATTTTTTTGGAGTCTCTATCGGCAAGATATACGAGGGGGGGGGCGGGGGGATGTGTGGAAGAACCTGTTTTTCGCATATAGCGTGGTAATGACTTCAACAGCTAATAATATCCAGGTCTTGGCAAATCGAGTGACAATATCAGGTTTTGAAGTGATGTTTGGTTTGAGTTTGCTGTGTGTAAATCCTCCCCTTCTGACCTTCCGGAAAGGAAGTTTCCAAAATCCATCCCTGTCAGTACAGGATAGAAATTCACCAAATGTTCTCCTCCTGCTACCTGGACAGGGATGACCGCGCATGCGTCCTGCTGCACATTGCCCCCTATAAAGATGACAGACAGAAGCTCCACAGCTTTTCCTCCGCTCTTATAACCGACGATGGTAGCCTCTATTTCTGGAGTCTGCAGCTTACACAACATACTTACAAAGCTTTCCGAGCCAAATGCAAGATCCATCGCTCGCTCCGTTTCCTTTTTCACGAACTATTTTTGGACCCGACGAACAAGTGGCTTCCAATCGCCATTACTCTCACTGCGCATGCGCATTGCTCTCCAGTGGTGCAGACAGGGGACGTTCACCACCTTGGGGAATGCTGCGTAAATACCCCGCCATTCAAAATTCAAATTTGTGAACAGTGATTTGCTGTTATGAGGTGGAGTCTGGGACAGGTGGATCCAATATTAAAATTAGGAACAAAAATTATAATGAAGGGCATTTGCATGAGTCATCCATTATTCACCAAAAAGGAGAATGGGAATTGGTGGAGAATTGGGAGACCCAAAAACAGCAGAATCCAATCCCTGCAGTCACATGTGAACTCACTAGTATCCCAGAATGAGTGAATTGCTGTCATACACAGAACATTTAAGCAGCCTCTCTTTGATATGAATGAACTGCTTATGCATCAAATTCTTTGAACTTCAAAGTTTCTGGTTTGGGAGATGGAGAAACCAAATAAATTCTTTGCAGTCGATAAATATCTGAGCAGTCTCTCTCCAGCGTAACTGGGCATATTTTCAGAAAAACCGGTCTGATTACTTCCCACGTTTTGCCTTGCAACACCATTTCTTTTGTCAGTTAATCTCCCACGCCTTACATCTTATCACTGCTCTTCTCTTTTTTTTAACTTTAATTCCCAAGATCCATCTCTGTACTCGTTCTGGATCTGTTGATGTCTAACATTTCAATCTCATCTCTGATCTCTATTCTTCACTCTACTTATGATGGTAGATCCGCTTTTGTTTTGTTTTGTTTTATTTTGTTTTGAGTCAGTAAGTAACTCATCTAAGTTATGAAATTTCACAAAACAGCAACAAAGCTTCATTCCAACCAGGAATCAAGCACGTTCCGTGGTATAAGAGCACCAAATCCTAACCACTAGACAACTGGGGAATCCACGTGAAAGTTGGCTGATCCACAATAATTTTGCAATGTCTTCACTTCAGACCACTTTCACTAGAGGCAAGTTGCTCTGCCAAAATGGTATGTTTACATAGAACACAAATGACTTGTTCAGCCAATGACAAAATTGAATGCTGTTGACAGGTACATGAAATTGACAGGGAAGGGTAATAGTCCCAACAGGCTGTGGATGTGCAATCTTCAACTTCTGAAACCCACTAACTTAATCATTGTGGTTCCTGTGAAACTTACAAGGCAATGCACTGCAGATACTCAACACTAAAAGCAACTGACACATGTCAAGTTCTACACACTGTCATGTCACATCTCTTCCTGCTTCTGTCCCCGCCTTGCCCCCGCTCCCTCTGTCTGTACAGCTGTGAGGTCAATTAGCTGCTTGATGCAGACACTGTCAGTTCGGGAACCCAATCTACACCTGGAAAGCAGGGACATGGAATAGAAGACACAAGGCATTGAGAAGAGATGTGTTTGAAGATGACATGGTAAAGAAAAGCAGGAATTCATCTCCCTGATTATCCCACATACTGATTACAGGAATGTGCACATGCCAATTATCCACAGTTTCATTCTCTTTCCAGTCTTGTGTACGTTGTTAAGCTTTGAAGTTTATATTTTCATACAGAAGTATATTTTCAGACAGATTTTCAATGTGGAGAGAGCGGAGCTAAGATGAGCTTATGTTGTTCAGACGATGTACTGTAAGAAGGTACATAACAGGCTGATGATAACAGTGCCTGTTTTGAAATTGAGAGAGACAGTGGAAGATTGGCACCAATAAAAGTGTCCTTCAACTAGTCTGGTTCCAAATCTCGTTCTGGAAATAACAAGAAAACACAATGAACTTACTGTCTTGACTTCAAATAAACAGGATGCAAGGTAAGAAAATATATTTCGCGAGATTGGGTTGTAAAATGGCAGAATGAGCATGAAAAAATAACCATGGTGTTTGGAAACATAGAATTATAGGAAGTTACACTTTTCGATTTGGCGTGCTGCTTTGAAATAGCGGCTGTGATTGTTTGATCAGGAGTGATATTTCTGCCGGTTTGAACATCAGGCAGAAAAGCCTTCCCCTTTACCACCCACATTTAGCCTCGCAGCATCATCCATTTAGTCAGTTCATCCCTCATGCCTTGCATCTTATCACTGTCCATCAGTAACAGAAACGGAATGAGGACAACTGCAATTATTGTGGCAACAATCTGAATCTTCAGCTTGTTATACCAGCTTTCGGTATCTTGCAACTCACCTTGGTACATGTTCCTGTGGTGTAATTGGTTACTGCATGTAACAATTATATGAGGGGTTTTTAGATCGAGCACAACCTAATGTTGTTCACTTTTTACCCCCTTGGGTATTGGCTGCCACACAGTTCCAGGTTTTTTCTTTTTGTGTCCTTTCACTGCCAGAAAAATATTCCCCAAAATTTGCCAATTCTGCTGTTATCCATTAACTCTTCAACTAAACAATACCTCGTTTTTTACCCCCAAGTGGGACATGGAGAAAACGCGGTTGTGACGATACAAACCCGCGTTCAAATTCAGAAATGTGAAAATACAGTTCAGTTCATAGACCGAAGAATCTGAGGTTGTTCTTCTTAAAGCTGAGAAGGGTAAGAGGAATTGTGTTTGAGCTGATTAAAAACATGAAAAGTTCAGATAGAGAAATTAAAGAGAAAATGCTTCAAATGGATGAAGGGTCGATAACATGATAACCAATTTAAGAAGAGTGTCTGAAGTATCAGGTAACAAGATGAAAAGTTTTTTTTTAAACAACCATTTGGCATTTGGAAATCAATGCCTAATAGGATGATACAAACAGAATGAATTGCAGCCTTGAAAAGGGGAAACAAGAAGGAGGACATTCTGCAGCAACGTGAGGAAAGGGTGGGGAAGTCGGACTGACTGCGCTGCTAGTGTAGACACAGTGGGTCAAACTGCCTCCTGTGTGGGGAAAGTGTGGGGAAATGGGATTGACTACACTGCCAGTGCAGACACAGTGGGTCAAGTTGCTTCCGTCACTTTCCTGTGACTCCGCGATTTGACTCACTTCTGAAAAATGGATCAGACCATTTCAGAAATTTACAGCCAATTCACTATTCAGCTCTCAGCAGCAATTTCATCTCACCTTCATCCTTCATTCACTTTGAGCTGCCGAGGCTCCAAATGATGGAATTCGCTTCCTCAATCTCTCTGCCTCTGTCACTCTCTCCCCTCCTTTAAGATGCTGCTTAAAACTTACCCCTTTTATCAAGCTCCTGGCCACCCATCCTAATATTTCCTTCTGGGTGGGTCACAATCAAACTTTGGGAATGCTCCTGTGAAGTGCTTTGCGGTGGATTAAATGTCAATCAGTGAAAATTGTTGTTGTTCAGCTCCACACGGTAGGATTGGAGCTGAGGGGACAGAAAGGATCCAGCTCAGTCACTGGCTTCCTGCCTCGTGTGTGGAAGTACAGCTTGGGAGAAATACTTGAACATTTGGGCTCTATTCCTGAACTGCATGAGCTGTTTACTACATGGAGACTATGAAATGTATTAACGGAGTCAGTGATTGAAGCAGAGACCAAGAAAACATAGAACAGTTTAAGAAGGTGAGTGAATGACAGGGGGAGAAAGATCATGGTGGATTGGCGGGCCTGTGAGATTAGGACTAATTCTGTTGGGGAGTCTAAACACCAACATGGACTTGTTGGAAGTGACAGTCTGATTCTATTTGATAATATTTCTGAAACTTTTGGATGTCAAAAATGCATCAATGCATAAATGACAGCATGAAATATTGTGCACAGCAGATGAAGCTTCACAAATAAATTAGTTTCCCATTGCTCTGAGAATCCATTTATCATTCATATGGATAGGGACAGACTTTGGTAAGCTGGGATGTCATGGGAATGTGTTAATATCACATAGTGATTCCAGATTAAATTACCACCAGAAAATCAATTGCTCAGAGCACTTTTTCTTATCCTTATTTTATTTATCTTATTTATTCAAGAGGGCATTAGATGATTATTTGAATAGTAACAATGTGCAGGGGTACAGGGAAAATGCAGGTCACTGGCACTGGTCATAATGCTCATTTGGAGAGCTGGTGCAGACATGATGGGCCGAATGTCCTCCTTCTGTGCCGTTCAGGTTCTGTGGTTATCAGTCACATGTAGGCCAGACCAGATAAAGATGACGGATTTCCTTCCCTAAAGGACATGTGTAATCAGATGTATTTTTACGAAAACCGATGATAGTCTCATTGTTAACTAGCTGGTGATTACAGATTTGTTAATTGAATTTAGATTCCACCAACTGCCATGGTGGGTTTTGAACCCGTGTTTTCAGAGCATTAGCCTGGGCCTCTGGATTACTCGTATGGTTGTCCCAGCTTTATAAAGACAGCATATCCTGAAAACAGCCCTACCTTTCCATTCAAAATAAGAAATCGAACACTAGGTGGTTATTGCACCTCTCATTATAAAACAGACCAGTATTTAACTTTACAAATGTGCATAAAGTATTGGGCCAGTGTCCATAAGTTACACGTCAAGCATAACACAATGAATGTCACAATGTGTTACTCATACAAAATCTTAAACAATTCCAGCTACTGACCTGGAACCTAATATTTACAAAAAGCTACAACTGTCATCTTATTTGGATTTCTCCATTTATTGCAGTGATTTTAAACTCAAAGGCCAGTTTAACAGTTAAACATTACAAATGTGCTTCAGCCTTCAGAGGACACGTGAACAATAATTAAGGATATCCAGTTAAGATGGGATGGAAGTCACCTCCATTTAATAAAATGTCTTCCTTTGGATTTTTTGACGTTTATATAGCACAGAAAAAAAAACTCACCTGATGCTGAAAGGGGGTGAATATAAAATTCAAGGTTGCTGATTTAAATTTGATTGCTGGCTTTGGTCATCTGGCGTCTTCAAAAGATGGGTTGGAGAACACAGGTGGAGCAGCACACACAAGTTAATAAATCAATTAAATAAAAGCATATTATTTAACATCACCACATGAATAACTATCTTGTTTCAGTACCCTTTGAGTAACATATTGTTTTAATTTCTTTGAACCAGGTTTAATTATTGGCTCTGAAAGGTTAACTTATATCATAATTAAGTCCTCTCTAACAGCACTGTGTGTACACCTATACCACATGGACTGCAGTGGTTCAAGAAGGCTGGTCACCACCACATTCTCAAAGGCAATTAATGATGGACAATAAATGCTGTCTGACATTCCATCTATGAATACAAAAACAAGAAAAAACTATTAATCACCTTGAAAACAAGGCTGGAATCAATTAAAATATGGGTCAATTAAAAATGATAATTGCAGGAGATGAATTCTGAAATTTAAAAGTAAAAAACAAAGTTGGAAGTACACAGCAGCATCAGCAGCTGGGGGTGCGTGATTCATCAGGACTGCTCTGTTTCGTTCCCAACAATGTGTCAACATGAAGCATAAAACTCTCTTCTCCCTGCGCTTCCCCTTCCTCTCCCTCCCTCACCATCCTCCACCCCCCACCCCAACCCCACCACCTCTCCCCCCACCCCTTCACTGAGTCTGAACTGGGTACAATACATCAACATGAAACAGAAAACTCTCTTCTCCTTGCTCCCACTCACCTTCACTGAGTCTGAATTGCGTCAAATGCACAAGGAGCCATTACTGTGTCCGGAGTTTTGTAAAATTATTTTCTATAAGTAACGTTCAAAATCATATTACTCTTAGTTATGTTAGAGTGGGTTAACACAACCGTTTAAACTACCCTCGGGGGAGCTCGGACACCTGCTCCCTGCAGACAGGTCATCATTTCACTTCACAAGGTATCATAGAGAAGATTAGTATATTCCCATCCCACAATTCTTTCCTTCTCATTTCAACATTCAGGCTGATAAATAATGTTTCAATCTGCTGATGTAATTTTAGCAAATAATTTATAACTGATAAACTCAATCTCAGGTGAGAATGTGCAATGTACTGAAATCAATTCACTTTACTCACCACAAGTGTGAACAGTTTGTGTTTGATAGACCACCAGTTGTTCGGGGAAGCTTTGTTCACTTTGCGCAGTGATAGTATTGTAGCCAATTGGGTTTAACTGAGCTGTGATTATTGCTTTTTGAAAACTTTTCCCAATAGCCCGCTATGGTGACTTGCAACAAAGTAAGCATTAGCAATTTTTGGTCATCTCTTCGGAGACTGTTTATGTATGTTAAAAGATAGTGAAGTAAACTGAGCTGATATTCAGCAGGGAAGGTGGTATCAGTGAAGAGGTGAGTTTTCAATACTTATTCGTTGTGTTGATTGAAGTCTGTTGGTGGTGGGGTTCCTAATATAAAAGCAAAATACTGCAGATGCTAGAAATCTGAAACAAAATGCTGGAAAAACTCAGCAGGTCTGACAGCATCTGTAGAGAGGGAAATTGAGTTGACGTTTCGAGTCCATATGACCATTCTTCAGAGCTGAAGAGAAGTAGAAATGTGATTAAATTTATACTGTTTAAGGGGGGAAGGAACAGGTGAAGCTGGGTAGAAGGCCAGCGACAGCTTGTGGCAACGGAGGGTTGGACAAAGCTGTCATGAACAAAAGGATAAAGGGAGTGTTAATGGTAATGCTAAGAGCTAAAAAGGTGCTGATGGTGGCATTAAAGTAGGAAAACAGAATGCAATAATGGCAGGACAAGGCTAAGCACTCTGAAAATAATTTGAGCAAGTAACAGATGGCCCTTATGGGGGTGGGGAGGGGGAAAAGGGATCAAAAATGGGGTAAGAAGGGGATTGAAAAGGGGATAAAACAATGAACAAATGAATGAAAATAAAAATGAATCAAAATAAAAATAACTAACACTCCTTTCAGGTGAAGCAGCGCTTCACTTGCATCTCCTTTAATTTGGTCCACTCTATTTGCTGCTCCCAAATATGGACTCCTCTAGAGACACCAAACACAGACTGGGTGACTGCTTTGCAGAACACCTCCGGTCTGTCACAAGCATGAACCAGGCCTTCCTGTTGCATGCCACATCATCACACCATCCTGCTCTCATGCTCACATTTCCATCCTTGACCTGCTGCAATATTCCAGTGAACCCCAATGCAAACTGGAGGAACAGCACCTCATCTTCCGATTGGGCACTTTACAGCCTTCCGGACTTAATATTGAGTTCAACAACTTCAGAACATGAACTCTTTCCTTAATTTTATTTCTTGACCCCATGACTCCAATCATTA
Organism: Isurus oxyrinchus; assembly: GCA_026770705.1. NCBI lineage: Eukaryota > Metazoa > Chordata > Chondrichthyes > Lamniformes > Lamnidae > Isurus > Isurus oxyrinchus. The sequence continues at coordinate 2,185,779 of JANJGN010000026.1, read as the reverse complement.
TCGGATGATAAAGCCTAATTTTGCATGCAAGCCTATCGTCTTCCAATGGCGGACCTCCCACCCAGCATTCAGATCGGGACAGAATGTGTCCTAAATATTGCGCCAGTGCTAAACGCATGCGCAAAGCAGTCTCCTGCCTGAGTATGTGCCGTGCTGTCCTGTGACCGGCGCCACGGAGAGCGGTTAAGAAAATGACGACTGCAGCAGAATTTCAGAGTTAGTGGGTGGGCGGCAGGAATGGAGGCAGCAGAGTGGACAGGGAGGCTTCATAAACACTCGATAAAAACTGCATACCCTGAATAAGAAACTAACGGCTCTGCGTTTGCATCGAACAGACCGGAAATGTCTGGATTTGTCCCTCTGCTCGGCCCGGGAGGGATGCGGCTGTGCAGCAGGGCGCATGCGCGGTCATCCCGGTCCAGGTTGCAGGAGGAGAGAATGTTGTGAATTTCTTTCCTGGACCGACAGGGATAGATGTATCGATAATCTCCTTTTCACGGTATATTAAATGGGAAGGATTTGCACAAGAAGAAAACTCAAATAAAACATCACATGAAGATCTAACAGAGTCACTCAATTCGTCGTAATCTGGATATTATCAGTCTCAGAACGTCAGTATGAGTTCCAGGTCATTAAAATTTCTTCCTCACTTCCCCCCTGTAGATCTTGCCCCAAACCTTAAATCTGTGTCCTGTAATCCTTTTATGATAATATAATGTGAACAGTTTTTCTTTAGCTACCTTAACTACACCAATCATAAACTTATACTCCTCTATCAAATCTCCCCTCAATCCACTTTGCTTCAAGGGGAATAACTGCAGTTTCTCCACCTAACCTGAAAACTAAAATCCCTCATCCCTCGACCCATTCTGGTAAATCTCCTCCACGCCCTCTCAAGGACCCTCACATCCTTCATAATGTGTGGTGATCACTGGTTTGCGCAGACCCAGATGTTCTGTGTTTGTGTCTGTGACATCATCACACATCGACAATACACGATGACATCATCCCGCTCCCCGGGTATTTCCTCAACTGGGAGATTTTTCTCTGATTCCATTGCTTCTGATATCTTTCCAGTTGCAGGATCCAGCAGGGGATTTTAAATTTAAAAACTGAAATTGTTTCAGGTTAAGTATTTTTGATTGCTCATTTCCTTCTAGGTGGTGGAGGTTGAAGCGTCTAGAGATTTTGTCAAAGTTCTTGTTGTGTTTAGATATCCCTTCACCCCCTGCCTATCCCACCTTTCCCTCCATCTCCACCCTTGTAGGCCAGAGATTGTGTAGGCTGAGACCAGTTGGCAGGTCCCCTTCCCTGAAGGACATAAGTGAAGCAGTTGAATTTTTATGACAATCCAGCAGCTTTTATGGTCACTTTTAGCTAGTGCCAGCCCCACAAATTACCAGATTCATTCAGCTCAATTTCACAACCTGTCTTTGTGTTTTTATCGGTTCTCTCTCACTCCCTTTTTTCTGTTTTAAGTCAAGTTCACAGGGTATTAGAAGGGGAGGATTTGCAGTCGGGAAACTGCAACCAAACGTCACATCAAGATCTGATGGAACCACCCAGTTTATTGTGACCTGAATATCATCGGATTTTGAACATGGAAGGAGAAAGCACCGTTCACATTGTGGAGACACCGTGGAAATGTGGAGATTGTGGGAAGGGATTCAGATACCCATCTCAGCTGGAAACTCATCAACGCAGTCACACTGGGGAGAGGCCGTTCACCTGCTCTGAGTGTGGAAAGGGATTCCGTCAGTCATTCAACCTGCAGACACACCAGCGAGTCCATACTGATAAGAGACCTTTTAAATGCCCAGACTGTGGGAGGTGTTTTAAAAGTTCTGGTGAACTGATGTGCCATCAACGTGTTCACACTGATGAGAGACCGTTCAGGTGCTCTCACTGTGGGTCTGGGTTCAGGTGGTCATCTCACTTCATTGAACACCAGCGAATCCACACTGGGGAGAGACCATTCACCTGCTCCAACTGTGGGAAGGGATTCACTCAGGCATCCCACCTGCTGTCACACCAGCGACTTCACACTGGTGAAAGGCCGTTCACCTGTTCCGAGTGTGGGAAGGGATTCATTCAGGCATCCCACCTGCTGACACACCAGCGGGTTCACAGTAGTGAGAGGCCGTTCACCTGTTCTGAGTGTGGGAAGGGATTCACTCAGTCATCCAACTTGCTGAGACACCAGCGGGTTCACAGTGGTGAGAGGCCATTCACCTGCTCCGAGTGTGGGAAGGGATTCACTCAGTCATCCAACCTGCTGAGACACCAGCAAGTTCACAAGTAACTACAGTGATTGGATGTTGTGTGAAATCACATCCAGGACTGAACCATGTTCATTGAGGTCTCTTTCTGCTGATGTTAATAAACTCCAGGTCAGTTTTATAGGTTGATAATCTGTATAAAAGTCAAATAAATCAGCTTTGTGTTAAACTCACCATGTGTCAAGATCCTTTAATCTCTCTAACACAAACTAGTTCCTTTTGAAGGGCTCTCCCTCTCCCCTGTCTCCTTCATCCTCACCAACAACAAGTGTGAGGAGCTCATAGAGTTTCTTTGTCACTAAGATTGAGACAATCCAATCAGCTGCCTCTGCTACTTCCCTCCTTTCCACTAGCCCACCGGAACAAACTGTCACTAAGGTTCCCCCTTGTCTGAGCCCTGAACCCACATCTTTCTCCAGTTTCTCCCCAACCTCCCCCATGCCCTCTCTGTGCTCATCTTGTCCATGAGACCCACCTCCTGCCCCCTTGACCCCATTCTCACTAAATTGCTGACCATCCAACTTCTCCTTGTTAGTTGAGATGGTTAATGGTTCTCTCTCTCCCTTCTGGTACTGTCCCTCTCACCTATAAATCCACTATCCTGACCATCCTAAAAAGAAAGGATCTTTCCCTGGCCCCTCCTATTTCTCATCCACATTCTGCCACTAGGTGACATCATCCAAATGCACCGCATTCGTTTTCACATGTACACTGACAACACCCAGCCCTACCTCATCACCATTCCTCCCCACTGTTGCTAAATTATCAAACTACTTATCTGACATCCAGTATTGGTTGAGCAGAAATTTCCTCCAATTAAAGCAATTCTCTTCAGTCACCACTACAAATTCTGTTCTGTAACTACTGAGTCCATTACTATGAGGTAACATTGGGATGTGTTGTCCTATGTTTGTCAAGCCAGGAAGCTTTGTTCCTAAGCAAGAGGGAGAGAGATATTCCTATAATATTCAATGCATTTCCGAAGATTTTATGAGGCTATTAGATAGTGGTTTCTCACAGATCTCCTCACCTTGAGAAGGGTATATCCTTATTGACTTCTCACAACTGATTTCTGACTAACCTCACTATTTCTAAGCTCCGAGCTTGTTTTCCTAGTTTCTTAATGACAAACTGTACATTACATACTAAAGCAGCTAGAATGATCAGAATCATCAACTCAAACCCTTGAGCTGCCACCAAGAGTAAATGTCAAAACTTTTCCGCTAAAATGTGATAACTATTGTCTTAGATTCATCCTCCCCACCTGCTGATCATCTCACACAATCTATATTATTAGCATGTTATAAATACATCTGGGTCAAACAAAAGTTCATGCAGGGACTTTAAAGATTCTCCAGCTCTCTGTTCACCTGCATTCACCTTGTGAATATTTTCTAAATCCAGTTTCTATTTCTCTCTTCACATTAATTTTACTCCCTCTCATAGGTACCAGTGTGTTTAATTCTGTCCAGATTGTTTGAAACCCAGTTTCTCTACGGTGTATATTTCGATGTCTTGATAATTTAAAATGTTGTCTCATTCTACTGGCCACAATAATCAGACATGTTCTGTTGTCAAGTAGCTGAGTATGTCTGGGGTCTGTTCTTCCATGCAGGGTCACCATGGATCTCCAGATGTTAGTTATACTGCTTGTAATATATAACATCTGCATACTCACACCGCTGTCCTAATAGCATGCCCCATGTACCATCTGATACCGGCCACTCTTGGACTTTCAAGTGATCTTATCATAAGATCAAGCTGGTGTCTTCCTGAAGATCTTTGCTTATCTCTCCCTGCATGACTCTGATGCCTTCAGGTAGTGGGCAGACTATCAGATTCAGCATTTTTTTAAAGTTCAGAAGCAAGGATACAAACATCTCCAAGAGAAAACTATCGATGTACTCATCTCATCTCCACTTTTCTGACTTTCATTAAAATGGATGTGATCCAGACGTATTCCAATTTCCAATCAGTGGTGCAATTTTCTCTATCTTTTATTCTAATTTGGACATCCCATTAATTACAATTCAATTTCATTTAAGAGCACTGGAGGAACTTTACTGTCAAATTTAAAATTCAGATAATATAGTATTTGTAGATCAGAGACAGAATTACATATAAATGTAATCAGAATACAGATATCTTTCATATCTCCCGTTCACAGACACTTTGTCCTGAATGGTAACAAATGGGATGAAGGCCAGTCTTTAAAAAGCAAAGCCTTTAGTTTAAGTTGTCACCAGGCTGTCAGTGGAAAGGGTTAACTTCTCAGCTTGTTAGCAAAGGGGCTGAAGAAACATTCTCAAAATATACATACTTGTGTCAACTTTATGTAACTTCATTTTCAGATCAAGGATGAACCAAACCCCGTTTCAATCTTTGATTTTTCAATTCTCTTGGCACTTTTGTCAGCTTTTCCCAAATGTGTTCTTTGTTCTTTCTTCAGATGCCTTTCCAAATGACTGTAATTAAACTGAAGGAGAATAAAACTAAAAAGTTACCTTTCACAGGTAAACAAACAAAAGCTTCGACCTTCTGAGAGCAGAAGAGTTAAAGAGGGTGGAGCTTCCCACAGCTTGTGAGCTCTGAAACATAACCTTAAGGCTGAAGCTTATCTTTAAGGAATCCAACTTTTCGATGCCCTTTACAATTGTACAAGTTCATTGTAATTCATACTTAAAGGTTTACTTTCACTCAGTAATTATAAACTTACACTTTTCTCAGCACAGAAACTGGCAACATTTTAGATTCAATCCCAATTGTAAACTTCTCTTGTAGCTGGCGTATGGAGAAGATCATGTCCACTGTAGATCTGCCAGCACAGAAACCGCACTGTGCTTCTGGATACACTTGGTCTGCAAGTAGATGAGTATTTTGATCAGGACCCTTCCCTATTGTGCTGAGGTGTGAGGTAACCCTGTAGTTGTGGAAATCTCCTCTGTCACCTTTGTCTTTGTATAATGTGATGATTTTTGTGTCACTTATGTCTTGTTGAAGGGATCCTACCTCCCAACAGAGATAGAGGAAGTGATGAAGCTGTTGCAGTAGATGGGACTTTACTGGCTTGAGCAGTTCAGTTGGAATTCCATCCTTACCGGGTGCCTTTCTGCTTGTTAAACAATCAATAGCCTTTTCAAGCTCAACTGCTGAGGGTTCTTCGCCCAACTCAACCATGGCAGGAAGCTGCAGGACAGTATCAAATGGAGACTGGGAGTTGTCTGTCTCATGAGAGTACAGCTCACAGTCGTGTTCACCCCAGCAGGACATCTGTTTACTTCTGTCGGTGAGTACATTACCATCTGCTGATTTCAGGGGGCAACTTTGATGATGGTCGGACCAAGTGCCCTCCTGATCCCATCATACACAACACGTAGATTTCCATTGTCACAGGCAGTTTGGGTTTTTGACGTGGGCTGTTCCAGTGTTTATTTATACAGTATTTCCCTGCCTTTTACACAACTGTCTTGGCTACTTTCAAGCTACACCATGTTCTAGCTCACAGTATCAAAGAAACATAGAATCTTTACAGTGCAGAAGGAGGCCATTCGGCCCATAGAGTCTGCACTGGCTTCCTGAAATAGCATTCCACCTAGTCCCACTCCCCTGCTATATCCCAGTAATCTTGCACATTCTTTATTTTCAGATAGCCATCCAATTCCCCTTTGAATACATTGATCGAACCTGCCTTCAAAACCTTTTCAGCAAGTTTGTTCCAGACTCCAATCGCCCTCTGGGGGGGAAAAATCCTCACATCACATTTACTCCTTTTGCCAATCATTTTCTATCTGTGCCTTCTAGTTCTTGATGTTCTCTTGAGTGGGAGCAGTTTCTCACTATTTATACTGTCCATACCCCTCTGGATCTTGAATGCCTCTATCAAACCTCCTCTCAGCCTCCTTTTCTCCAAGGAAAACAGTCCCAGCCTCTTAAATCTATCCTCATAGCTTCAGTTCTTCATCCTGAGAATCATTCTGGTGAATATCCTGTGTACCCTCTCCAATGCGTTCATGCCCTTCCTCAAGTATGGCGCACAGAATTGGACACAGTACTTCAGATGAGGCCTAACAAGTGTTTTATACACGTTCAACATGAACTCCTTGCTCTTGTACTGAATGCCCTTGTTAATAAAGCCTAAGATACTATATGCTTTATCAATTAGTCTCTCAACGTGCCCTGCCATCTTCAATTACCTATGTTTATACATTGAGGTCCCTCTGTTTCTGCACCTCCTTTAGAAGCTCTCCCTTTATTTTATACTCTCTCACCACATATTTCCTGCCAAAAGGAATCACCTCACACTTCTCTGCATTGAACTTCATCTGCTACTTGTCTGCCCAATTCACCAACATATCTATGTCCTTTTGAATTTTAAGACTATCCTCATCACAATTAAGAACACTTCCAATCTCTATATCATCTGCAAATTTTGAAATTAGACCCTGCACACCACAGTCTAGGTCATCAATATATATCAGAAAGTGCAAGGGTCCCAACACTGACTCTGGGGAACTCCACTACAAACCTTCCTTCAATCTGAAAAACAATCATTTATCTCTACTCTGTTTTTTGTTACTCATCAAATTCTTATTTTCTTATCCAAGTGCTTACTTTCTCTTTTATTCCATCACCTAGAATTTTGCTCACAAGTCTGTCGTGCGGCACTGTATCAAACGCATTCTTAAAATCCATATACACCACATCAACATCGTTTCTATTATCAACCTTCTCTATCAATTTCTCAAAAAACTCCAGAAACTTATCTAAGCATGATTTTTCCTTAATGAATCCATGCTGCCTTTCCTCAATTACACTGTACTTATCTAAGTGACTATTGATTTTATCCCATATTTAGTTCCCAGAAGTTTCCCTACCACTGAGGTCAAACTGACTCGTCAGTAGATGTCAGCTTTACCTTTGCACCCCTTTTTGAACAAGAGTGTACAATTCACAATTCTCCAGTCCTCTAGCATCTCCCCTGTCTATGTAAGACTGGAATATTATCACCAGTGCCTCTGCAATTTCCACTCTCACTTCCCTCAGTACCCTTGGATGCATCTCATCCAGTCCTGATACCTTATGTATTTTAGGTAAAGATAGCCATTCCAACACCTCCTTCCTTTCAATTTTAAGTTCTTCTTGTGTACCAGTTACCTCCTCTCTCACTGTGGCATGGGTAGCAAATTCTTCCTTTGTAAAGACAGATGTAAAGTACTCGTTCAAAACCTCCGCTATTTTTCCAGCCTTCGCATGCAAGTGTAAAGTTTTGGCCTGTTAAGTTGAGGTTGTGCATCAGGTAGGCTTTGCTTTTTGCTTCAATGACAGATTAATCACTGCTGAGTGGGTCTCAAACCAGTCTCTGTTGTGGGTTCCACCTTTCCCAAATGTTGCTGCTGCTGTGTTAGAAATGATTGAACTCAGCGACTTCCAAGATTCAGCAATATCAATGTTGGTTGATGAAGCTTTTATTGATATAACTGTAAAATATTTCACTATTTTGTTTAATAATAATTTAATTGATAATTTAATTTCATCGTGGAGGTGTCATTGTGAAGAATGTACAAGTGAGTAAGATTTGTCAGCAAGAATTAATCAGCGCTACCTAATTGGAGACGTTAATCAGGCACTGAATTGTAGATTTTGCACCAAAGATCAGTTTATGATTGAAGTAAAAGTTCATAATTTTATTGAAATCGAATTCCTATCAAGAGTTTTTCAATTAAGGGGAAAGATCACAGATAGCGTTGTTAAAAAGAAGCTGTCAAGGAACTATCTGAAGCAGAGGCAGATTGTATTCCAGAATGTTACCTGTGTCAGGTGAACCATGAAAGGCAAAGTTTAGTGGGCCTTACAGGATCGAAAAGAGACTGACTGAAGTAAGCTATTATACTCCAAATAGAAGAAAGAAGCAGAGTGTGTATCATGTAAATCCGCTTAAACAGTACTTTAACTGGGAAGATAACCAAAAGGAGGAATTAGTAGTGATAGGTAAGAGAAAGGGGTAAAAATGAAGGATTCTGAAATTGGCTTTCTTCTACTCAAATTGGACAATGAGGAGGTAATTAAAAATGTAAATGTTAAATTCAGTTACCTTCCAGATAAGTGTCAAAGTGATTCAGAAAAGCTATTGCAGCCACATATAAGTTGGGGAAAATAAATTTAGCTACACATGATGTAGATTTGGGAGATTCATTTTCAATGAGGCAACGCCCATATAGATTAAAAACAGTAAAATTAGCTCAAGTGCAGAAAGAAATCGAATTCATGCTTCAGAATGACATCATGGAGTCTAGTTGCAGTAATTGGATTTCATCTATTGTGATGGTGCTGAAAACAGATGGAACACAAAGACTGTGTTTGGATTAAAACTAAATGCAGTGACAAAAGCAAATTCATATCCTATTCCATGGTTGGAAAATTGTATTGATAAAGTGGGACAGATAGAGTTTATCATAAAAGTTGGGCTTGCAGTGAACATATTGGTAAGTACTGTTATCAAAAAGAGCAAAAGAGATATAGGCTTTTGTAACACCAGATAGACTATATCAGTTTAAAGTCATGCCATTTGGTATGAAGAATACACCGGCAACATTTCAGAGACTGACAAAGTAATTGCAGGACTGAGCAATTATGCTGTTTATATTGACGACTTGGTTGTTTTCAGTCAAATGTGGGAGGAGCATTTAAAACATCCAAAAGGACTGTTTGATCGACTGCAAGAAGCTAATTTGGTGGTGCATTTGGCTAAGAGTGAATTTGTAAAAGCGCAAGTTACATATCTAGGCCATACCATTGGACATGGTCAGGTGGACCCCAAGTGATATGAATGTAAATGCCATTGTGAATTGCCAAGTGCCTATAACAAAATGGGATTCCTGGGCGTGGGTAGATTTTACCAGACGTTTGTACCAAATTTTAGCAAAGTGGTTGCTCCATTGACTGAACTACTAAAAAAGAACAAGAAATTCCAATGTACACAGAAGTGTCAGAATGCATTTGACAGTTTGAAAACTATTTTGATGACTACACTAGTTTTGGAAGCATTTGATTATGCCAAGAAGTTTAAGTTGGCAATTGATGTAAGTGATTAGGGTATTGGTGCTGTGTTGTTACAAGAATATGAAACAGGAATTGAAAAGCAGGTAGGATATTTTTCATGGGAGAGGAATGTACATCAGAAAAGATACTCAACCATCAAAAAAGAGACTCTAGGTCTGGTGTAATAGTTGTACCATTTCTAGGTTTATGTTTCAAGCAATCATTCAGAAAATATTGTTTATACAGACCACAAACCTTAAAATTTTCTGGACAAATTTCGAGACTGAAGTTGAAGACTGTTCAGATGGTGTTTATTACTGCAACCTTTTAAATTACAGATTATACATATAACTGGGCGAGGAAATTTAATTGCGGATGCATTGTCAAGAGTTAAAAGTTCAAAGGAAATTGGACATTTGAAGCGTGGGCACTGGACTGAAATGGCCTCTGTTGATTCAAATGATTTGTATATGTTGTCATGTACATGCACATAATAGTTCCATGCATATAGATAAGTATAGTAAGCAATGTAAGGTGGGTTGAGATAATGAAACCGTCTTCTAAAATTATGATGATTCATTTTCCCACAAAGATTGAGGTGCCAAAGTACCAGCATTATTTTTCCTAATATCACTGTCGGATAATTCAAAGCAGGCTTCTGTTTGCATGTGTGTATGGTTCTGTGCGTGTGGCTAACTTAATTAAAGTAGGGACGATTATACAGCAAGATTTAAATTATCAAAGAAGTTAGGTGTAAAACAAGCATTTCAAATGGAGATGAGTAAGGCGAGGTTGAGGTCAGCAGGTACAATGTGAATGAAATTTGCATTTTTAGGTAAGTGGGGAAGTGTTGGATTTTCAAAGAGATATGGAAGATGTTCACAACTGGCAAGTAGCAAGATAAATATGGCAAGGTCCTTACGTTGATTTTTCCCCAAAAGTGCTGGCCATAATGATAACATGAAAGGTTTTTTTTATATTCAAGGAAAAGTAACTTCTGAAGACAAGTGGAAATAATGGGATTTACAAATCAAAAGGAATAAACATAATTAAAGAAGGATAGAAGGCTGTGTGAGGTGTGGCTGTGTGAAATATTCAAAGATAACTGTGAAACAGGCTTGGGGGGAAAAGCCTCTAGCCACCCCGCAGAAGTTTGCTGCCCCAGTAACCAAAGTTGTTTTAAAAGCCTGTGGAAGTCCATTGTCCAGTGAATGCTTGTGGTAATTATAGTGGATGACTCAATAAATTTGGAATCTACTTGGACTTTTGCCTTAAAGGGTATGTGTAGTTGGGAGGTTGGTTAAGTAGAAATTTTGGGACCTGTTATAACAATAACTGTAATTTTGTGTATATGTTTAAGTTTTTCTTCTTTTGTTAATTAATGCTTTAATTTTATCTTTAAAATCTCCAAAGGTGGTTGAAGACTCATAACTTCTGACTTCAGTGCACAAGCCTTCTCACAATAAATACAAATTGCAAAATCGTTTTAATAGCCTGACCAAGTTTACCTTGTGCATTTGGTCAGCCTGGCAAATACCACCTGCTGTATCATAATAGGGCACACATCCCTGAACATCAGCGACAGGTCCAGAATAGTAAACTCAAACTGGTTATAGGGTTGTTAATATCAGCAGAAAACAAACTAACTATTGTCAGATGGTCAATCCTGGACACAATTAACAGCAGCAATAACAGCAGAACACAGCTCCTGCAGCCACTTGTGAATTCGCTGGTGTTTTGGTAAATAATGTGACCGAGTGAATCCCTTCCCACACACGGAACAAGTGATTGGCCTCTCCCCAGTCTGAGTGCGTTGGTGTGCAGAATGTCTGAACCCCTTTCCACAGGATGTGCAGCTGAAGGGCCTTTCCTCGGCTTGAATTCACGAGTTTAACATGAGTCTGGCTAAATGAGTGAATCCCTTCCCATACGCAGAGCAGCTGAACATTCTCTCCCTAGTGTGAACTCGCCGGTGTGTCATGAGTGTGGGAGACCTCCTGAACATCTTCCCACAGGAAGTACAGCTGAAGGGTCTCTCCTCTGTGTGAATTTGCTGGTGTAGCATGAGGCTGGCAGACTTCGCAAATCCCTTCCCACACATGGAACAGATGTACGGCTTCTCCCCAGTGTGGCTGTGGCAATGGATTTACAGCAGATGTCGATAATTGTATCCTTTCCCACAGTCCTCACATTTCCATGGGTTCTTCATGGTGCTGGTGTCCTTCTGTCTCTGCAGGTTGGACAATCAATTGAATCCTCATCCATGCACAGAACACATGCACAGTTTCTCCCCGATGTGAATGGTGTGATTTTTGTTTTCAAACTGTGCAACTAAGTAAAGCCCTTTCCAGCCACTACACTGGAACATTCTCAAGTGTTTGTGTGTGTGTGTGTGTGTGTGTGTGTGTGTGTGTGTGTGTGTCTCAATGCTTTTCCAGTCGCACTGATGTTTGAAATCTTTTCCCACGGACAGACCAACCACATATTTCCCCTTCCACATTCAAAGGTGGGTGATAATTAGGTTCTGAATAATCAAGTGAGCCGACCAAGGTGTTTATTTTTGAGTTTCACATCTGAAAATCCTCCCCAAATACCCTATAACAAGAGTTTACAGAATTAATCACTGTAAATGAAGGATAAAAATTCAACCCATCACACCATCTCCACCATTTCTTTCCTCCACTCCCTGTTTTCTCCCTCCCTCAACTCTGGCTGGGTTCAGTTCTCCAGCCACTATGCGCAGAGTGAGAATAAAATCAATGAATCAATCATTTTCTCCCTTGGTCACTGGAACCCTGAAGCTCCGCCCACCTTGTGTTGCTTCCCCAATATGGCTGCACATAAAGCAAAAAGCCCCAGAGCTGTAACACAGAAGCTGCAGCTTCTTATCGGGGGCTTGCGGCCTCCAACAAGTGTTTCTGAATCCTCCTCGCCCATCTTCAAGTGTTTCTGCACTGCACAGGCTCCGGCTAATAATGCCCGTGAAGTGATTGACGGCAGCTCCGGACCAATAGGAAGAGGGGGAGGAACTGGAGGACCACGTAGTTGTCGCTAGTCCTCTAAACAATGGGAGCAAAATAAAAGCTCAACCTCAAATGTTCCAGGAATGGATAGGTTATAATCACCAGGAAAGGCTGAGCAGCCTGAAGCTCTTTTCTCTAGAAAAGAGAAGGCTGAGAGATGACCTGACAGAAATGGGATGCTTTGTCTCTGTTTCATCAGGGATTCGAGGTGAAATTTATTCACTCAGCTACAGATTTACATCCTCTGAATCGGCATCAAACAAACAATGAAATGTTTAGATATAAAGAAAGAGAGGTTCTACATTGAGATGGATTTCTTAAGATCGGATTTTGTCATCTACTGAATCAGCATTTTTATCAAACTTTCCCTGCTTTTAGATTACAACAGTGACTACACTTCAGAAAGATTTCATTGGCTCTAAAGCGTCTCCTGTTGCCCTCAGTTGGTGAAAGGCTTTATTAAATGTAAGTTTTCTTTCTCTTCTTTATTTCTGTCTGTCAATCTAAGTTAACAATCATATGGAATGGTGAAGTGTATCTGTCCATTTCCGTGCCTACCCCACTCTCTGTCTCTATCTGTCTCCCTTTGTCGCTGTATATCTGCCTCACTCTCTTTCACTCTCCCAGTCTCTCTGTCTATGTCTCTATCTCTGTTGACTCTTGTGTGCTTTGTTCCCTCCATTCACCCGTCTGTGTGCAACTGATATTCACTGGATTGATTCCTGAGTGACAGTGAACATGCTGAGAGGCTGTTTTCCTCTGGCTGGAGCACCTAGAACTGGGGTCACATTCTCCGGATAATGTCTCAGCCATTTAGGACTGAGGTGAGGAGACATTTCTTCACTCAAAGGCTTGTGAATCTTTGGAATTCTGTAGCCCAGAGGCCTGTGGATCCTCAGTCGATGAGTATATTGAAGGCTGAGGTGGATAAATTTTGGGGCTTTAAGGGAATGGGATTGGGTGGGAAATTGATATTGAGGTTGGGGATCTGACATGGTCTTATTAAGTGGTGCGGGAGGCTCGAGGGGGCTTATGGTCAATTCCTGCTCCTTTTTTGATGTTTTTAATATTCGATTTCAGTGGAAATACCATCAAGGCGACGGGAAACAGCAGGTTGAGGGAGAAAACCTGGCCGAACGGCCTCAGGCGCTGGATTCAAGTTTCACTCTCTGTGGAACCGCTGCCAAAGTTATAGATAGTTCACCTGTGGGTCATTTTGAATGCTCTATTCTCACAAAAAAAGTGCCAGCTCAAAGTGATTGCGGGCGTGTATTGGATTTCATTTTAACAGGGAGAAGGAGGAGAGGCAATACAAATTTTAATTGCTTTTGAGAGAAAGCACAGCAGTGGAAGTAGTTGAGTTGTTCTTCCAGAGATCCAGCATGGAGAAGATGGGCCGAATGCCCGCCTTCTCTGCTGCAGCCATCTTATATACCAGCAACATTAACTGACAATCGGGTCAGCTGCCATGGCCGAGTGGATTAAGTGATGGAGTTCAAATCCATCGGGGTTTCCCCTTCAAATTATTCCTGGTTTTAACTCTGTCTCTCGGCTAAAATGAATCCAAGCACTCGGGGGTTTTCCTATTCCTTTTCATTCACGAAAACATTCACGAAACTTGTAGTCACAGTAGAACAGAAAGGGAGCCAGGTTGGTGTCTTGCTTGCTTTCTGGGTATTTGTCGCTCCTTAGAAACAATCCCTTGCCCTTTGTCACTCTCGGTGTATATGTCTGTGTGTGTTGCTCCGTGTGTCAATGTGGGTCAGTTCCCCGAGGGGTTGGACACATTTTTACCTTCACAAACTTTATTCACATTAGATGTGCAGTTTTATATCAAAATGTTGCAGAGAAAAATATCAGGATGGAAGGTGCAAGAGGAGTTTGCAATGTTTGGAAGGAAGTGCAGCTAAGAAGTGGAAGATTCAGTGAGGAGTTTTCTTCCATTTCACACGAGATTTGGAACCAGACCTGGGAGATATTTGTGTCAGTGCAAACAGTAAAATCTCCCCTATTACCCCTTCATTTTCCCTTGCTCTACCGTCTCAATAATCAATGTTTTGCAGCCTATCACAGCCCTTCTCTCAATCCCTATCTTCCCCTCTGTGTTTGTTCCCGAACACTTGCGACCGGGTGACATTTCCAGCTCTGATGCAAACCTCGAGTGCTCACGCCACTGATTCTGGAAGAGGTGATCTGCATTTCTCGCTTTTAATCAGGAAATTATTCAGACTCATTTAAAAAGTTTGCACGAGGTCAATAAATTATCATTCCCTCACCAGGAATCGAAACTGGGCCACGGTGGTGAAAGCACTGAATCCTAATCAGGACCACCTGGGGAGCTGCTTAGAAGCTTCACAACCTGGCTTATCTCTGTTACCTGTGCCTTTTATTTTTATTTCCGACCCCTTTCATCAGAGACATGCTTCAAACGAACATAAGACCGTAAGAAAAAGGAGGAGGAGTCGACCATTCGGCCCCTCAAGCCTGCCCCGCCATTCAAAAAGATCATGGCTGATCTGCCCCAGCTCTTTTGTGCCAGCCCCTCATAGCCCTCAACTCCCCAATATTTTAAAAAGCTATCTACCACCTTTTTAAATACGCACAGTGATCTAGCCTCCACAACTCCCTGGGGCCGAGAATTCCAGGCATTCACTACCCTCTGAGAGAAGAAATTCCTTCGCATCTCAGTTTTAAATGAGTGCCCTCTTATTGTGCAACTATGTCCCCTAGTTTGAGATTCCCCCACTTGTAGAAACATCTTCTCAACATTAACCTTTCAAGCTTCCTCGGAATCTTGTACGTTTTAATAAGACCATCTCTGATTCTTCTAAATTCTAATGATTAAAGGCCTAACCTGTTTTGCCGTCCTTGATAAGCCAGCGCCTTCATCCCAAAAATACGCCTACTTTTGAACTGCCTCCAATGCCAGTATACCCTTTCTTAAATACAGGGACCAAAACTGTACACAGTACTCCAGGTGTGTACTCACCAACACCCTGTACAGTTGTAACAAGACTTCCCTATTTTTAAACGCCAGCCTCCAAGCAATACAGGCCAAAATTCCATTTACCTTCTTAATTACTTGCTGCACTTGAATGCTAACTTTTGTGTTTCATGCACAAAACACCCAGATCCCTCTGTGCTGCATTTTTTCAGAGTCTCTCTCCATTTAAATAATAATCTGCTTTTTGATTCTTCCTACCAAAGTGCATGACCTCACACTTTCCTACATTAAACTCCATCTGCCAAGTTTTTGCCCAATCACTCAACCAATATATACCCCCTTGCGGATTCCTTAAGTCCTCATCACAACATGCACTCCCACCTATTTTTGCATCGCCAGCAAATCTGGATAAATTACACTCTAACATTCCTCCATGTCATTAATATAGCTAGGAAATAATTGAGGCCCTAAGATTGATCCTTGTGGCACTCCACTACTTACGTCTTTCCAACCTAAAAAATCCCGACTCTATCTTCTGTGTGTTAAATTGGGCACTTTACATTGCAGAATTTGTGTAGGGTAGTAGGGATCACAGTCTCTCACACACGGAAAGTTTCCCTGCTTGAAAAGGGGTAGAAGCATTAACAGAATTCAGTGTGAGGAAAGGTTGCATCGTTCCCGTTTGTTGTTAAATAGTAACTGGATGCATCATCTCAAAACCATGTGACATTTATACTTCTCCAGGTTTTGAATGATATTCTAAAAAATGCATGGCTGGGAAAAAAGAGGGAAAGGTGGGGCCGGATTTGTTATAAATAATTCGCACATGTGTGAGGTGTTGAATGAGCTGCTGATGTGCTGTGTCATTTGATTATTCTAATGTTAGATCAATTTCTCTGCCACGTGGCTAAGGTTTTCAGCTGAATTGTACTTCCACAGAACAAGATTCTGAAGTGCACTAAGACAGCGTAGTTTGATATTCCAGGTCGGTCTGCAAGGAGTTGCGTGTAGTTCTTGTAGTCTAGTGGTTAACACATTTACTTTAAACGCCGAGAATTCCCTGAATCGAAACTCATTGAAGAACAGTGGAACTGGCAGCATTTGTGGAAAAAGTTCTTGCTGCCATTGACAACCCGGATCTGTGTGACACTGAATGTTGATGGGGGGAAAAAAAATTAACGGCTTCATTTCTGAACCACCAAACTTTACAGGTAACAGCCGAACGCGCTGACTAATTGTGCTGCAGAGGCTGATGCAACTTTCTGTGTTCTTTGTACAGGTACAACCAAGTCTCTTTGAACATCAGCACAACTTTCTCACCTCTTCAAACGTGTTCTGCTTTGTTGTTTTTTTAAAATTATTCTTACGACCAAGTGAGTAGCTTCAGACTTCACTGCATTTTTCTCGATCTGGCATTTGGTTAGCCAGTAACCTCTTATATATTATAAAAACAGGAAATTCTGGAAAAACTCAGCAGGTCTGACAGCCTTGATGGTGGGGGAAACAGTTAAAGTTTCAAGTCCCTCTGACTCTTCTTCAGAGCTGAAGAGAAGCAGTAAGTGATGGAATTTATACTGCTGAAGTGGGGCAGGGAGACTAGATCAGGTGATGCTGGATAGAAGGTCAGTGATAGGTGGGAGCTAAGGAGAGATTGACAAAGGTGTCATGGACATAAGGCAAATGGGCTGTTAATGGTAGTGGTCAGCACTGAAGAAGGTGCTGATAGTGGCGTAAAAGTAAGAAAGCAGAATGTGTGAACAGCAGAACAAGGGTCAGCACTTAGTGAAAAACCAACATGGAATGAGTAACAGATGGCCCTTTGAGGGTGGATGGGGGGAAGGGCAGTGCTTGGGGGGGGAATGATAGAAAGGGGTTTAAAAGGGGGATGAAATAATGAATAAATGAATAAAAATAAGAAAATAAAAATACATTTTTATAAACGGATTTTAAAAAGAGTCAGATTAGAGGAGAGAGTTCATGGTCTGAAGTTGTTGAACTCAATGTTAAGTTCAGAAGGCTGTAAAATGTGTAGTTGGAAGATGAGGTGTTGTTCCTCCAGTTTGTGTTGAGCTTCACTGGAACAATGCAGCAAGCCAAGGACAGACATGTTGACATGAGAGCAGGGTGGGGTGTTGGAATGGCAAGCGACAGGGAGGTCTGGGTCATGCTTGCGGACAGACCGAAGGTGTTCCGCAAAGCCATCACCCAGTCTGTGTTTGGTGTCTCCAACGTAAAGGAGACCACATTGGGAACAGCGAATGCACTAGACTAAATTGAAGGAGATGCAAGTGAAGTGCTGCGTCACCTGAAAGAAGTGTTTGGGTCCTTGGAAGGTGAGGAGGGAAGCCCCTAAAGGGCCATCTGTCAGTTGCTCTACGTTGTTCTTTCATAGAGTGCTGATCCTTGTTCTGTATTAACATATTCTGCTTTCTTACCTTTATGTGACAATCGGCACCTTTTTTTTTAGCCCTTTCTGCTACCATTAACATTCCCTTTTTCTTGTGCCCCTGCCATCATTGTCAATCCACCCTTAGCCCCCACCTATCGCTGACCTTCCCACTTGCTCCACCCCACCCCCTCGAAAACAGTACAACTTTCATCACATTTCTGCTTTGCTTCAGCTCTGAAGAAGTGTTACATTGACTCGAGACATTGACTCTGTTTCTCTCTCCACAGATGCTGTCAGATGCTGAACTTTTCCAGCATTTTCAGTTTTTAATACAGATTTCCAGCATCCACAGTATTTTAACTTAAAAGCAAAATGCTTCCCCACAATATTTTGTTTTTCCTTCTTATGCAGTCTCTCAGATTTTGACATTATTTGGTATTCTCAGCTGAAGGATAACCATTGAGCCCAGCGAAGATTGAACACATGACCCCTAGTTTATAAGGCCAGTAATCTAAACGCTGAGCTATGGAGCCACCTTCTAGCCGCAGCATACAGAAAATGGACCATATCCAGTAGAACGAGGTAGAGGTTGAAGTCTCAGCTGGGTGACATTTGATAGACCTGGAAATGTCTGAGAGGGAGAACAGAAAGTTAAAAGATACGACATGAAAGCGGCAGAATTTGATGTGTGTCAGTTACTTTCAGTGATGAGTTTCTGCCTTGTGTCGCCTTGTCAGTTTCACAGGAGCTTCAGGAGTGAGGTTGGCGGCACCTGATTAAAATGGGGAATAATGGGAACTGTAGTCAGCAGGATTCAAACCGACAGGAGGAGACCACAATGGATTTCAAATCCGTCACCTTAAACATTCAGCCACGACTAACAGCAGCTTTCGAGCTCAAATGTGTTCTGATCAAATCAGAGGTGGCTGCAAAATAAGCCACTCGACCCATCGTGTCTGTGCTGGCTCTCTGGAAGAACAACTCAACTAATTCCACACCCCCCCTTTCCCCCACAACAATTTATATTTGCATGGCCTCTCCATGTTTTTCCAAACAAAATAAAAGAACAAAGATCAAAGAAAAGTACAGCACAGGAACAGGCCCATCGGCCCTCCAAGCCTGCTCCGATCATATGGCCCGTCAACTAAAACATTTTGCACTTCCAGGGTCCATATCCCTCTATTCCCATCCTATTCATGTATTTGTCAATCTGTCTCTTAAACACCACTATCGTACCTGCTTCCACCACCTCCTCTGGCAGTGAATTCTGGACACTCACCACCCTCTGCGTAAAAAACTTGCCCCGCACATCTCCTCTATAGTTTTCTCCTCTCACCTTAAATCTATGTCCCCTAGTAATTGACTCTTCCACCCTGGGAAATAGCTTCTGACTATCTACTCTGTCCATGCCACTCATAATTTTGTAAACTTCTGTCTTGTCACCCCTCAATCTCCGTCACTCTAGTGAGAACAATCCCAGTTTCTCCAACCTCTCCTCATAGCTAATAACCTCCAGACCAGGCAACATCCTGGTAAACCTCCTCTGCACCCTCTCCAATGCCTCCGTATCCTTCTGGTAATGTGGTGACCAGAATTGCACGCAATATTCCAGGTGTGGTCTAACCAAGGTTCTATACAGCTGGAGCATGACTTGCCAGCTTTTATACTCAATACCCCTGCTAATGAAGGCAAGCATGCCATATGTCTTCCTGACTACCTTATCCACCTGCGTTGCCACTTTCAGTGACCTGTGGACCTGTGCACCCAGATCCCTCTGCCTGTCAATGCACTTAAGGGTTCTGCCATACTGTATAATTCCTGCTTGTATTAACCTTCCAAAATGCATTACCTCGCATTTGTCTGGATTAAACCCCATCTGCCGTTTCTCCACCCAAGTATCCAACTGATCTGTGTCCCGTTGTGTCCTTTGAAAATCCACTTCACTATCTGCAACTCCTCCAACCTTAGTGTCATCTGCAAACTTACTAATTAGCCCAGTTACATTTTCCTCCAAATCATTTATGTATACTACAAACAGCAAAGGGCCCAGCACTGATCCCTGCGAACTCCACTAGTCACATCTCTCCATTCAGAAAAGCACCCTTCCACTGCTACCCTCTGTCTTCTATGACAAAGCCAATTCTGTATCCTTTTGCCAGCTCCCCTCTGATCCTGTGCGACTTTACCTTCTGTACCAGTCTGCCATGAGGGACCTTGTTCAAAGCCTCACTGATATCCATGTATATAAGGAACACAACCCACCCCATATTAAACTTGTTCTCCGAAAGGGAATTCCTAAAGTTCTCCAAAGTGGGAGTGTGACTTAAACTGTGGCAGCGCTGGGATTCAGATCCATTCCTCCAGGGACTGGAAGGAACCCAAGTCCAAATCTTCATGTCACTGGTTCGGGGAAACTTTGTTAATTAAGAGAAACTGTGCATGGATTCTGCAGAAACTCCTTCTGCAAAAGTGAATTAGACAGTTACTTGAAAAAGAGAAAAATGAGGCTTATGGAAAGAGAGAAGTATATTGAGACTAATTGGTTCCTCTTTAAAAAAGAAGCTGGCACAGAAGAGATGATCTAATGACCATCCAACATGTTGTGCCATTTGATGAGGACATTGTTGATCAGTCTGTCTCCAGCATTCCTAATGAGAACAGCCGAATTCCATTTCTTCAAAACAAAGACCTGAAGTGCTGCTGTGGAACTGCATTGTAGTCAGGTGTACTGAGCACATTATGGGTGGAGTTTCTGTAATGTAGTGGCTATCACATTCGTTTTACACGTGAACGGTCCCCGGTTCGAAACCAGGCAGAAACATTATCAAACTTGTTCATTTAGGTGAGAGGAAAAGCTGCATCGCTCCTTCTTATTGTTGAATATTAGCTGAATGCAGTATCTCACAGCTGGATTGCACTTGCCCTTCACCTTATCTGTTGGAACTCGCCGGGTAACAGGAGAGTTGGCAATTTCTGTCCTTTTTTGTCGTTTAAGGACCCAATGACAGCCCAGGACTGTGAGACAATGACTGCTGCTCCAGCTAACAGCAACCGCTGTGTCCTATATAAATGTATCATTTTGTGAGAATAAACTGTCCCTGGTGAAAGAGATGTGAAATGAAAATAAAAGGCACAGATAGCATCAATAAGCTGGGCTGTGAAGTTGCAAGTCTGTGGGTCTAGTGGTTAGGGTTCACTGCTTATAAATGTCATGAGAATAATTGATATAAATATGCATTACTTCTTGATTGAAAACTGAAAATGCATATCAGCTCTGCCCGAATCAGTGGAGTGAGAGCTGGAGTTTTGCATCAGAGCCGGAAATGTCACCTGTGCAACAGGTCGCGAACAAATACAGGGGTGAAGATAGGGAATGAGAGAAGGGCTGTGATAGGCTGCACATCACTGACTAGAGAGATGGTGGTGCAAGAGAAAATATAGCGGCAATAGGGGAGATTTCACTGTTTACACCAACACAAATATCTCCCAGATCTGCTTCCATATTCTCATGCTAAATGACAAAAAAAAAAATTCTCACAGAATTTACTCAGTCCCATGACGTCAGAGGAGCTGAACACAAGGGAAGAAGGTGGATTTTGCTGGAATGGGTTGTAAGATGATAGAATGACTGTGAAGGCAGCAGCAGTGGGGATGAAAAAGTAACAATTATAGAAAGTTACAGCACAGAAAGAGGCCATTCGGCCCTGCGTGCTGCTTTGAAAGAGCAGTTGTGATTTGTTGATCAAGAGTGATATTTTTGCCAGTTTGAACAGCAGGAAGATTTATCTGTCCCATTCCCACCCACATTTCGCACCATCATCCCTTTAGTCGGTTTCTCTCTCATGCTTTGTAACCTATCACAGTCCTTCCCTTTTGCCTTTTCACTCCCCTCCCTCTGCCTCCAGACTTGTTTTCCACCTGTTACATCTCTGACTTTTCCAGCTCTGATGAAAGATCAGCCAGCTGGAAGATTAACCCTCTTTCTCAGTCCACAGACGCTGCCAGACCTGGTTTCTTTTAATAAGGAATTCCTGTTCATTGTGACAGTTCACACAGTGGTAAGGGAAGAGTTTTCCTTGACCGGGAATTGAACATTGGCCGTGCCAGTGAAAGCATCAAACCCTCAGAACAGTCATAACTTCCAGTGAAGCAGAGGGAAAATTTCACTCAGAAACAAACAAACCTGTTTTCCACAAAGTGGGACAGAGAAAGACTCAGTTTGAGAAGTGACACTGCCAGATCAACAGAGAGCTGGGGATCACCCATAAAAGCTGCAAAGTTTTCAGGAATAATGGCACTGAGTGTGGGGTTTGAATACATGGCCGCAGAATTTAGAGTTGCATGCTCTTCGATTGAGCTAACCAGACCAGCAAGTAAAACCGTTCATATTCGAAAATACAGGGATAGAAATCCTGATTTCCAGTTGGTGTCTCAGCTTGTTCTGAGTTTAATTCATGCGAATAAAGCTTGTGATGACAAAAATATGTCCATCCCCTCGGGGAACTGAAGCACATTGACACAAACAGAGGATCACAGATAGACATTTACAATGAGAGTGACAGAGGCCGAAGGAGAGGCAAACATGAAGAAAGCAAGGGCGACACCAACTTGGCCAATTATTGTTCCTTTCCAGACTCCAAATTGAGTGAATGTTTACAGATGAACGGAAATGAAGAAATGTGGAAGGGAAGCAGGTAAAGCATATGGGGGTGTTTGGAAGGTTTTTATTCAATTTAACCAATGATTAACCCTGGAGGCATCTAAAGGAAGATGTGCAGTCAGCCAGACTCAAACTTGCTTCAGGAGACCCCAATGGATTTCAAGCCCATCATTTTAAGCACTTGGCCCCAACTACAGGCCTTATGGTGATTTTAATGTTGTTCATATAACATCCCAGAACGGTTCTAGTAGCGACAGAAGGCATTCGGCTCCACACGTTCCCGGTCACCCTGCAATTTACACTGACTATCCTTGTTCTTCCTACCAAAATGAAGAACTTAAAACAACACCAACTTCGAGCCCATTCTGAGATGACATGACTGAAAGGGCAACACACACAGGAGACAGGAAACCTAAACCCCTGACACCTCTCGGCCATGCTATCTCCACTCAATGCACACTAACCATTGCCTTGAGTGGTGTTTGCACTGAACTACAACATAATCAACATAATAATAGGGGCAAGATAGTCCATTTTACCTCCTGAGCCCCTCATAGTATCAGGTCCAAAGTTACCCCACAGATAGAGGCCATTCAGCCCATGTCATAGCAACATAGGGCTCAGGAACAGGAGCAGGACCAGGCCATTCAGCCCTTTGAGTCTGTTCTTCTGTTCAATAAGGCCATGGCTGATCTGGTTGTGGGCTCAACTCCAACTTCCTGTCTGCCCGCCATAACCCTTGACTCCCTTGTCTATCAAAAATCTGTCGAAGTCTGCCTTGAATAAATTCAGCGATCCAGCCTCCACTGCCTTCTATGGAAAATAATTCCACAGACTCACGACCCCCCCGAGAGAAAAAAAAATCTCCTCATCTCCGTCTGAAAAGGGAGACTTCTTACTCTTCTGGAAACTAACTCGCCTGGTCCCACTCCCCCACCTTTTCCCCAGAGACCTGGATGTTCCGTCCAATCCTCTTTTGAATCTGCCTTCTCCACATTCTGAGGTAGTGCATTCCAGATCCTAGCCACTCGTTGTGCAACAGAGAAATCCCTTTAGAATTATTGGCTTTAGGACAATCATTATACTTGGTAACAGATAAAACACCGCGAGGTTCGAAGGGAGATGGCAACGATTGTTGGAGAGCTGGTTCCCGGTGACATGGATGTGACTGTAGTGGGTGGGATCAGGTGGTTTCCGTGTATCTACAATGAATGTCCCAAATTTAATTTTGGATGAATAAAACTGATAGGGAACAATTACCATTCTGTTACCAGCAATCTGAAGCTTTAACTCACTGACCCCCTGCTTTAGGGTATCTTGAAGAGTGAACTTTCATCAGTCTCTGTTGTCCAATCGATCAGTGCATTCAGCTGTGAACTGAAAAAAAAATCGGTGGTTCGAGGCCACCCAGGGGTGAATCCGTCGTCTTTTTCTCCCCATCAACATTCATTCTCACACAGGTCTGGCTGGCTCTGTGGCTCTGAAATAAAGGAAAATATCGCCCAAAGTTGCAAGCTCAACTTTTATCCACTGATTTCCCACATCAATCTTCATTTCTGAACTTTCATTTCAAAGAACATTCTGAATATTAATTTTAAAGAAAATAAACGATCATGTACCTCCATCTAGCCCAATAGAAATCTGTGAAGTTATTGGATTCAAACAAACAAATCTATTTTTCGCTCTTCCTCGGCTCCACAGTGAGTGAGACAGGGACAAGCAGCAATTTTCCAGCCCAACACTCTCCAATCAGCTGCTGCCAGCAGAAACATTTTTTTTAAACTATTATTATTTTGCTGAATTTTATTTTGAGAAAGAGTGAAGACTCTGGGAGGTAAAGGCTTAGTGGTATTGACACTGGGCTAGTAATCCAGAGACACAGGGTAATCCTTTGGGGGCCAAAGTTGGAATCCCACCTGGAATTGAAAGTCTAATGGTGACCATGGAACGACTGTTAAAAGAACCCATCTGGTTCACTACTTTCCTTTAGGGAAGCAAGGATGACACCAACCTGGTTCTGTTTTTGTTCTATTTCCCAGTGCAAGTTTCGTGACTGTTTTCGTGAATGAACGGAAATACGAAAACCCTCGAGTGATTGGATGAATTAGATTCAATTTAACTGATAATTAACTCTGTAGTCAGAGAGTTAAAACCAGGGAAAATGGGATTTGGACTCCAACGCCTTAACCACTGACCCACAACAACTGGTCCTCTGCACAGTTTAATGTTGTTGGTATAAAATCATAAATGCCTACAGCAGAAAATCGGTAAATTCGGCCCATCGTGTCCATGTCAGCTCTCTGAGAGAGCAATTTAACTAATTTCATAATCTCACCTTTTTCCCCACAGCAATTTATATTGATCCTATCCCTCTTCGTCCTTCTGTTAAAATGAAACACTGCACACATACCCCAAAATAAAATTTGAGCTGGCACTTGTTCGATCTGCTGTTCAAACTGCTTGTGTACAATTTTCAATTTCCAAAAATCACCAACCTCAGCACTGCGGCTCCTGTGAAGCTGACAAGGGAACACATGGCAGAAATTCATCACTGAAAGTAACTGACACACGTCAAATTCTAAACACTTCCATGCTGCAGCTGTTTCTGCATCTGTCCCTGCCTCACCTCCAGCTTCCTCTGCCTGTCAAGCTCGCAGGTCAATTAGTTGCTTGATGCAGGCAAAGTCAGTTCACGAACCCAATTTTTCCCTGGAAAGCAGGGACAGAGAATGTAAGACACGAGGATTTGAGTAGCTCATTTTGCTGATTGTCCGAGATACTGATTACAGGAATGTGCACAGCCACACTCTCCTTCCAGTCTTGTGCACCTTGATAAGCCTTGAAATTGTTAATATTTTCACACTGGAATTCAATGTGTTCAGTTGATGTACTGCAAGAAGGTACACAACATGCTCATGATAAAAGTGCCTATTTTGAAAGGGACGCTCCATCTCCATATCATTATGTTCATCCAGAAGCCCTGTAAAAGGTGCAAGAAAGATTTACTGTAGTGATGCCAGAACTGAAAAGTTATAACATTCAATAATGATTGAACAGGTTAAACAGGTTTTCTCTGGAAAACAGGGTGAGGGATGACTTGATCGAAGCTGTTAATGTTAGAAAAGGGTTTGGAAGATGTTTCCACTTGTGATAGACAAGAATCAATATAACTTAGTCGCCAATAAATCCAATTTCCATTTCAGAAGCAAGGCATTTGACCAGAGATAAAGGCTGAAAATGATAGAAATACTCGGCATATCTGGGAATTTCTATGGATTGAGAGTCAGAGTTATGTTCAGAATTATGACTCAGTACAGTTCTGCTGAAAAGTAACAGACCTGAAAGGAAAAATATGTCTCTCTCCACTGACGTTACAAGGCCTGTTTCAAATTCCAAAATGTTCTGTTTTTATTTCAGATTTATAGCATCGCTGTTCTCTTTACCTTGGATGAGAATGTAGAACTCATTTCCAGAAGGATTTGAGATCCAAGCCTGAGCTGCACACTCCGGGGTAAAGTCACACAATTAAAACATGATTCACCAGCTGAATGTGGAAATGATTCACTCGATCAGCTGGTTCGTTGACACAGCAGCAGTCACATCTGATGGAGAAAATTCAGGTAGTTCATGTGTGCAAAGTTTGGTGACCAGTCACCAGAGGCTTTAGAGGTTCAAAATATTTAAGCCGCAATAGGCACATTCTTACTGGCAAGACGGAGTTTAAATGTTCAGTGTTTGGAAAGAAAAATAACTTCTACACCTCACTTGCTAAGAATTCAGTGAATTGACATCTAACTGTAGGGGTTTGTTCTGTTGTTAAATACACCCAGGACAGAGATATGGTAGATGCGTGTGCACTTTGTTGCCTCAATTGATATAATAATTTTATATCTTGATCCTAAATATTCAGTCATCATCGGATCATGAAAAATAATTTTAAATTCAACTGTAACGGTTTCTAATGGCGGACCTGTCACCCAGCATTCACAGCGAGAGAGAATGTGCCCTATCCAGAGCCCCAAAGATTTGCGCATGTGCATTGCAGTGTGTGTGTGTGTGTGTGTGTGTGTGTGTGATTGGCACCTGCGCGTTGCAGTCTCCTGCCTGAACATGTGCACTGCTGTCCTTGACCAGAACCCTAGCGAGTGGGTTAGAAAATGGCCACTGCAGAAGAACAACAGAATTAGTGGGTGGACGGGAGGAATGGAGGCAGCGGAGTGGAGAAGGAGGTTTCATAAACACTTGGTGCAGGCCGCAGAGCCTTAATAAGAAACTACCAGCTCCACGTTTGCAGGGAACAGACCGGAAATGACTGGGCCTCTGTGCTCGGCCCGGGGGTGCGGCTGTGCAGCAGGGCGCATGCACGGCCATCCTGGTCCAGGTAGCAGGAGGAGATAATGTTGTGAATTTCTATCCTGGACTGACAGGGATGGATTTTGGAAACTCCTTTGACAGAGGTTTAGAAGGGGAGGATTTACACACAGCAAACTCAAACCAAGGGAAATGTTTGTCTCTTCACAATTTCTATCCTGGGCTGACAGTGATGGATGTTTTTAATGATAAAAACAAAAAACTGCAGATGCTGGAAATCCAAAACAAGTGCTGTGCTCTGTTATCTGTGTCATGGCTCGAGGGCTGGTGTAGCTCCTTTACTGTGGATCTGAATCCATGTCCATCTATTGCTCTTTTTCATCCTCTGTCCTCTCTGATCACCTCTCTGCCATGATCTAACTTTCTCTGTCACTAATTACGAGTGTATTTTAACTATGTTTAGGATTTTACTGTTCCTTCTGCCAACTTTGTCTAAATGAGATTTCCACTGCTGCGCATCCCCTGACCATGTGCTGCTGGCTTATCAGCTTTATCTTCCCACAGTATCTTTCAGGAATTGTTTTTCCTGAGCTATAGTCCATTTCTCTTCTGCTTTAGTGCCTATGTTGACCATCAGATTCTGCCCACCCTGAAGTGGTAATTAATTGTATTGTGTAATGGAACATACCAAGGTGTTTCACAGGAATGTTAGAAAGCAACACTTGACACTGAGCCACATGAAGAGACATCAGGGCAGATGGACACAAGTTTACTGAAAGAGGTAGGTTTTATGGATTATCTTAAATGAGGTGGAGAGGTTTCGGGGGGAAAATCCAGAGCTTGTGGCCTTGGTAGCTGTTGGGGGAGACACGAAAGGTGGAGCAGTTAAAATCAGGAACGCTGAGCAGGTCAGAATTAGAGAAGTGTAGATATCTCGGAGGTTTGTGAGGCTGGAGAAGGTTACAGAGGTAGGGACGGAGAGACCATGGAGGGATTTGAAAATGAGGATGAGAAATTTAAATTTGAGGTTCTCCTTAACTCAGAGCGTTTGTAAGTCAGTGAGTACAGGGGTGATGGGTGAACAAGACTTGGTGCGAATAAGCAGAGTCTTGGATTCAGGGAGGCTGAATGTGGAAGGCCGGCCAGGACTGTATTCGGAGTGTTAATTCTAGACGGAACAAAGGAATGGATGACAGTTTGAGCAGGGATATGTGGATAGTGTGAGAAAAAGACTTTGCTCGGATTGAATGGCAGAGCAGGCTCGACGGACTCTTGCTCCTATGTCCCTATGAATGTCTGGTTCAATCTCGGACAGTTGTCAGGGAAAGGGATGGAGCCGGTGGTCAGGGAGTGGAGTTTGTAGTGGGGACTGAAGACAATGGCTTCAGTCTTCCCAATATTGAAATGGAGAAAATTTCTGTTGACCCAGACAAGTCAGGATTGTGTGACTAGGAGGGGAACTTGGAGGTGACGGTGTTCACACACACCTGCTACCATGGTCCTTTAGGTGGTGGAAGTTGAGGTTTCTGGAGACTTTGTCAAAGTTCTTGTGGTGTTCTACAAATCCCTCCACTCCCTGCCTCTCTCACCTCTGTCTCCCTCTCCTTCCTTGAAGGCCAGAGTCTTGTGTAGGCCCAGACTGGGTGGCAGTTTCCCTTCCCTGAAGGACATTAGTGAACCAGTTGGGTTTTTATGACAATCCCGCAGTTTTCATGGTCACTTTTTCCTAGTGCCGGCCCCACAAATTCCCAGATTCATTCAGCTCAATTTCACAACCTGCCTTTGTGTTTTTGTGGGTTCTCCCTCACTCCCTTTTTTCTGTTTTAAATTAATTTCACAGGGTGTTAGAAGGGGAGGATTTGTAGTCGGGAAACTCAATCCAAACATCACATCAGGATCTGACAGAGTCGCCCAATTTATCGTAACCTAAATATCATCGGATTTTGAACATGGAAGGAAAAGGCACCGTTCACAGTGGGGAGAAACCGTGGAAATGTGGGGATTGTGGCAAGGGATTCAGATACCCGTCTGAGCTGGAAACTCATTGTCGCACTCATATTGGGGAAAGGCCATTCACCTGCTCCGTGTGTGGGAAGGGATACACTCAGTTATCCCACCTGCTTTCACACCAGCCTGAAGACCCACCAGTGAGTTCACACTGATAAGAGGCCTTTTAAATGCTCAGACTTTGGGAAGTGCTGTAAAAGTTCTGAGGAATTGATGTGTCATCAGCGTGTTCACACTGATGCGAGACCGTTCAGGTGCTCTCGCTGTGGGACTGGGTTCAGACGTTCATCTCATCTCACTAAACACCAGCGAATTCATACTGGGGACAGACCGTCCACCTGCTCCAAGTGTGGGAAGGGCTTCACTACCTCATCCAACTTACTGATGCACCAGCGAGTTCACACTGGGGAGAGGCCTTTATAATGTCCTGACTGTGGGAAGTGCTATAAAAGTTCTAGGGAACTGATGCACCATCAATGTGTTCACACTGACGAGAGACCGTTCAGGTGCTCTCACTGTGGGACTGGGTTCAGGTGTTCATCTCAACTCACTGAACACCAGCGAATTCACACTGGGGAGAAGCCATTCACCTGTTCAGGGTGTGGGAAGGGATTCACTCGCTTATACCATTTAAAGAGACACCAGCAAGTTCACAAGTAACTACACTGATTGGATGTTGTTGTAAAATCACATCCAGGACTGAACCATGCTTATTGGGGTCTGTTTCTGCTGATGTTAATAAACTCCATGTCAGTTATAGGGAGTAATATTCTGGATAAAGTCAAATAAATCAGCTTTGTGTTAAACTCACCATGTGTCAAGTGTTTTTAATCTCTCAAACACCAGTTAGCTCCTTTTGAAAGGTTCTTCCTCACCCCCGTCTCCTCCATCCTCACCTCCAACAACAAGTGTGAGGAGCTCGTGGGGCAGAAAATTATGCTCGGTGGGTGAGCGTCCCGACATCATCGTGCAGTCCCACAATATTTCACCAACAATTAAGAAGCCTGTAAGGCCACTAAGATGTTAATTAAATTCAAATTTACACTGCCCATCGAACCTAATGGTTGGCAGGTGAGCGAAAAGGCCAAGCGGCCTTTACCTTTTTCAGGAAACCTCATCCACGGGCAGGACCAGGTCACCTGAAGCAAATCAAATTTTACACTTGAATTAAAAGCTTGAAACAAAAATAGAAAATGCTGGAAAAACTTAGCAGGTTTGACAGCATCTCTGGAGAGACAGAGTTTTGCTTTTTTGCAAAAATATTTTGCAGTATTTTGCTTTTATGTTATTTAATTCGCTGCCACTTCTCTTCCAGAAATGCCGATCTTGAAGCAGTACTGCTCTGCAGTATTCTGATTTTATCTTATTAATTAAACACATGTCCCTGCTCATGTGACAGAGTGACATGAGGGGACATGTCTCATAACCTGTATAAAATCTTTAATATATGTTTTTTCAAGTCATTCCATCTCCCTGAGAGAGCTCTCAGGCAGTGCTGAGCACTGCTGCTCATGTTTCACGCAGCGCAGGCCTCAATTAACCCCCAGCATGAAATTGCCTTCCGGGCCTGATTGCAGGCTGCGGTCAGCTTCCTGACTGCCCCACTCACTTCCGCCAAGCCCACACGCCAAGGGCAAAATTCTGCCCATGGAGCTTCTTTGTCACTAAGACTGAGACAATCTGATCAGCTGCCTCTGCTGCTTCCCTCCCTTCCACTAACCCACCGGGACAAACTGTCTCTAAAATTCCCTTAATAAATACAGAATTACCTGGAAAAACTCAGCAGGTCTGCCAGCATCGGCGGAGAAGAAAAGAGTTGACGTTTCGAGTCCTCATGACCCTTCGACCTTGTCTGAGCCCAGAATCCACATCTTTCTCCAGTTTCTATCCCATCTCCCTCATGCCATCTCAGTGCTCATCTTGTCCATGAGACCCACTTTCTGCTGTACTGACCCCACTCTCACTGAACTACCGATCATCCAACTTCTCCATGTTAGCTGATATTAATCACAGTTTTGTCTCTCTCCTGGTACTGTCCCTCTCACCTTTAAATTGACCGTCCTGACCCATCCTAAAAAAAGGATCTCTCTTTTCCCCCTCCTATTTCTCATCTACATGCTAACGCTCAGTGACATCATCCAAAAGCACCATGTTAGTTTTCACATACACACTGACAACACCCAGCTCTACCTCACCACCATCCCTCTCCATTCCTCCACTGTTACTAAATTATCCAACTGCTTATCCCACATCCAGTACTGGATGAGCAGAAAATTCCTCCAATTAAAAATTGAAGACAAAAGCCATTTTCTTCAATAACTACTACTAAATCCATCCCATAACTACTGCGATCATCCCTATGAGTTATCATAAGGGTATATTGTCCTATGTTTATCAAGCCAGGAATCTTTCTTCCTAAACAAGGGAGAGAGAGAGAGAGAGCTGTTCTTGTAATGTTCAATACATTTCTGAAGATTTTATAAGATTATTAGACAGTGATTTCTCACAGATCTCCCCACCTTGAGAAGGGAATATCCTTTCTGACTTCTCACAACTGATTTCTGACTAACCTCACTATTTCTAAGCTACGAGCTTGTTTTCCTAATTTCTTGATGACAAACCGTGGATAACATACTAAAGTTACGAGAATGATCAGAATCAGCAACACAAACACTTGAGCTGCCACCAAGAATAAATGTCAAAACTTTCCCACTAAAATGTGATAACTATTGACTTATATTCATCCCCCCACCTGCTGATCATCTCACACAATCTAAATTATTGACATGTGGTAAATACATCTGGTTCAAACAAAAGTTCATGCACGGACTTTAAAGATTCTCCAGCTCTCTGTTCACCTGCATCCACCTTGTGGATATTTTCTAAATCCAGATTCTATTTCCTTCTTCAAATTAATTTGACTCACTTTGATATGTTCAATGTGTTTAATTCTTTCCTGAATGTTTGAGAGACAATTTTTATATGAAATATGTGTTAATGTCTTGATAATTTAAAGTGTTGTTTCATTCTACTGGCCACAATAATCACTCATGTTCTGTTTTTTTTTAATTCATTCATGGGATATGGGCTTTGCTGGCTGGACCAGCAGTAGTTGCCCATCCCTAGTTGCACTTGAGAAGGTTGTGATGAGCTGCCTTCTTGAACCGCTGCAGTCCATATAGTGTAAGTACACCCACAGTGTTGATAGGAAGGGAGTTCCAGGATTTTGACCCAACGACAGTGAAGGAATGGCAATATATTTCCATATCAGGATGGTGAGTGACTTGGAGGGGGATTACCAGGTGGTGGTGTTCCCATCTATCTGCTGCCCTTGTCCTTCTAGATGGTAGTGATCATGGGTTTTGATGCTGCTGTCGAAGGAGCCTTGGTGAATTCCTGCAATGCCCGTCATCAAACCCCATCTCTTCTCATCCATTTTCCACCACCTGGCCCGTAGCCCTGTAAGCTGTGGTGTTTCGAGTGTTCATCTAAATACTTCTTAAATGTTGTGAGGGTTCCTGCCTCTACCACCCCCTCAGGCACTGAGTCCCACATTTTACCTGGACCTGAGGATTTATCCACTTTTAAGGCCACCATTAGAGTCCAAGTCCCAGTTAATCATTGTCCGAATCTGGGGAAGGGAGGGGGAGATTCTGTTAGCAAATGGATTGAAAAATAAGAAAGACCAAGTCCCAGCTCCTACTATTCGCACCTTATGATAACATAGTTATGGGATAATCTTGAGGATGGATAGAGTTGTATTAGAAGTATTTCAGAGAAGGTTCATTCGGTTGATTTCTGGTATGAAAATTAATTCACAGGATTTGGCTTCGCTGGCAGGTTCAAGAAAGCCCCCACCCTCTGGGTGAAAAGAAAATCCTCAACTTCCCTCTAAACCTCCTGCCCCTTACCTTTACTCTATGCCCCTTGAGTACTGACCCCTCCACTAAAGAGAAAAATGTCTACCTATCCATCCTATCTATGCCCCTCAATATTTTTGTACACTTCTATCCGGTCTCCCCGCAGCCTTCTCTGCTCTGGTGAAAACAAACCAGGTTATCTAGTCTCTCTTCATAGCTGACATGTTCCAGCCCAGGCAACATCCTGAGGGAATCTCCTCTGCACCCTCTCCAGTGCAATCACATCCTTCCTATAGTGTGGCAAACAGAACTGCACAGAGTACTCCAAATGTGGCCTAACTAATGCTTTATACTTCTCCATCATAACGTCCCTGCTCTTGTATTCAATGCCTCAACTAATATGTCGACAATGTTTGACACAAAGCTGATTTATTTAACCTTCATCCAGAATATTAAACTCCAGCTCAGTTACCGGGATTATTAACATCAGCAGAAACAAACCCCAACTCTCAGAAAGAGCGTGGTTCAGTCCTGGCTGTGATTAACAGCAGCAATAACAGCAGAATCCAACCCCGGGAGTCACTTGTGAATACACTGGTGTCTGCAGGGTGGATGAATGACTGAATCCCTGCCCACACACGGAGCAAGTCAATGGCCTTTCTCCAGTGTGAACTCGCTGGTGTGTCGGCAGATCCATTTTGCTTTTATAGCTTTTTGCACAGTCGGCACATTTAAAAGGTCTCTTTTCAGAGTGAACATGTTGATGTGAAGTGAGCTGGGTTAGTTGAGTGAATCCCTTCCCACACTTGGAGCAGTTGAATGGTTTCTGCCCAGTGTGAACTTGCTGGTGTGTCAGCAGAATCTTTCTGCTTTTAAAGCACTTTTCACAGTCAGAACATTTAAAAGGTCTCTTGTCAGAGTGAACAAGTTGATGTGAAGTGAGGGTACGTATCTGAGTGAATCCCTTCCCACAGTCAGTGCAGGTGAAAGGCCTCTCCCCAGTG
Source organism: Isurus oxyrinchus (assembly GCA_026770705.1). Taxonomy (NCBI): domain Eukaryota; kingdom Metazoa; phylum Chordata; class Chondrichthyes; order Lamniformes; family Lamnidae; genus Isurus; species Isurus oxyrinchus. The sequence goes on along the minus strand of JANJGN010000026.1, from coordinate 2,152,264 downwards.
TGACTGCGCTGATGAGTTTCCAGCTCAGATGGGCATTTCCATGGTCTCTCCATGGTATCGTTGTCCCCATGTATCTCCATGTTGGACGATCAGTTGAATCCTTGTCCACACACAGAAACTTGCACAGTTTCTCCCCGCTGTGAATGGTGAGATGCTATTTTTTCAGATGGTGTAACAGGTAAAAGCTCCTTCCACAGTCAGTTCATTGGAGCATTCGGGCATGTCTGTGTCTCGGGTGCTTTTCCTGTCACACTGATGTTTGAAATCTTTTCCCACAGACAGAACAGACAAATATTTCTCCTTCCACAGTCAAAGATCAATGTTATTCAGGTCCAACATCAGGAATTATAGACCAGTCAGCCTGACGTCGCTCGTAGGGAAAATTCTAGAGTCCATTATAAAAGATTTAATAGCTGAGCACTTGGAAAACAGTGGCAGAATGGGATAGAGTGCACATGGATTTACGAAAGGGAAACCATGCTTGACAAATCTACTGGAATTTTTTGAGGATGTAACTCATAGAGTTGATGAGGGGGAGCCAGTGGATGTGGTTTATTTGTTCTTTAAGATAGCTTTCGACAAAGTCCCACATAAGAGATTAGCATGTAAAATTAGAGTACATGGGATTGGGGATGGTGTATTGAGATGGATAGAAAATGGATTGGCAGGCAGGAAACAAAGAGTAGGAATAAACAGGTCTTTTTCTGAATGGCAGGCAGTTACTAATGAGGTACACAGGGATCTGTGCTGGAGCCCCAGCTTTCACAATATATATGTTAATGATTTAGGTGAGGGAATTAAATGTAATATCTCCAAATTTGCAGATAACACAAAGCTGGGTGGGAGGATGAGCCTTGAGGAGGATGCAGAGATGCTTCAGTGTGATTTGGACTAACTGAGTAAGTGGGCAGATGCATGGCAGATGCAGTATAATGTGGATAAATGTGAGGTTATCCACATTGGTAGCAAAAACAGGAAGGCAGATTATTATCTGAATAGCTATAAATTGAGAGAGGGGAATGTGCAACCAGACCTGGGTGTCCTCGTACACCAGTTGCTGAAGGTAAGCATGCAGGTCCTGAAGGCGTTAAAGGAGGCAAATGGTATGTTGGCCTTCATAGTGAGAGGATTCGAGTACAGGAGCAGGGGTGTCTTGCTGCAATTATTCTGGGCCTTGGTGAGACCACACCTGGAATATTGTGTGCAGCTTTGGTCTCCTTGTCCGAGGAAGGATGTTGTTGCTATAAAGGGAGTGTAGTGAAGGTTTACCAGATTGATTTCTGGGATGGCGAAACTGTCATATGAGGAGAGATTGAGTCGTTTAGGATTATATTCACAAGAGTTCAGAAGAATGAGGGGGGATCTCATGGAAACCTATAAAATTCTATCAGGACTAGACAGGGTAGTTGCAGGTAGAAGTGTTCCCGATGGTGGGGGAGTCCAGAACCAGGGGTCACAGCCTGAGGATACAGGTTAGACCATTTAGGACTGAGATTAGAAATGTCTTCACCCAGAGAATGGTGAGCCTGTGGAATTCGTTACCACAGAAAGTAGTTGAGGCCAAAACAGTGTATGTTTTCAAGAAGGAGTTGGATATCGCTCTTGGGGCGAAAGGGATCAAAGGATATGGGGAGAAAGCAGGAGCAGGATATTGAGTTGGATGATCAGCCATGATCATAATTAATGGCGGAGCAGGCTTGAAGGGCCGAATGAACTACTCTTGCTCCTATTTCTATATTTTTATATTTCTATGTTTCCTGGTGAATCGAGTGATACTGTCAGATCTTGATGTGATATTTGGTTTGAGTTTCCTATCTGCAAATCATCTCCCTCTTTAATCCGGTAAAAGGAGTTTACAAGAACCATCACTCTAAGTACAGGATAGAAATTTAAAACAGACAATTCGAGTTTCTTTGGGACATTTTTTCCCCAAACATATAGTCCAATCAAACAGAAAGAAGTTCAATTCTGTACTTTGAGGTGTGATGTATTGGATGTGGGAGGTATCAAGCGTACCGGTGGACACTGCATGGAACATGGGACACCCGGGCATGGACAGGACCACGGAAGAGAGATCAGCAGCCAGTGTGACCACCCCCATGTGGATCTACAAATTCCTGTTTTAAACAGGCCCATGAACAGTTACAGGAAAAGATTTGCTGTCTTACCGCAGCCCCTCTCCCCACCCCACCCACCACCCTCCTACACTAGGCATTCAGAGATTAGGATTGTGGGGCTGAAGTATCACCAAAGGCTGTGAATTAGCCCCATAGGGGCTGCAGCCTCTCACCCAGAACATATACATGGCCCATGGACTCCTCTAGGCCGCAAATATCACCTGCAGCCTGGGAGTAGGTAAAGCTGCTTAAAAGCCTGTTTCCAAATGTATGTACCTCCGGGCACAAGGACCCTGTTGAGAAACGGGGCCCGGAAACCCCGCCCACTCACTGTTGCAGCAACAAGAAGGCTGCGCATGCGCCCTACTACCTGCTGTAACAAGATGGCGGCTGTTATCTTGCGTCTTGGTCTCGGGGATAAAAATAAAAAAAACTCAATAAAATTAGCGATGAAACTATAGAGAAACCTGAATGTAACAGAACATCCAGTATCCAGCGGAAAGATGGGGAGTGGGAATTGTCCATCTCAGTCTCGTCTATAGATACTTAATGAGGGGACATTATTCTCTGTGTCTTTCCCGGACCTGGAGGTGGAAAAGGGGCGAATGAATGAACTTTAAACACCTCGTCCACTTGGCACAGAAACTGTCTGAGACTCAGAATAGAAACCGCATGGAACTAAATACTGACACATACTAAACTGCTGGCTACAAATAAATACAAGTGTATAATAGGGGAGACGGTGCCACAGTGGGAATGTCACTGGACTAACAATCCAGAAAACCAGCTTGATGCTCTGGGGACAGGGGTTCAAATCCCACCACAGCAGCTGGTGGAATTTAAAATAATTATTAAATCTGGAATTGAAAGCCACTCTCAATAAGGGTGACAATTAAGCCTTTGTCGATTGTCATTAAAAACCCACCTAGTTCACTAATGTTGTTTTGGGAAGGAAATCTGCTGTCCTTACCTGGTTTTACATGTGACTCCAGATCCACACTGAAATGTGGCTACTCTTAAGTACCCTATGAAATGGTGTGGCAAGCAGTTGCTTCAAGGGCAACAAATGCTGTCCCTGCCCACATTCCATGAAAGAAAGTTTTTAACACCACCACCACTGAATGGCTACAATTTCGGAAGGAAGTGAAGACAGAGGGTCCAGAAAAGATGCAAGAGAATGGTTCCCCTTCCAAGGATAACAAACCAACTTCATCTCGCCTAACTGAAGTTCCGATCTCTTGTGAATCTTTCCTCCACATACAGCCAATGCTGCCTCTGCTCAATGGATTTTAACTCTACTGACATGCCTTTTACTTGGCACTGTATCAAATGCCATTTAGCAGTTCATGTGCACATCAACCGTGTTACCCTCATCAACATTCTCTGTTGCCTTACCAAAAATTCAAGAAATTTAGTTCAACACGATTGTCCTGAACAAATTGTACAAGTGACCTAATTTTGACCTGAATTGTCGCTTCTAAATGCTTTCCCACACAGAGGTTAACCTGACTGGTCTGTCAATGCTGGGCTGACCCTTCCATTTAAGATTACTAAGGATTTAATATTAGTGCCAGGAAGTGTGGGGAAAACGTGAGGAGTTGTGAAATTGTAACATTTAAAGATACTAATAACTGATAAATAGCTCAATAAATAATCAGATTTCAAGACATAAAGTACAGATAAATTAATTTATGAATAACTGAATTGAATTATTAATGTCAGGTAGAGTACTTGGAATGGAGAAATGAAAATTACTGAAATGCTTAAAACATGAAATGAAAAGATTAAAAATTTGAAACACTCAGTAGGTCTGGAAGAATCTGCAGAGAGAGAAACAGAATTAACGTTTCAGGTCTGTGAGGCATTGAAAGGGGGAGGTGGAAGAGAAACAGAAGGAAAGGTCTGTGAAAGACTGCAGGGTGGGAGAGATTTACTGACAAAAGGTTTCATGATGCAAGGTCAAAGGGAGTGGTAATGGGACTATTAAAAACATAAAAGCTGTTTTGAGATTAGGTGTGAATAACAACAGTCTGAATGCAATGTGAAGAAAATGAGAGAAATGAGAAAGGAAAACTAAGACTCAAAGAAATAAGGAACAAATGAGGACAGAGGTAATTACTTGGTTAAACAGGGATCCAGGGACAAAAGCAGAAGGTGGGACTCACTTTGAATGGAGCAGCGGGATAGAGACAAGTCAGAGAATCATAGAATGGTTGCAGAAAAAGAAAGAGGCCATTCAGCCAGTCGTGTCTGTATTAGGCCCCTGAAGGGACAATTTACCAAATGCCATGTCCCTGCCTTTGCCCCATAGCCCTGCAATTAAGCAAGATTGAACAAATCTTAAACAAAACTTGTATGAAACAAGATGTTTACGCGAAGGGGCAGCAGAAAAAAAAAATCAACTTGTTTACAGAGTGTATCTGGGGTGGGGAGCAGCATAATGTACCTGTGCAGGTCAGTGAGGATCCCCAAGGTCCATCAGCCTTCTGCATACAGTGTTTAATGGGCCTTAGAGGAGGGTAGGATGGAACTATTTGGGACACAGCACAGGGCAGGAGGTCACCCCTCCCCCACTGTCCTGATCACACGAAGGATTCACCTTGGACTGTCCCACACCTGGGCCGTGCTGCAAGCTGATAGGTTGAGCTGTGAACTGGGCGGGGTTGGGGGGTTTGAGTGACAGGTCTGGGGTTATATCTGTCTCACAATCCCGGGAATGGAGGTGGATTGGAGGTTGCTGTGAGTGTTGGGTTATATTGTTTCTCCTCATTCTTCCCGCTTCTCCCACTCCCAGTTCCAGGCTGCAGGTCCCGGTGATTCTGGATGCTGGACGGTTGTTAGTCCCGCCCCTGGTGTGTGTGCGCAAGCGCAGATGCGCGGCTTATTGTTCTGTCATAATGGCGGGTGATCATCCTCCTGTATTTTGCTGCAGCTCTTCACCTCCTTGACTCTCGCGGCGCCATAGTTGCCACCTGCCGATTGCGGCAACCGACCTCCGATCAGGAAATTAACAACTTCTAGATAGAGCGGTTTCTGGGGCGCATAGCATTGTGGGAGCATTGCCCGCCATTCGTAAGTAGCCGTCGCCGAGAGTTTTCGTGCAGTCTGAAGGCACGTCAGCGACCTGAGCCCCGACTTCTGTTTCTTAATCTGTTCATGCTGCCTGACCTGCTGGATATTTAAAATATTTTATTTCTTAATTTCAGTTCCAGCCTTGCAGAGCTTTGCTTTTGTTTTATTGTTTCATGCAGCCGAGTCTGGAAACACAGACTGACCAATTATGAGCCAGTTTGAAGTAGAGTGGGTGTTGAATGGGGGTCTTTTTTGGCTGCATCAGTTTTGAGCTGGAGTTTGAATTGGAGGAGCAGCTGCAGGGGTTAACCCCGAGGACTTTGCAACCCAGTCGGGCCCAGCAATTTCTAGTGTGAGGCTGTTAAAGGAGGTAGATCCTGGGGGAGAACAGAGTGACAAACGTCCATTCAATTTAAGAGTGTTGTTTTAGTAACAAGTATTTCTACAGTGCCTTTTTTTCCAAGATTTTTTGTTAAATTGATCCTTGGTATTTGGTGTCACTAACAAGACCAGCAGATATTGTCAATCCCCAGTTGTCTGTTGGTCAGGTGCTGGTGGGACTTCTTCCTTAACTGCTGCAGTCACTGTGGTGAAGGTGTTCCAACAATGCTGTTTGGTAAGGAGTTACAGGATTTTCACTGAGCGATGATAAATGTCCAAATCAACAACAACAAGTTGCATTTATGTAGCACACTGATTAGAATAGAACGTTTCAAAGTATTTCACAGGAATATTATACAGGAATATTTAACACTGAAGCACATGAGGAGATATTGGGGTAGATGATCAACAGCTTGGTCAAAGAGGTAAGTTTTAAGGAGAGTCTTTAAGGATGAGAAAGAGAGGCCTAAATAGGGAATTCTAGAGCTTATAGCCTGAGCAGCTGAAGACACGGTCACCAATGGTGGGTCAATTAAAACCAGGGATGCTCAGTTGGCCTGAATGAAATGAGTCCAGATATCTGGGAGGGATGTAGATTGGAGGATATGATAGAGTTAGTGAGGGGCGTAGTCACTGAAGGATTTCAAAACAAGGATGAGAATTTGAACATTGAGGTGCTGCTTAATGAGGAGCCTATGTAGCTCAATGAGAACAGGGGCGTTGGATGTACGAGACAAAGTGCGAGTAAAGACATGGGAAGTGGAGTTTCAAATGACTTCATTGTTTATGTGGCAGGCTAGGAAGATTCCAGTTTAGAGATAGCAAAGGAATGGATGCGTTTCAGCAGCAGCTGAGCTGAGGCAGGAATGAAATTCGGCAAAATGACTGATGTGGAAATGGACGGCCTTAGTGGTATGTAGTCAGAAGCTCAGCTTGGAGTGAAATATGACACCAAGATTGTGAACAGTCTGGTTTGGCCTCAGAGTTGTCAGAAAGGCATTGAAGGTTGGGGAGTGGAGTTTGCAGCAGGGAATGAAAACAATGGCTTTAGTCTTGCCAAAATTTAAATGGAGGAAGTTTCTGTCCATCTAGTAATGGATGTCAGACAAATCAGGGCGGAGTGTGACTTGGAGGTGATGGTGTTCACATTCACCTGCTAGCCTGCTCCTTATGGAGGTTGGAGGCTAAGGGATTGGGAAATTCTGTCAAAGTTCTGGTAGAGTTGTGTAGACCCAGACTGGCAGGCAGGTTCCCTTCCCTGAAGGACATTAGTGAACCAGTTGGGTTTTTATGACAATCCAGCAGATTTCATGGTCACTTTTTCCTAATGCCAGTCCCACACGTTGAGCTCAATTTCACACCCCGCCTTTGTGTTTTTGTGAGTTCTCCCTCACTCATTTTTGCTTGTTTTGTCCTATTTTCACAGGGTTTGCAGTCCAGAATCACAAACCCGACATCACATCAGGATCTGACGGTGTCATCCAATTTATCATAACCCAAATACCATCGGATTTTAAATATGGGAGTTAAGAGCCCTGTTCGCAGTGGGGAGAAACCACACACATGTTCTGTATGTGGGCGAGGCTTCAGCTGATCATCTGACCTGTTGAAACACAGTCACGCTGGAGAGGATCCATGGAAATGTGGGGACTGTGGGAAGGGATTCAATCACCCATCCCAGCTGGAAATCCATCAGTGTACAAGCACTGGAGAGAGACCATTCACAAGTTCAATGTGTGGAAAGGGATTTTCTGATTCATCCAACCGACTGAAACACCAGCAAGTTCACACTAGGGAGAGGCCATTCACCTGCTCTGTGTGTAAAAAGGGATTTGCTGATTCATCCTCCCTAATGAAACATAAGCGAGTTCACACTGGGGAAAGACCATTTACCTGTTCTGATTGTGGGAAGGGATTCACTCAGTCATTACATCTGCTTAGACACCAACGAGTTCATACTGGAGGGAGACCATTTACCTGTTCTGATTGTGGGAAGGGATTCACTGATTCATGCACTCTGCTGAGACACCAGAGAGTTCACACTGGGGAAAGACCACTTACATGCTGCACATGTGGAAAGGGATTTGCTGATCCATCCAACCTCCTGGAACATCAGCGAGTTCACACTGGGGAGAGACCGTTCATCTGCTCCAAGTGTGGTAAGGGATTCACTTGGTCATTCCATCCACTGAGACACCAGAGAGTTCACACTGGGGAGAGGCCGTTTACCTGCTCAGGGTATGGGAAGGGATTCATACAGTTATCCAATATGCTGAGACACCAGCAGGTTCACAAGTAACTGCTGTGGTTGGATTTAGTTCCCAATGATATTCTTGTCTGAAGCATATTCATAAGTGTGTGTTTCTGCTGATGTTAATAAACTCCAGCCCACTTACAGATTTTGTATAAAATTGGAATAAATCAGCTTTGCGATAAAGTGTGTTGAGTCGTTTTGATGTCTCTAGCACAAGTTAGTTCCTTTTGAAGTGCTCTCCCTCTGCCCTCTCCTCCATTCTCACCCCCAATGACAACTGTGAGGAGCTCATGGAGCTTCTTTGTCACTAAGATTGAGACAATCTGATCAGCTGCCTCTGCTGCTTCCCTCCATTCCACTAGCCCACCAGGACAGATTGTCTCTAAATTTCCCCCAATGTCTGAGCCGTGAACACATCTTTTTCCAGTTTCTCTCCCATCTCCTCTCATGCCCTCTGTGTGCACCACCTGCTCCAACCACCCTATTCCCACTAAACTACTGACCATCCAACATCCCCATGTTTGCCATCACTGTCAATGGTTCTCTCTTTTCAGATACTGTTCTGCTCTCCTTTAATCCTTCCATCATTATAACATCCTTAAATAAAAACAAGCCCTTCACTCTTCCATCTTTGCATGCTGCTGCCTCATCTCCAGCCTCTCTTTCCTTTCTAAAATCCTTAAACATTTTGTAATCTCCCAAAACTGTGTCCATTTTTCCGAGAACTCCATGTTTGAATCCCTCCAATCAGGATTCTGCCCTGCCTCAGTTCGAAAACAGTTCTTATCAAAGCCACAAGTGAGATCCTATGTGGCTGTGACACAGGTAAACTTTCCCTTCTGGTCCTTCCTGACATATCTCACCTTCTTGGAGAGGAGACAGCCAGACCTGTAAGGAACACCTCCGATCGGGCAGTGGGCTGAGTTTGAAAATAAACCCAAGGGCGACATTGCAGAAAAACTTGGTTGGTGAGAAGTTGCTGTTAGGGATTGTGTTTAAATAGCTTAAAACTATAAAAAAAAATAACATTTATAAAGAGGTAGCTGCCTGGATTTCGGTAAGGAACACCAACAATAGGGAAGTAACATTAAATCAAGTCAAAGTGAAATAGAGTCATAAAGTAAACCAAAGTAAGGTAAAGTTAGGAGAAGTGTCGCAAAGTGAAGTTACTGTTAATTTATTCTACTCATCCTCCTTTAAGTGTAAAATTAGAAGGAAGCAAAATAGGTAACAGGAAGTAGTAGTGAGGCTACAAGGCAGGAGAAACAAAGCAGAGCATTGTGTCTGCTTCAAATGCAGAATTATGTTAAAAAGAGAAAATTAAAGGCGCTCTCCCTGAATGTGCACAGCATTCGTAATCGATGATCAGAAGGCATAAACAGTAAGATATTATAAGGCTAAGATATTTTTGCCATTATGGAAACATGGCTGCATGGTGACAAAAACAGGGAACTGAATGTCCATGGACACTCGTAGTTTAGTAAAGGCAGACAAGGAGGTGGACTTGTGCTGATAATAAGGGATGAGATCAGCGCATTAGTAAAGGGGAACTCAGTTTGGAAGAACAATGTGGGATTTGTTTGGGTGGAGCTAAGAATTAGCAAAAGGCAGCAGACATTTCTTGGAGTTATTCATAGCCTACCAGATAGTAATGGTAATGTATTAATCAGGAGATGATAGAAGTATGTAGCATAGGCTATACATTGATCAAGGATGACTTCAATCTATAAGTACACTGAGTAAACCAATTGAGCACTGATGCTGTGGAAGATGAATTTCTGGTGTATGTTGGGGATGGTTTTCTAGAGCAGTATGTTGAGGAGCTGACTCGAGGACAGGCTATTTTAGATCTAGCGTTATGTAATGAAAAAGGACGAATTAATAACCTTGTTGTAAAAGAACCTTTAGGGGCGAGTGAACACAATATTATAGTATTTTATACTATGTTTGAAAATGAAGTAGTTCACTCTGAAGCAAGGGTGTTAAAGTTGAATTAAGGAAATTATGAAGGTGTGAGGGAGAAATTAGCTGAGATAGAATGTGAAAATACATTAAAATGTACAGAGGCAATGGATAGTCTTCAAAGAATTATTAAACAGCTTACAGCACATACACCTTCCTTCAAGGTGCAGAACCCCCAAAAAGTCAGTCAACCGTGTCTGACAAAGGAAGTTAAGGATGGTATAAGATTTAAAGATAAGGCTTATAAAGTTGCCAGAAGTAGTAGTAAACCTGAGGATTTAAAATACAACAAAGGAAGACCAGGAAACTGGTAAAGAAAGGGAGAGTAGCATATGAATGCAATCTGGAGAAAAGATAAAAACAGACTCTAAAAGCTGCTTTAGGCAAATGTGGGTCCATTGCATGCAGAGTCGGGGAATAGAGAAATGGCAGAGAAGCTAAATGATAATTCTGAATCTGCCTTCACCGGGGAAGATACAAGAAATCTCCCAGGTTTAGAGATCCAAGGGAGTAGGGAGAATAAGGAGTTGAAGGAAATTAATAACAGGAAGAATGGGATTGAAAGTTGATAAGTCACCGGTACCTGACATATTAATTAGCAAAATAAACCCACATGGGATAGGAGGCAGTACACTGGCATGGATTAAGGATTGGCGAACAGGTAGAAAAGAAAGAGTGGAAATAAATGGGTAATTCTCATGTTGGTAGACTGTGACTAGTGGGGTACCGCAAGGATCAGTACTTGGGTCCTAGATGATCACAATATATATTAATGATTTGGATGTGGGGACCAAATGCAATCCTTCCAAGTTCGCTGATGATACAAAGCTAGGTAGGAATGTGTTGTGAGGCAGATGTAAAGCAGCTATGGGAGGATTTGGACAGACTTAGTGAGTGGGAAAGCACACGGCAGATGGAATATATTGTGGAAAAATGCGAGGTTATCCACTTTGGTAGAAGGAACTGATGTTCAGAGTATTTCCTAAATGATAAAAGATTAGAAAGTGTGGATGTGCAAAGGGACCTGGGTGTCCTTGAACATAAGTCACTGAAGGCTAACTTGCAGATACAGTGAGCTATTCGGAAGGCTCATGGAATGTTAGCTTTTGCCACAAGAGAATTTGAGTACAGGAGTGGTGAAGTCTTGCTTTAATTGTTTAGAATCTTGTCTAGACTGCCCCTGGAGTAGTGTGTGCAGTTTTGGTCACCTTGCCTCAGAAGGATATTATTGCCATAGAGGGAGTGCAATGAAAGTTCACAGGCTTGTTCCGGGGATGGTGGGATTGTCTTATGAAGAGAGATTGGGCAAACTGGGCCCGTATTCTCCAGAGTTTCGAAGAATGAGAGGTGATCTCATTGAAATCTTCAAAAATATTTCAAGAAAAAGACAGAGTAGATACAGGTAAGGTTCTTACATTGGCTGGGGAGTCTAGAACCAGGGGACACAATTTCAAAATAAGGGGGAAGACACCTTGGACCGAGAAATTTCTTTACTCAGAGGGTTATGAAACTTTGGAACTCTCTACCCCAGAGGGCCATGGAAGCTCAGTCATTGAGTATGTTTAAGGTAGAGAGTGGGAGATTTCTGATTAACAATAATGTAAAGGGTGATGGGGATAGTGTGGGTAAACGGTATTGAAGTGTTTGATCAGCCATGATCGTATTGAATGGTAGAGCAGGCTCGACGGGCTGAATGAACTTCTCCTGTTCCTATTCATTGTTTATGCCTAATTTTTTGCTATTTCTGATCTTTCTTCCCGCCACCACCCACTCCACAGTATGAAACCGCTGGTGTCTCAGCAGGCCAGATGGCTGAGTGAATCCCTTCCCACACTCGGAGCAGGTGAATGGTCTCTCTCCACTGTGAAATTGCTGGTATATTCGCAGGTGGGATGACTGAGTGAATCCCTTCCCACACTCGGAGCAGGCGAATGGTCTCTCCCCAGTGTGAATTCGCTGGTGTGTTCGCAGCCTGGATGACTGAGTGAATTCCTTTCCACACTCAGAGCAGGTGAATGGTCTCTCCCCATTGTGAAAGTGCTGATGTGTTTGCAAGTGGGATGGCTGAGTGAATCCCTTCCCACACTCGGAGCAAGTGAATGGTGTATCTCCAGCACGAATTCGCTGGTGTGTTTGCAGGTGGGATGACTGAGTGAAATCCTTCCCACACTCAGAGCAGACGAACGGTCTCTCCCCATTGTGAATTCACTGGCGTGTTCGCAGGTTGGTTGAGGAAGTGAATCCCTTCCCACACTCAGAGCAGGTGAATGGCTTCTTCTCACTGTGAACTCGCTGGTGTCTCAGCAGCTCAGATGACTGAGTGAATCCATTCCCACATTCAGAGCAAGTGAATGGTCTCTCCTCAGTGTGAATTCACTGATGTGTTCGCAAGTTGGCTGACAGAGTGAATCCCTTCCCACAATCAGAGCAGGTGAATGGCCTCTCCCCGGTGTGACTGCGTCAATGGATTTCCAGCTGGGATGGGTAATTGAATCCTTTCCCACAGTCCTCACATTTCCACGGTTTTCAAATGGTTCAAGTGTCCCTGTGACTCTCCAGGTTTGATGATGAGTTGAATCCTTGTCCACACATAGAACACGTGTACAATTTCCCCCTGCTGTGAGTGGTGTGATGTTATTTCAGGCTGTGTAACTGGTTAAAGCTCTTTCCACAGTCAGTCCATTGGAACACTCTCACTTAGGTGTGTGTGTCTCGGTGCTTTCCCAGTCAGACTGATGTTTGAAATCTTTTCCCACAGACAGAACAAACATTTCTCCTTCCATTCAAAGGCTGATGATATTCAGGATCTGATGAATCGACTCATTCTGTCAGATCTTGATGTGGTGTTTGGTTTGAGTTCCCCATCTGTAAATCCTCCCTTTCTGATACCCTGTAAAAGGGGTTTACAAAAGTGATCACTGTAAGAACAGGATAGAAATTCAGAGTAGACAATTCTCATTTCTATGGAACATTATTTCCTGTCTTCTTCTCCCAAAGCTGCAAATCCCTGTCCCACACACTCTCCCTCCTCCCTGTGCTGAAGCCAAACAGAGTTTTGGATAATTATTTCTGTATCTTTTTAACAAATTTGTCCAACTGAAGATAACAATATGTTTCATCATTCACTTCAGTCATTACTCCTAACAAAACATTAATCTGAAACCCCCTGACGGACCTTACAGAATAGCAGACATTAACCTTGTGTCCAAAACTTACTGTGTGGAGATTTAATGAGTGATTGTGAAGGTGGTTTCTCCAAACCTCCCAGGATTTCCTTCCTTCCTCTCTCCCTCGCTAACTAAGTTAAACCTGGGATCAGTCTCATGGACTAGTCTGGTTACTGCTTCTCTTCCTGATGACTAATTAACTCCAATTAGACAATGAGAAGACTGAAGACACTGTTTTCAGTCCCTGCTCCAATCTTCATTCCCTAGATACCAACTCCATCCTTCTCCCTGGGTACAATCTGAGATTAAACCAATCTGTACACAACCACGGTGGTACATTTGATCTCGAGATCAGATTCTGACCTCATATCTGTGCCATCACTAAGATCACCTATTTTCACCCCTGTAACATCACCCGCCCTCACCCTGTCTCAGTGCATCTGGTGCTGAAACCCTCATCATTGCTGTTGTTACCTCTAGACTTGAACAACTATCCCAACACACTCCTGGCTGGTCTCCCACATTCTACTCTCTGTAAACATGAAGCCATCCAAAAGTCTGCTGTCCATGTCTTCACTCATAGCAAGTCCTGTTTCTCTGTCACCCATTTGCTTCCTGACCTGCCTTGGATCCCGGTCAAGCAACAACTTGATTTTAAAATTCTCATCCTTGTTTTCAAATCCCTCCATGGCCTCGCCCCTCCCTATCTCTGTAATCTCCTCCAGCCCCACAACACTCTGAGATAACTGCACAGCTTGAATTCTGGCAACTTGTACATTCTCCATTTTAATTGCTCCAGCATTAATGACCTGGCCTTAGGTTCCCTCATTCACAAACTCTGAAATTCTCTGCCTGCACCACTCCCTCTGTCAATCACATTTTCCCCCTTTAAGACACTTGAGTGTTGCTAAAAAAGAGACATTCTGTCAAAACTTTTTAACTTGTACTCATCAGGACAGACCCAAGAACATTAAATTTCAAAGATTATCAATCGGGCTCATAATGTGGCTCACTTATATTTGCTAGAAGCTACATATATTCATACACAGGGAACTGTCCACAGCAGACATAAGGGACATGTCCAGGGATGGGGCCGTTTGTTGAATTAAACAAAAGCATGGAGGAAGATAGCTCTTTTGTCCATTCCCCATGGCAATGCCTTGACCAATCAGAGCTGACTGGCCAACCAGTCAACACACTCTCCTCGTGCAGCATAAATTGTTGTTCACTGAGTAATTTGTTTTTTTTTGCATCTGTCCAGAGAAGTGCAACATGAAATATCAGCAATATGTCTCCCTTTTTCAGTAATACTTAAATTCTGTACTACTGAGTGACTATGGGTTTATAATTCTGTTGCTGTTGATCAAAAACTCCTGGTGAACACACATTTTATGAAACAAAAACAGAATTACCTGGAAAAACTCAGCAGGTCTGGCAGCATTGGTGGAGAAGAAAAGAGTTGACGTTTCGAGTCCTCACGACCCTTCAACAGAACTAGGTGAATCCCAGGAAGAGGTGAAATATAAGCTGGTTTAAGGTGGTGGGGGGGGGAGGGGTTTGGGTGGGGGGTGGTGTGGTTGTAGGCAAAAGCAGTGATAGGAGCAGATCATCAAAAGATGTCACAGACAGCAGAACAAAAGAACACATAGGTTTTGAAGTTGGTGATATTATCTAAACGAATGTGCTAATTAAGAATGGATGGTAGGGCACTCAAGGTATAGCTCTAGTGGGGGTGGGGGGAGCATAAAAGATTTAAAAATATTTAAAAATAATGGAAATAGGTGGGAAAAAGAAAAATCTATATAATTTATTGGAAAAAAAACAAAAGGAAAGGGGAAGAAACAGAAAGGGGGTGGGGATGGAGGGGGGAGGTCAAGACCTAAAGTTGTTGAACTTAATATTCAGTCCGGAAGGCTGTAAAGTGCCTAGTCTGAAGATAAGGTGTTGTTCCTCCAGTTTGCGTTGGGCTTCACTGGAACAATGCAGCAAGCCAAGGACAGACATCTGGGCAAGAGAGCAGGGTGGAGTGTTAAAATGGCAAGCGACAAGGAGGTTTGGGTCATTCTTGCGGTCAGACCGCAAGTGTTCTGCAAAGCAGTCGCCCAGTTTACGTTTGGTCTCTCCAATGTAGAGGAGACCGCATTGGGAGCAACGAATACAGTATGACTAAGTTGGGGGAAATGCAAGTGAAATGCTGCTTCACTTGAAAGCAGTGTTTGGGCACTTGGACGGTGAGGAGAGAGGAAATGAAGGGGCAGGTGTTACATCTTTTGTGTGGGCATGGGGTGGTGCCATGGGGCAGTTGAGGAGTAGGGCGTGATGGAGGAGTGGACCAGGGTGTCCCGGAGGGAACGATCCCTACGGAATGCCGATGGGGGGGGTGAAGGGAAGATGTGTTTGGTGGTGGCATCATGCTGGAGTTGGCGGAAATGGGGAAGGATGATCCTTTGAATGCGAAGCTGGTGGGGTGATAAGTGAGGACAAGGGGGACCCTATCATGTTTCTTTCTGGGAGGGAGGAGAAGGCGTGAGGGCAGATGCGCGGGAGATGGGCCAGACACGGTTGAGGGCTCTGTCAATGACCGTGGGTGGAAAACCTCGGTTAAGGAAGAAGGACATGTCAGAGGAACTGTTTTTGAAGGTAGCATCATCAGAACAGATGCGACCGAGGCGAAGGAACTGAGAGAATAGGATAGAGTCCTTACAGGAAGCGGGGTGTGAGGAGCTGTAGTCAAGGTAGCTGTGGGAGTCGGTAGGCTTGTAATGGATATTGGTGGACAGTCTATCACCAGAGATTGAGACAGAGAGGTCAAGGAAGGGAAGGGAAGTGTCAGAGATGGACCACGTGAAAATGATGGAGGGGTAGAGATTGGAAGCAAAATTAATAAATTTTTCCAAGTTCCGACGAGAGCATGAAGCAGCACCGAAGTAATCATTGATGTACTGGAGAAAGATTTGTGGGAGGGGGCCGGAGTAGGACTGGAACAAGGCATGTTCCACATACCCCATAAAGAGACAGACATTCTCTTGGTTTGAGTTTGCTGTGTGTAAATCCTCCCCTTCTAACCTCCTGTAAAAGGAGTTTCCAAAATCCAAAACAAAAACAGAATTACCTGGAGAAACTCAGCAGGTCTGGCAGCATCGGCGGAGAAGAAAATGTTTTGGATTTCCAGCATCGGCAGATTTTTGTTTTTATTCCAAAATCCATCCCTGTCAGTCCAGGATAGAAATTCACAATATTCTCTCCTCCTGCTAGGGACCTGGATGACGGCGCATGCGCCCTGCTGCACATTGCCCCCTATAAAGATGGCGGCCGTTACCCCGGGCCTGGCGAAGAGGAAAAAAAAACAGAATTTTTCGGCCCGTTCTCTGCAACCGCAAACCTCGTACCTTATTAATTGCGGTATTCAACCTGCACTGTGTCTTTATGAGGCCTCCCTGCCCACTCCCTGCCCACTCCATTCCTCCTCACACACCCACTAACTCTGTTAGTTTGCTCCGCTCGACATTCTCTCACCCGCTCTGAGCAGCTTCAGTCACAGACCAGCACTGCGCATGCTCATGAAATGTGCGGGGAATTGCAGTCGTGAGAATAGGGCACATTCTCTCCTTCAGTCAATGCTGGGTGAGCGCTCCGCCATTGAAGGCCGAAAATGTAGGATATAAACCTATGTCCTGTAATCAGAGACGATGGATGCCATTAGGGCAAGGCATAAAATTGTTGAATCAATTGATACAGCGACCAAATTGCTCTGGGCTCCGCTATAATTCTCTCCTGGATGCAATGAACAGCAGAACAAACCCCTAGAGTTAGATCTGAACTCAGCGGAATCTCAGCAGATGGAGTGAGTTGGTGGCTTTTAAACTGTCCTTTGCCAGTAGCAATCCTCTGATTGTGAATCAAATCCTTTGAACCTTTAAAGATGGAGTGTTAACATGTGGGCAAACTGAATAAAGCCCTTTGCTCAGGTGAATGGCCTCCCACTGGTGTCTTGAAGCTATTAATGTACATAATATTTTGGAAAATACTTTTCTTTTAAAATAGAGGTTTAGTCTGTGCGTGTGTCTTATTTGGATTAAGGCCAGCTAGCCTGGGTGCTTTGATCTGTGCTAGTTTTGAGATGTAAGAGAAATAACATACATTTGCACTTTTTAATAGCATTCAAAAAATAGGGTGAAAGCGGACACCTACCTAGCAGCTATATTTTTAATAAAACTAGTATTATGAAAGGGCTTTCATTGTTAAAAGGTGGTGTTCAAAGAGGCTGGTGAGAAAATGAGAATTTGCATTCAATTAGTGATAGTAGGTATAACAAGACAACTATTTTGGGTATGCAGAACAGGCAATGTCAGATCAAAAGGCAGATGCAAGCCTCTAATTGAGGAACAAATGAAAAGAACGTCATTTTGAATTTATACAGTGAAAGTGCTTTGCCTAGTGTTTGGTTAAGTCTATGGGTTGCTGTTGCCTTAATGGAGATTAGTTTGGGAATTTGTTTAAAGTTCTGAGAGTAATAATTTGTAGCCATGTGTGTATATATTTTAATCTGTTGTAAATTAATAAAATGTTTTATTTTGTTTAATTTAAAACTTCGAGTGCTGGTGGTCTGATTCCTGAATTTAGCGCCGCGTCTCAAACATAACACCTAAAATGATAAGTTGTGACAGTTGTTTAAGGTTTCCCTCTGGGAATTTTAAATAACTCCGCTTTACCAACTGCATCAGTCACTGCATCACTCGGCAAGACTGTGTTGCTGTGTCAGTAATCGGGATGATAGGGCAAATCCCTTTCCATTTCCACCTGGTGAACATTCTGTTTACAGTGTGAACTTATCTACACGTTTTCAGTTCAGACATGGATCTCGAATCTGATGGTAATGCGTTCCACATCCTTAACAGTACATAAGAACACGGATTTGGAGTAGGCCATTACATCCCTCAAGCCTGCTCCGTCATTTGATAAGATCATGGCTGACCTGACAGTAAAGTGAAATCTGCACCCCGTCTACCCCAGATAACCTATCACACGCTTGTTTACGAAGAATATATCCATTTCTGCCTTAAAAATATTCAAAGTCTCTGCTTCCATAGCCTTTTCAGGAAGACAGTTCCAAAGACTCAGGACTTTCTGAGAGAAAAAAAAAACTTTGCCTCTCTGTTTTAAATGGGTGGCAGCTTATTTTTAAACAGTGACCCCTCGTTCTAGATTCTCCCATAAGAGGTAACATCCTCCCAACATCCACCTTGCCAGGTACACTCAGAATCTTGTGTTTCACTAATCAGGTAAAGAAAAGCAACACATTGCAGATGCCGGTCATTTGAAATAAAAACAGAAAAGACTGGAATTCTCAGAAGACCTGGTCGCCTCTGTGGAGAGATAAACATAGGTTTCATTTCAGGTCTGTAATTTTCATCGGAACCACATTACACCTGAACTATAAGTTATGCCTCTCAAATCAAAGATGCTGCCAGATGTAGTCAGGGAACTCAAGGAGAAGGGCGCTGTGGTACCTTTAAAATCTTGCTGCTTTCAAAAAGGAAAATAAAACACCAACTAATCGCTGCAAGGCAGACATTCACCATTGAAAACAACTGGCAGGCATCAAATTCAAAGCACTTTCATGTTGCATCTATTTTTGCTTCTGTCCCTGTCTGGTGTCCAGCTCCCGGGTCAATTAGCTGCTTGATGCAGACAGAGTCAGTTCGTGGGAATGTAAAACACAAGGCGATAAGTTTGCAGACAACAGGATAAAGAGACACCAGGATCTCATCTTCCTGATCCTCCCAGATTCTGATCCTCCCAGATTCTGATTACAGGAATGTCCACAATGCCGATTATCCACAGTCACAGTCTCCTTCTAGTCCATTTGTACGTTGTACGAGAACATTCTAGTACTTTGTTCAGCTTTGAAATTGCTCATATTTTCACACTGGGTTTCAATGTGAAGAAAACAGAGCTGTGATAAGCTTATATTATTCAGCAGATGCACTGCAAGAAGGCACATAACAGGCTGATGGTAACAGTGCTCTTTGAACATGGAGAGCTCCAGTGAAGGATTGGCACCATTAATGTATTGTTCAATTAGTCTCGTGACAAACCTGATACTAGAAATGACAAGTAAACTCGCTGAATTTTCTCCGTGTTTTGGTTTGTTAAGAGCCGAATACAAGGTAAGAAAGTACATCTCACTCCAGTGGGTTATAAATGGCAGAATGACCCGTGCTGTTGGGAAACATAAAATTATAAAAGGTTAGAGCAAAGAAAGAGCAGTTGTGATTGGGTGATTGGTCAGGAGTGATCGCTATGCCAGTACAAACAGTAGGGAGCAACATGTGTCCTTCTCCCGCCCATATTTAGCCTTGTGCTACCATCTCTCGTCAGTGCTTTGCAACCAGCCCTCCTCTTACAGTGATTCCCTCACTCCGCCTCTGTGTTGTTCACTTGTTCCAAGTGTGATTTTTCCAGCTTTGAGGCGATACTCTCACTCTTCTGCTTCCGGAAGAGCTGCTAAATGTTTTCAATCAATAAGTAATCAACACTTGTTTAAACAATTTCTCGAGATCCACAAACCTTTATTCCCTGAACAGCAATCAAACCCGGGCCGTGGCGGTGAAAGCACCGAATCCTGACCACTAGACCACCAGGGAATCTGCCAATTTGTTTCTGGAGTTGGCTTATCTACTCTACGCTGCTTTGGCTTCTTTTTGTTCAAAGGGTCGGAAATAAAAATAAAAGGCACAGGTAACATGCATAAGTCAGATTGTAAGGCTCATGCCCAGCTTTGCTAGTGATTTGGATTTGCCGCTTTCACTGGGCCATGGGCTGGGTTCGATTCCAGGTCAGGGAATGATAATTTATTGACCTCGTGCAAACTATTAAAGTGAGTCTGTATAATTTCCTGATTAAAGCGAAAAATGCAGACCACCTTTGCCACAATCAGTGGTGTGAAAGTGCGAGTTTTGCATCAGAGTTGGAAATGTCATCCGATCGCAACGGCTCGAGAACAAACACAGAGGTGAAGATAGGGAATGAGAGAAGGGCTGTGATAGGTTGCAAAGCACTGACTATAGCGATGGTGGCGCATCTTCCAACCTGATATTTCTCTCTGTAACATTTTGATATGAAACTGCACAACTAATGTGAATAAAGTTTGTGATGGTAAAAATGTGTTCACCCCCTCGGGAAACGGAACCATATTGACACACACAGAGGAACAGACACAGACATATACACCGAGAGTGACAGAGAGCAAGGGTTTGTCTCTAAGGAGAGACAAACACCCAGAAAGCAAGCATGTCACCAACCTGGCTCTGTTTTTGTCCCACTATGACTACAAGTTTTGTGAATGTTTTTGTGAATGAACGGAAATAGGAAAATCCCCTTGGATGCTTTAGTGCTTGAATGGATTTGATTGAATCTAACCGATAATTAAGTCTGTAGACATAGAGTTAAAACCAGGAATAATGAGCAACGGGAAAACCCAGTTAATTTGAACTCCATCGCTTTAACCACTTGGCCACGTCAACTGGCCCTATGAGCAGGTTAATGTTGTTGGTATATAAGATGGCTGCAGCAGAGAAGGAGGGCTTTCAGCCCATCTTCTGCGATCTCAGTCTGAAAGAACAACTCAACTACTTCCACTGCCATACATTGTCACACAAGAAATTGATATTTGTATTGCCTCTCCTCCGTCTCCCAATTAAAATTAAATCCAATACACGCCCGCATTCACTTTGAGCTGGCACTTTGACTTCAGAAAAGAGCATTCAAAGTGGTCCACAGGTGAACCACCAATAACCTTGGCAGCAGTTCCACAAATAATGGAACCTGAATCCAGCACCTGAGGCTGTTCGGCCAGGCTACCTCTCTCAACCTGCTGTTTCCCGTCGCTTTGATGGTGTTTCCACTGAAACAGAACATTAAAAATTGGCTATTAGCCCCCTCGAGCCTCCACTACCACTTAATAAGTTTATGTCAGATCCTCAAACTCTACACCAATTTCCCACCTAATCCCAATAGCCCTTCATTCCCTTAAAGCCCAAGAATGTATTCAACTCAGCCTTCAATATTCTCATTGGCTGGGGATCCACAGACATCTGGGCTACAAAATTCCATAGATTCACAAGCCTTTGAGTGAAGAAATGTCTCCTCACCTCAGTCCTAAACGGCTGACACATTACCTGGAGAATGTGAGCCCAGTTCTAGATGCTCCAGCCGGGGGGAAACAGCTTTCCAGCATGTTCACTGTCAAGCTGGCTCAGGATGTCAGACTTTTCAATGGGATCACCTCTCATTATTCTAAATTCCAGAGACAACAGACTCATCCCACTTAATCTCTCCTCCTAGGACAACCACCTCATCTCAGGAATCAATCCAGTGAATCTTGGTTGCACACAGACAGCGAGTGAATGGAGGGAACAAAGAGCACAAGAGTGAACAGAGGTAGAGACACAGACATAGATACTGACAGAGTGAAAGAGAGCGAGGCAGATATACAGAGGCAAAGGGAGACAGATGGAGAAAGAGAGTGGAGTAGACACTGGGAACAGATACACTTCACCATTCCATATGATTGTTAACTTGGATTGAAAGAAAGAGGAGAAAGAAAGGCTTACATTTAAACAGAGTCTTTCACCAACTCAGGACAACGGGAGGCCCTTTGGAGCCAATGAAATCTTTCTGAAGTGTAGTTACTGTTGTAATCTAATGATAGAGAGAGTTTGATACAAATGCTGATTCAGCAGATGACAAAATCTGATTTTAAGAACTCCATCTCAAAGTAGAATATTTCTTTCTATATATCTAAACATTTCATTGTTTGTTTGATGGGGATTCAAATGATGTAAATCTGTAGCTGAAGAAATAAATTGCACCTCGAATCCCTGAAGAAACAACAACAAAGCATCCCATTTCTATCAGGTCATCTCTCAGCCTTCTCTTTTCTGGAGAAAAGAGCTTCAGGCTGCTCAGCCTTTCTTGGTGATTATATCCGATCTATTCCTGGAATATGTCTTGTTGAACTTTTACGTTCCTAGTCCTTGCCACACCTGACAGAAGTAGAAGTAGTTCCTAATGTCCGAGCGATTTCAGTTTGTACTATTTGTATTTACAAATTAATTGTCTCAATGTGTCCATTGACTTACCCACTCAACCACAGGGACTCGGTGTCTGTCTGTTTAAATGTTGCTCAGTGACAATTTCAATCAACCTCCACGTTGTACCAAACCGACCCTTAGAAGCTGAAAAGTCTCCATTCAAAAAAGAGAAAGAAAACCTCTCTTGCATATTTTAAAACTGCTCTTTTTGTTTTCCGTACAATCTTAACATGAAGCCACACAACTAACGTGAATAATGCTTGAATGGTAAAAATGAGGAACTGAAACACAGTGACGCACACAGATGAACACACACAGACATATACGCCAAGACTGACAGAAGGCAAGGGGTTCTCTCTAAGAGGAGACAAACACCCAGAAAGCAAGCCTGACACCAACCTGGCTCTGTTTTTGTTGCATTTCCAGCTGCAACTTTTGTGAATGTTTGCAGACGAATGGAAATCAGAGCACGCTGGAGATTCTATTCAACTTAATCGATAATTAATTTTGCAGGTACATTGAAAATTTCAAGAATGATAAGAGTAGTTGGCAGGATTCCATCCTACCTGTGGAGATCCCAAAGCATTCAAAACCCGTCACCTTAACAACTCGGTGGCAAATACAAGCCCGGGATTTGCAATAATGACGTTTGTATAAAATCATAAGCAGCTCCATCAGACAGTCTTTCACCATATCGTTCACATGCTGACAGTCTGGAAGAGCAAATCAACTACTGTAATTCCACACTCCACCTTTTCCCCCACAGCAATTCATATTTATATTGTCTCTCCTCGATCTTCCCATCAAAGTAAAACACCACACTGGATTTAATGCGGGATGGTTTCGATTGGTTCTAATAGGGCAGCTGCAGACACCAAAGAGAAGACTAAACATTTGGCCGCAGTGGGATTCGAGCCCACGCCTCCATAGAGACTGGAGCTTAAATCCAGGGTCTTAGACTGCTTGGCCACAATAGAATAAGTGAAAAGCATCAGCCATCGTTTCTGTCACTGGTATGATCATCGCAATAGAACAGAAGCAAAGGAGCAGGAAGAGGTCATTGGGAAACTCGAACCAGCTCCATCAGTTAATCAGATCATCCTACACTTTGCAACATACAGACATCATCTCCAGTGGTGACTTAATTATTTCAATGTTTCATTATTTCGATATTTCAAATAATGTTCCTTTTTTCCTGTGTGACTGTGCGTGTTTACTCAATGAAATGTTGGTATAAGGTAATTAGATTGCGATTTTTGACTGAGATAAATGAGGAGGTGATTGGTCAGAATAAACTTTTTTTTGAATATTCGATTTGAAAGCAACGATTTTTAAAATTTCCATAACTGTAAAAAAATTCGAAAACCAACTCTTCATGTCATTGAGTCAGGGAAACTTTGTTAATTTTCGCATTAATGTTCACACACTGCAGAAGCTCCTGCACCTCCTTCAATATTACTTTTCTCAACTCAGAGTTTTCAAAGGGAATTGGGCAAATACTTGAAAGGGGGAGAAAAATAGGGTCATGGATAGAGGCAAAGAAATTCAGGTTAATTAGAAAGCTCTTTGTACAAGACTGATGTTGATCCATTGGGTCAAAAGACCTCTTACCTTGCTGTGCCATTTGATGATGACATTGTTGATCAGTCTGTCTCCAGCATTCCTAATGAGAACAGCCGAATTCCATTTCTTCAAAACAAAGACCCAAAGTGCTGCTGCATGACGTCACCATTTAACATTTCAGTGAGGCCCATTGAGCTTTGCAGCTATCTCCTGTTTCTGCAGTGCAGTGATTGTCACATTTGCCTGACACATGATAAGATCCATGGTTCAAGACTGCACAGAACCATTATCTAAATCTGCAGATTCATGCATGTTGAAGGCAGTTTCTTACAGCCATGTGGCCTGGTCACTCTTCATCCTTCAACCAAATGCACCTGATCTGCTCATTGTGATTGGTTAATCAGGAGTGACTTTTGTCCAAGTCTGAACAGCAGGAAGAAAAAATCTCTCTCAATCCCACCCACATTTTGTACCCTCATCCCTTTAGTCAGTTTCTTTTTCACGCTCTGTAACCTATCACACTCCTTCCCTTTTGTCCTTTCAGCCCCCTCCCTCCATCTCTGGACTTGTTTTCCACCTGTTACACCCCTGACTTTTCCAGCTCTGATAAAAGATCAACAAACTGGAAGGTTAACACTGTTTCTCACTCCACAGACGCTGCCAGGCCCACTTTCACTTGATAAGGAATCCCTGTTCATTGTGACAGTTCACACAGTGGAAGGGGAAAGGTTTTCCCTACCCGGAAATTGAACCTGGGCTGCGGCAGTGAAAGCACCAAATTCAAAGCACTAAATTCCCCGCCTTCTGTTGAAGTGGAGGCAGTTTCCACTTATAAACCCAGCAACTTTGATATTCAGCAAGCGGGATGGAGAAAGACTCAGTTTGACTGTTCACATTGTTCGAGGAATGGAGAACTGGGGATCACCCATGAAAGCAGCAAAGTTTAAAAGCAATGGCGCTCATGAAGCAGCTCCAACTCACAACTGACAGGTGCAGTGTCATTCACTCTGCCAACTGATGATATGTACATCCACTTGTTCTGGTCTCCAAACGCGCAGAAAGACAAATATGTTCCATTTGGAGCCTCAGTTTGTTCTGAAATTCAAAGTGTAGAAGGCAATCGACCTACAAAAGCTCCAAGGTTGCAATGCATTCCTTTCAATCATCAATAACATTATTCAACATAGAAACGCAGAATTATAGGAATGTTACAGTGAAAAAGGAGACCATTCAGCCCATCATGTCTTTGCCAGCCAAAAAAGAGGAAAAAGAAACCATCCGCTCATTATATTCTCACTTTCTGGCACCTGGCCTGTAGGCTTGCAGGTTACAGCACTTCAGGTGTTGATCCAGGTATTTTAAAATAATTTCAGCGTTTCAGCCTCAACCAGAAAATTAGGCATTGAATTCCACTCCACTCTCTGGATGCAATTTTTTTCCATTTTAATTTTGCATTCACGGGATGTGGGCTTCACTCGCTGGTCCAGCATTTATTGCCCGTCCCTAGTTGCCCTTGAGAAGGTGGTGGTGAGCGGCCTTCTTGAACCACTGCAGTCCATGTGGTATAGATACACTAACAGTACTGTTAAGGAGGTAATTCCAGGATTCTGACCCAGCGATAGTGAAGGAACAGCAATATATTTCCAAATCAGGATGGTGAGTAACTTGGAGGAAAACTTCCAGTTGGTGGTGTTTCCATCTATCTGCTGCCCTTGTCCTTCTAGGTGGTAATGGTCATGGGTTTGGAAATTGCTGTCTAAGGATCTTTGGTGAATTGCCGCAGTGCATCTTGTAGATGGTACACACTGCTGCCACAGTGCATCGGTGCTGGAGGGAAAGAATGTTTGTGGATGTTGTGCCAATCAAGGGGGCTGTTTTGTCCTGGACAGTGTCAAGCTTAGTGAGTGTTGTTGGAGATGCATTCATTCAGGTAAATGGGAAGCAGTCTATCATACCACTGACTTGTAAATGGTGTACAGGTTTTGGGGAGTCAGGAGATGAGCTACTCGTCGCAGGATTCAAAGCCTCTGACCTGGTCTTGTAGCCACAATATTTATATGGCTATTCCAGTCACTTTCTAGTCAATAGGAACACCCAGGATATTGATAGGGGTGGATTCAGTGATGGTAACTTCAAGGGGCGATGGTCAGATTCTCTCTTGTTGGAGATGGTCATTGCCTGGCACTTGTGTGACACAAATATTAATTGCCACTTGTCAGCCCAAGCCTGGATATTGTCCAAATATTGCTGCATTTTAACATGGACTTCTTCAGTTTCTGAGGAATCGTGAATGGTGCTGAGCATTGTGCAATCATCAACGAACCTCCCCACTTCTGACCTTATGATGGAAGGAATATCATTGATGAAGCAACTGAAAATGGTTGGGCCGAGGACCCCACCATGAGGAACCCCTGCAGTAATATCCTCGAGCTAAGGTGACTGACCTCCAACAGCCACAACCACCTTCCTTTCTGCTAGTGTGACTCCAGCCAGTGGAGACTTTCCCCTCTGATTCCCATTGGCTCCAGTTTTGCTAGGGTTCCTTGATGCCACACTCGGTCAAATATGCCCTTGATGTCAAGAGCAATCACTCTCACCTCACCTCATGAGTTCAGTTCTTTTGTCCATGTTTGAAGCAAGGCTGTAATGAGTGCAGGAGCTGAGTGGCCCTGGCGGAACCCAAATTGGGTGCCAGTGTGCAGGTTATTGCTAAGCAAGTGCTGCTTGATAGCACTGTTGATGACCCTTTCTGTTACTTTACTGATGATGGAGCGTAGACTGATGGGGAGGTAATTGGCCGGGTTGGAATTATCATGCTTTCTGCGTACAGGACATACCTGGGCAATTTTCTACATTGCTGGGTGGATGCCAGTGTTGTAGTTGTACTGGAACAGCTTGGCTAGTGGCGTAGCAAGTTCTGGAGCACAAGTCTTCAGTGCTATTGCCTGAATTTTGTCAGGGCCCATAGACTTTGCATCATCCAGTGCCCTCAGCATTTCTTGATATCACGTGGAGTGAATCGAATTGGCTGAAGACTAGTATCTGTGATGCTGGGGTCCTCTGGAGGAAGCCAAGATGGATATGCACTCCCCTCTGCTGGCTGGAGATTGTAGCAAATTACTCAACCTTATCCTTTGCACTGATGTGCTGGGCTCCCCGCTATTTAGGATGGGGATATTTGTGGAACATCCTCCTGCAGTGAGTTGTTCAGTTGCCCACCACCATTCATGACTGGATGTGGCAGGACTGCAGAGCTGAGATCTGCTCCTTTAGCTGTGGGACCGCTTAGCTCTGCCTATCACTTGCTGCTTATACTGTTTGTCACGCAAGCAGTTCCGTGTTATAGTTCTGGCAAACCTGTTGTTACTCACTTTACCATTTACCATGATGATAGATAACGAACGTGAATAAAGTTTGCAATAGTAAACATGTGTCCACTCCCCTGGGAACTGAACCACATTGAAACACACACAGACAAAAACACCGAGAGTGATAGAGGCCTGAGGAGAGAGAAACATCCAGAAAACCAACAACTTGGTTCAGTTGCGTCCCCAAATGCAGATTTGGTGAGTACTTGTCAATTAATGAACATAACTCACGGGAACAAATTTATTCCATTTAATCAACTGTGGAGGAATTTGAAGGAAGAAACAGTAAACAAAACAGTCAGCAGGATTCGAGCTGGCATATGGAGACGACAATAGATTTCAAATACATCAATTTAACCACTAGGCCACAACTACAGCTACTGGGCAAAGCGCTCATGTTGTTTAACCAAAATCATAAAATTGTTGCAGCAAAGCAAACTAGACTCAGTCTCACCTATTTCCGGTCACCACACAATTTTTATCAATCCTCCTCATTCTTCTGAACAAAATGAAGCACTGCAGACATCGGCTTTCCCCAGTGCATCCTGAGGGATTTACTGAAGAGACCGAAAGAAAGAAAATTAGCTGGAATTTTGACAACGGTGCGTTTTGAATATAATTTAAATCCAGTTTCTCAAACCACACTTACCACAGTGAATGTCCCTTCAACCATTGCTTCGAGTGCGACCAGCCCTGAATTAGAACAGAACAACTGGGGCAGGAATGGAACCATTTTGCCCCTCCAGCCCACCATAGTATTGGAGAATCAGAGACAAGGTTACATTTGGCCCTGGTCTGGGGAACATAGGAATAATGAACAGGAGGAGGCCATTCAACACTTCGAGCCTGCTTCAGCATTCAATAAGATCATGACTGATCTGTTCTGATCTCAACTCCACTTTCATGCTCCCCCACCAGAGACCCCTCCAACCCCACGACCGTGCTCCCCCACCCCCGCCCCCGGCATAAGCCTTGATTCCCTTGTCTATCAAAAATCTGTCTAATTCTGCCTTGAATAAATTCAGTGACCCAGCCTCCACTGCTTTCTGGGGAAAATAATTCCACAGACTAACGACGCTTTGAGAGAGAAAAGAAATCTCATCTCTGTCTGAAAAGGGAGAACTTTTACCCTTATGGAAACTAACTGACCTGATCCCACTCCCCCTTCTTTTCCCCGGAGACCTGCATTTTCTGTCCAATTCTCTTTTGAAATCCGCAATTGAATCTGCCTCCCCCACACTCTGTGTCACACAGAAAGCCCTTTAGAATTGTACAATTTATTTGCTGTGGTCTGTCCTCATTCTCCTGACCTACATGAAATTCTTCACAGTTCCCTCGATCAAATTTCATGATTGTTTTTCCAGTTTGCACAAGGAATCCCTGCCATTGTATGAGTTAGCAGAGCAGTAAAAATAGGAATTGAATCTAGGCTGAGGTGGATGAAAGCACTAAAGCTTTCTGACTTCCAGTGAAGCTGAAGGCAGTTTACATTTGTACAGTAGCAACTGTGATACTAACAAAGAGGATGGAGAATGACTCAGTTTAAGCGGTGACATTGCTGGAGGAATGGAGAGCTGGGATTCACCCATCAAAGCAGCAAAGTTTAAAAAACGGCGCTGTCCAGCATGGGGCTTGAGCCCATGACCCTAAGATTAAGAACCATCTGCTTTACTGACTAAGCCATGCATGATGCGGCTATTTCACATGCTTCCAACCCAACTGGAAATCAAAGAGTGAGAATGAAAAAGGAAGAGAAGTGATGGGTTTTGTAGATCCCACAGGAAAGAGACTCCAGGATCAGTTCATTGTGACAGTTCACACAGCAACAAGAAAACAACATTCCCTGAGGAGGGCCAAACCCGGGCGGCAGGAGCGGGAGCGCCGAATAATAGCATGTTTAGTTCAAACACAGAAGAATTGTTCAGCCAATAACAGAATCGAGTGTGTTAGATATGAACATGAAGTGAACAGTGAAGTGAAATATTGCCACAAACTGCGGATGTACAGCTTCCAGTTTCCAAAACCCACCAACGAATCAATGCGGGTCCTCTGAAACTTTCAAGGCAAAATTGATCCTTTATAAGGTTCCGTTCCCAGAACTATCAACAGTCCTCCAGGTGTGATCTAACCGGGACTTTGTATAGCAGTAGCAAACCTTTCTAGTTTTTCTATAACAGCCTCTGTAACAGTTTGTACAGCAAGGGGAATTAGATTGTATATATCAGCTGAGAAAAATGAGGAGATGTTTGGTCAGAATAAAATTCCTTTGAAAATTCCATTTGAAATGAACTTATTTTTTTGAAAGCTGTTTAAGAATCCCCAGGCTAAGTCTTTATGTCACTGGGTCAGGGGAACTTTGTTAATTTTCACACATTGAGCATGGACACGGCAGAAGCTCCTGCACCTCTTTCAATATTCTTTTTCTTCACTCAGGGTTTTCAAAAGGGAATTCGAAAATGAATTGAAAGTGTCAAACATCATGGTTATGTAGAAAGAAAACGAAATTGAGACTAATTGGAAAGAACATTGTAAAAAGCTGTTATTGATATGAAGGGTTGAATGGTCTCCTCACGTGCTATGCCATGTTATGCTGACATTATCAGATTAATTTGACGGCAGCATTTCTAAATCTGCCACCTGAATTCCACTTCCGAAAATCAAAGGCCCAAAGTGTTGCTGCAGGACTTCACGGTTTAATATGATATGTAGGTGCCTCTGGCTCTGTCAGGTATTGTTCCGTATTGGAGTGGTTATCACATGTGAAAGGTCCCCACTTTGAAACTGGGCAGAAACATGATCAAAATCTGTTAATCTAATGGTAAGCAAATATCCAAAAATACACGTTTAATGCTAAATATTAAGGGAATACAGTGTCTCACAGCCACGTGTCCTGTTCATCCCTCCAGTCAACGTCACAAAAACACATCATCCGCTCATTATGACGTTGCTGGTTGTGAGAGTTTGCTGAGCGCTAATTGACTACGTGTTGCCTACATCACAACAATGGCGACACTTCAAAATGTCCTTCATTGTCTGGAAAGCACTTTGAGACGACCGCTGGTCGGGAAAAGCGCTGTAAGCATTGACCAGGAGGCAGGACTGTAAGGTTCTATATTCAACAAACTTGAATGAACAGATTGTGTTAACTTTTCTGCCCGATTTCGAACTTGTTAGGCAAACGTAATAACCACTACACTAAATGCAAGTCTGTCTTTCTTTAATTGTTTTAAATCCCAGTCCTCTGGCTAGTGACCCCGTCAGTGGAAACAGTCTCTCCCTATCTGCTCCAGCTGCCCCTTCCCCGTTGCCCCCACCCCCATCATTTTGAGCAGCTCCATGCATTCTCCATTTAACCTACATTGCTCTAAAGAGAACAAGCCCGGTCTCTATAATTTCTCCACAAAACTGAATTTCCTCATCCCTGGACAAGATGCAAGGTGGAGGATTGAGACGAGATTTTGGAAAATATTGTCAGTTGGCAAATGGGAAAATGGAGAAGGAACCAAACCAGAAACCCAGTTTAAAGCTGTGTGAAACTTTAGAAACTTTTTAGGAACCGGAATCAGGGGAGAATGAAGGGCGAACTGTCCGATTGACCAGTGACAGTCAAGGCACCTTTCCCTTCTTTAAGATGCTGGAATATTGACTCTGATGTTATCAGTGAAATTAACTGATATGAGACATTGAAAGGATTCTCGTTACTGCACATCGGGAATTCAAACCTAATATCGGCTTCGGGACAATCAGAATACTTGGTAACAGAAAAGACAGTGAAAGACTCGAAGAGAGACAGCACTGGTTGGCCCATGCCCACGCAAAAGATGTAACACCTGCCCCTTCACTTCCTCTCTCCTCACCGTCCAAGGGCCCAAACACTCCTTTCAAGTGAAGCAGCATTTCACTTGCATTTCCCCCAACTTAGTCTACTGCATTCGTTGCTCCCAATGTGGTCTCCTCTACATTGGAGAGACCAAACGTAAACTGGGCGACCGCTTTGCAGAACACCTGCGGTCTGTCCGCAAGAATGACCCAAACCTCCCTGTCGCTTGCCATTTTAACACTCCACCCTGCTCTCTTGCCCAGATGTCTGTCCTTGGCTTGCTGCATTGTTCCAGTGAAGCCCAACGCAAACTGGAGGAACAACACCTCATCTTCCGACTAGGCACCTTACAGCCTTCCGGTCTGAATATTGAATTCAACAACTTTAGGTCGTGAGCTCCCTCCCCCATCCCCACCCCCTTTCTGTTTCCCCCCTTTTTTCCCCAATAAATTATATAGATTTTTCTTTTCCCACCTATTTCCATTATTTTTAAATATTTTAAAATCTTTTATGCTCCCTCCACCCCCACTAGAGCTGTACCTTGAGTGCCCTACCATCCATTCTTAATTAGCACATTCGTTTAGATAATATCACCAACTTTAACTTTAACACCTATGTGTTCTATTGTACCATTGTTGCTGACATCTCTTGATGATCTGCTTCTATCACTGCTTGTTTGTCCACACCACCACTTCTCTCTCTCTCTCTCCCTCCGCCCCCCATACACACACCTTAAACCAGCTTATATTTCAACTCTTTCTTGGACTCGAAATCAAGTTCTGTCGAAGGGTCATGAGGACTCGAAACGTCAACTCTTTTCAGTGGACAAGGACCAGGACGACATTTGATAGACTTGGAAATGTCTGAGATGGAGAACAGGAAGTTAATTCAAAGTGGCAGAATTTGACGTGTGTCAGTTACTTTTAGTGATGGATTTCTGCCGTGTGTCGCCTTGTCAGTTTCACAGGAGCCGCAGGGATGAGGTTGGTGACACCTGGTTAAAATGAGGAATAATGAGAACTGTAGTCAACACCTTGAATATTGAGTTATGACCAACAGCTGCTCCGAGATCAAAGGTGTTCTTATCAAATCAGAGATGGCGAAAAAGTAAATCACTCGGCCCATCGCGCCTGTGCTGGCTCTTTGGAAGAACAAGTCACCCAATTCCACACACCCGACTTTCCCCCGACTTTATACTTTTATTGCCTCTCCCCGTTCTTCCTGTCAAAATAAAGGAGCATTAAACCAGAATCTCCTCTTGCTCACCTAAAGGAAATTCCTAAAGTGCCTGAAAGGGGGAATGTGACTGAAACTGTGGCAGCGCTGGGATTCGGACTAATTCCTATATTCACAAAAAAAAAACAATTATCTGTTGGAACTCGCTGGGTGACAGCTGATGTGGCAAGTTTTGTTATTTATTTTATTTTGTTTGCCACTGAAGGACCCAGTGGCAGCCCGGAACTGTGTGACAATGAATGATGTTCCAGCTAACAGCAATCGCTGTTGTCATTGGCTGTGGAAGTCGTTTGTGTTCGATATAAACGTGTCATTTTTGTGGGAGAAACGTGTCTCTGGTGAACGAGGTCTGGAAGGAGAATAAAAGGCACAGGTAGCACAGATCAGCCGGTTGTGAGGTTTGCAAACAGTTTCTCTGGTGCAGAGATGATTAGGAATTGGCGCTTTCGCTGCTGCGGTTCTATATGTACTTTTTGACATAAACATAATTGACTTATGCAATTGATTTCATAGCGAATTTAAAACAACACATTTTTTCTTCTCAAGTTATCTTCGATATTTTTGGGCTGATATCTACAGTCTGATTCAATGTGCTCTACAAACGGAAGAGCTGGATTCAGGTTCCAGTCTCTGGCGGAGTGAGTCCGAATCCCGCGGCTGCCAAAGTTTCAGATACTTCCCCCTTTCTGGCACTTTAGGAATTCTGTTTGGGTGGACAAGAGACAACTCCAGTTTAATGCCGGGCGAGCGTTGGGAGAGGGGTGGGGGTGGCTTGCGGATTGCGGTCCTTGAATTTGTTTGGAAGAACGAGGAGAGGCAATACAAATATAAATTGCTGTGGGGGGAAGGCAGGTGTGTGAAATTGGTTGAGTTGCTCTTCCAGAGAGCCAGCACAGGCACAATGGGCCGATTGACTTATTTTGTCACCATCTCTGATTTTATATGAGCGTGCTTGGACTATGGATGTGCTGTTAGTCGGAGACAAGTGTTTGAAGCAATGGTTTCAAGATCTATAGGCCTTTCCAATGTAGGTTGCATTCCTGCTAACTGCGGCTCTTATTATTCCCGATTTTAACCAGGTACCAATAGGATTAATTATCGGGTAAATAGAATAAAACAACAACACCCGCGCTTTCTTATTTAAATTAATCTGTATGAATTCACATAATCTACAGTCAGAAATGGAACAAACTGAGCAAGTTGGTGACATATTTTCTTTCTGGGTGTTTGTCTCTCCTCAGCCCTCTGTCACTCTCGGTGTATATGCCTGTGTGTGTTTCTCTGTCTATGTCAAAGTGGTTCCCTTCCCCATTTTTCACAATCCATACTTCATTCACCTTAGTGGTGTGGCTTCATATTAAAATCGGAGAGAGAAAAAAAAATAGATTTAAAAGATTGAAGAGGAAACTTTTTTCTGTATTTTTTGAGTGGAAACTGTTCAGTTACTAAGTGCCCGTTTGTTACAAAGTGGAGGATGATTGAAATTTTCACCGAGCAACATTTAAACAGGCAGACACCGGATCCTTATGGTCGAGTGTTTAAGGCAATGGACGCTCGAGAGAGATAATTTGGAATTACAAATAGTCCAAATTCATATCACTCGGACATTAGGAACTGTATTTCTTCTCGAAGCTGTTCCACGTGTGACATTTGCAGCTCTGATGTGAAACTTCAACTCTCACTCCACTGATTCGGGCGGAGCTGTTGTGCGTTTCGTTTTTCAATCAATAAGTAAATCAGGCTTGTTTTAACAGTTTGTACCAGATCAAGTTCTGCCGCTTTCATGTCGCGTCTTTTAGCTTCCTGTTCTCCCTCTCAGACATCTCCAGGCCGATCAAATATCATCCACGTGGAACGTTATCCTGTTCCCCTTTCCACTTATTATGGGGACTTATTGTACCAGGTGGTAGTTTTCCCATCTATCTGCTGCCATTGACCTTCTAAATGGTAGTGGTCGTGGGTTTGGAAGGTGCAGTCGAAGGAGCCTTGATGAGTCCCTGCAGTGCATCTTGTAGATGGTACACACTGCTGCTACTGTACGTCGGTGGTGGAGGGAGTGAATGGTGAAGGTGATAAGTGAGGTCTCAACAAGTGGGCTAGTTTGTGCTGGATGGTGTCGAACTGGAGCCAACAGTGTGCTGCTGGAGCCGCTCTCACCCAAGCAAGTGGAGTCTCCTCAATTGAGCCTTGTATGATCCACTTTGATTAAAAAGACAGACAATTTCGAGTGTAATACACGGTGATACAGATTCTAGTGTCACTTGTTCTGAAATGGTATAGCAGATTCTAAGTGCAGACGTGATGGAGTGTGTTATAAACAGAGCCGAGATCTAGTGGAATATAACTGAGGCAGTGCCGAGTGTAGTAATAATTGAGACCGGATCTTGTGTAATATGAACCAGCCTAGTGTAGTAATAACACAGACCGGATCCAGTGTAAGAAAACTGATACAGGGCCTTGTGGAGCTTCACATAATTCAGGGCTCTTTTTAATATAAACTGACGCAGTGTCTGGTGAAGTAAATATCGTCAAAGGTACGAGATTAATTAAAAAAAAGAGACATGGACAAGTACAGCAACAACCGAGTAATGGTATAGGACAATAACAACAGAAACAGGGAATTGTGTGATATGAATGGAGGCATGTATTGGTGCAGCATTAACTGAGACAGGGTCCAGTTTGATAAACATGCGACAGGTTCTACTGGAGTAATAGACAGAGTCTTGTGAAATGCAAACAAAAACATGTTCTATTTTTCTATAACCAGAGATAAGCTCTAATGCAATGCTAACTGAGGCATGGCTTATTGTCACTTTAGTCGAAACCTGCTTCAGTGCAGTCATGACTGCGATAGTGCCAACTGTATTGTGGCCCTAGTCCAGTACATAAACAACTGACATTAAGTCAATTACAGAAACAACTAAGAGATGACCTTGTTTGTCTACACAACCACCTCTCTCTCTCTCGATCTCTCCGCCCCCCACACACACACCTTAAACCAGCTTATATTTCAACTCTTTCTTGGACTCGAAATCAAGTTCTGTCGAAGGGTCATGAGGACTCGAAACGTCAACTCTTTTCTTCTCCGCCGATGCTGCCAGACCTGCTGAGTTTTTCCAGGTAATTCTGTTTTTGTTATGGTTATGGTGCTGCTGTTTTGCTGAGTAGGTGTGTTTCCGAGCGGCCCAAGGCCCTGAAATTCGGTTGTGGTGTTTTATGAAACGTGGGTTTTAGTGTCTTATGAAGCGTGGGTTCAAAATCCACTGCGATCAAAATTTTTCATCTTTTTCGAAAATCCATACGGATGCCATTGCGGCAGCTGACGTCTGCGGTGCATTATTTTGGTAGGAAGAAGGAGAGGCGATAAAAATTGCAGGGTGACTGGAAGTAGGTGGGGCCAAGTGCCAGCTTTTTCCACTGTAACCATTCTGCAATTTTAGTTCAACAACGTTGAGCCCTTTGCAGTAGATGTAGTCGTGGCCGAGTGGTTAAGGCGATAGATTTAAAATCCATTGGGGTTACCCCGCGCAGGTTCAAATCATGTCCGCTACATTTTCCATTATTTCTTATTTTAACCATTGATCTCAGAAACAGTAAATGGAATCTTTGTTCTTTTCTTTCAAAATGTTTTAGTTGACGGGCAATATGATGGGCGCAGGCTTGGAGGGCCGAAGGGCCTGTTCCTGCGCTGTACTTTTCTTTGTTCTTTCATTGTTCTTTGTTCTTTGAATCGACATTTTCACAACACCTGCAATAGCAACGTTTGACCAATTGATGGCAGTGTAACCGTGATTGCTAACATCACATCAAGCAGGCACTGTCTCAATCATTACTGCATTTGGCACTGTCTCTGTTCATATTAAATTAGACGCCGTCTCTGTTTCTATTACACTAGGGCGTGACTCTGATCATATTAGAAAAGGTCATCTCTTAGATAAAAACAAAAAAACAAAAAAAAATGTAGTGAATATTTGCAGATGAACTGAAGTCAGAAACACGGGGGTGTTTGGGTGGTTTTCCTTTACATTTGACTGATAATTTATTCTGCAGACAGTTTGTGTCAATCAGGAATGAGAAGAAGGGGAGTTGGCAGGATTCGAGCCACGTGGAAAAGCACCTGAACCACTCGGCCAGGATAACTGGTAAAGGCTGCATGTTGTTTGTTTAAAATAATAGAATGAATACAGGGAGTTCCAGTGAAAGAAGGTCTTCCAGTCCGTGCCATTGCCCCACATTTTCCCAGTCTCCCTGGGATTTACACTGTCTCTCCTCATTCTTCCAGCTGCCCCTTCACCACATGGAGAATTATTTGTAAGCGCCTCAAATAACAAAGCACCAGCAAGTTTGTCAGCCGTGTGAGTAAAGCCCAAATCACCAGAGAGATCGAAACCTGAACCAACGGCTGAGCCCGCTCGGCCTCACTATCACATTCAGATTAGACACCAGCATTGACACTGAATGAGGATATTAAAAAAATGACCAGGAATTGGTCATTCGGCCCCTCGAGTGTCCTCAGCTACTTAATAAGATCGTGTGAAAACTTCAATCATCCTCCACTTAGTAACATCCAGAAGTTTAGTTGCTGAACAGTCTCCACTCAAAGAAAAGAGAGAAATATACTAATAACTTTTTTTTTTGCTGATATGAAATCAGAGAACGAACATGAATAAGGTTTGGGTGGTAAAATGGGAAACTGAACCACATTTACACACACAGAAAATCACGAATGTGCACGTTGTTAAGATTTGAAAGTGTGCTTATTTTCACACTGTCTTTCAATATGCAGAAAGTGGAGCTGTAATCAGCCTATAGCTCAGAAGATGTACAGCAAGAATGTATATTACAGGCTGATGCTCACGATACCTGTTTGTACTCAGTGAGCTGCATCGAATGATTGAGACCATTTAAATGTCCTTCAACGAGTCCGGTTCCAAATTCTGGGCTAGAAACGACAAGAAAACTCGTTGAATTTGCCCATTGTCTTGAATTCAAAGCATCACATGGAAGATAAGAAAGTTCATCTGAACCGTGGTGTTAGGAAACATAACAAGACAGAATGTTACAGCAAAGAAAGAGGCCATTCGGCCCCGTGTTCTGCTTTCAATGAACAGTGTGATCGGTTGATCTGAATACTCAAAGATATTTGTCATTTTGGAAGAATGGGCAAAAAGGAAAACGAGGCGGGGTCGTGCTGTTAATAAGGAACGAGATCGGTACATTAGTGAGAGAGGATCTTAGATTGGAGGATCAAGATGTAGAATCAGTTTGGGTGGAGCTAAGAAACAGCAAGAGGCAACAAACATTGCTGGGAGTTGTGTATAGGCCACCAAACTGTAGTGGGAATGTTGAGCATGGGATAAATCAGGAAATTAGAGCTGCATGTGACATGGGTAACACAAGAATAATATTCTGCCTTGCACCACCAGCTCTATAGTCAGTGCTTTGTAACCTATCACAGTCCTTCTCTTTTATTTTCACTCCCTCACTCTGACTCTGGATTTATTCCCGAGTTTTTCCCTTGTGACATTTCCAGCTCTGATGTGAAACTTCCACTCTCACTCCACCAATTCTAGCAGAGCTAAACCGTGTTATTTTCAACCAGCAAATCAATCACATTGATTTGAACAGGAGTAATAAGTTTCAAATCCCTAACCAGGGTTGAACGCAGGCTACACTGATAAAATTCCCGCATTCTAACCTCTCACCCAACAGCTTGGCACATGGAAGCTGCTTATGGCATTTTTCATTCCAGGTGTCTTTCACCAGAGGCAAATTTCTTCGGCCAAATGGCCTGTATGGTTTGAACACAAGTGATCTCTTCAGCCAGTGAGAAGAACCATTGTTGTTAGCTGGAACATGAAATTGATACTTTAGTCCTTTAAGACGGTTCTTAAACCTTCCCCCTTTGACCGAGCTGTTAGTTATCTGACCGAATATGAGGCTATGTGTCACACTTCGTTGTATAATGCTCCTGGGGAATACCTCATTAGGTAAAATGAGCTTTATAAATATAAGTTCTTGTTGTAGTCCATACATAGAAAGAGACAAACTCCTCTTGCCTCTTTCATCTTGATATTTTTGACTGTAACATTGTAATGTGAACTTGCGCAACTAATGCGAATACAGCTTGTGCTCGTAAAAATGTGCTCACCTCCTTGGGGAACTGAACCACATTGACCCATACAGAGGAACACACTCAGAGATATACACCGAGAGTGACAGAGGCCTCAGGAGAGACAAATGCCAGAATGAAATAATGTCAGCAAATTGGCTCAGGATTTTTTTCCATTTCCGACTGGAGATTTGCAGAAGGCTGACAAATTAACTGAAACAAGAGACCATGGATGTGTTTGGATCTCTATTCCTCGATTCAAACGATAGTTAGCTCCGTCTGCACGTGGTTAAAGTCAGAAATAATGAGAAATGTCGTCTTGAGGATTCGAACCTGTGTGGGATTTCTAATCCATTGCCTAAACCACTCAGCCACGACTACAGCAAATGCTGCTACACTGCTAGCATTTGTACGAAATCATAAACTAGTTACAACAGAAAGCGGTTTTTCTGTCATTACCATGACCTGACTTTTTCCCCAGAATCCTGCAATTTATACTGTCTCTCCTCGTTCTTCCCAACAAACTGGGAATGAAAGAGTGAGAATGATCCAACCCAGCCAATTACCGCCCCATCAGTCTACTCTCCTTCATCAGGAAGGTCATGGAAGTGGTCAACAACAGTGCTATCAAGCGGCACTGACTTAGCAATAACCTGCTCACTGATGTCCAATTTGGGTTCTTCCAGGACCTTTCAGCTCCTGCCCTCATTACAGCCTTGGTTCAAACATAGACAAAAGAGCTGAACTCCCGAGATGAGGTGAGAGTGACTGCCCTTGACATCAAGACAGCATTTGACAGAGTGTGGCATCAAGAAGCCCGAGCAAAACTGGGGTCAGTGGGAATCTGCGGGAGACTGTCCACTTGTTCAAGTCATATCTAGCACAAACGAAGATGGCTGTGGTTGTTGGAGTTCAGATATCTTAGCTCCAGGACATCACTACAGGACGTCCTCAGAGTAGTGTCCTCAGTGAAACCAGCTTCACCAACGACCTTCCGTCCATCATAAGGTCAGAAGTGGGGATGTTCACTGATGATTGCACAATGTTCAGCATCATTTACGACTCCTCAGATACTGAAGCAGTCCAAGTCCAAATGCAGCAAGACTTGGACAATATCCAGACTTGGGCTGACAAATGACAAGTAATATTCGCCCCACACAAGTGTCAGGCAATGACCATCTCCAATAAGAGCGAATCCAACCATCACCTCTTGTTGTTCAATGGCATTTGCAGCACTGAATCATCCGCTATCAACATCCTGGGGGTTACTATTGACCTGGAACTGAACTGGACTAGCCATATTAATACTGTGGCTACAAGAGCATGCCAGATGCTAGGAATCGTGCAACAAGTAGCTCACCTCCTGACTCCCCAAAGCCTGTCCACCATCTACAAGGCACAAATTAGGAGTCTGATGGAATACTCCCCATTTGCCTGGATGAGTGCAGTGCACAGTACAATAAAGAAGCTGGACATCGTCCAGGGCAAAGCAGTCCACTTGACTGGCACCACATCCACATTCACTTCCTTCACCGCCGACGCATGGCAGCAGCAGTGTATACCAAGATGCACTGTAGGAATTCACCAAGGCTTCTTAGACAGCAGCGCCCAAACCCACGACAATTACCAGGTAGAAGGTCCAAGGCAGCAGATAGATGGGAACACCACCATCTGGTTCTCCCCTTCAAGTCACTCACTATCCTGACTTGGAAATATATCGCCGTTCCTTCACTGTCACTGGATCAAAATCCTGGAACTCCCTTCCTAACAGCACTGTTGGTGCACCTACACCACATGGACTGCAGCGGTTCAAGAAGGCAGACCACCTTCCCTGGGGCAATTCGGGATGGGCAATAAATGCTGGCCCAGACAGCGAAGCCCACATCCCTTGAATGAATTTTAAAAAAGATCCAGGTTAGCCTGCAAATTATATTGCCTTGTTCTTCTGACCAAAGTAAGGCACTGCAAGTGTCAGTCCCTGGAGCAAGTCTGACGTATTTGCTCAAGTGAGGAACCAGCTGAAGCTTTCAATATTGGTTTTCTTAACACCAGGTTTCCAAATGGCAATTGAACAATGGATTGAAAGCGAAAAGAAAAGCAGGGCTAAGGAGAAAAAGAAGGAAATTGTCATTAATTATAAAGCTCTTTGTACAAAATTGACATAGACACGATGGGTGAAAGGTCCTCTTACTGTGCTGTGCCATTTGATGATGACATTGTTGATCAGTCTGTCTCCAGCATTCCTAATGAGAACAGCCGAATTCCATTTCTTCAAAACAAAGACCCAAAGTGCTGCTGCATGACGTCACCGTTTAACATT
The DNA here is from genome assembly GCA_026770705.1 of Isurus oxyrinchus. NCBI lineage: Eukaryota > Metazoa > Chordata > Chondrichthyes > Lamniformes > Lamnidae > Isurus > Isurus oxyrinchus. The sequence goes on along the minus strand of JANJGN010000026.1, from coordinate 2,111,797 downwards.
CCAGACATCTCCATTGGGATCTTTATAGCACAGGCTTTAGAGAGGCGAGTGGGGTCATATTCACTTCACATATGATGGAGCTGCGGTTTGAAACCTGGTAAGAGCATTATCCAGGCTTCTTTATTCGAGTGAGTGAAAGTTCGATAATTTACGTTTGTTGTAAATATGAGCACGACGGTTGGAATGCTGCTGAGTAAAGTTTTCAGCATTGGTGATTTTTACCAAATTAATTATCAGTTAATTAGAAGGAAACCCATCCCAATTCGTCGGTATTTTCTGATTTCCATTCATTTTTCAGCATTCAGGAAATTTGCTTTCGGAAATGGAACAAGCACTGAGCCAAGTTGATGACATCCTTGCTTTCTGGGTGTGTGTCTCTCCTTAGGCCTCTGTCACTATCGGTGTATATCTCTCTGTGTCTGTTCCTCTGTGATTGTCAATGTGGTTCAGTTTCCTGAGGTGGTGGAAATTTTTTTAACGTCGAAAACTTGATTCACATTAGTTCAGGTTAAAATGTCGATGAGAAAAGTATCAGCGTGAAAGATAAAAAGAGGAGACTGGCCCTTTCTATATATATTCTATAACAACAAACTGTATATATAAAGCGCCTTTAACCTGTTGAAACGTCACAAGGCGTTCCCCAGGATCATTATGTAACAAAGTGAGACACCGAGCCACATATTTGGTCAGATGACTAAAAGCTCCGTCAAAGGGGGAGGCTTTAAGAATTGTCTTAAAGGAGGAAAGTATCGATTTCATGTTCCCGCTAACAGCAATGGTTCTTTTCATTGGTGAAGAAATCACTTGTATTCAATGTAAACAGACTATTTGGTCGGAGAAAGTTGTCTCTGGTGAAGGAGATCGGGAATGAAAAAAAAAATTAAAAGTTGCCTCCATGATCCAAAAGTCAAGCTTTATTGGTAGTTTCCCTGATGTCCAGTGACTCGGGATTGGCGCTTCCATTGGACCAACAGCGAATAGGGTGGAGGGTTTTGGAAATTGAAAGTTGCACATGAGCAGCTTGTGGGACTATTTCACCTCACTGTCAATTTCATGTTCCAACTCAGAACAACTGTTGTTTTCATTGGCTGACGAAATCGTTTGTCTTGAACCTAAACAGACAGTTTTGTGGTGAGAGAGATCTGAACTGAAAAGCAATAGGCAAAAGAAGTGTAGATAAGCCGAACCGAAAAATGTTGGTGCAACTTCCCTGGTGGTCTAGTGGTTAGGATTTGGCGCTCTCACCGCCGGTCAGGGAATGTCGATTTATTGAATTTGTTGGAATGAGTGTTGATCACTCATTGCATAGAAACGTTTAAAAACTCCATCAAAATCGGGGGAGTGATTCGCCTCAGACCTGGAAAACATCACACTCGTGAGTGGCAGTGAAGGAAGAGGAGAGGAGAATGGCTGTTTGCAAAGCACTGACAATAGAAATGTTGGTGTCAGGCAAAATATGGGTGTGAGAAGTACGAATTTAGGTGCCTTGTGTTTGTACTGGCAAACCAATGGATCAACGAATCACAGCGGCTCTTTGAAACCAGCACGCCGGGTCGAATGACGTCTTTCTGTGCTGTAAATTTCTATAATTTTATGTTTCCCAACAGATCGGTCATTCTACCATTTTATAACCGACTCGAGCAAGATGCACTTTCTTTTCATGTATTCGGCTCTTTTGAAACCTAAACACGGAGCAAATTCAGTGAGTTTTCTTGTCATTTCCAGCACGAGATTTGTCATGAGACTAATTGAACGACACATTAATGGTGCCATTCTTTCACTGGAGCTCACTATGTCCAAAGAGCAACGTTATCATCAACTTGTTATGTACCTTGTTGCAGTATATCTGCTGAACAATATAAGCTTATCACAGCTCTGCTTTCTTCACATTGAAATCCAGTGTTAAAATCAATTTCAAAGCTGAACAACTGGGAGGAGAGTGACTGTGGATAATCGGCACTGGGCACATTCCTGTAATCAGTATCTGGGAGAATCAGGAAGATGAGATCCAGGTGCCTCTTTACCCACGAGTTTTACCCATGCCCACGATCTGACTGTATTTGCATCGAGCGGCGCATTAATTGGGAGCTGGACGGGCAGAGGGAGCTGGAGGCGAGGCAGGCTCAGAAGCAGGAAGAAATGCGACAATAAAGTGCTTTGAATTTGATGTGTGTCAGTTGTTTTCAGTATTGAATTTCTGCGTTGTAAGTTTCACAGGAGCCGCAGTGATTAGTTGGTGTTTTTTAAAGCAACAAGGTTTAAAAGAAAAAGATAAAAACAAATGACTGCGAATGGTGGAAATCTGAAACAAACACAGAAAATTTTGGAAAAACTCAGCAGCTGGAGGGAGAAACAGGGTCAATGTTTCCAGTCTGTCCGACTCTTAATCAGATTTTTAAAATGCTACTGTGCCCAACGTGGGGCTCGACACCACGACCCTGAAATTAAGAGTCTCATGTTCTACGAACTGAGCTAGGCAGGAATGCTAAAAACTGCTCCGTATTCCAACATACATGGATAAACCTGTTGCTTTCTACCTGATACCTCAGCTTGGTCGGAAGTTTAAAGTGTGGGACGTAATTGGCCTACAAAAGCCCCAAGGTTGCAATTCATTCCCCTCAATCATCAATAACATCATTCAAATCTTCCACTTCTTAGCTGCATTTCCTTCCAAATAATGTGATCCATTTTCCTCAGGATTTTCTCCTGCATTTAATATTTACCTGCTTTGTGCCCTCATTTTGAAATCAGGTTCACTTCATTATCCAACACAAACTGAATTACAAACCTGACGGACAAACAATGGAAAACAAGTCACTCGGTAACACAAATCCCATGATGCTCATTTTCAGATTCACAACAGTCAGCTTTTCAATAAATGAAGGAATTTTACAGTGAAAAGAATTAGAAGGTTTGTGTGACTTTTATTTGTGACTCACTCACTCGGGTATTCTCTAAATGCTGCTCGGAGGTTTAGTGTTTTCCTGAGCCTGTGCTCGGTGTATTGGGAGGTTTGGCCCGTGTTGGAGTATCTCGCATCCCAGGAATGGGCAGTAACCGCTGATTGAAACTGCAGTCGCTGCTTTCTGCTGGCAGCGGGTGATTGGAGAGTGCCGGGCCGGAATACTGCTGCTTTTCTGCTTTTCCCTGTCTCACTCACTGTGGAGCTGAGGAAGACTGAGTAATTGATGGGTTCGTTTGTTTCCAACAATTTCATGGATTTCTAGTGGGTTACAGAGTGGGTCCAAATCTTTTCTCATTGTATTTGACAGGAAACGTAATTTTAAAAAGAAGCTGATTTTGTGGGACCTCACTGGACAACAAAAGACCTGCCACCATTTTGGGGATGATATCTTGCAGCCCAAGTACCCAATGGCAACCCGGAACTGTGTGGCAATGATTGGTGATGAGGGGGAAAAACAGTAAAAACCTTCACCCCCCTGGGTGGTTTTGAATCACTAAACTTTCAGTTAACAGGCAAACACGCTGACCAATTGCATCACAGACACCTACACAAACCTAACCAACAAGGTATCCCAACCAGGATGTCAGTGAGTCTAATCTTCAGATTGCCACTACCCAGATGGCTGTCGCACTCTATCAGTTTTATACTTCCAAAATAAAGGGTGAGACATTCATTATGGATACATGGAAACAGTCTGATCCCACCCACTACAGACACATCCATTTCACTGGGAATCAGCTCTCCTACAACCGGTGCCATTTCCCTTTGAGCCTTTCATTGTCTAGTCTGTTACCAAGTATTCTGATTGTCCCAAAGCCGATATTAGGTTTGAATTCCTGAGGTGCAGTAATGAGAATCCTTTCACTGTCTGAGATCAGTTAATTTCACTGAGAACATCAGAGTCAATGTTCCAGCGTCTTAAAGAAGGGAAAGGTGCCTTGACTTTCTCTGGTTCACCCTTCATTGGATTCCATTCCTCAAAGGGGATTTTCATTTCCTTTTTGAGCTCCCTGACCACATCTGGCAACATCTTTGGATTGAGAGGCTTAATTAATATTTCAGATTCTAATTCAGTTCTAATGAAAGGCTACAGACCTGAAATGAAAACGATGTCTCTCTTTCCACAGATGCGACCAGAACTGCTGAGAATTCCAGCATTTTCTGTTTTTATTTCAGATAACTAGTATCTGCAGTGCTTTGCTTTTCTTTTCCTAATTAGTGAAACATATAAGACCCTGAATAGGATGTTACCTCTTGTGGGAGAATCTAGAATTCAGGATCGCTGTTTAAAAATATGGGTTCACCCATTTAAAATGGAGATGAGGCTATTTTTTTCTCTCAGTGGGTCGTGAAACTTATGAACTTTCTTTCTGAAAAGGCTGTGGAAGCAGAGTCGTTAAATATTTTTAAGGCTGAGGTGGATATATTCTTGGCAAGCAAGGGTGTGACAAGTTATCGGAGATAGGTGGGGTACAGATTTCAGGTGACTATCAGATCACCCATGATCTTAATAAATGGCGGAGCAGGATTGAGGGGCCGAATGGCCTACTCCTGCTCCTTTTTCTTATGTAGTGCTAAGAATGTGGAACCCATTACCAGTAGATTTCGAGATCATGTCTGAGCTGAAAATGTGTAGGTAAATTCATGCTGTAAACAGATTGTTCACCATCTGGAATTGGAAAGGGATTCACTCTCATCCCATTTACTGACACAGGAACACAGTCTTGCTGGTGCGAGACCATTCAGATGCTTCACGTGCGCAAAGGGCTTTATTCAGTTTTCCCACAAGTTAACACTCCAACTTTAAAGGTTCAAAGGATTTGATCCACAATCAGAGAAATGATAATAGCATGACACGGTTTCAATGTTCCACATATAAGGGGAAAAGTCACGAGCTCACCCCATCTCCTGAGACTGCACTGAGTTCAGACCCAACTGTAGGATTATTATGTCCAGGCGAGAATTGTGGTGGAGCCCTGATCAATTTGGCCGCTGCATCATTTGATTCAACAATTTTATGTCTTGCCTCTATGTCACCCATCGTATTCTGAATACAGGACATAGGTTTCTGTTCTATAAGATGGTCCTTCAATGGCGGAGTGGAGACCCAGGTATCATTGGGAGACAGAATGTGCCCTATCATCACTCCAACAGCTCCCTGTGCGTGAGCATTGCTGCACGTGGTGGGGCATGCGCATTCAGTCTGTTTCATGAGCATGTGTAGTGCTGGTCTGTGACTGAAGCTGCTCAGAGTGGGTGAGAGAATGTCGAGTGGAGCAAAGTAACAGAGTTAGTGGGTGTCTGAGGAGGAATGGAGCCAGCAGAGTGGGCAGTAAGGCTTCATAAAGACACAGTGCAGGCCGCAGACCCCAAATAACAAGGTACCGGTCTTGGGTTTGCAGAGAACGGACCGAAAAAGTCTGGAATTCTCCCTTTGCCAGTTCCCAGGGAAACGACCGCCATCTTTATAGGGGGCAATGTGCAGCAGCGCGCATGCGCGGTCATCTGGTCTAGGTAGCAGGAGGAGAAAATATTGTGAATTTCTATCCTGGACTGACAGGGATGGATTTTGAAAACTTCTTTTGCGGGGGGTCAGAAGCAAATGCAAACCAAGAGAAACGTTTGGCCTTTGTGAATTTATGTTTGGGATTGACAATGATGGATTTTGTGAATTCTATTTACAGGATGTTAGGAGAGGAGGGCAAAGTCGAGGGAGATGAGAAACCAAAACCAAACATCACGTCAAAATCTGAAAGTCACTTGATTCATCAGGACCTGAACATCACCAGCCTTTGAATGTAAGCATTGTATTCCAGGTCATTACCAGTCACTGGGTAAAATAAACTCTTCCTGGCATCCCCCTTGTGGATCTTGCCCAAAATCTTAAAACTCTGTTCCTTAATTCTATCATAATCAGCTAATGGGAATAGCTTTTATTTAACTACCTTTCATAATCCTGTACCCCTCTATCAAATCTTCTCTCAATCTCCTTTACTCTTCCCTCAATCTCCTTTACTCCAAGGAGAACAACCCCAGTTTCTCGAACCTCATCTTACAATTGAAACCCCTCATCTCTCGAACCATTCTCATTAATCTCCTCTGTCCCCTTACATCCTTCACAATGTGTGGTGATCACTGGTTTGCACAGACCCAGATGTTCTGTTTTTGTGTCTGTGACATCATCACACATCGACAATTACACTGTGACATCATCACACATCGACAATTACACGGTGACATCACCCGGCTCCCCGGGTATTTCCTCAACTGGGTGATTTTTCTCTGACTCCAGTGTGTCTGATATCTTTCCAGCAGGAGAGTTTAAAGTTGAAAACTGAAACTGTTTCAGAGTTGACTATTTTTCACCATCCACCTACAAATTAGAGCTTTTAGGTCTATGCTCTGTATCTGTGAGAGGCACCATGACTCTGGGACTGGTGTGGCTCCTTTACTGTGGATCTGAATCCATGTTCATCCCTTGATCTGTTTAACCTCTGCCCACCCTGATCACTTCTCTGCTATTTTTTAACTTCCCCTGTCTCTAATAATGGATGTGTTTGAGTTATGTTTAATATTTTACTGTTACTACTGTCGATTGTGTCTAAATGAGGTTTCCACCACTGCCCATCCCCCGACCATGTGCTGCTGGCTTCTCAGATTTATCTTCCTACAGTATCTTTCATAGTCAGAAATTGCTTTTCCTGACCCATAGTCCATTTCTATTCCAATTCTGAGCTTATATTAACCATCAAATTTGGCACCATTTTTACTCCCTGAGAGGAGGCGATGGTGTAATGTTATTGTCACTGGACGAGTAATCCAGAGACCCAGGGCAATATACTGGGGCCCCGGATTCAAAGCCTGTCATGGCAGATGGTGGAATTCCAATTCCATGAAAAAAAATCTAGAATTAAATGTCTAATGATTACCAATGATGATTGTCGTAAAAACCCACCTGGTTCACTAATGCCCTTTAGGGAAGCAAATCTGCCGTCCTTAGTCTTGGCCTACACGTGACTACAGACCACAGCAGTGGTTGACTTCTAACTGCCCTCTGAATGTTGGCCTAGCCAGTGATGCCCACATTTAGAAAAATCATTCTGCAAACCTTGAAATGTTAACTCTGTCTCTCTCCACAGATACCAGCATCTATTGTGATCCCCAGTTGCCTGTGGAGAAGATGATGTTAGACCTTCTTGAACCGCTGCAGTCCTTGTGGTGAAGGTGCTCCCACAATGCTGTTAGGTAAGGATTTACAGGTTATTCCCCCAGTGATGATGAAGGAACAGTGATATATGTCCAAATCAACAGCAACAATTTGTATTTATATGGCACTTTCAATGTAAGGCAATATTTCAAGCATTTCACAGAAAGGTAAGAAGCAAGGTTTGACACTGAGCCAAACAAGGAGATATTGGGGCAGGTGACCAAATGTTTGGTCAAAGAGGTAGGTTTTAAGAAGTGTCTTAAAGGAGACAAATGAAGTAGAGAGGAAGAGAGGTTTGGGGAGAAAATTCCAGAGCTTGGGGCCATGGAAACTGACAGAATGCTCAGCAGGTCAGAACGAAAGGAGCACAAATATCTCAGAGGGTTGTGAGGCTGGATTACAGTGATAGGGAGGGGCAAGACCAACATGGAATTTCAAAAAGAGGATGAGAATTTGAAAATGTAGGTGCTTCTTATCTTAGATCCTTTGTAGGTCAGTGAGCACAGGGGTGATGGGTGAACAAGACTTGGTGCGAGTAAGCACATGGGCAGCAGAGTTTTGGATGACCTCAAGATTACAGGGATGCTGGAAGTGGGAGACCAGCCGGGAGTGCGTCAGACAGATCAGGATGGTGTGAGACTTGGAGGGAACTTGGAGGCGATGATGTTCACATACGCCTGTTACCCTGGTCCTTCAGGGAGTGGAGGTTGAGGGATTGGAAGATTCTGTCAAAGTTCCGCTTATGTTATAGATATAAACAATCCATCTCCTTTGCCTCCTGTGCTCCCTACCTCTTTTTTTCTCTCTCTTTCTCTGACTCTCTCTTTCCATAGAGGCCAGTGTCGATCCAGACTGGGTGGCAGGTTCCCTTCTCTGAAGGACATTAGTGAACCTGTTGGGTGTTTATGACAATCCAGCAGTTTTCATGGTCACTTTTTCCTAGTGCCGGCACCACAAATGCCCAGATTCATTCAGCTCAATTTCACATCCTGCCTTTGTGTTTTTGTGGGTTCTCTCTCACTCTCTTTTCTGTTTTAAATCAATTTCACAAGGTGTTAGAAGGGGAGGATTTGCAGTCGGGAAACTCAATCCAAACATCACATCAGGATCTGACTGAGCTGCCCAATTTATCATAAACTGAATATCTTTCGATTTTGAATATGGAAGGAAAAAGCACCGTTCACAGTGGGGAGAAACCGTACACGTGTTGTGTGTGTGGACGAGGCTTCAGTCAATCATCTAGCCTGTCAAGATATAAATGCAGACATAGCGATGAGAAACCATGGAAATGTTGGGACTGTGGGAAGGGATTCACTTACCCATCTGACCTGGAAACTCACCGACGCAGTCACACTGGGGAGAGACCGTTCACCTGCCCTGAGTGTGAGAAGGGATTCACTCAGTTATCCAGCCTGCTGAGACACCAGCCAATTCACCCTGGGGAGAGGCCATTCACCTGCTCCGAGTGTGGTAAGGGATTCATTGATCCATCCATCCTGCTGAAACACCAGCAGGTTCATACTGACGAGAGACCTTTTAAATGCCCAGGCTGCAGGAACTGCTTTAAAAGTTCCGGGGAACTGATGTCCCATCAACGTGTTCACACCGACGAGAGACCATTCAGGTGCTCTCACTGTGAGACTAGGATCAGATGGTCATCTGACCTTATGGTACACCAGAGAATTCACACTGGGGAGAGACCATTCACCTGTACGGAGTGTGGGAAGGGATTCACCCGATCATCTAACCTGCTGAGGCACCAACACGTTCACAAGTAACTACAGTGATTGGGATTTGCTGATAATCACATCCAGGACTGAATCATGTTCATTGGGGTCAGTTCCTGTTGATCTTCATAAACTCCAGCCCAGTTATAGGGGGCCATTTGTATTTTTGAAATGCTGTGTGTTAAAGACAGTGTAATGAGTCTTTTTCATACCTTTAACACAAGTTAGTTCCTTTTGAAGGACTCTCCCTCTCCTCTGTCTCCTCCATCCTCACCTCCAACAAAAAGTGTGAGGAGCTCATGGAGCTTCTTTGTCACTAAGATTGAGACAATCCGATCAGCTGCCTCTGCTGCTTCCCTCCCTCCCACTAGGCCACCGGGACAAACATCCATCCTCCTGGGACAGGAGTGAATTGCACTGAATTTGCATCAGGAAGTGAATAAAATAGGTGCATTTCAGGGAAATGGATATCTCTATGAGAAAGAACAGAATAGATGATTACATTGGTAGATTTAGATAAGAAAAAATGGCTCGAGTAGAGCACAAACATCAGCATGGACTGATTGGGCTGAATGGCCTGGTTCTCTGCTGTATATCCCGTGACCTCCTGTGCAATCTAGTCTAAATCCATGGTGTTATTTGTCTGGAAGCAGCATGGCATTAAACTGAAAACTAAAATCAAACTTTACCAGGCCATTGTCCTGAGCACCCTGCTGTATGGAGCAGAATCCTGGGTCTGCTCTTGGAGCCACATTAAAGCTCTGGAACACTTCCAGCAAAGACACCCGAGGTCCATCCTGAGAATTAGATGGCAGGACAAAAATCACAAATAATGAAATTCTCCATCACGCTGGCTTCGACAGCTTGGAGACCACCCTCCAGACAATTCAGCTCTGATGGCCAGGCCATGTTTCCCACATGGACAATCACAGAATTCCCAAGCTGATCTTCCAGGGGGAACTGTCTCAGGACAAACAACATCAAGGTGGTCAGTACAACCAATACAAGGACAACCTAAAAAAGAGCCTCACAAACGTCAGCATTGCAGACTGCCTCTCCTCGGAAAACCCTGCCGTCGGCCGGCTGAGTTCTGATCACTACATTATAGAAAGGATGGGATGGCACTGGAGAGGGCGCAGAGGAGATTTACCGGGATACTGCCCAGGCTGGAGGCTCTGAGCTATGAAGAAATATTGGATAGGTTGGGGTTGTTTTCCCTAGAGCAGTAAAGGGGACCTGATAGAGGTGTATAAGATTATGAGGGGCATAGTTGGGTGGATAAGAAGGCACTTTTTCCATTAGTAGAGGGGTCAGTAACCAGGGGGCATAGATTTAAGATAAGAGGTAGAAGGCTCAGAGGGGAGTTCAGGAGAATTGTTTGTTCACCCAGAGGGTGGTGGGAGTCTAGAACTCACTGCCTGAAAGGGTGTAAATGATTTGGGTGGCTGAGTCAGAAACTCTTCTAACATTTAAGAAGTATTTAAATATTCACTTGCATTGCCTTATTCTCCAGGGCTGTGGGCCAAGTACTGGATAATGGAATTAGTGTAGTCAGAACTTTATGAGCAGCGTGGACACAATGTGCCGAATGGCCTTCTTCTGTGCTCTATGAGTGTATATTTGGAGGCAAGCACTGAAATTTGCTTCAACGTGTTTCGAGGACCATCTACACCAAACTCAACATCTGAAATGGCCAGAGGAAGGTCAGAGGTAGCACAGCTGCAGAAGTTCACCCAAGCACCACCAACAACAATATGAATGATCAGTTCTGTGGACATCCATGTCAATCCCACACCGAACTCTTCAGTCAGGAGAGGACCCACAAGAAATGATTAAATCATTTACAGTTTGGGCATTCAAACAATGAAGAGTCTACCCCAACATTATCCCTGTCCTCTGGATCAGGGAACGATACTCTGTCTGTATTATCGCGGTGCTGTTAATAAAGTCAGCGTCAGACAATCTGTTGTGAGCTTGATTATCTGGTGCCTGAATCCACAAGATTCACCATTTAGAGTCAACAAGATGAACAAGGAAACATATCACGGCCCAAAACTCCAGCTTGATATTCACAGCAGAAAGTCTGTTATTGAACACCTCGAATGGACAGAACAGAGAAAGATCCCAACTGGAAAAAACCCTCAAATCATTTGTAAATATATTTCAAATGCTGACAGATTCCAGCTGTCAGTTCCATCACATTGAAGTCAATGGAAGGTGAGAGCACAGTTATTCTAGAACTATAAAAAAACACTAGTTAGTGTAGTGAGTCCAGTTGTAGTCAGCACATTACAGGAAGGATGTGATCACACTGGAGCGGGCACAGAAGAGATTTACCTCGATGTTGCCAGGACTGGAGAATTTTAACTCTGAGGAAAGGTTGGAGAGGCTGGGGTTGTTTTATTTGGGACAGGGGAGGAAGCGGGGAGATTTAATTGAGGTATAAAAACTATGAGGGTCCCAGATGGGAAGGATCTATTTCATTTACAGAGGTCAGAACCAAGAGGAAACAAATTTAAAGTAATTAGTGGAAGGATTAGATGGGAGTTCAATAATGCTTTTACACAGAGGGTGGTGGGTCTTGGAACTTACTGACTGAAAGGGTGGTAGAGGCAGAAATACACAGATTTAAAAAGTGCTGGGAAATACACTGGATGTGCTGTAACCTACAGGATTACGGACCAAGAGCTGGGAAGCAGGATTAGACTGGATTGCTCATTTTCAGCCAGTACAGACATGATGGGCTGAATGGCCTCCTCTGTGCTATAATTTCTATGATTCTGTGGCGACAAGTGGTCCTCGTGTTTTTATCTGAGACAGGCTTCAGCCCAGTCATTTTCCCCGAGTGTTGATGTGATGGTTCAAGCTAAGAGATGCCGGGTACCGGGAGCAGCAGGAACAATAAATAAATCCGAGGTGTCAGTAAATACTGATATAGTTTATTTGTATCTAGTTCCACTTTTATATGTTCTGCTGAATGTGGCCCTCGCCCAGTGTCAGGATATTGGTTCAGAGCCACAATGGAAAATGAATTTGACACCAGTGAGATAGACAATGTCAATCGGATCCTCAGTATCTCTGTAACCTCCTCCAGCCCCACAACCCTTCCTGTAAATACAAGGTGTTGTTCTTAGATTACACCCTGAGATAGTCAATGTAGTTATATTTTAACCTTTGTTCTTCAAGTAAAGTATCTTTCTTCAGGCTGTTCTCAAGGTTGTGCAAGATCAAACCAAACAGTGATTTATTTGTACTTTTTCCAATTCAGTTTATGTATTCACTGCTCACGATGTGGTTTGCTCTACATTGGGAAGTCCAAACACAGATTGGGTGATCACTTTGTGGAACAACCTCCGTTCAGTCTGTCAGCTTGACCCTGAGCTTCCGGTCACTTGTCATTTTAATTCTCTGTCCCACTCCCACTCTGACCTCTCTGTCCTTGGCCTCCTGCACTGTTCCAATGAAGCTCAATGGGAGCTCAAGGAACAGCAGCTCATCTTTCAATTCGGCACTTTACAACCTTCTGGACTCAACATCGAGTTCAGCAGTTTCTGCACCAACAGAGAGTTGTCAGGGTCTGGAACATTCTACCTGAAAAGGTGCTGGAACCTGATTCTATCAGGAATTTTAAAAGGGAGTTGACACAGATTTGAGATTGAGGAATTTACAGGGTTACAAACAGAAAGTGGGTGTGTGGGAATAAACACGACTGCTCTTTCAAAGAGGCAGCACAAGCACAAAGGATTGAATGGCCTTCTTCTGTGTTGTAAGTTTCGATGATTCTAAGAGTTGGCTATTTAACCCCTCGAGTCTGTCCCACCATGCAATCAGATCACGGCTGATCTGTGACCCTTTGTCTTATGTCCCTTAATTTATACCTTGTGTTAGGAAGTATCTATCAATGCCAGATTGAAACTGAACATTGATGAAGCATGAACTGCTAATTCCAGAAAGAGAATTCCAAACTTTTCCCAACTTTACCTGGAGAAGATTTTCCTAACCTCACCCCTGAAAGGTCTGGCTCTAATTTTTAGACTATGCTCCTCAGTCCTGGATTCCTCAACCAATGGAAATAGTTTCCCTCTATCTACCACACCATTTCCAATTAATATCATGAAAATTTTGAGAAAATCCTCCTCAATCTTCTAAATTCCAGGGAATACAAACCTCACAGTGAGATGATGAACATTGGCAGAATGAATAGGATACTCAATGGTACAGTCCTAAGGAGTGTGTAGGGACTGGGAGAACCGGGGGTTGATGTCCATACACATTTGAAGGTGAAAGGACATATTGAGAGAGCAGTTCGTAAAATATATGAGATCGTGGGCTTCTTAAGCAGATTTAATGTGTATAAACACAGGGAAAAAAAGCTGAGCCGTTATAAAGCTCTGGTTAGGTCACAACAGGAGTTTTGCATCCAGTTCTGGTCTCCACACTTTAGAAAAGGGGTGAGGGTCCTTGAGAGGAAGCAGAGGAGATTTACCAGAATGGTTCCAGGAAAAGGGGAATTCGGTTACAAAGTGAGATTGGAGAAGCTGAAGTTGTTCTTCTTGGAGTCACAGAATTGAGGGGAGATTTGATAGAGGTGGACAAGATTGTGACAGGTTTAGATAAGGTGGACAAAGAAAATGTTGTTTCCATTTGGTGATGGTATAAGTGTTAGAGGGACAGAATTTGAAGGTTATGGGCAAATGCAGGGAGGAACATTTGACACAACATGTGGTAATAACCCAGAACTCAGTACCTATGAGGTGGCTGGAAGCAGACATGATCAATGCTTTAACATTAAATTGGACCAACATTTAAGAGAAATAAACATGCAGGGGGTTGAAGACACAGTGGGGCAATGAGACAGACTGGACTGCTCTACAGAGATCTGGCATGGACTCAATGGGTTGAATGGCCTCTTTCTGTGCTGTCATTACCCTGATGCATTTTTCTGACCTCTCCTCATAATTTAATCCTTGGAGTCCTGTTGTTATTCTACACTAACAGGTACATCTGCACTGCTAGCCCACTAAGGCCAATTTAGTCTAGCCTTCCTGCTGAGTACTTCCACATTTTTTTATTTTTATTTCAGTGGTTCAGGTGGAATCTAACGAGGATTTTGAAAATCTCGATGCTTTTCCCACAAACAGAACAGACAAACTTTTTTCCTTCCACAAAGTCCAATGATATTTAAATCCTGTTGACTCGAATGACTGTCAGAAACAAAAACAAAAATGGAAGTACCTGGAAAAACTCAGCAGGTCTGGCAGCATTGGTGGAGAAGAGTACAGTTGATGTTTCGAGTCCTCAAAAATAGGAAAGGGCTGAAATATAAGCTGGTTTAAGAGGTTTGGGGGGGGGGGGTTGGTGGGGTGCTGTTGGGACAATAAGAGCTAGATAAAGAGCCAGTGATAGGTGGAGACAATCAAAAGAAGTCACAGACAAAAGGACAAAGAAGTGTTGAAGGCGGTGATATTATCCAAAGGAATGTGCTAATTAAGGGTAGAAAGCAGGACAAACAAGGTACGGATAGCTCTAGTGGGGGTGGGATGGGGTGAAGTAATACTGAAAAGCTAAAAGGTAGAGATAAAACAATGGGTGGAAATACATTTAAAAATAATGGAAATAGGTGGGAAAAGAAAAATCTACAAATTATTGGAAAAAGCGAAAAAGAGGGGGAAGAAACGGAAAGGAGTTGGGGAAGGAGGAGAGAGTTCATGATCTAAAATTGTTGAACTCAAAATTCAGTCCTGAAGGCTGAAAAGTGCCTAGTCGGAAGATGAGGTGCTGTTCCTCCAGTTTGCATTGAGCTTCACTGGAACAACGCAGCGAGACAAGGACAGAAATGTGGGCATGAGAGCAGGGTGGAGTGTTGAAATGGAAAGCGACAGGGAGGTCTGGGTAATGCTTGCGGACAGACCGAAGGTGTTCTGCAAAGCGGTCACCAAGTCTGCATTTGGTCTCTACAATGTAGAGGAAACCGCATTGGAAGCAATGAATGCAGTAGACTAAATTAAGGGAAGTGCAAATGAAATGCTGCTTCACTTGAAAGGAGTGTTTGGGCCCTTGGACGGTGAGGAGACGGGCAGTGAAGTGGCAGGTGTTGCATCTTCTGCGGTTCCATGGGAAGGTGCCATGGGAGGGGGTTGAGGAGTAGGGGGTGATTGGAGTGGACCAGGGTATTACAGCGGGAACAATCCCTATGGAATGCTGCCGGTGGGGTGAAGGGAAGATGTGATTGGTGGTGGCATCATGCTGGAGTTGATGGAAATGGCGGAGGATAATCCTTTGAATGCGGATGCTGGTGGGGTGATAAGTGAGGACAAGGGGGACCCTATCATTTTTCTGGGAGGGAGGAGAAGGTGTGAGGGCAGATGCACGGGAGATGGGCCAGACACGGTTGAGGGCCCTGTCAACCACCGTGGGTGGAAAACCTTGGTAAAGGCAGAAGGACGACATGTTAGAGGAACTGTTTTTGAAAGTGGCATCATATAACAGATGCGACAAAGGCGAAGGAACTGAAAGAATGGGATGGAGTCCTTAAAGGAAGCGGGGTGTGAGGAGCTGTAGTCGAGGTAGCTGTGGGAGTCGGTAGGCTTGTAATGGATATTGGTGGACAGTCTATCACCAGAAATTGAGACAGAGAGGTCAAGGAAGGGAAGGGAACTGTCAGATATGCTCCATGTGAAAATGTTGGAGGGTTGGAAATTGGAAGCAAAAGTAATAAATTTTTTCAGGTCCTGACGAGAGCATGAAGCAGCACCGAAGTAATCATCGATGTACCAGAGAAAGAGTTGAGTGAGGGGGCCGGAGTAGAACTGGAACAAGGAATGTTCCACATACCCCATAAAGAGACAGGCATAGCTGGGGCCCATGTGGGTACCCATAGCCACACCTTTTATTTGGAGGAAGTGAGAGGAGTTAAAGGAGAAAATGTTCAGTGTGAGAATAAGTTCAGCCAGACAGAGGAGAGTAGTGGTGGATGAGGATTGTTCGGGCTTCTATTCGAGGAAGAAGTGGAGAGCCACCAGACTATCCTGCTGGTGGATGGAGATGTACAGATATTGAATGTCCATGGTGAAGAGGAGGTGGTTGGGGCCAGGGAACTGGAAATTGTTGACGTGATGTAAGGAGTCAGAGGAATCACGGATGTAGGTGGGAGGGACTGGACAAGGGGCGAGAAGAGGGAGTCAAGATAGCGAGAAATGAGTTCCGTGGGGCAGGAACAGGCTGACACGATCGGTCTGCTAGGACAGTCCTGTTTGTGGATTTTGGGTAGGAGATAGAAGCGGACTGTCCGAGGTTGGGCGACTATCAGGTTAGAAGCTGTGGAAGGAAGATCTCCAGAGGAGATGAGGTCAGTGACAGTCCTGGAAACAATGGCTTGATATTCAGTGGTGGGGTCATGGTCCAGGGAGAGGTAGGAGGAAGTGTCTGTGAGTTGACGCTCAGCCTGTGCGAGGTAGAGGTCAGTGCACCAGACAACAACAGCACCACCCTTGTCAGCGGGTTTGATGACAGTGTTAGGATTGGACCTGAGAGAACGGAGTGCAGTAAGTTCAGAGAGAGACAGGTTAGAATGGTTGAGGAGCAGAGAAATTGAGACAACTAATGTCACGCCAACAGTTCTCAATGAAAAGATCAAGAGAAGGTAAGAATCCAGAGGGAGGTGTCCTGGTGGAGAGAGAATGTTGGAGGTGGGTAAAAGGATCCATTGAATGGGGAGAGGACTCTTGCCCAAAAAAATGAGCATGGAGACGAAGGCCGCAGAAGAAGAGTTCAGCAACATGCTGAGCCCAAAAGTCATTAAGATGAGGGTGTAAGGGTATGAAACTAAGTCCTTTGCTGAGCACCGAATGTTCAGCATCGGAGAGGGGAAGGTCAGGGGATATAGTGAATACACAGCCGGCCCTGGGATTGGAAGATGGGATGGAGACGGAGGGACAGGCAGGGGTGGAGGTTCCTAGATGGGTGTTGGTGTCGATGAGTTGTTGGAGCTTGCGTTCCTTAGCACTTGAGAGAAAGAGAAAAAGTTTCTTGTTGAGGCGTCAGATGAGCCGAAGAATAAAATGAAACTGGGGGCACGCGCAGCTTTGAAAAAGGGTGCGGCAGTGCTGCTGGAGGGAGAGGTCAAGTGTGTTCATATGGCGGCGCGTGGCACTGAGTGTGGATCTCAGAATGCGATGGGAACAGCAGTCCAAGGAGCGTTGTATGTCCCGGAGATACCTGTAATCCTGGGTGGGTTCGAAACATGAGGGATTGGATTTCAGTTGGAATCCACATGGGGTAAGTCGGAGACAGAGACAGTCACTGAGAAAGGAAATATGGTTGTGAAAGCGAGTTGTAGTAAACACCTTGTCAAACACCAGGAGGGAAATGGAAAGCAATGAAGCTCAGATCTTGATGTGATGTTTGGTTTGAGTTTCCCCATCTGCAAATCCTTCCCATTGAAAATACTGTAAAAATGAGATTTTCAAAAATCCCTGTCAGTCGCGATAGAAATTGAGGTGAAACAAACATTTCTCTTGGTCTGAGTTCGCTGTGTGTAAATCCTCCCCTTCTAACCCCCTGTAAAAGGAGTTTCCAAACACTCGGTGTAAACTCGGCTCCGGGAATTTCTAATCCGGGTGTTTGTGAACCCTCCCAGCCCACCCTCTGGCTCCACTCCTCTCCTGCACGTGGCCCTTTCTCACCCACTGGACTTTCAATCCGACTGCCTTCATTCTGATAAAAACAAAAAAACTGCAGATGCTGGAAATCCAAAGCAAAAACAGAATTACCTGGGAAAACTCAGCGGGTCTGGTAATGTTGGTGAAGAAGAACAAATTTGATGTTTCGAGTCCTCATGACCCTTCAACAGAACTAAATAAAAATAAGAGAGGGGTGAAATATAAGCCGGTTTAAGGTGGAGGGGGGAGAGAAAGGGGGGTGGGTCGTTGTTGGGACAAGCAAGCAGTGATAGGAGCAGATCATCAAAAGATGTCACAGACAAAAGAACAAAGAGGTGTTGAAGGTGGTGATATTATCTAAAAGAATGTGCTAATTACGAATGGATAGCAGGAAAGGCAAGGTACAAATAGCTCTAGTGGGGGTGGGATGAAAAACGACTAAAAGGCCATAAAAGGTATAGATTTAAAAATAATGGAAATAGGTGGGAAAGAAAAATCTATATAAATTATTGGAAAAAACAAAAGGGAGGGTGAAGAAATGGAAAGGGGGTGGGGATGGAGGAGCACGTTCATGATCTAAAGTTGTTGAATTCAATATTCAGTCCGGAAGGCTGCAAATTGTTTCTGTGGTGGAGCAGCCTAGCCAGCGATGCCCATAAATAAATAAAGAAACAAATAGTGATTATGACATTCACTTCACATGCGCAAGGTCACTGGTTTGAAAGCTGACAGAAACATTCTGAAGACTGAATCATCTAAATGCGGGAAGTTGCACAATTCCCGTTTGTTGCTAAACAACAACTATCTCACAGCCATGTGAAATTGGCACTTGCCCAGGCTTTGAATGATTTTCTCCAAAAGGTATGGTTATGAGAAAGAGACAATAAATGAGACGAATTGCAGTGAGATAGTTTCACACATGTGTGAAGTGTTGAATGACCTGCTGATGTGCTCTGGCATTTTATGATTCTAATGTCAGATCAATTTCACTGCCGCATGGCTGTGTTTTTCACCAAATTGTACTTCCACAAAACAGGGCTCGGAAGTGCAGTAAGACGGCATGGTTTGACATTCTAAGTCACTCCATGTGGTTCTGCACATTGTTTCTGTAGTGCAGTGGTTATCATGTACACGCAAAAGGTCCCTGGTCTGGAAATGTGTAGAAACATTATCGATATTCACACATCAAAGTGTGAGGGAAATGTCTATAATTCGCATTTGTTGTTGAATATTAACTGAATATAATATCTCGCCGCCACATTACATTTGCCCTTCGCCAAGCCACAAAAAGCATTCTCAAAATCAGGAGGGATGAAACTGACTCCAGGTTAGCCTGCAAATTATATTGCCTTGCTCCTCTGACCAAAGTAAAGCCCTGCAAACGTCAGTCCCTGGAGCAAGTCTGACGTATTTGCTCAAGTGAGGAACCAGCTGAAACTTTCAATAATGGTTTTCTTAACACCGAGTTTCCAAATGGGAATTGTTCAATGGATTGAAAGCGAAAAAAAAACAGGATTAAGGAGAAAGAGAAGGAAATTGTCAATAATTATAAAGCTCTTTGTGCAAAACTGATATGGAAACGATGGGTGGAAGGTCCTCTTACTGCGCTGTGCCATTTGATGATGACATTGTTGATCAGTCTGTCTCCAGCATTCCTAATGAGAACAGCCGAATTCCATTTCTTCAAAACAAAGACCCAAAGTGCTGCTACATGACGTCACCGCTTAACATTCCAGACAGCGCCATTGGGATCTTTACAGCGCAGGGTTTTTGAGGCGATTGGGGTCATATTGGCTTCACATATGATGGAGATGCGGTTTGAAACCTGGTAAGAGCATTATCCAAGCTTGTTTATTCAAGTGAGTGAAAGTTCGATAAGTTACGTTTGTTGTAAACATCAAAACGACGGTTGGAATCCTAATGATTAAAGTTTTCACCATTTATGATTTTAACCAAATTAATTATCAGTTAATTAGAAGGAAGCCCATCCAAGTACAAGATTATTTTCTGATTTCCATTCATTTGTCAGCATTCAGGAAATTTGCTTTCGGAAATGGAACAAACACTGAGCCAAGTTGATGACACCCTTGCTTTCTGGGTGTGTGTCTCTCCTTAGGCCTCTGTCACTCTCAGTGTATATCTCTATGTCTGTTCCTCTGTGATTGTCAATGTGGTTCAGTTCCCTGAGGGGGTTAAAACTCTTTTAACGTCGCAAACTTGATTCACATTAGTTCAGGTTAAAATGTCGATGAGAAAAGTATCAGCGTGCAAGATAAAAGAGGAGATTATCCCTGTCGATATATATCCTACAACAGCAACAACTTGTATATATAAAGCGCCTTTAACCTGTTGGAACGTCACAAGGAGCTACCCAGGATCATTATATTATAAAGTGAGACACCGAGCCATAAAATCGGTCAGATGACTAAAAGCTCGGTCAAAGGGGGAGGCTTTAAGAATTGTCTTAAAGGAGGAAAGATAAGATTACATGTTCCAGCTAACAGCAATGGTTCTTCTCATTGGTGAAGAAGTCACTTGTCTTCAACCTAAAAAGACCATTTGGTCGAAGAATTTTGTCCCTGGTGAAGGAGATCGGGAATGGAAAAAAAGGCAAAAGTTGCCTCCATAATCCAAATTTCTAGCCTTAGTGATAGTTTCCCTGATGTCCAGTGACTCGGGATTGGCGCTTCTATTGGACCAACAGCGAATTGGGTGGAGAGTTTTGGAAATTGAAAGTTACGCATGTGCAGCTTGTGGGACTATTTCACCTCACTGTCGATTTCATGTTCCAGCTCACAGCAACCGTTGTTTTCATTGGCTGAAGAAGTCATTTATCTTGAACAAGCAGTTTTATGCTGAAAGAGATCTGAACCGAAAAACAATGGGCAAAAGCAGCATAGATAAGCCGAATCGAAAAAATGCGAGTACATCTTCCCTGGTGGTCTAGTGGTTAGGATTCGGCGCTTTCACCGCCGCGGCCCGGGTTCGATTCCCGGTCAGGGAATGGTGATTTTATTGTATTTGTTGAAACGAGTGTTGATTACTCATTTCTTCGAATCGTTTAAAAGCTCCACCATAATCAAAGGAGTGAGAGTTTAAGTTTCGCCTCAGACCTGGAAAACATCACACACGTATCAGTGAAGGGGAGAGGAGAGAAGGGTTGTTTGCAAAGCACTGACAATAGAAATGTCGGTGTGGGGCAAAATATGGGTGGCAGCAGTACGAATTTTGCAAATATCACTCCTGTTGGATCAACCAATCACTACTGCTTTTTGAAAGCAGCACGCCCGGCCGAATGGCCACTTTATCTGCTGTGACTTTCTATAATTTTACGTTTCCCAACAGCACGTGTCATTCTGCCATTTTGTAACCCACTCTAGCGAGATGCACTTTCTTACCTTGTATTCGGCTCTTTTGAAATCAAAACACGGAACAAATTCAGCGAATTGTCTTGTCATTTCCAGCACGAGATTTGTCACGAGACTAAATGAGCGAGACATTAATGGTGCCAATCCTTCACTGGAGCTCACTTAGTCCAAACAGTACTATCATCAGCCTGTTATGTACCTTCTTGCAGTACATCTGTTGAACAATATAAGCTTATCATAGTTCTGCTTTCTGCACCTTGAAACCCAGTGTGAAAATCAATTGAAAAGCTGAACAACTGGGAGGAGAGAGCGACTGTGGATAATCGGTTCTGTGCACCTTCATGTAATCAGCGGCTTGGCCTAAATAGCCAAGTGGTTATGGTACTGGGTTTGTAGCCCCAAGATGGAGTGTTCAAATTTCACAATGGCAAACAATGTAACTTCATCTGAAACAGATGGAAATGTGTTTGTACTCGAAAGAGTTACATGTCATTTTGCTTGGCCTAAATAGCCAAGTGGTTATGGTACTGGGTTTGTAACCCCAAGATCAAAAGTTCAAATCTCACAATGGCAAACTATGAAACAATGTAACTTCATCTGAAACAGATGGAAACGGGTTTGTACTCGAAAGAGTATCAAGAGTTCAAATCTCACAATGGCAAACTATGAAACAATGTAACTCCATCTGAAACAGATGGAAACATGTTTGTACTCAAAAGAGTTACATCTTCTTGATTTAAAAGATTATCAAGAGTTCAACTCTCGCAATAGCAAACTATGAAACAATGTAACTTCATCTGAAACAGATGGAAATGTGTTTGTGTTCGAAAGAGTATCAAGAGTTCATCTTCTTAACGATCTCGTTGAGGCAATTGTGGATTCAGTTTGTTCCCTGATCCTGAGGAGAGAAGGTGTGTGGTGTTGGTGTTGCTGCTCCTCTTCAGTGTTTCAACTGTTTCTGCTGCTGCTTTGGGGTTGTTGCTTCTGCTGTGTGCTGCTGCTGCCCCTGCACTCGAGGGTGTTTGCTGCTGCTGCAGGACCTGCACTCGAGGGTGTTTGCTGCTGCTGCTGCTGCTGCTGCTGGACCTGCCCCTGTGGAACAAAGGGAGAGAGAGGGGGAGAAGAAAAACAGCTTCTGTTGCTGCTTCAGGACAGGAAGGCCAGGAGGCCAGGACTGTGTCTGGAAACAACATCTTAGGTGGGTGTCCAAAGTTATTGTTTGTGTAAGGTGGGGGCAATACAGGACTGTGTTTTGTAGGGGGAGGAAAGAAGACTGCAGAAGGTTTGGGGAAGGAAGAGAGGGGTGTGTGTGTATGGTTAAAACCACCTTCTTGCTACCCCCCGCACCACCCAGCCCTTCCCCAGTAAAGGCCAGCGGTGGCTGGTGAAGACATCGCCTCCCCCTGCAAGAAGATCATCAGGCCCCCACCCAACTTTTCCACCTTTCACTGGAGACACTCACCTGGACTCTTCCCTTTTCCCTCCTGTGCCTCACTGTCCTTCACTCCTCTCCCTCCTCTCCTCTCCTGTATAAAAGAGGGGAGGTTATTCCAACCTTTCTCCCCCTCCCTGGGGAGGAAATACATATTTAAAAAAAAACAACAACAAACAAACAAACAATATATATAATATATATTAAAATAAAATGGCCAATCCTTCCCAGGGTGGGCGTGGCTCTGGCCCTAAGGCCAGTTCAACATCTCCTGTGGCCGGGCCCTCGAGGGCTAATGTGGAGGCGGCTTTGTCACCGGTGGCAGGGCCTGCAAAAAAGACCTATGCGGGGGTGGTTGCTTCTGCAGCTCCTGCTGCTCCCGCTGCCCTGTCGCCTTTCCGCCTCCTTACCAGGGCCCTCGGGGTTAAATGCTATGCCCACCCGGAGATGACTATTGAGGCCTGCGTTAAGGCTATGGCTGGGGTTGTCGGCCCCTCAGCCATTGTCGCGGCCTCAAAAATGTATGGGAGGGCCATCTTTTTCTTGAGGTCCGAGCGGGCGGTGCAGCTCGCCCTGCAGAAGGGGCTCACTGTGGGCGGGACTTTTCTGGCGGTGGACCCCCTTGAGGCCACCGCCCAGAAGATTGTTATTTCGAACGTCCCGCCCTTTATACCATGTGGGCTCCTCCTCCCCCACCTTAATAAGCTGGGGGAGGTCAGGTCAGGGGTTGCGCCAGTCCCGCTCGGCCTCAGAGACTCGACCCTCCGCCACGTGTACTCCTTCCGGCGCCAGGTTTTCATCCGCTTGGCCCGGGAGGAGTGCCTTGAGGGAGCTTTTGTCATTAATTTTGAGGGGACCGCCTATCGGGTCTTCTGGACCACGGAGGGCGTGCGGTGCCATGCCTGTAAGGAGGCGGGGCACATAAGAAAGAACTGCCCCGCCTCCAAGGCCACGAGCCCCACCCAAGCGGCCGCAGCTGGCGCTGCCCCTCCTCCACCCGCCACCACTCCATCTCCCTCCCCGCAA
Source organism: Isurus oxyrinchus (assembly GCA_026770705.1). Classification (NCBI taxonomy): domain Eukaryota; kingdom Metazoa; phylum Chordata; class Chondrichthyes; order Lamniformes; family Lamnidae; genus Isurus; species Isurus oxyrinchus. The sequence continues at coordinate 2,088,412 of JANJGN010000026.1, read as the reverse complement.
GGGGAAGCGACCCCGGCGGCAGCTGCCATCTTGGTTGCCGGTGAGGTGGGGGGAGAGCCCCCGCGCCGTAAGAAGGCGCGGAGGAAGACCCGAAATTTGGAGGCGGTCCCTGAGACGCCCCAAACCCCCCAAACACGTGGAAAAACCGGCTCGGGGGAGAAAACATCATCCGGCCCCGGCGTCGTGTCCGCGTGTGCTCCCGGGTCCGTGGGCGCTAAGGCGCCGAGTGCTGGGCCCGGCGTCGTCCCTGCACGTGCTCCCGGGGCCGGCGGGGAAAAGACGCGGGACCCCGAGCCGGAAGAAAAATTGAAAACCCAGAGGGTGGAGTGTCCGGGAGGGCTGGGAAAGGAGGAGGGGGCCTCGGAAATGGAGGTCTCCCTAGCCCCCAGCCTGACCCGGAAGAGACGTCACGCTTCAGAGGAGGAAGTGGGCGACGCCCAAACTGAAGAAGTTGGGTGTGTCCCTTCCCCTGATGAAGAGGTGGTGGCGTCTCCAACAAGTAAAACCTCGCCCTGCCCTCTGGGGGAACCCAAAACTCCTGTACCTACTCCCACCACTGTTCCCCCCGTCAACCTGCTGCAGTCCCCTGAACAGGGCCCCTCGGGGGTCGCTGAGGGCACCTCCCTTGAGGTGGTGTCCGACTCCAGGGAACTTAATACCCCCGAGGTACTTTCTAGCTCGTCGGGGGATTGCAGCTTTGAAATTTTAAAGAATGTAAATGGGTCATTGGGTGGCGGCGAAAAGGAGGGCCTTCCCGCTCCCTCCCAAACCTTGACACCGGGTGTCCTATGTTTAGGTCAGGAGCTTGTCCTGAGCTCCCCGGACGACCCGGTGCCGGGAGGAGAGCGGGCATCAGAACTGCCGCTGCCCTCTGGCCTAAAAAGTTTCGAGGAGACCAGAGAGGACTCCTCTGGCCTTGATCCTGGGGGTGGGATCGAGGCTGAGATAGAGCCAGCTGGCAGCTCCGAATCAGCCCCCGTACTCAATGCGGGGGAGGGGTCGGAAGCTGGAGGCGACGACCCGGAAGAGGACGGGGTGTCGGTGGTGAGCGTTGGGGATTATGCGGAGTCGCTCTCAGGCGAGGCGGCGGATCCCCTGGTGCCCTCCACTGACTCCCCCCTCATCCCCCCAAGGGAACTCCGGGACTTTTTGTCGGGGCACCGCGGTCGCCGAGACAGGGTTCAGTTGGCCTTGGACCGGTGGCATTCATTTCCGCTGGTGTTCTGGTCCACTCGCGAGGCTCTCAAGTCTCCTGAGTTGGATAGGAACGCGCGGCGGAGGGTCCAAACGTTTCTCGCTGGGCTCCTGAAGGAGAGGAAGGACTAAAAAGTCCTCTTCTTCTTTTTTACGTAAGGTGAAGGTTTGATGTACCTTTGACAATGAAGACGACTATAGCCAGCCTCAACATCCGCGGCAGCAGGGGCGCACAGCGCAGGTTCCAGAACTTCTCGGTCCTCAGGGACGGGAAGTATGCGTTGTGCCTCCTGCAAGAAACCCATACCGTTCCGGGAGACGAAGCCACGTGGCTCCTGGAGTGGCGAGGGGGGGTCTACATGAGTCACCTAGCCTCCAATTCTGGCGGGGTGGCTATCTTGTTGGCCCCACATTTTCAGCCGGAGATCTTGGGGGTCAAGGAGCTGGTGCCAGGCCGGTTGCTGCACCTGACTGTGCGTCTGGGGGGGGCGGTGCTTCACTTCGTGAATGTATACGCTCCCCTGGGCACGCAGCAGCAAGCGAGCTTCTTTGAAGAAGTGTCCACTCATCTCGGCTCCATCGACGCTGGCGAGTGCATCGTCCTCGGGGGGGATTTCAATTGCACCCTCGGGGTCCGGGACCGTCACGGTACCCCGCACTGCACGCGAGGTGTGAGTAAGTTGCGGGACCTGGTCAGGTCCTTCGACTTAGTGGACGTCTGGCGAAATCTCCATCCTGACTCCAGCGTGTTCACCTTTGTGTCACCTGGAGTCGGAGCGTCCAGACTCGACCGCCTTTACGTTTCAAAGGCGTACGTGTCCTGCGTTCCGGCTGCTTCTATACGGCAGGTTCCGTGCACGGACCACCGTCTGGTGTGGGCGGAGCTCACTTCGTTCTGCGCTCGGACGGGGTCCGCGTACTGGCATTTTAATAACCTGTTGTTGGAAGACCAGCGGTTCCTGGACTCGTTCCGTCGTTTCTGGGCCGGCTGGAGAAGGAAGCAGGGAGGCTTCCCCTCCTTGAGGCTATGGTGGGACGTGGGCAAGACTCACGTCCGAGTTTTCTGTCAAGAGTACGCGAAGGGGTCGACAAAGAGACGCAAATCCAGGGTCGAGGAGTTGGAGAAGGAGGTGCTCGACCTGGAGGCACGTCTCCGTCAGCCTGATGCGGACCCGGCCCTGCGGTCGGTGTACGATGAGAAGAAGGGCGCGCTGCGGGACCTGCAATTGGTCGGGTCTCGGGGCGCGTTCGTGAGGTCGCGGATCCGGTTCCTCAAGGAGATGGACCGTAGCTCCCCCTTCTTCTACTCGCTGGAAAAAAGGCACGGGGTCCGTCAGCAGCTCTTTACGCTGCTGGCCGACGATGGATCCCTTGTCTCGGATCCGGAGGGCATCAGGGCCATCGCCCGAGATTACTACACTGCCCTGTTCTCTCCGGATCCGTCCAGCGAGGACGCTTGCAGAGTTTTGTGGGAGGACCTGCCGCAGGTCGGCCCGGAGTGCGCCGGAAGGCTTGACTCCCCTATAAGTCTGGGGGAGCTGACCGGCGCACTCGACGGTCTTTCTAGGGGCAAATCCCCGGGACTAGACGGGCTGACCGTGGAGTTCTTCAGGGCGTTCTGGGACGTCTTGGGGAGCGACTTCGCGGGGGTCCTGGGGGAGAGTATCGCTACCGGGGAGATGCCCCTTTCATGGCGCAGGGCCGTGATTGCCCTGCTGCCGAAGAAGGGGGATCTCCGCCTTCTTAAAAACTGGCGCCCGGTCTCCCTCCTCAGCACGGACTACAAAATCTTCGCCCGAGCCATGTCTTCCCGGCTCGGCACCGTGCTGGACCACATGATCCACCCTGACCAGTCCTACACCGTCCCGGACCGAACCATTTATGATAACATCCATCTGGTCCGGGACATCATCCACTATTCCCAGAGGGCTGGTCTGTCGAGCGCCTTCCTGTCTCTCGATCAGGAGAAGGCGTTCGACAGGGTGGATCACGGATACTTACTCGGAACTCTGCGAGCGTTCGGGTTCGGGACGCATTTTGTCGCCCGGATCCGACTTCTGTACACCGCCGCGGAGTGTCTAGTGAAGGTTAACGGGTCCCTGACGGCGCCCCTTCGCTTTGGGAGAGGGGTACGTCAGGGCTGCCCCCTGTCTGGCCAGTTGTATTCTATTTGCGTGGAGCCTTTCCTGCGCCTCTTGCGGAGGAGGTTGTCGGGATTGGTCCTGCGTGGGCCGGGCATCGGGGTGGTCCTTTCGGCTTACGCCGATGACGTGCTCCTTATGTTTAGTGACCCGGCTGACCTGCGGAGGATGCGCGAGTGCCAGGAGGTCTACTCTGCCGCTTCTTCCGCCAGGATCAACTGGGGTAAATGTTCTGGACTCCTGGTCGGTCAGTGGCAGATGGATCCCCTACCCGAGGAGCTCAGGCCTTTCACCTGGAGCAGGACCAGCCTCCTCTACCTGGGGGTCCATCTCTGCCCCGCTGAGGAATCCTGGCCGGCAAACTGGCAGGAACTGGAGACGAAAGTCACCGCTCGCCTGCGGCGCTGGACAGGACTGCTCCGAGTGCTATCTTACCGAGGTCGAGTTCTGGTCATAAACCAGCTGATCGCCGCCATGTTGTGGTATCGGCTGGTCACTTTGACCCCTCCCCCGGACTTTGTCACAAGAATCCAGAGATTGTTAGTCGACTTCTTCTGGGACAAAAGATTGCACTGGGTCGCTGCCGAGGTTCTGAGTCTCCCGCTTAGGGAGGGCGGTCAGGCGCTAGTGTGCCTACGCACACAGGTGGCGACTTTCCGCCTTCAGACCCTGCAGCGATACCTCTATGTTGAGCCTCCTCCTAGATGGTGTGCCCTGACGACGTATTTCTTCCGTCAGGTGCACGGCCTGAATTATGACGTGCAGCTCCTGTTTATAGAACAGCTGGGCCTCGGTGGCTCCTTGCAGGCGTTGCCCGTCTTTTACCAGGACCTGATCAAAGTCTGGAAAGTGGTCGCCTCGCGACGCAGCTCTCCCCCGTCAGGAGTAGCGGCTATCGTCAGAGAGCCGCTGCTCAGGAATCCGCCCCTCCGTCCCTTTCAGTGGTTGGCGGAGAGGAGAGCTGTGGCCGCAGGGGTGACCAGGATCGGGGACGTGCTGGGTGGCGGAGGACTGGGCTGGATGCTCCCGCAGGAGTTGGCGCGACGCGCGTCTGTGAGTGTCCAGGTCGCAGCCGATGCCATCCAAGACCTGAGAACGGTCGTGCTCGGACCCGACGTTATTTTGGGTCTTGAGGTGGCCCAGGTGCGCGGTGGTCTTCCGTCTGAACGTTCCCCTGTTCGGACGGAATTCCACATTGGCCCCAAGCCCCGAACCCTCCCTAGGGTGCTGGGGCCCCGCAATATGAGCCGCCTCGGGGACATGCCCTCCGTGCCTTTTAGCACAGCAAAGAGAGGCTTTTTGTACGGACTGCTGCTGCACACCTTCCATTTTCTCGCCCTTGTCCGCCGCCCGGACACGCCCTGGCGTGCCTTGTTGCCGTCCGGCGGCGGAGGCCCCCGATGGGAGGCCCTCTACGGTGGTGTCCTCCCCCTTTCTATCGGGGACCTGGGTTGGAGGGTGTTGCATGCAGCAGTCCCCTATAATAAGAGGATGCATAGGTTCACGGACTCTCGGGACACGTGCCCTTTTTGCGGTCTTGTGGAGTCCGTGGACCATGCATATATAGGGTGTTGTAGGCTTCACTCCCTTTTTAGTTATTTGAAAAACCTTTTATTGATGTTTTGTTTGCACTTCAGCCCCACGCTCCTGATCTATGGGCACCCGGTGCGGAAGGGGGTCGGGAAGGAGGAGGACCTCCTCGTGAACCTGCTCCTGGGCCTGGCCAAGTTGGCCATTAAAAGGTCCAGGCAGCGGGCGATCGACGGGGGAGTCCCGCCCGATTGTTTGTCCCTCTTCCGCGGCTACGTTCGCTGCCGGATGTCCCTGGAGAGGGAGCACGCGGTGTCTGCTGGCACTCTCGAGGCCTTCCGTGCTCGGTGGGCACCGCGGGGACTGGGGTGTTTTGTTGACCCCTTTAATCACATTTTGATTTAAAGTTTGTAAGTTTCCTTTAAACTTTGTTCTTGGTTTTACAGCTGACCTGAATTAGGGGCTGTGCCTGATTTATCCTGATTTTGTTGATTTGGTTTTCATTTAAAAGATTATCAAAAGTTCAAATCTCACAATGGCAAACTATGAAACAATGTAACTTCATCTGAAACAGATGGAAACGGGTTTGTACTCGAAAGAGTATCAAGAGTTCAAATCTCACAATGGCAAACTATGAAACAATGTAACTCCATCTGAAACAGATGGAAACATGTTTGTACTCAAAAGAGTTACATCTTCTTGATTTAAAAGATTATCAAGAGTTCAACTCTCGCAATAGCAAGCTATGAAACAATGTAACTTCATCTGAAACAGATGGAAATGTGTTTGTGTTCGAAAGAGTATCAAGAGTTCATCTTCTTAACGATCTCGTTGAGGCAATTGTGGATTCAGTTTGTTCCCTGATCCTGAGGAGAGAAGGTGTGTGGTGTTGGTGTTGCTGCTCCTCTTCAGTGTTTCAACTGTTTCTGCTGCTGCTTTGGGGTTGTTGCTTCTGCTGTGTGCTGCTGCTGCCCCTGCACTCGAGGGTGTTTGCTGCTGCTGCAGGACCTGCACTCGAGGGTGTTTGCTGCTGCTGCTGCTGCTGCTGCTGGACCTGCCCCTGTGGAACAAAGGGAGAGAGAGGGGGAGAAGAAAAACAGCTTCTGTTGCTGCTTCAGGACAGGAAGGCCAGGAGGCCAGGACTGTGTCTGGAAACAACATCGTAGGTGGGTGTCCAAAGTTATTGTTTGTGTAAGGTGGGGGCAATACAGGACTGTGTTTTGTAGGGGGAGGAAAGAAGACTGCAGAAGGTTTGGGGAAGGAAGAGAGGGGTGTGTGTGTATGGTTAAAACCACCTTCTTGCTACCCCCCGCACCACCCAGCCCTTCCCCAGTAAAGGCCAGCGGTGGCTGGTGAAGACATCGCCTCCCCCTGCAAGAAGATCATCAGGCCCCCACCCAACTTTTCCACCTTTCACTGGAGACACTCACCTGGACTCTTCCCTTTTCCCTCCTGTGCCTCACTGTCCTTCACTCCTCTCCCTCCTCTCCTCTCCTGTATAAAAGAGGGGAGGTTATTCCAACCTTTCTCCCCCTCCCTGGGGAGGAAATACATATTTAAAAAAAAACAACAACAAACAAACAAACAATATATATAATATATATTAAAATAAAATGGCCAATCCTTCCCAGGGTGGGCGTGGCTCTGGCCCTAAGGCCAGTTCAACATCTCCTGTGGCCGGGCCCTCGAGGGCTAATGTGGAGGCGGCTTTGTCACCGGTGGCAGGGCCTGCAAAAAAGACCTATGCGGGGGTGGTTGCTTCTGCAGCTCCTGCTGCTCCCGCTGCCCTGTCGCCTTTCCGCCTCCTTACCAGGGCCCTCGGGGTTAAATGCTATGCCCACCCGGAGATGACTATTGAGGCCTGCGTTAAGGCTATGGCTGGGGTTGTCGGCCCCTCAGCCATTGTCGCGGCCTCAAAAATGTATGGGAGGGCCATCTTTTTCTTGAGGTCCGAGCGGGCGGTGCAGCTCGCCCTGCAGAAGGGGCTCACTGTGGGCGGGACTTTTCTGGCGGTGGACCCCCTTGAGGCCACCGCCCAGAAGATTGTTATTTCGAACGTCCCGCCCTTTATACCATGTGGGCTCCTCCTCCCCCACCTTAATAAGCTGGGGGAGGTCAGGTCAGGGGTTGCGCCAGTCCCGCTCGGCCTCAGAGACTCGACCCTCCGCCACGTTGTACTCCTTCCGGCGCCAGGTTTTCATCCGCTTGGCCCGGGAGGAGTGCCTTGAGGGAGCTTTTGTCATTAATTTTGAGGGGACCGCCTATCGGGTCTTCTGGACCACGGAGGGCGTGCGGTGCCATGCCTGTAAGGAGGCGGGGCACATAAGAAAGAACTGCCCCGCCTCCAAGGCCACGAGCCCCACCCAAGCGGCCGCAGCTGGCGCTGCCCCTCCTCCACCCGCCACCACTCCATCTCCCTCCCCGCAAGGGGAAGCGACCCCGGCGGCAGCTGCCATCTTGGTTGCCGGTGAGGTGGGGGGAGAGCCCCCGCGCCGTAAGAAGGCGCGGAGGAAGACCCGAAATTTGGAGGCGGTCCCTGAGACGCCCCAAACCCCCCAAACACGTGGAAAAACCGGCTCGGGGGAGAAAACATCATCCGGCCCCGGCGTCGTGTCCGCGTGTGCTCCCGGGTCCGTGGGCGCTAAGGCGCCGAGTGCTGGGCCCGGCGTCGTCCCTGCACGTGCTCCCGGGGCCGGCGGGGAAAAGACGCGGGACCCCGAGCCGGAAGAAAAATTGAAAACCCAGAGGGTGGAGTGTCCGGGAGGGCTGGGAAAGGAGGAGGGGGCCTCGGAAATGGAGGTCTCCCTAGCCCCCAGCCTGACCCGGAAGAGACGTCACGCTTCAGAGGAGGAAGTGGGCGACACCCAAACTGAAGAAGTTGGGTGTGTCCCTTCCCCTGATGAAGAGGTGGTGGCGTCTCCAACAAGTAAAACCTCGCCCTGCCCTCTGGGGGAACCCAAAACTCCTGTACCTACTCCCACCACTGTTCCCCCCGTCAACCTGCTGCAGTCCCCTGAACAGGGCCCCTCGGGGGTCGCTGAGGGCACCTCCCTTGAGGTGGTGTCCGACTCCAGGGAACTTAATACCCCCGAGGTACTTTCTAGCTCGTCGGGGATTGCAGCTTTGAAATTTTAAAGAATGTAAATGGGTCATTGGGTGGCGGCGAAAAGGAGGGCCTTCCCGCTCCCTCCCAAACCTTGACACCGGGTGTCCTATGTTTAGGTCAGGAGCTTGTCCTGAGCTCCCCGGACGACCCGGTGCCGGGAGGAGAGCGGGCATCAGAACTGCCGCTGCCCTCTGGCCTAAAAAGTTTCGAGGAGACCAGAGAGGACTCCTCTGGCCTTGATCCTGGGGGTGGGATCGAGGCTGAGATAGAGCCAGCTGGCAGCTCCGAATCAGCCCCCGTACTCAATGCGGGGGAGGGGTCGGAAGCTGGAGGCGACGACCCGGAAGAGGACGGGGTGTCGGTGGTGAGCGTTGGGGATTATGCGGAGTCGCTCTCAGGCGAGGCGGCGGATCCCCTGGTGCCCTCCACTGACTCCCCCCTCATCCCCCCAAGGGAACTCCGGGACTTTTTGTCGGGGCACCGCGGTCGCCGAGACAGGGTTCAGTTGGCCTTGGACCGGTGGCATTCATTTCCGCTGGTGTTCTGGTCCACTCGCGAGGCTCTCAAGTCTCCTGAGTTGGATAGGAACGCGCGGCGGAGGGTCCAAACGTTTCTCGCTGGGCTCCTGAAGGAGAGGAAGGACTAAAAAGTCCTCTTCTTCTTTTTTACGTAAGGTGAAGGTTTGATGTACCTTTGACAATGAAGACGACTATAGCCAGCCTCAACATCCGCGGCAGCAGGGGCGCACAGCGCAGGTTCCAGAACTTCTCGGTCCTCAGGGACGGGAAGTATGCGTTGTGCCTCCTGCAAGAAACCCATACCGTTCCGGGAGACGAAGCCACGTGGCTCCTGGAGTGGCGAGGGGGGGGTCTACATGAGTCACCTAGCCTCCAATTCTGGTGGGGTGGCTATCTTGTTGGCCCCACATTTTCAGCCGGAGATCTTGGGGGTCAAGGAGCTGGTGCCAGGCCGGTTGCTGCACCTGACTGTGCGTCTGGGGGGGGCGGTGCTTCACTTCGTGAATGTATACGCTCCCCTGGGCACGCAGCAGCAAGCGAGCTTCTTTGAAGAAGTGTCCACTCATCTCGGCTCCATCGACGCTGGCGAGTGCATCGTCCTCGGGGGGGATTTCAATTGCACCCTCGGGGTCCGGGACCGTCACGGTACCCCGCACTGCACGCGAGGTGTGAGTAAGTTGCGGGACCTGGTCAGGTCCTTCGACTTAGTGGACGTCTGGCGAAATCTCCATCCTGACTCCAGCGTGTTCACCTTTGTGTCACCTGGAGTCGGAGCGTCCAGACTCGACCGCCTTTACGTTTCAAAGGCGTACGTGTCCTGCGTTCCGGCTGCTTCTATACGGCAGGTTCCGTGCACGGACCACCGTCTGGTGTGGGCGGAGCTCACTTCGTTCTGCGCTCGGACGGGGTCCGCGTACTGGTATTTTAATAACCTGTTGTTGGAAGACCAGCGGTTCCTGGACTCGTTCCGTCGTTTCTGGGCCGGCTGGAGAAGGAAGCAGGGAGGCTTCCCCTCCTTGAGGCTATGGTGGGACGTGGGCAAGACTCACGTCCGAGTTTTCTGTCAAGAGTACGCGAAGGGGTCGACAAAGAGACGCAAATCCAGGGTCGAGGAGTTGGAGAAGGAGGTGCTCGACCTGGAGGCACGTCTCCGTCAGCCTGATGCGGACCCGGCCCTGCGGTCGGTGTATGATGAGAAGAAGGGCGCGCTGCGGGACCTGCAATTGGTCGGGTCTCGGGGCGCGTTCGTGAGGTCGCGGATCCGGTTCCTCAAGGAGATGGACCGTAGCTCCCCCTTCTTCTACTCGCTGGAAAAAAGGCACGGGGTCCGTCAGCAGCTCTTTACGCTGCTGGCCGACGATGGATCCCTTGTCTCGGATCCGGAGGGCATCAGGGCCATCGCCCGAGATTACTACACTGCCCTGTTCTCTCCGGATCCGTCCAGCGAGGACGCTTGCAGAGTTTTGTGGGAGGACCTGCCGCAGGTCGGCCCGGAGTGCGCCGGAAGGCTTGACTCCCCTATAAGTCTGGGGGAGCTGACCGGCGCACTCGACGGTCTTTCTAGGGGCAAATCCCCGGGACTAGACGGGCTGACCGTGGAGTTCTTCAGGGCGTTCTGGGACGTCTTGGGGAGCGACTTCGCGGGGGTCCTGGGGGAGAGTATCGCTACCGGGGAGATGCCCCTTTCATGGCGCAGGGCCGTGATTGCCCTGCTGCCGAAGAAGGGGGATCTCCGCCTTCTTAAAAACTGGCGCCCGGTCTCCCTCCTCAGCACGGACTACAAAATCTTCGCCCGAGCCATGTCTTCCCGGCTCGGCACCGTGCTGGACCACATGATCCACCCTGACCAGTCCTACACCGTCCCGGACCGAACCATTTATGATAATATCCATCTGGTCCGGGACATCATCCACTATTCCCAGAGGGCTGGTCTGTCGAGCGCCTTCCTGTCTCTCGATCAGGAGAAGGCGTTCGACAGGGTGGATCACGGATACTTACTCGGAACTCTGCGAGCGTTCGGGTTCGGGACGCATTTTGTCGCCCGGATCCGACTTCTGTACACCGCCGCGGAGTGTCTAGTGAAGGTTAACGGGTCCCTGACGGCGCCCCTTCGCTTTGGGAGAGGGGTACGTCAGGGCTGCCCCCTGTCTGGCCAGTTGTATTCTATTTGCGTGGAGCCTTTCCTGCGCCTCTTGCGGAGGAGGTTGTCGGGATTGGTCCTGCGTGGGCCGGGCATCGGGGTGGTCCTTTCGGCTTACGCCGATGACGTGCTCCTTATGTTTAGTGACCCGGCTGACCTGCGGAGGATGCGCGAGTGCCAGGAGGTCTACTCTGCCGCTTCTTCCGCCAGGATCAACTGGGGTAAATGTTCTGGACTCCTGGTCGGTCAGTGGCAGATGGATCCCCTACCCGAGGAGCTCAGGCCTTTCACCTGGAGCAGGACCAGCCTCCTCTACCTGGGGGTCCATCTCTGCCCCGCTGAGGAATCCTGGCCGGCAAACTGGCAGGAACTGGAGACGAAAGTCACCGCTCGCCTGCGGCGCTGGACAGGACTGCTCCGAGTGCTATCTTACCGAGGTCGAGTTCTGGTCATAAACCAGCTGATCGCCGCCATGTTGTGGTATCGGCTGGTCACTTTGACCCCTCCCCCGGACTTTGTCACAAGAATCCAGAGATTGTTAGTCGACTTCTTCTGGGACAAAAGATTGCACTGGGTCGCTGCCGAGGTTCTGAGTCTCCCGCTTAGGGAGGGCGGTCAGGCGCTAGTGTGCCTACGCACACAGGTGGCGACTTTCCGCCTTCAGACCCTGCAGCGATACCTCTACGTCGAGCCTCCTCCTAGATGGTGTGCCCTGACGACGTATTTCTTCCGTCAGGTGCACGGCCTGAATTATGACGTGCAGCTCCTGTTTATAGAACAGCTGGGCCTCGGTGGCTCCTTGCAGGCGTTGCCCGTCTTTTACCAGGACCTGATCAAAGTCTGGAAAGTGGTCGCCTCGCGACGCAGCTCTCCCCCGTCAGGAGTAGCGGCTATCGTCAGAGAGCCGCTGCTCAGGAATCCGCCCCTCCGTCCCTTTCAGTGGTTGGCGGAGAGGAGGGCTGTGGCCGCAGGGGTGACCAGGATCGGGGACGTGCTGGGTGGCGGAGGACTGGGCTGGATGCTCCCGCAGGAGTTGGCGCGACGCGCGTCTGTGAGTGTCCAGGTCGCAGCCGATGCCATCCAAGACCTGAGAACGGTCGTGCTCGGACCCGACGTTATTTTGGGTCTTGAGGTGGCCCAGGTGCGCGGTGGTCTTCCGTCTGAACGTTCCCCTGTTCGGACGGAATTCCACATTGGCCCCAAGCCCCGAACCCTCCCTAGGGTGCTGGGGCCCCGCAATATGAGCCGCCTCGGGGACATGCCCTCCGTGCCTTTTAGCACAGCAAAGAGAGGCTTTTTGTACGGACTGCTGCTGCACACCTTCCAGTTTCTCGCCCTTGTCTGCCGCCCGGACACGCCCTGGCGTGCCTTGTTGCCGTCCGGCGGCGGAGGCCCCCGATGGGAGGCCCTCTACGGTGGTGTCCTCCCCCTTTCTATCGGGGACCTGGGTTGGAGGGTGTTGCATGCAGCAGTCCCCTATAATAAGAGGATGCATAGGTTCACGGACTCTCAGGACACGTGCCCTTTTTGCGGTCTTGTGGAGTCCGTGGACCATGCATATATAGGGTGTTGTAGGCTTCACTCCCTTTTTAGTTATTTGAAAAACCTTTTATTGATGTTTTGTTTGCACTTCAGCCCCACGCTCCTGATCTATGGGCACCCGGTGCGGAAGGGGGTCGGGAAGGAGGAGGACCTCCTCGTGAACCTGCTCCTGGGCCTGGCCAAGTTGGCCATTAAAAGGTCCAGGCAGCGGGCGATCGACGGGGGAGTCCCGCCCGATTGTTTGTCCCTCTTCCGCGGCTACGTTCGCTGCCGGATGTCCCTGGAGAGGGAGCACGCGGTGTCTGCTGGCACTCTTGAGGCCTTCCGTGCTCGGTGGGCACCGCGGGGACTGGGGTGTTTTGTTGACCCCTTTAATCACATTTTGATTTAAAGTTTGTAAGTTTCCTTTAAACTTTGTTCTTGGTTTTACAGCTGACCTGAATTAGGGGCTGTGCCTGATTTATCCCGATTTTGTTGATTTGGTTTTCATTTAAAAGATTATCAAGAGTTCAAATCTCACAATGGCAAACTATGAAACAATGTAACTTCATCTGAAACAGATGGAAACATGTTTGTACTCAAAAGAGTTACATCTTCTTGATTTAAAAGATTATCAAGAGTTCAACTCTCGCAATAGCAAACTATGAAACAATGTAACTTCATCTGAAACAGATGGAAACGGGTTTGTGCTCGAAAGAGTATCAAGAGTTCAAATCTCACAATGGCAAAACTATGAAACAATGTAACTTCATCTGAAACAGATGGAAATGTGTTTGTGTTCGAAAGAGTATCAAGAGTTCATCTTCTTAACGATCTCGTTGAAGCAATTGTGGATTCAGTTTGTTCCCTGATCCTGAGGAGAGAAGGTGTGTGGTGTTGGTGTTGCTGCTCCTCTTCAGTGTTTCAACTGTTTCTGCTGCTGCTTTGGGGTTGTTGCTTCTGCTGTGTGCTGCTGCTGCCCCTGCACTCGAGGGTGTTTGCTGCTGCTGCAGGACCTGCACTCGAGGGTGTTTGCTGCTGCTGCTGCTGCTGCTGCTGGACCTGCCCCTGTGGAACAAAGGGAGAGAGAGGGGGAGAAGAAAAACAGCTTCTGTTGCTGCTTCAGGACAGGAAGGCCAGGAGGCCAGGACTGTGTCTGGAAACAACATCGTAGGTGGGTGTCCAAAGTTATTGTTTGTGTAAGGTGGGGGCAATACAGGACTGTGTTTTGTAGGGGGAGGAAAGAAGACTGCAGAAGGTTTGGGGAAGGAAGAGAGGGGTGTGTGTGTATGGTTAAAACCACCTTCTTGCTACCCCCCGCACCACCCAGCCCTTCCCCAGTAAAGGCCAGCGGTGGCTGGTGAAGACATCGCCTCCCCCTGCAAGAAGATCATCAGGCCCCCACCCAACATTTCCACCTTTCACTGGAGACACTCACCTGGACTCTTCCCTTTTCCCTCCTGTGCCTCACTGTCCTTCACTCCTCTCCCTCCTCTCCTCTCCTGTATAAAAGAGGGGAGGTTATTCCAACCTTTCTCCCCCTCCCTGGGGAGGAAATACATATTTAAAAAAAAACAACAACAAACAAACAAACAATATATATAATATATATTAAAATAAAATGGCCAATCCTTCCCAGGGTGGGCGTGGCTCTGGCCCTAAGGCCAGTTCAACATCTCCTGTGGCCGGGCCCTCGAGGGCTAATGTGGAGGCGGCTTTGTCACCGGTGGCAGGGCCTGCAAAAAAGACCTATGCGGGGGTGGTTGCTTCTGCAGCTCCTGCTGCTCCCGCTGCCCTGTCGCCTTTCCGCCTCCTTACCAGGGCCCTCGGGGTTAAATGCTATGCCCACCCGGAGATGACTATTGAGGCCTGCGTTAAGGCTATGGCTGGGGTTGTCGGCCCCTCAGCCATTGTCGCGGCCTCAAAAATGTATGGGAGGGCCATCTTTTTCTTGAGGTCCGAGCGGGCGGTGCAGCTCGCCCTGCAGAAGGGGCTCACTGTGGGCGGGACTTTTCTGGCGGTGGACCCCCTTGAGGCCACCGCCCAGAAGATTGTTATTTCGAACGTCCCGCCCTTTATACCATGTGGGCTCCTCCTCCCCCACCTTAATAAGCTGGGGGAGGTCAGGTCAGGGGTTGCGCCAGTCCCGCTCGGCCTCAGAGACTCGACCCTCCGCCACGTGTACTCCTTCCGGCGCCAGGTTTTCATCCGCTTGGCCCGGGAGGAGTGCCTGGAGGGAGCTTTTGTCATTAATTTTGAGGGGACCGCCTATCGGGTCTTCTGGACCACGGAGGGCATGCGGTGCCATGCCTGTAAGGAGGCGGGGCACATAAGAAAGAACTGCCCCGCCTCCAAGGCCACGAGCCCCACCCAAGCGGCCGCAGCTGGCGCTGCCCCTCCTCCACCCGCCACCACTCCATCTCCCTCCCCGCAAGGGGAAGCGACCCCGGCGGCAGCTGCCATCTTGGTTGCCGGTGAGGTGGGGGGAGAGCCCCCGCGCCGTAAGAAGGCGCGGAGGAAGACCCGAAATTTGGAGGCGGTCCCTGAGACGCCCCAAACCCCCCAAACACGTGGAAAAACCGGCTCGGGGGAGAAAACATCATCCGGCCCCGGCGTCGTGTCCGCGTGTGCTCCCGGGTCCGTGGGCGCTAAGGCGCCGAGTGCTGGGCCCGGCGTCGTCCCTGCGCGTGCTCCCGGGGCCGGCGGGGAAAAGACGCGGGACCCCGAGCCGGAAGAAAAATTGAAAACCCAGAGGGTGGAGTGTCCGGGAGGGCTGGGAAAGGAGGAGGGGGCCTCGGAAATGGAGGTCTCCCTAGCCCCCAGCCTGACCCGGAAGAGACGTCACGCTTCAGAGGAGGAAGTGGGCGACGCCCAAACTGAAGAAGTTGGGTGTGTCCCTTCCCCTGATGAAGAGGTGGTGGCGTCTCCAACAAGTAAAACCTCGCCCTGCCCTCTGGGGGAACCCAAAACTCCTGTACCTACTCCCACCACTGTTCCCCCCGTCAACCTGCTGCAGTCCCCTGAACAGGGCCCCTCGGGGGTCGCTGAGGGCACCTCCCTTGAGGTGGTGTCCGACTCCAGGGAACTTAATACCCCCGAGGTACTTTCTAGCTCGTCGGGGGATTGCAGCTTTGAAATTTTAAAGAATGTAAATGGGTCATTGGGTGGCGGCGAAAAGGAGGGCCTTCCCGCTCCCTCCCAAACCTTGACACCGGGCGTCCTATGTTTAGGTCAGGAGCTTGTCCTGAGCTCCCCGGACGACCCGGTGCCGGGAGGAGAGCGGGCATCAGAACTGCCGCTGCCCTCTGGCCTAAAAAGTTTCGAGGAGACCAGAGAGGACTCCTCTGGCCTTGATCCTGGGGGTGGGATCGAGGCTGAGATAGAGCCAGCTGGCAGCTCCGAATCAGCCCCTGTACTCAATGCGGGGGAGGGGTCGGAAGCTGGAGGCGACGACCCGGAAGAGGACGGGGTGTCGGTGGTGAGCGTTGGGGATTATGCGGAGTCGCTCTCAGGCGAGGCGGCGGATCCCCTGGTGCCCTCCACTGACTCCCCCCTCATCCCCCCAAGGGAACTCCGGGACTTTTTGTCGGGGCACCGCGGTCGCCGAGACAGGGTTCAGTTGGCCTTGGACCGGTGGCATTCATTTCCGCTGGTGTTCTGGTCCACTCGCGAGGCTCTCAAGTCTCCTGAGTTGGATAGGAACGCGCGGCGGAGGGTCCAAACGTTTCTCGCTGGGCTCCTGAAGGAGAGGAAGGACTAAAAAGTCCTCTTCTTCTTTTTTACGTAAGGTGAAGGTTTGATGTACCTTTGACAATGAAGACGACTATAGCCAGCCTCAACATCCGCGGCAGCAGGGGCACACAGCGCAGGTTCCAGAACTTCTCGGTCCTCGGGGACGGGAAGTATGCGTTGTGCCTCCTGCAAGAAACCCATACCGTTCCGGGAGACGAAGCCACGTGGCTCCTGGAGTGGCGAGGGGGGGTCTACATGAGTCACCTAGCCTCCAATTCTGGCGGGGTGGCTATCTTGTTGGCCCCACATTTTCAGCCGGAGATCTTGGGGGTCAAGGAGCTGGTGCCAGGCCGGTTGCTGCACCTGACTGTGCGTCTGGGGGGGGCGGTGCTTCACTTCGTGAATGTATACGCTCCCCTGGGCACGCAGCAGCAAGCGAGCTTCTTTGAAGAAGTGTCCACTCATCTCGGCTCCATCGACGCTGGCGAGTGCATCGTCCTCGGGGGGGATTTCAATTGCACCCTTGGGGTCCGGGACCGTCACGGTACCCCGCACTGCACGCGAGGTGTGAGTAAGTTGCGGGACCTGGTCAGGTCCTTCGACTTAGTGGACGTCTGGCGAAATCTCCATCCTGACTCCAGCGTGTTCACCTTTGTGTCACCTGGAGTCGGAGCGTCCAGACTCGACCGCCTTTACGTTTCAAAGGCGTACGTGTCCTGCGTTCCGGCTGCTTCTATACGGCAGGTTCCGTGCACGGACCACCGTCTGGTGTGGGCGGAGCTCACTTCGTTCTGCGCTCGGACGGGGTCCGCGTACTGGCATTTTAATAACCTGTTGTTGGAAGACCAGCGGTTCCTGGACTCGTTCCGTCGTTTCTGGGCCGGCTGGAGAAGGAAGCAGGGAGGCTTCCCCTCCTTGAGGCTATGGTGGGACGTGGGCAAGACTCACGTCCGAGTTTTCTGTCAAGAGTACGCGAAGGGGTCGACAAAGAGACGCAAATCCAGGGTCGAGGAGTTGGAGAAGGAGGTGCTCGACCTGGAGGCACGTCTCCGTCAGCCTGATGCGGACCCGGCCCTGCGGTCGGTGTACGATGAGAAGAAGGGCGCGCTGCGGGACCTGCAATTGGTCGGGTCTCGGGGCGCGTTCGTGAGGTCGCGGATCCGCTTCCTCAAGGAGATGGACCGTAGCTCCCCCTTCTTCTACTCGCTGGAAAAAAGGCACGGGGTCCGTCAGCAGCTCTTTACACTGCTGGCCGACGATGGATCCCTTGTCTCGGATCCGGAGGGCATCAGGGCCATCGCCCGAGATTACTACACTGCCCTGTTCTCTCCGGATCCGTCCAGCGAGGACGCTTGCAGAGTTTTGTGGGAGGACCTGCCGCAGGTCGGCCCGGAGTGCGCCGGAAGGCTTGACTCCCCTATAAGTCTGGGGGAGCTGACCGGCGCACTCGACGGTCTTTCTAGGGGCAAATCCCCGGGACTAGACGGGCTGACCGTGGAGTTCTTCAGGGCGTTCTGGGACGTCTTGGGGAGCGACTTCGCGGGGGTCCTGGGGGAGAGTATCGCTACCGGGGAGATGCCCCTTTCATGGCGCAGGGCTGTGATTGCCCTGCTGCCGAAGAAGGGGGATCTCCGCCTTCTTAAAAACTGGCGCCCGGTCTCCCTCCTCAGCACGGACTACAAAATCTTCGCCCGAGCCATGTCTTCCCGGCTCGGCACCGTGCTGGACCACATGATCCACCCTGACCAGTCCTACACCGTCCCGGACCGAACCATTTATGATAATATCCATCTGGTCCGGGACATCATCCACTATTCCCAGAGGGCTGGTCTGTCGAGCGCCTTCCTGTCTCTCGATCAGGAGAAGGCGTTCGACAGGGTGGATCACGGATACTTACTCGGAACTCTGCGAGCGTTCGGGTTCGGGACGCATTTTGTCGCCCGGATCCGACTTCTGTACACCGCCGCGGAGTGTCTAGTGAAGGTTAACGGGTCCCTGACGGCGCCCCTTCGCTTTGGGAGAGGGGTACGTCAGGGCTGCCCCCTGTCTGGCCAGTTGTATTCTATTTGCGTGGAGCCTTTCCTGCGCCTCTTGCGGAGGAGGTTGTCGGGATTGGTCCTGCGTGGGCCGGGCATCGGGGTGGTCCTTTCGGCTTACGCCGATGACGTGCTCCTTATGTTTAGTGACCCGGCTGACCTGCGGAGGATGCGCGAGTGCCAGGAGGTCTACTCTGCCGCTTCTTCCGCCAGGATCAACTGGGGTAAATGTTCTGGACTCCTGGTCGGTCAGTGGCAGATGGATCCCCTACCCGAGGAGCTCAGGCCTTTCACCTGGAGCAGGACCAGCCTCCTCTACCTGGGGGTCCATCTCTGCCCCGCTGAGGAATCCTGGCCGGCAAACTGGCAGGAACTGGAGACGAAAGTCACCGCTCGCCTGCGGCGCTGGACAGGACTGCTCCGAGTGCTATCTTACCGAGGTCGAGTTCTGGTCATAAACCAGCTGATCGCCGCCATGTTGTGGTATCGGCTGGTCACTTTGACCCCTCCCCCGGACTTTGTCACAAGAATCCAGAGATTGTTAGTCGACTTCTTCTGGGACAAAAGATTGCACTGGGTCGCTGCCGAGGTTCTGAGTCTCCCGCTTAGGGAGGGCGGTCAGGCGCTAGTGTGCCTACGCACACAGGTGGCGACTTTCCGCCTTCAGACCCTGCAGCGATACCTCTACGTCGAGCCTCCTCCTAGATGGTGTGCCCTGACGACGTATTTCTTCCGTCAGGTGCACGGCCTGAATTATGACGTGCAGCTCCTGTTTATAGAACAGCTGGGCCTCGGTGGCTCCTTGCAGGCGTTGCCCGTCTTTTACCAGGACCTGATCAAAGTCTGGAAAGTGGTCGCCTCGCGACGCAGCTCTCCCCCGTCAGGAGTAGCGGCTATCGTCAGAGAGCCGCTGCTCAGGAATCCGCCCCTCCGTCCCTTTCAGTGGTTGGCAGAGAGGAGGGCTGTGGCCGCAGGGGTGACCAGGATCGGGGACGTGCTGGGTGGCGGAGGACTGGGCTGGATGCTCCCGCAGGAGTTGGCGCGACGCGCGTCTGTGAGTGTCCAGGTCGCAGCCGATGCCATCCAAGACCTGAGAACGGTCGTGCTCGGACCCGACGTTATTTTGGGTCTTGAGGTGGCCCAGGTGCGCGGTGGTCTTCCGTCTGAACGTTCCCCTGTTCGGACGGAATTCCACATTGGCCCCAAGCCCCGAACCCTCCCTAGGGTGCTGGGGCCCCGCAATATGAGCCGCCTCGGGGACATGCCCTCCGTGCCTTTTAGCACAGCAAAGAGAGGCTTTTTGTACGGACTGCTGCTGCACACCTTCCATTTTCTCGCCCTTGTCCGCCGCCCGGACACGCCCTGGCGTGCCTTGTTGCCGTCCGGCAGCGGAGGCCCCCGATGGGAGGCCCTCTACGGTGGTGTCCTCCCCCTTTCTATCGGGGACCTGGGTTGGAGGGTGTTGCATGCAGCAGTCCCCTATAATAAGAGGATGCATAGGTTCACGGACTCTCAGGACACGTGCCCTTTTTGCGGTCTTGTGGAGTCCGTGGACCATGCATATATAGGGTGTTGTAGGCTTCACTCCCTTTTTAGTTATTTGAAAAACCTTTTATTGATGTTTTGTTTGCACTTCAGCCCCACGCTCCTGATCTATGGGCACCCGGTGCGGAAGGGGGTCGGGAAGGAGGAGGACCTCCTCGTGAACCTGCTCCTGGGCCTGGCCAAGTTGGCCATTAAAAGGTCCAGGCAGCGGGCGATCGACGGGGGAGTCCCGCCCGATTGTTTGTCCCTCTTCCGCGGCTACGTTCGCTGCCGGATGTCCCTGGAGAGGGAGCACGCGGTGTCTGCTGGCACTCTTGAGGCCTTCCGTGCTCGGTGGGCACCGCGGGGACTGGGGTGTTTTGTTGACCCCTTTAATCACATTTTGATTTAAAGTTTGTAAGTTTCCTTTAAACTTTGTTCTTGGTTTTACAGCTGACCTGAATTAGGGGCTGTGCCTGATTTATCCCGATTTTGTTGATTTGGTTTTCATTTAAAAGATTATCAAGAGTTCAAATCTCACAATGGCAAACTATGAAACAATGTAACTTCATCTGAAACAGATGGAAACATGTTTGTACTCAAAAGAGTTACATCTTCTTGATTTAAAAGATTATCAAGAGTTCAACTCTCGCAATAGCAAACTATGAAACAATGTAACTTCATCTGAAACAGATGGAAACGGGTTTGTGCTCGAAAGAGTATCAAGAGTTCAAATCTCACAATGGCAAAACTATGAAACAATGTAACTTCATCTGAAACAGATGGAAATGTGTTTGTGTTCGAAAGAGTATCAAGAGTTCATCTTCTTAACGATCTCGTTGAGGCAATTGTGGATTCAGTTTGTTCCCTGATCCTGAGGAGAGAAGGTGTGTGGTGTTGGTGTTGCTGCTCCTCTTCAGTGTTTCAACTGTTTCTGCTGCTGCTTTGGGGTTGTTGCTTCTGCTGTGTGCTGCTGCTGCCCCTGCACTCGAGGGTGTTTGCTGCTGCTGCTGCTGCCCCTGCACTCGAGGGTGTTTGCTGCTGCTGCTGCTGCCCCTGCACTCGAGGGTGTTTGCTGCTGCTGCTGGACCTGCACTCGAGGGTGTTTGCTGCTGCTGCTGCTGGACCTGCACTCGAGGGTGTTTGCTGCTGCTGCTGCTGGACCTGCCCCTGTGGAACAAAGGGAGAGAGAGGGGGAGAAGAAAAACAGCTTCTGTTGCTGCTTCAGGACAGGAAGGCCAGGAGGCCAGGACTGTGTCTGGAAACAACATCTTAGGTGGGTGTCCAAAGTTATTGTTTGTGTAAGGTGGGGGCAATACAGGACTGTGTTTTGTAGGGGGAGGAAAGAAGACTGCAGAAGGTTTGGGGAAGGAAGAGAGGGGTGTGTGTGTGTGGTTAAAACCACCTTCTTGCTACCCCCCGCCCCACCCAGCCCTTCCCCAGTAAAGGCCAGCGGTGGCTGGTGAAGACATCGCCTCCCCCTGCAGGAAGATCATCAGGCCCCCACCCAACTTTTCCACCTTTCACTGGAGACACTCACCTGGACTCTTCGCTTTTCCCTCCTGTGCCTCACTGTCCTTCACTCCTCTCCCTCCTCTCCTCTCCTGTATAAAAGAGGGGAGGTTATTCCAACCTTTCTCCCCCTCCCTGGGGAGGAAATATATATTTAAATAAAAAAAAACAACAAACAAACAATATATATATAATATATATTAAAATAAAATGGCCAATCCTTCCCAGGGTGGGCGTGGCTCTGGCCCTAAGGCCAGTTCAACATCTCCTGTGGCCGGGCCCTCGAGGGCTAATGTGGAGGCGGCTTTGTCACCGGTGGCAGGGCCTGCAAAAAAGACCTATGCGGGGGTGGTTGCTTCTGCAGCTCCTGCTGCTCCCGCTGCCCTGTCGCCTTTCCGCCTCCTTACCAGGGCCCTCGGGGTTAAATGCTATGCCCACCCGGAGATGACTATTGAGGCCTGCGTTAAGGCTATGGCTGGGGTTGTCGGCCCCTCAGCCATTGTCGCGGCCTCAAAAATGTATGGGAGGGCCATCTTTTTCTTGAGGTCCGAGCGGGCGGTGCAGCTCGCCCTGCAGAAGGGGCTCACTGTGGGCGGGACTTTTCTGGCGGTGGACCCCCTTGAGGCCACCGCCCAGAAGATTGTTATTTCGAACGTCCCGCCCTTTATACCATGTGGGCTCCTCCTCCCCCACCTTAATAAGCTGGGGGAGGTCAGGTCAGGGGTTGCGCCAGTCCCGCTCGGCCTCAGAGACTCGACCCTCCGCCACGTGTACTCCTTCCGGCGCCAGGTTTTCATCCGCTTGGCCCGGGAGGAGTGCCTTGAGGGAGCCTTTGTAATTAATTTTGAGGGGACCGCCTATCGGGTCTTCTGGACCACGGAGGGCGTGCGGTGCCATGCCTGTAAGGAGGCGGGGCACATAAGAAAGAACTGCCCCGCCTCCAAGGCCACGAGCCCCACCCAAGCGGCCGCGGCTGGCACCGCCCCTCCTCCACCCGCCACCACTCCATCTCCCTCCCCGCAAGGGGAAGCGACCCCGGCGGCAGCTGCCATCTCGGTTGCCGGTGAGGTGGGGGGAGAGCCCCTGCGCCGTAAGAAGGCGCGGAGGAAGACCCGAAATTTGGAGGCGGTCCCTGAGACGCCCCAAACCCCCAAAACACGTAGAAAAACCGGCTCGGGGGAGAAAACATCATCCGGCCCCGGCGTCGTGTCCGCGTGTGCTCCCGGGTCCGTGGGCGCTAAGGCGCCGAGTGCCGGGCCCGGCGTCGTCCCTGCGCGTGCTCCCGGGGCCGGCGGGGAAAAGACGCGGGACCCCGAGCCGAAAGAAAAATTGAAAACCCAGAGGGTGGAGTGTCCGGGAGGGCTGGGAAAAGAGGAGGGGGCCTCGGAAATGGAGGTCTCCCTAGCCCGCAGCCTGACCCGGAAGAGATGTCACACTTCAGAGGAGGAAGTGGCCGACGCCCAAACTGAAGAAGTTGGGTGTGTCCCTTCCCCTGATGAAGAGGTGGTGGCGTCTCCAACAAGTAAAACCTCGCCCTGCCCTCTGGGGGAACCCAAAACTCCTGCACCTACTCCCACCACTGTCCCCCCCGTCAACCTGCTGCAGTCCCCTGAACAGGGCCCCTCGGGGGTCGCTGAGGGCGCCTCCCTTGAGGTGGTGTCCGACTCCAGGGAACTTAATACCCCCGAGGTGCTTTCTAGCTCGTCGGGGGATTGCAGCTTTGAAATTTTAAAGAATGTAAATGGGTCATTGGGTGGCGGCGAAAAGGAGGGCCTTCCCGCTCCCTCCCAAACCTTGACACCGGGCGTCCTATGTTTAGGTCAGGAGCTTGTCCTGAGCTCCCCGGACGACCCGGTGCCGGGAGGAGAGCGGGCATCAGAACTGCCGCTGCCCTCTGGCCTAAAAAGTTTCGAGGAGACCAGAGAGGACTCCTCTGGCCTTGATCCTGGGGGTGGGATCGAGGCTGAGATAGAGCCAGCCGGCAGCTCCGAATCAGCCCCCGTACTCAATGCGGGGGAGGGGTCGGAAGCTGGAGGCGACGACCCGGAAGAGGACGGGGTGTCGGTGGTGAGCGTTGGGGATTATGCGGAGTCGCTCTCAGGCGAGGCGGTGGATCCCCTGGTGCCCTCCACTGACTCCCCCCTCATCCCCCCAAGGGAACTCCGGGACTTTTTGTCGGGGCACCGCGGTCGCCGAGACAGGGTTCAGTTGGCCTTGGACCGGTGGCATTCATTTCCGCTGGTGTTCTGGTCCACTCGCAAGGCTCTCAAGTCTCCTGAGTTGGATAGGAACGCGCGGCGGAGGGTCCAAACGTTTCTCGCTGGGCTCCTGAAGGAGAGGAAGGACTAAAAAGTCCTCTTCTTCTTTTTTACGTAAGGTGAATGTTTGATGTACCTTTGACAATGAAGACGACTATAGCCAGCCTCAACATCCGCGGCAGCAGGGGCGCACAGCGCAGGTTCCAGAACTTCTCGGTCCTCAGGGACGGGAAGTATGCGTTGTGCCTCCTGCAAGAAACCCATACCGTTCCGGGAGACGAAGCCACGTGGCTCCTGGAGTGGCGAGGGGGGGTCTACATGAGTCACCTAGCCTCCAATTCTGGCGGGGTGGCTATCCTGTTGGCCCCACATTTTCAGCCGGAGATCTTGGGGGTCAAGGAGCTGGTGCCAGGCCGGTTGCTGCACCTGACTGTGCGTCTGGGGGGGGCGGTGCTTCACTTCATGAATGTATACGCTCCCCTGGGCACGCAGCAGCAAGCGAGCTTCTTTGAAGAAGTGTCCACTCATCTCGGCTCCATCGACGCTGGCGAGTGCATCGTCCTCGGGGGGGATTTCAATTGCACCCTCGGGGTCCGGGACCGTCACGGTACCCCGCACTGCACGCGAGGTGTGAGTAAGTTGCGGGACCTGGTCAGGTCCTTCGACTTAGTGGACGTCTGGCGAAATCTCCATCCTGACTCCAGCGTGTTCACCTTTGTGTCACCTGGAGTCGGAGCGTCCAGACTCGACCGCCTTTACGTTTCAAAGGCGTACGTGTCCTGCGTTCCGGCTGCTTCTATACGGCAGGTTCCGTGCACGGACCACCGTCTGGTGTGGGCGGAGCTCACTTCGTTCTGCGCTCGGACGGGGTCCGCGTACTGGCATTTTAATAACCTGTTGTTGGAAGACCAGCGGTTCCTGGACTCGTTCCGTCGTTTCTGGGCCGGCTGGAGAAGGAAGCAGGGAGGCTTCCCCTCCTTGAGGCTATGGTGGGACGTGGGCAAGACTCACGTCCGAGTTTTCTGTCAAGAGTACGCGAAGGGGTCGACAAAGAGACGCAAATCCAGGGTCGAGGAGTTGGAGAAGGAGGTGCTCGACCTGGAGGCACGTCTCCGTCAGCCTGATGCGGACCCGGCCCTGCGGTCGGTGTACGATGAGAAGAAGGGCGCGCTGCGGGACCTGCAATTGGTCGGGTCTCGGGGCGCGTTCGTGAGGTCGCGGATCCGGTTCCTCAAGGAGATGGACCGTAGCTCCCCCTTCTTCTACTCGCTGGAAAAAAGGCACGGGGTCCGTCAGCAGCTCTTTACGCTGCTGGCCGACGACGGATCCCTTGTCTCGGATCCGGAGGGCATCAGGGCCATCGCCCGAGATTACTACACTGCCCTGTTCTCTCCGGATCCGTCCAGCGAGGACGCTTGCAGAGTTTTGTGGGAGGACCTGCCGCAGGTCGGCCCGGAGTGCGCCGGAAGGCTTGACTCCCCTATAAGTCTGGGGGAGCTGACCGGCGCACTCGACGGTCTTTCTAGGGGCAAATCCCCGGGACTAGACGGGCTGACCGTGGAGTTCTTCAGGGCGTTCTGGGACGTCTTGGGGAGCGACTTCGCGGGGGTCCTGGGGGAGAGTATCGCTACCGGGGAGATGCCCCTTTCGTGGCGCAGGGCCGTGATTGCCCTGCTGCCGAAGAAGGGGGATCTCCGCCTTCTTAAAAACTGGCGCCCGGTCTCCCTCCTCAGCACGGACTACAAAATCTTCGCCCGAGCCATGTCTTCCCGGCTCGGCACCGTGCTGGACCACATGATCCACCCTGACCAGTCCTACACCGTCCCGGACCGAACCATTTATGATAATATCCATCTGGTCCGGGACATCATCCACTATTCCCAGAGGGCTGGTCTGTCGAGCGCCTTCCTGTCTCTCGATCAGGAGAAGGCGTTCGACAGGGTGGATCACGGATACTTACTCGGAACTCTGCGAGCGTTCGGGTTCGGGACGCATTTTGTCGCCCGGATCCGACTTCTGTACACCGCCGCGGAGTGTCTAGTGAAGGTTAACGGGTCCCTGACGGCACCCCTTCGCTTTGGGAGAGGGGTACGTCAGGGCTGCCCCCTGTCTGGCCAGTTGTATTCTATTTGCGTGGAGCCTTTCCTGCGCCTCTTGCGGAGGAGGTTGTCGGGATTGGTCCTGCGTGGGCCGGGCATCGGGGTGGTCCTTTCGGCTTACGCCGATGACGTGCTCCTTATGTTTAGTGACCCGGCTGACCTGCGGAGGATGCGCGAGTGCCAGGAGGTCTACTCTGCCGCTTCTTCCGCCAGGATCAACTGGGGTAAATGTTCTGGACTCCTGGTCGGTCAGTGGCAGATGGATCCCCTACCCGAGGAGCTCAGGCCTTTCACCTGGAGCAGGACCAGCCTCCTCTACCTGGGGGTCCATCTCTGCCCCGCTGAGGAATCCTGGCCGGCAAACTGGCAGGAACTGGAGACGAAAGTCACCGCTCGCCTGCGGCGCTGGACAGGACTGCTCCGAGTGCTATCTTACCGAGGTCGAGTTCTGGTCATAAACCAGCTGATCGCCGCCATGTTGTGGTATCGGCTGGTCACTTTGACCCCTCCCCCGGACTTTGTCACAAGAATCCAGAGATTGTTAGTCGACTTCTTCTGGGACAAAAGATTGCACTGGGTCGCTGCCGAGGTTCTGAGTCTCCCGCTTAGGGAGGGCGGTCAGGCGCTAGTGTGCCTACGCACACAGGTGGCAACTTTCCGCCTTCAGACCCTGCAGCGATACCTCTACGTCGAGCCTCCTCCTAGATGGTGTGCCCTGACGACGTATTTCTTCCGTCAGGTGCACGGCCTGAATTATGACGTGCAGCTCCTGTTTATAGAACAGCTGGGCCTCGGTGGCTCCTTGCAGGCGTTGCCCGTCTTTTACCAGGACCTGATCAAAGTCTGGAAAGTGGTCGCCTCGCGACGCAGCTCTCCCCCGTCAGGAGTAGCGGCTATCGTCAGAGAGCCGCTGCTCAGGAATCCGCCCCTCCGTCCCTTTCAGTGGTTGGCGGAGAGGAGGGCTGTGGCCGCAGGGGTGACCAGGATCGGGGACGTGCTGGGTGGCGGAGGACTGGGCTGGATGCTCCCGCAGGAGTTGGCGCGACGCGCGTCTGTGAGTGTCCAGGTCGCAGCCGATGCCATCCAAGACCTGAGAACGGTCGTGCTCGGACCCGACGTTATTTTGGGTCTTGAGGTGGCCCAGGTGCGCGGTGGTCTTCCGTCTGAACGTTCCCCTGTTCGGACGGAATTCCACATTGGCCCCAAGCCCCGAACCCTCCCTAGGGTGCTGGGGCCCCGCAATATGAGCCGCCTCGGGGACATGCCCTCCGTGCCTTTTAGCACAGCAAAGAGAGGCTTTTTGTACGGACTGCTGCTGCACACCTTCCATTTTCTCGCCCTTGTCCGCCGCCCGGACACGCCATGGCGTGCCTTGTTGCCGTCCGGCGGCGGAGGCCCCCGATGGGAGGCCCTCTACGGTGGTGTCCTCCCCCTTTCTATCGGGGACCTGGGTTGGAGGGTGTTGCATGCAGCAGTCCCCTATAATAAGAGGATGCATAGGTTCACGGACTCTCAGGACACGTGCCCTTT
This sequence comes from Isurus oxyrinchus, assembly GCA_026770705.1. Taxonomy (NCBI): domain Eukaryota; kingdom Metazoa; phylum Chordata; class Chondrichthyes; order Lamniformes; family Lamnidae; genus Isurus; species Isurus oxyrinchus. Next base: position 2,061,571 of record JANJGN010000026.1, on the reverse strand, counting down.
TTGCGGTCTTGTGGAGTCCGTGGACCATGCATATATAGGGTGTTGTAGGCTTCACTCCCTTTTTAGTTATTTGAAAAACCTTTTATTGATGTTTTGTTTGCACTTCAGCCCCACGCTCCTGATCTATGGGCACCCGGTGCGGAAGGGGGTCGGGAAGGAGGAGGACCTCCTCGTGAACCTGCTCCTGGGCCTGGCCAAGTTGGCCATTAAAAGGTCCAGGCAGCGGGCGATCGACGGGGGAGTCCCGCCCGATTGTTTGTCCCTCTTCCGCGGCTACGTTCGCTGCCGGATGTCCCTGGAGAGGGAGCACGCGGTGTCTGCTGGCACTCTTGAGGCCTTCCGTGCTCGGTGGGCACCGCGGGGACTGGGGTGTTTTGTTGACCCCTTTAATCACATTTTGATTTAAAGTTTGTAAGTTTCCTTTAAACTTTGTTCTTGGTTTTACAGCTGACCTGAATTAGGGGCTGTGCCTGATTTATCCCGATTTTGTTGATTTGGTTTTCATTTAAAAGATTATCAAGAGTTCAAATCTCACAATGGCAAACTATGAAACAATGTAACTTCATCTGAAACAGATGGAAACATGTTTGTACTCAAAAGAGTTACATCTTCTTGATTTAAAAGATTATCAAGAGTTCAACTCTCGCAATAGCAAACTATGAAACAATGTAACTTCATCTGAAACAGATGGAAACGGGTTTGTGCTCGAAAGAGTATCAAGAGTTCAAATCTCACAATGGCAAAACTATGAAACAATGTAACTTCATCTGAAACAGATGGAAATGTGTTTGTGTTCGAAAGAGTATCAAGAGTTCATCTTCTTAACGATCTCGTTGAGGCAATTGTGGATTCAGTTTGTTCCCTGATCCTGAGGAGAGAAGGTGTGTGGTGTTGGTGTTGCTGCTCCTCTTCAGTGTTTCAACTGTTTCTGCTGCTGCTTTGGGGTTGTTGCTTCTGCTGTGTGCTGCTGCTGCCCCTGCACTCGAGGGTGTTTGCTGCTGCTGCTGCTGCCCCTGCACTCGAGGGTGTTTGCTGCTGCTGCTGCTGCCCCTGCACTCGAGGGTGTTTGCTGCTGCTGCTGGACCTGCACTCGAGGGTGTTTGCTGCTGCTGCTGCTGGACCTGCACTCGAGGGTGTTTGCTGCTGCTGCTGCTGGACCTGCCCCTGTGGAACAAAGGGAGAGAGAGGGGGAGAAGAAAAACAGCTTCTGTTGCTGCTTCAGGACAGGAAGGCCAGGAGGCCAGGACTGTGTCTGGAAACAACATCTTAGGTGGGTGTCCAAAGTTATTGTTTGTGTAAGGTGGGGGCAATACAGGACTGTGTTTTGTAGGGGGAGGAAAGAAGACTGCAGAAGGTTTGGGGAAGGAAGAGAGGGGTGTGTGTGTGTGGTTAAAACCACCTTCTTGCTACCCCCCGCCCCACCCAGCCCTTCCCCAGTAAAGGCCAGCGGTGGCTGGTGAAGACATCGCCTCCCCCTGCAGGAAGATCATCAGGCCCCCACCCAACTTTTCCACCTTTCACTGGAGACACTCACCTGGACTCTTCGCTTTTCCCTCCTGTGCCTCACTGTCCTTCACTCCTCTCCCTCCTCTCCTCTCCTGTATAAAAGAGGGGAGGTTATTCCAACCTTTCTCCCCCTCCCTGGGGAGGAAATATATATTTAAATAAAAAAAAACAACAAACAAACAATATATATATAATATATATTAAAATAAAATGGCCAATCCTTCCCAGGGTGGGCGTGGCTCTGGCCCTAAGGCCAGTTCAACATCTCCTGTGGCCGGGCCCTCGAGGGCTAATGTGGAGGCGGCTTTGTCACCGGTGGCAGGGCCTGCAAAAAAGACCTATGCGGGGGTGGTTGCTTCTGCAGCTCCTGCTGCTCCCGCTGCCCTGTCGCCTTTCCGCCTCCTTACCAGGGCCCTCGGGGTTAAATGCTATGCCCACCCGGAGATGACTATTGAGGCCTGCGTTAAGGCTATGGCTGGGGTTGTCGGCCCCTCAGCCATTGTCGCGGCCTCAAAAATGTATGGGAGGGCCATCTTTTTCTTGAGGTCCGAGCGGGCGGTGCAGCTCGCCCTGCAGAAGGGGCTCACTGTGGGCGGGACTTTTCTGGCGGTGGACCCCCTTGAGGCCACCGCCCAGAAGATTGTTATTTCGAACGTCCCGCCCTTTATACCATGTGGGCTCCTCCTCCCCCACCTTAATAAGCTGGGGGAGGTCAGGTCAGGGGTTGCGCCAGTCCCGCTCGGCCTCAGAGACTCGACCCTCCGCCACGTGTACTCCTTCCGGCGCCAGGTTTTCATCCGCTTGGCCCGGGAGGAGTGCCTTGAGGGAGCCTTTGTAATTAATTTTGAGGGGACCGCCTATCGGGTCTTCTGGACCACGGAGGGCGTGCGGTGCCATGCCTGTAAGGAGGCGGGGCACATAAGAAAGAACTGCCCCGCCTCCAAGGCCACGAGCCCCACCCAAGCGGCCGCGGCTGGCACCGCCCCTCCTCCACCCGCCACCACTCCATCTCCCTCCCCGCAAGGGGAAGCGACCCCGGCGGCAGCTGCCATCTCGGTTGCCGGTGAGGTGGGGGGAGAGCCCCTGCGCCGTAAGAAGGCGCGGAGGAAGACCCGAAATTTGGAGGCGGTCCCTGAGACGCCCCAAACTCCCAAAACACGTAGAAAAACCGGCTCGGGGGAGAAAACATCATCCGGCCCCGGCGTCGTGTCCGCGTGTGCTCCCGGGTCCGTGGGCGCTAAGGCGCCGAGTGCCGGGCCCGGCGTCGTCCCTGCGCGTGCTCCCGGGGCCGGCGGGGAAAAGACGCGGGACCCCGAGCCGAAAGAAAAATTGAAAACCCAGAGGGTGGAGTGTCCGGGAGGGCTGGGAAAAGAGGAGGGGGCCTCGGAAATGGAGGTCTCCCTAGCCCGCAGCCTGACCCGGAAGAGATGTCACACTTCAGAGGAGGAAGTGGCCGACGCCCAAACTGAAGAAGTTGGGTGTGTCCCTTCCCCTGATGAAGAGGTGGTGGCGTCTCCAACAAGTAAAACCTCGCCCTGCCCTCTGGGGGAACCCAAAACTCCTGCACCTACTCCCACCACTGTCCCCCCCGTCAACCTGCTGCAGTCCCCTGAACAGGGCCCCTCGGGGGTCGCTGAGGGCGCCTCCCTTGAGGTGGTGTCCGACTCCAGGGAACTTAATACCCCCGAGGTGCTTTCTAGCTCGTCGGGGGATTGCAGCTTTGAAATTTTAAAGAATGTAAATGGGTCATTGGGTGGCGGCGAAAAGGAGGGCCTTCCCGCTCCCTCCCAAACCTTGACACCGGGCGTCCTATGTTTAGGTCAGGAGCTTGTCCTGAGCTCCCCGGACGACCCGGTGCCGGGAGGAGAGCGGGCATCAGAACTGCCGCTGCCCTCTGGCCTAAAAAGTTTCGAGGAGACCAGAGAGGACTCCTCTGGCCTTGATCCTGGGGGTGGGATCGAGGCTGAGATAGAGCCAGCCGGCAGCTCCGAATCAGCCCCCGTACTCAATGCGGGGGAGGGGTCGGAAGCTGGAGGCGACGACCCGGAAGAGGACGGGGTGTCGGTGGTGAGCGTTGGGGATTATGCGGAGTCGCTCTCAGGCGAGGCGGTGGATCCCCTGGTGCCCTCCACTGACTCCCCCCTCATCCCCCCAAGGGAACTCCGGGACTTTTTGTCGGGGCACCGCGGTCGCCGAGACAGGGTTCAGTTGGCCTTGGACCGGTGGCATTCATTTCCGCTGGTGTTCTGGTCCACTCGCAAGGCTCTCAAGTCTCCTGAGTTGGATAGGAACGCGCGGCGGAGGGTCCAAACGTTTCTCGCTGGGCTCCTGAAGGAGAGGAAGGACTAAAAAGTCCTCTTCTTCTTTTTTACGTAAGGTGAATGTTTGATGTACCTTTGACAATGAAGACGACTATAGCCAGCCTCAACATCCGCGGCAGCAGGGGCGCACAGCGCAGGTTCCAGAACTTCTCGGTCCTCAGGGACGGGAAGTATGCGTTGTGCCTCCTGCAAGAAACCCATACCGTTCCGGGAGACGAAGCCACGTGGCTCCTGGAGTGGCGAGGGGGGGTCTACATGAGTCACCTAGCCTCCAATTCTGGCGGGGTGGCTATCCTGTTGGCCCCACATTTTCAGCCGGAGATCTTGGGGGTCAAGGAGCTGGTGCCAGGCCGGTTGCTGCACCTGACTGTGCGTCTGGGGGGGGCGGTGCTTCACTTCATGAATGTATACGCTCCCCTGGGCACGCAGCAGCAAGCGAGCTTCTTTGAAGAAGTGTCCACTCATCTCGGCTCCATCGACGCTGGCGAGTGCATCGTCCTCGGGGGGGATTTCAATTGCACCCTCGGGGTCCGGGACCGTCACGGTACCCCGCACTGCACGCGAGGTGTGAGTAAGTTGCGGGACCTGGTCAGGTCCTTCGACTTAGTGGACGTCTGGCGAAATCTCCATCCTGACTCCAGCGTGTTCACCTTTGTGTCACCTGGAGTCGGAGCGTCCAGACTCGACCGCCTTTACGTTTCAAAGGCGTACGTGTCCTGCGTTCCGGCTGCTTCTATACGGCAGGTTCCGTGCACGGACCACCGTCTGGTGTGGGCGGAGCTCACTTCGTTCTGCGCTCGGACGGGGTCCGCGTACTGGCATTTTAATAACCTGTTGTTGGAAGACCAGCGGTTCCTGGACTCGTTCCGTCGTTTCTGGGCCGGCTGGAGAAGGAAGCAGGGAGGCTTCCCCTCCTTGAGGCTATGGTGGGACGTGGGCAAGACTCACGTCCGAGTTTTCTGTCAAGAGTACGCGAAGGGGTCGACAAAGAGACGCAAATCCAGGGTCGAGGAGTTGGAGAAGGAGGTGCTCGACCTGGAGGCACGTCTCCGTCAGCCTGATGCGGACCCGGCCCTGCGGTCGGTGTACGATGAGAAGAAGGGCGCGCTGCGGGACCTGCAATTGGTCGGGTCTCGGGGCGCGTTCGTGAGGTCGCGGATCCGGTTCCTCAAGGAGATGGACCGTAGCTCCCCCTTCTTCTACTCGCTGGAAAAAAGGCACGGGGTCCGTCAGCAGCTCTTTACGCTGCTGGCCGACGACGGATCCCTTGTCTCGGATCCGGAGGGCATCAGGGCCATCGCCCGAGATTACTACACTGCCCTGTTCTCTCCGGATCCGTCCAGCGAGGACGCTTGCAGAGTTTTGTGGGAGGACCTGCCGCAGGTCGGCCCGGAGTGCGCCGGAAGGCTTGACTCCCCTATAAGTCTGGGGGAGCTGACCGGCGCACTCGACGGTCTTTCTAGGGGCAAATCCCCGGGACTAGACGGGCTGACCGTGGAGTTCTTCAGGGCGTTCTGGGACGTCTTGGGGAGCGACTTCGCGGGGGTCCTGGGGGAGAGTATCGCTACCGGGGAGATGCCCCTTTCGTGGCGCAGGGCCGTGATTGCCCTGCTGCCGAAGAAGGGGGATCTCCGCCTTCTTAAAAACTGGCGCCCGGTCTCCCTCCTCAGCACGGACTACAAAATCTTCGCCCGAGCCATGTCTTCCCGGCTCGGCACCGTGCTGGACCACATGATCCACCCTGACCAGTCCTACACCGTCCCGGACCGAACCATTTATGATAATATCCATCTGGTCCGGGACATCATCCACTATTCCCAGAGGGCTGGTCTGTCGAGCGCCTTCCTGTCTCTCGATCAGGAGAAGGCGTTCGACAGGGTGGATCACGGATACTTACTCGGAACTCTGCGAGCGTTCGGGTTCGGGACGCATTTTGTCGCCCGGATCCGACTTCTGTACACCGCCGCGGAGTGTCTAGTGAAGGTTAACGGGTCCCTGACGGCACCCCTTCGCTTTGGGAGAGGGGTACGTCAGGGCTGCCCCCTGTCTGGCCAGTTGTATTCTATTTGCGTGGAGCCTTTCCTGCGCCTCTTGCGGAGGAGGTTGTCGGGATTGGTCCTGCGTGGGCCGGGCATCGGGGTGGTCCTTTCGGCTTACGCCGATGACGTGCTCCTTATGTTTAGTGACCCGGCTGACCTGCGGAGGATGCGCGAGTGCCAGGAGGTCTACTCTGCCGCTTCTTCCGCCAGGATCAACTGGGGTAAATGTTCTGGACTCCTGGTCGGTCAGTGGCAGATGGATCCCCTACCCGAGGAGCTCAGGCCTTTCACCTGGAGCAGGACCAGCCTCCTCTACCTGGGGGTCCATCTCTGCCCCGCTGAGGAATCCTGGCCGGCAAACTGGCAGGAACTGGAGACGAAAGTCACCGCTCGCCTGCGGCGCTGGACAGGACTGCTCCGAGTGCTATCTTACCGAGGTCGAGTTCTGGTCATAAACCAGCTGATCGCCGCCATGTTGTGGTATCGGCTGGTCACTTTGACCCCTCCCCCGGACTTTGTCACAAGAATCCAGAGATTGTTAGTCGACTTCTTCTGGGACAAAAGATTGCACTGGGTCGCTGCCGAGGTTCTGAGTCTCCCGCTTAGGGAGGGCGGTCAGGCGCTAGTGTGCCTACGCACACAGGTGGCGACTTTCCGCCTTCAGACCCTGCAGCGATACCTCTACGTCGAGCCTCCTCCTAGATGGTGTGCCCTGACGACGTATTTCTTCCGTCAGGTGCACGGCCTGAATTATGACGTGCAGCTCCTGTTTATAGAACAGCTGGGCCTCGGTGGCTCCTTGCAGGCGTTGCCCGTCTTTTACCAGGACCTGATCAAAGTCTGGAAAGTGGTCGCCTCGCGACGCAGCTCTCCCCCGTCAGGAGTAGCGGCTATCGTCAGAGAGCCGCTGCTCAGGAATCCGCCCCTCCGTCCCTTTCAGTGGTTGGCGGAGAGGAGGGCTGTGGCCGCAGGGGTGACCAGGATCGGGGACGTGCTGGGTGGCGGAGGACTGGGCTGGATGCTCCCGCAGGAGTTGGCGCGACGCGCGTCTGTGAGTGTCCAGGTCGCAGCCGATGCCATCCAAGACCTGAGAACGGTCGTGCTCGGACCCGACGTTATTTTGGGTCTTGAGGTGGCCCAGGTGCGCGGTGGTCTTCCGTCTGAACGTTCCCCTGTTCGGACGGAATTCCACATTGGCCCCAAGCCCCGAACCCTCCCTAGGGTGCTGGGGCCCCGCAATATGAGCCGCCTCGGGGACATGCCCTCCGTGCCTTTTAGCACAGCAAAGAGAGGCTTTTTGTACGGACTGCTGCTGCACACCTTCCATTTTCTCGCCCTTGTCCGCCGCCCGGACACGCCCTGGCGTGCCTTGTTGCCGTCCGGCGGCGGAGGCCCCCGATGGGAGGCCCTCTACGGTGGTGTCCTCCCCCTTTCTATCGGGGACCTGGGTTGGAGGGTGTTGCATGCAGCAGTCCCCTATAATAAGAGGATGCATAGGTTCACGGACTCTCAGGACACGTGCCCTTTTTGCGGTCTTGTGGAGTCCGTGGACCATGCATATATAGGGTGTTGTAGGCTTCACTCCCTTTTTAGTTATTTGAAAAACCTTTTATTGATGTTTTGTTTGCACTTCAGCCCCACGCTCCTGATCTATGGGCACCCGGTGCGGAAGGGGGTCGGGAAGGAGGAGGACCTCCTCGTGAACCTGCTCCTGGGCCTGGCCAAGTTGGCCATTAAAAGGTCCAGGCAGCGGGCGATCGACGGGGGAGTCCCGCCCGATTGTTTGTCCCTCTTCCGCGGCTACGTTCGCTGCCGGATGTCCCTGGAGAGGGAGCACGCGGTGTCTGCTGGCACTCTTGAGGCCTTCCGTGCTCGGTGGGCACCGCGGGGACTGGGGTGTTTTGTTGACCCCTTTAATCACATTTTGATTTAAAGTTTGTAAGTTTCCTTTAAACTTTGTTCTTGGTTTTACAGCTGACCTGAATTAGGGGCTGTGCCTGATTTATCCCGATTTTGTTGATTTGGTTTTCATTTAAAAGATTATCAAGAGTTCAAATCTCACAATGGCAAACTATGAAACAATGTAACTTCATCTGAAACAGATGGAAACATGTTTGTACTCAAAAGAGTTACATCTTCTTGATTTAAAAGATTATCAAGAGTTCAACTCTCGCAATAGCAAACTATGAAACAATGTAACTTCATCTGAAACAGATGGAAACGGGTTTGTGCTCGAAAGAGTATCAAGAGTTCAAATCTCACAATGGCAAAACTATGAAACAATGTAACTTCATCTGAAACAGATGGAAATGTGTTTGTGTTCGAAAGAGTATCAAGAGTTCATCTTCTTAACGATCTCGTTGAGGCAATTGTGGATTCAGTTTGTTCCCTGATCCTGAGGAGAGAAGGTGTGTGGTGTTGGTGTTGCTGCTCCTCTTCAGTGTTTCAACTGTTTCTGCTGCTGCTTTGGGGTTGTTGCTTCTGCTGTGTGCTGCTGCTGCCCCTGCACTCGAGGGTGTTTGCTGCTGCTGCTGCTGCCCCTGCACTCGAGGGTGTTTGCTGCTGCTGCTGCTGCCCCTGCACTCGAGGGTGTTTGCTGCTGCTGCTGGACCTGCACTCGAGGGTGTTTGCTGCTGCTGCTGCTGGACCTGCACTCGAGGGTGTTTGCTGCTGCTGCTGCTGGACCTGCCCCTGTGGAACAAAGGGAGAGAGAGGGGGAGAAGAAAAACAGCTTCTGTTGCTGCTTCAGGACAGGAAGGCCAGGAGGCCAGGACTGTGTCTGGAAACAACATCTTAGGTGGGTGTCCAAAGTTATTGTTTGTGTAAGGTGGGGGCAATACAGGACTGTGTTTTGTAGGGGGAGGAAAGAAGACTGCAGAAGGTTTGGGGAAGGAAGAGAGGGGTGTGTGTGTGTGGTTAAAACCACCTTCTTGCTACCCCCCGCCCCACCCAGCCCTTCCCCAGTAAAGGCCAGCGGTGGCTGGTGAAGACATCGCCTCCCCCTGCAGGAAGATCATCAGGCCCCCACCCAACTTTTCCACCTTTCACTGGAGACACTCACCTGGACTCTTCGCTTTTCCCTCCTGTGCCTCACTGTCCTTCACTCCTCTCCCTCCTCTCCTCTCCTGTATAAAAGAGGGGAGGTTATTCCAACCTTTCTCCCCCTCCCTGGGGAGGAAATATATATTTAAATAAAAAAAAACAACAAACAAACAATATATATATAATATATATTAAAATAAAATGGCCAATCCTTCCCAGGGTGGGCGTGGCTCTGGCCCTAAGGCCAGTTCAACATCTCCTGTGGCCGGGCCCTCGAGGGCTAATGTGGAGGCGGCTTTGTCACCGGTGGCAGGGCCTGCAAAAAAGACCTATGCGGGGGTGGTTGCTTCTGCAGCTCCTGCTGCTCCCGCTGCCCTGTCGCCTTTCCGCCTCCTTACCAGGGCCCTCGGGGTTAAATGCTATGCCCACCCGGAGATGACTATTGAGGCCTGCGTTAAGGCTATGGCTGGGGTTGTCGGCCCCTCAGCCATTGTCGCGGCCTCAAAAATGTATGGGAGGGCCATCTTTTTCTTGAGGTCCGAGCGGGCGGTGCAGCTCGCCCTGCAGAAGGGGCTCACTGTGGGCGGGACTTTTCTGGCGGTGGACCCCCTTGAGGCCACCGCCCAGAAGATTGTTATTTCGAACGTCCCGCCCTTTATACCATGTGGGCTCCTCCTCCCCCACCTTAATAAGCTGGGGGAGGTCAGGTCAGGGGTTGCGCCAGTCCCGCTCGGCCTCAGAGACTCGACCCGCCGCCACGTGTACTCCTTCCGGCGCCAGGTTTTCATCCGCTTGGCCCGGGAGGAGTGCCTTGAGGGAGCCTTTGTAATTAATTTTGAGGGGACCGCCTATCGGGTCTTCTGGACCACGGAGGGCGTGCGGTGCCATGCCTGTAAGGAGGCGGGGCACATAAGAAAGAACTGCCCCGCCTCCAAGGCCACGAGCCCCACCCAAGCGGCCGCGGCTGGCACCGCCCCTCCTCCACCCGCCACCACTCCATCTCCCTCCCCGCAAGGGGAAGCGACCCCGGCGGCAGCTGCCATCTCGGTTGCCGGTGAGGTGGGGGGAGAGCCCCTGCGCCGTAAGAAGGCGCGGAGGAAGACCCGAAATTTGGAGGCGGTCCCTGAGACGCCCCAAACCCCCAAAACACGTAGAAAAACCGGCTCGGGGGAGAAAACATCATCCGGCCCCGGCGTCGTGTCCGCGTGTGCTCCCGGGTCCGTGGGCGCTAAGGCGCCGAGTGCTGGGCCCGGCGTCGTCCCTGCGCGTGCTCCCGGGGCCGGCGGGGAAAAGACGCGGGACCCCGAGCCGAAAGAAAAATTGAAAACCCAGAGGGTGGAGTGTCCGGGAGGGCTGGGAAAAGAGGAGGGGGCCTCGGAAATGGAGGTCTCCCTAGCCCGCAGCCTGACCCGGAAGAGATGTCACGCTTCAGAGGAGGAAGTGGGCGACGCCCAAACTGAAGAAGTTGGGTGTGTCCCTTCCCCTGATGAAGAGGTGGTGGCGTCTCCAACAAGTAAAACCTCGCCCTGCCCTCTGGGGGAACCCAAAACTCCTGCACCTACTCCCACCACTGTCCCCCCCGTCAACCTGCTGCAGTCCCCTGAACAGGGCCCCTCGGGGGTCGCTGAGGGCGCCTCCCTTGAGGTGGTGTCCGACTCCAGGGAACTTAATACCCCCGAGGTGCTTTCTAGCTCGTCGGGGGATTGCAGCTTTGAAATTTTAAAGAATGTAAATGGGTCATTGGGTGGCGGCGAAAAGGAGGGCCTTCCCGCTCCCTCCCAAACCTTGACACCGGGCGTCCTATGTTTAGGTCAGGAGCTTGTCCTGAGCTCCCCGGACGACCCGGTGCCGGGAGGAGAGCGGGCATCAGAACTGCCGCTGCCCTCTGGCCTAAAAAGTTTCGAGGAGACCAGAGAGGACTCCTCTGGCCTTGATCCTGGGGGTGGGATCGAGGCTGAGATAGAGCCAGCCGGCAGCTCCGAATCAGCCCCCGTACTCAATGCGGGGGAGGGGTCGGAAGCTGGAGGCGACGACCCGGAAGAGGACGGGGTGTCGGTGGTGAGCGTTGGGGATTATGCGGAGTCGCTCTCAGGCGAGGCGGTGGATCCCCTGGTGCCCTCCACTGACTCCCCCCTCATCCCCCCAAGGGAACTCCGGGACTTTTTGTCGGGGCACCGCGGTCGCCGAGACAGGGTTCAGTTGGCCTTGGACCGGTGGCATTCATTTCCGCTGGTGTTCTGGTCCACTCGCAAGGCTCTCAAGTCTCCTGTGTTGGATAGGAACGCGCGGCGGAGGGTCCAAACGTTTCTCGCTGGGCTCCTGAAGGAGAGGAAGGACTAAAAAGTCCTCTTCTTCTTTTTTACGTAAGGTGAATGTTTGATGTACCTTTGACAATGAAGACGACTATAGCCAGCCTCAACATCCGCGGCAGCAGGGGCGCACAGCGCAGGTTCCAGAACTTCTCGGTCCTCAGGGACGGGAAGTATGCGTTGTGCCTCCTGCAAGAAACCCATACCGTTCCGGGAGACGAAGCCACGTGGCTCCTGGAGTGGCGAGGGGGGGTCTACATGAGTCACCTAGCCTCCAATTCTGGCGGGGTGGCTATCCTGTTGGCCCCACATTTTCAGCCGGAGATCTTGGGGGTCAAGGAGCTGGTGCCAGGCCGGTTGCTGCACCTGACTGTGCGTCTGGGGGGGGCGGTGCTTCACTTCATGAATGTATACGCTCCCCTGGGCACGCAGCAGCAAGCGAGCTTCTTTGAAGAAGTGTCCACTCATCTCGGCTCCATCGACGCTGGCGAGTGCATCGTCCTCGGGGGGGATTTCAATTGCACCCTCGGGGTCCGGGACCGTCACGGTACCCCGCACTGCACGCGAGGTGTGAGTAAGTTGCGGGACCTGGTCAGGTCCTTCGACTTAGTGGACGTCTGGCGAAATCTCCATCCTGACTCCAGCGTGTTCACCTTTGTGTCACCTGGAGTCGGAGCGTCCAGACTCGACCGCCTTTACGTTTCAAAGGCGTACGTGTCCTGCGTTCCGGCTGCTTCTATACGGCAGGTTCCGTGCACGGACCACCGTCTGGTGTGGGCGGAGCTCACTTCGTTCTGCGCTCGGACGGGGTCCGCGTACTGGCATTTTAATAACCTGTTGTTGGAAGACCAGCGGTTCCTGGACTCGTTCCGTCGTTTCTGGGCCGGCTGGAGAAGGAAGCAGGGAGGCTTCCCCTCCTTGAGGCTATGGTGGGACGTGGGCAAGACTCACGTCCGAGTTTTCTGTCAAGAGTACGCGAAGGGGTCGACAAAGAGACGCAAATCCAGGGTCGAGGAGTTGGAGAAGGAGGTGCTCGACCTGGAGGCACGTCTCCGTCAGCCTGATGCGGACCCGGCCCTGCGGTCGGTGTACGATGAGAAGAAGGGCGCGCTGCGGGACCTGCAATTGGTCGGGTCTCGGGGCGCGTTCGTGAGGTCGCGGATCCGCTTCCTCAAGGAGATGGACCGTAGCTCCCCCTTCTTCTACTCGCTGGAAAAAAGGCACAGGGTCCGTCAGCAGCTCTTTACGCTGCTGGCCGACGACGGATCCCTTGTCTCGGATCCGGAGGGCATCAGGGCCATCGCCCGAGATTACTACACTGCCCTGTTCTCTCCGGATCCGTCCAGCGAGGACGCTTGCAGAGTTTTGTGGGAGGACCTGCCGCAGGTCGGCCCGGAGTGCGCCGGAAGGCTTGACTCCCCTATAAGTCTGGGGGAGCTGACCGGCGCACTCGACGGTCTTTCTAGGGGCAAATCCCCGGGACTAGACGGGCTGACCGTGGAGTTCTTCAGGGCGTTCTGGGACGTCTTGGGGAGCGACTTCGCGGGGGTCCTGGGGGAGAGTATCGCTACCGGGGAGATGCCCCTTTCGTGGCGCAGGGCTGTGATTGCCCTGCTGCCGAAGAAGGGGGATCTCCGCCTTCTTAAAAACTGGCGCCCGGTCTCCCTCCTCAGCACGGACTACAAAATCTTCGCCCGAGACATGTCTTCCCGGCTCGGCACCGTGCTGGACCACATGATCCACCCTGACCAGTCCTACACCGTCCCGGACCGAACCATTTATGATAATATCCATCTGGTCCGGGACATCATCCACTATTCCCAGAGGGCTGGTCTGTCGAGCGCCTTCCTGTCTCTCGATCAGGAGAAGGCGTTCGACAGGGTGGATCACGGATACTTACTCGGAACTCTGCGAGCGTTCGGGTTCGGGACGCATTTTGTCGCCCGGATCCGACTTCTGTACACCGCCGCGGAGTGTCTAGTGAAGGTTAACGGGTCCCTGACGGCGCCCCTTCGCTTTGGGAGAGGGGTACGTCAGGGCTGCCCCCTGTCTGGACAGTTGTATTCTAATTGCGTGGAGCCTTTCCTGCGCCTCTTGCGGAGGAGGTTGTCGGGATTGGTCCTGCGTGGGCCGGGCATCGGGGTGGTCCTTTCGGCTTACGCCGATGACGTGCTCCTTATGTTTAGTGACCCGGCTGACCTGCGGAGGATGCGCGAGTGCCAGGAGGTCTACTCTGCCGCTTCTTCCGCCAGGATCAACTGGGGTAAATGTTCTGGACTCCTGGTCGGTCAGTGGCAGATGGATCCCCTACCCGAGGAGCTCAGGCCTTTCACCTGGAGCAGGACCAGCCTCCTCTACCTGGGGGTCCATCTCTGCCCCGCTGAGGAATCCTGGCCGGCAAACTGGCAGGAACTGGAGACGAAAGTCACCGCTCGCCTGCAGCGCTGGACAGGACTGCTCCGAGTGCTATCTTACCGAGGTCGAGTTCTGGTCATAAACCAGCTGATCGCCGCCATGTTGTGGTATCGGCTGGTCACTTTGACCCCTCCCCCGGACTTTGTCACAAGAATCCAGAGATTGTTAGTCGACTTCTTCTGGGACAAAAGATTGCACTGGGTCGCTGCCGAGGTTCTGAGTCTCCCGCTTAGGGAGGGCGGTCAGGCGCTAGTGTGCCTACGCACACAGGTGGCGACTTTCCGCCTTCAGACCCTGCAGCGATACCTCTACCTTGAGCCTCCTCCTAGATGGTGTGCCCTGATGACGTATTTCTTCCGTCAGGTGCACGGCCTGAATTATGACGTGCAGCTCCTGTTTATAGAACAGCTGGGCCTCGGTGGCTCCTTGCAGGCGTTGCCCGTCTTTTACCAGGACCTGATCAAAGTCTGGAAAGTGGTCGCCTCGCGACGCAGCTCTCCCCCGTCAGGAGTAGCGGCTATCGTCAGAGAGCCGCTGCTCAGGAATCCGCCCCTCCGTCCCTTTCAGTGGTTGGCGGAGAGGAGGGCTGTGGCCGCAGGGGTGACCAGGATCGGGGACGTGCTGGGTGGCGGAGGACTGGGCTGGATGCTCCCGCAGGAGTTGGCGCGACGCGCGTCTGTGAGTGTCCAGGTCGCAGCCGATGCCATCCAAGACCTGAGAACGGTCGTGCTCGGACCCGATGTTATTTTGGGTCTTGAGGTGGCCCAGGTGCGCGGTGGTCTTCCGTCTGAACGTTCCCCTGTTCGGACGGAATTCCACATTGGCCCCAAGCCCCGAACCCTCCCTAGGGTGCTGGGGCCCCGCAATATGAGCCGCCTCGGGGACATGCCCTCCGTGCCTTTTAGCACAGCAAAGAGAGGCTTTTTGTACGGACTGCTGCTGCACACCTTCCATTTTCTCGCCCTTGTCCGCCGCCCGGACACGCCCTGGCGTGCCTTGTTGCCGTCCGGCGGCGGAGGCCCCCGATGGGAGGCCCTCTACGGTGGTGTCCTCCCCCTTTCTATCGGGGACCTGGGTTGGAGGGTGTTGCATGCAGCAGTCCCCTATAATAAGAGGATGCATAGGTTCATGGACTCTCAGGACACGTGCCCTTTTTGCGGTCTTGTGGAGTCCGTGGACCATGCATATATAGGGTGTTGTAGGCTTCACTCCCTTTTTAGTTATTTGAAAAACCTTTTATTGATGTTTTGTTTGCACTTCAGCCCCACGCTCCTGATTTATGGGCACCCGGTGCGGAAGGGGGTCGGGAAGGAGGAGGACCTCCTCGTGAACCTGCTCCTGGGCCTGGCCAAGTTGGCCATTAAAAGGTCCAGGCAGCGGGCGATCGACGGGGGAGTCCCGCCCGATTGTTTGTCCCTCTTCCGCGGCTACGTTCGCTGCCGGATGTCCCTGGAGAGGGAGCACGCGGTGTCTGCTGGCACTCTTGAGGCCTTCCGTGCTCGGTGGGCACCGCGGGGACTGGGGTGTTTTGTTGACCCCTTTAATCACATTTTGATTTAAAGTTTGTAAGTTTCCTTTAAACTTTGTTCTTGGTTTTACAGCTGACCTGAATTAGGGGCTGTGCCTGATTTATCCCGATTTTGTTGATTTGGTTTTCATTTAAAAGATTATCAAGAGTTCAAATCTCACAATGGCAAACTATGAAACAATGTAACTTCATCTGAAACAGATGGAAACATGTTTGTACTCAAAAGAGTTACATCTTCTTGATTTAAAAGATTATCAAGAGTTCAACTCTCGCAATAGCAAACTATGAAACAATGTAACTTCATCTGAAACAGATGGAAACGGGTTTGTGCTCGAAAGAGTATCAAGAGTTCAAATCTCACAATGGCAAAACTATGAAACAATGTAACTTCATCTGAAACAGATGGAAATGTGTTTGTGCTCGAAAGAGTATCAAAAGTTCATCTTCTTAACGATCTCGTTGAGGCAATTGTGGATTCAGTTTGTTCCCTGATCCTGAGGAGAGAAGGTGTGTGGTGGTGTTGTTGCTGCTCCTCAGGGTTTCAACTGTTTCTGCTGCTGCTTTTGGGGTTGCTTCTGCTGTGTGCTGCTGCTGCCCCTGCACTCGAGGGTGTTTGCTACTGCTGCTGGACCTGCACTCGAGGGTGTTTGCTGCTGCTGCTGCTGCTGCTGGACCTGCCCCTGTGGAACAAAGGGAGAGAGAGGGGGAGAAGAAAAACAGCTTCTGTTGCTGCTTCAGGACAGGAAGGCCAGGAGGCCAGGACTGTGTCTGGAAACAACATCTTAGGTGGGTGTCCAAAGTTATTGTTTGTGCAAGGTGGGGGCAATACAGGACTGTGTTTTGTAGGGGGAGGAAAGAAGACTGCAGAAGGTTTGGGGAAGGAAGAGAGGGGTGTGTGTGTGTGGTTAAAACCACCTTCTTGCTACCCCCCGCCCCACCCAGCCCTTCCCCAGTAAAGGCCAGCGGTGGCTGGTGAAGACATCGCCTCCCCCTGCAGGAAGATCATCAGGCCCCCACCCAACTTTTCCACCTTTCACTGGAGACACTCACCTGGACTCTTCCCTTTTCCCTCCTGTGCCTCACTGTCCTTCACTCCTCTCCCTCCTCTCCTCTCCTGTATAAAAGAGGGGAGGTTATTCCAACCTTTCTCCCCCTCCCTGGGGAGGAAATATATATTTAAATAAAAAAACAACAAACAAACAATATATATAATATATATTAAAACAAAAATAAAATGGCCAATCCTTCCCAGGGTGGGCGTGGCTCTGGCCCTAAGGCCAGTTCAACATCTCCTGTGGCCGGGCCCTCGAGGGCTAATGTGGAGGCGGCTTTGTCACTGGTGGCAGGGCCTGCAAAAAAGACCTATGCGGGGGTGGTTGCTTCTGCAGCTCCTGCTGCTCCCGCTGCCCTGTCGCCTTTCCGCCTCCTTACCAGGGCCCTCGGGGTTAAATGCTATGCCCACCCGGAGATGACTATTGAGGCCTGCGTTAAGGCTATGGCTGGGGTTGTCGGCCCCTCAGCCATTGTCGCGGCCTCAAAAATGTATGGGAGGGCCATCTTTTTCTTGAGGTCCGAGCGGGCGGTGCAACTCGCCCTGCAGAAGGGGCTCACTGTGGGCGGGACTTTTCTGGCGGTGGACCCCCTTGAGGCCACCGCCCAGAAGATTGTTATTTCGAACGTCCCGCCCTTTATACCATGTGGGCTCCTCCTCCCCCACCTTAATAAGCTGGGGGAGGTCAGGTCAGGGGTTGCGCCAGTCCCGCTCGGCCTCAGAGACTCGACCCTCCGCCACGTGTACTCCTTCCGGCGCCAGGTTATCATCCGCTTGGCCCGGGAGGAGTGCCTTGAGGGAGCCTTTGTCATTAATTTTGAGGGGACCGCCTATCGGGTCTTCTGGACCACGGAGGGCGTGCGGTGCCATGCCTGTAAGGAGGCGGGGTACATAAGAAAGAACTGCCCCGCCTCCAAGGCCACGAGCCCCACCCAAGCGGCCGCAGCTGGCACCGCCCCTCCTCCACCCGCCACCACTCCATCTCCCTCCCCGCAAGGGGAAGCGACCCCGGCGGCAGCTGCCATCTCGGTTGCCGGTGAGGTGGGGGGAGAGCCCCCGCGCCGTAAGAAGGCGCGGAGGAAGACCCGAAATTTGGAGGCGGTCCCTGAGACGCCCCAAACCCCCCAAACACGTAGAAAAACCGGCTCGGGGGAGAAAACATCATCCGGCCCCGGCGTCGTGTCCGCGTGTGCTCCCGGGTCCGTGGGCGCTAAGGCGCAGAGTGCTGGGCCCGGCGTCGTCCCTGCGCATGCTCCCGGGGCCGGCGGGGAAAAGACGCGGGACCCCGAGCCGAAAGAAAAATTGAAAACCCAGAGGGTGGAGTGTCCGGGAGGGCTGGGAAAGGAGGAGGGGGCCTCGGAAATGGAGGTCTCCCTAGCCCCCAGCCTGACCCGGAAGAGACGGTCACGCTTCAGAGGAGGAAGTGGGCGACGCCCAAACTGAAGAAGTTGGGTGTGTCCCTTCCCCTGATGAAGAGGTGTTGGCGTCTCCAACAAGTAAAACCTCGCCCTGCCCTCTGGGGGAACCCAAAACTCCTGCACCTACTCCCACCACTGTTCCCCCCGTCAACCTGCTGCAGTCCCCTGAACAGGGCCCCTCGGGGGTCGCTGAGGGCACCTCCCTTGAGGTGGTGTCCGACTCCAGGGAACTTAATACCCCCGAGGTACTTTCTAGCTCGTCGGGGGATTGCAGCTTTGAAATTTTAAAGAATGTAAATGGGTCATTGGGTGGCGGCGAAAAGGAGAGCCTTCCCGCTCCCTCCCAAACCTTGACACCGGGCGTCCTATGTTTAGGTCAGGAGCTTATCCTGAGCTCCCCGGACGACCCGGTGCCGGGAGGAGAGCGGGCATCAGACCTGCCGCTGCCCTCTGGCCTAAAAAGTTTCGAGGAGACCAGAGAGGACTCCTCTGGCCTTGATCCTGGGGGTGGGATCGAGGCTGAGATAGAGCCAGCTGGCAGCTCCGAATCAGCCCCCGTACTCAATGCGGGGGAGGGGTCGGAAGCTGGAGGCGACGACCCGGAAGAGGACGGGGTGTCGGTGGTGAGCGTTGGGGATTATGCGGAGTCGCTCTCAGGCGAGGCGGTGGATCCCCTGGTGCCCTCCACTGACTCCCCCCTCATCCCCCCAAGGGAACTCCGGGACTTTTTGTCGGGGCACCGCGGTCGCCGAGACAGGGTTCAGTTGGCCTTGGACCGGTGGTATTCATTTCCGCTGGTGTTCTGGTCCACTCGCGAGGCTCTCAAGTCTCCTGAGTTGGATAGGAACGCGCGGCGGAGGGTCCAAACGTTTCTCGCTGGGCTCCTGAAGGAGAGGAAGGACTAAAAAGTCCTCTTCTTCTTTTTTACGTAAGGTGAATGTTTGATGTACCTTTGACAATGAAGACGACTATAGCCAGCCTCAACATCCGCGGCAGCAGGGGCGCACAGCGCAGGTTCCAGAACTTCTCGGTCCTCAGGGACGGGAAGTATGCGTTGTGCCTCCTGCAAGAAACCCATACCGTTCCGGGAGACGAAGCCACGTGGCTCCTGGAGTGGCGAGGGGGGGTCTACATGAGTCACCTAGCCTCCAATTCTGGCGGGGTGGCTATCTTGTTGGCCCCACATTTTCAGCCGGAGATCTTGGGGGTCAAGGAGCCGGTGCCAGGCCGGTTGCTGCACCTGACTGTGCGTCTGGGGGGGGCGGTGCTTCACTTCGTGAATGTATACGCTCCCCTGGGCATGCAGCAGCAAGCGAGCTTCTTTGAAGAAGTGTCCACTCATCTCGGCTCCATCGACGCTGGCGAGTGCATCGTCCTCGGGGGGGATTTCAATTGCACCCTCGGGGTCCGGGACCGTCACGGTACCCCGCACTGCACGCGAGGTGTGAGTAAGTTGCGGGACCTGGTCAGGTCCTTCGACTTAGTGGACGTCTGGCGAAATCTCCATCCTGACTCCAGCGTGTTCACCTTTGTGTCACCTGGAGTCGGAGCGTCCAGACTCGACCGCCTTTACGTTTCAAAGGCGTACGTGTCCTGCGTTCCGGCTGCTTCTATACGGCAGGTTCCATGCACGGACCACCATCTGGTGTGGGCGGAGCTCACTTCGTTCTGCGCTCGGACGGGGTCCGCGTACTGGCATTTTAATAACCTGTTGTTGGAAGACCAGCGGTTCCTGGACTCATTCCGTCGTTTCTGGGCCGGCTGGAGAAGGAAGCAGGGAGGCTTCCCCTCCTTGAGGCTATGGTGGTACGTGGGCAAGACTCACGTCCGAGTTTTCTGTCAAGAGTACGCGAAGGGGTCGACAAAGAGACGCAAATCCAGGGTCGAGGAGCTGGAGAAGGAGGTGCTCGACCTGGAGGCACGTCTCCGTCAGCCTGATGCGGACCCGGCCCTGCGGTCGGTGTACGATGAGAAGAAGGGCGCGCTGCGGGACCTGCAATTGGTCGGGTCTCGGGGCGCGTTCGTGAGGTCGCGGATCCGGTTCCTCAAGGAGATGGACCGTAGCTCCCCCTTCTTCTACTCGCTGGAAAAAAGGCACGGGGTCCGTCAGCAGCTCTTTACGCTGCTGGCCGACGACGGATCCCTTGTCTCGGATCCGGAGGGCATCAGGGCCATCGCCCGAGATTACTACACTGCCCTGTTCTCTCCGGATCCGTCCAGCGAGGACGCTTGCAGAGTTTTGTGGGAGGACCTGCCGCAGGTCGGCCCGGAGTGCGCTGGAAGGCTTGACTCCCCTATAAGTCTGGGGGAGCTGACCGGCGCACTCGACGGTCTTTCTAGGGGCAAATCCCCGGGACTAGACGGGCTGACCGTGGAGTTCTTCAGGGCGTTCTGGGACGTCTTGGGGAGCGACTTCGCGGGGGTCCTGGGGGAGAGTATCGCTACCGGGGAGATGCCCCTTTCGTGGCGCAGGGCCGTGATTGCCCTGCTGCCGAAGAAGGGGGATCTCCGCCTTCTTAAAAACTGGCGCCCGGTCTCCCTCCTCAGCACGGACTACAAAATCTTCACCCGAGCCATGTCTTCCCGGCTCGGCACCGTGCTGGACCACATGATCCACCCTGACCAGTCCTACACCGTCCCGGACCGAACCATTTATGATAATATCCATTTGGTCCGGGACATCATCCACTATTCCCAGAGGGCTGGTCTGTCGAACGCCTTCCTGTCTCTCGATCAGGAGAAGGCATTCGACAGGGTGGATCACGGATACTTACTCGGAACTCTGCGAGCGTTCAGGTTCGGGACGCATTTTGTCGCCCGGATCCGACTTCTGTACACCGCCGCGGAGTGTCTAGTGAAGGTTAACGGGTCCCTGACGGCGCCCCTTCGCTTTGGGAGAGGGGTACGTCAGGGCTGCCCCCTGTCTGGCCAGTTGTATTCTATTTGCGTGGAGCCTTTCCTGCGCCTCTTGCGGAGGAGGTTGTCGGGATTGGTCCTGCGTGGGCCGGGCATCGGGGTGGTCCTTTCGGCTTACGCCGATGACGTGCTCCTTATGTTTAGTGACCCGGCTGACCTGCGGAGGATGCGCGAGTGCCAGGAGGTCTACTCTGCCGCTTCTTCCGCCAGGATCAACTGGGGTAAATGTTCTGGACTCCTGGTCGGTCAGTGGCAGATGGATCCCCTACCCGAGGAGCTCAGGCCTTTCACCTGGAGCAGGACCAGCCTCCTCTACCTGGGGGTCCATCTCTGCCCCGCTGAGGAATCCTGGCCGGCAAACTGGCAGGAACTGGAGACGAAAGTCACCGCTCGCCTGCAGCGCTGGACAGGACTGCTCCGAGTGCTATCTTACCGAGGTCGAGTTCTGGTCATAAACCAGCTGATCGCCGCCATGTTGTGGTATCGGCTGGTCACTTTGACCCCTCCCCCGGACTTTGTCACAAGAATCCAGAGATTGTTAGTCGACTTCTTCTGGGACAAAAGATTGCACTGGGTCGCTGCCGAGGTTCTGAGTCTCCCGCTTAGGGAGGGCGGTCAGGCGCTAGTGTGCCTACGCACACAGGTGGCGACTTTCCGCCTTCAGACCCTGCAGCGATACCTCTACCTTGAGCCTCCTCCTAGATGGTGTGCCCTGACGACGTATTTCTTCCGTCAGGTGCACGGCCTGAATTATGACGTGCAGCTCCTGTTTATAGAACAGCTGGGCCTCGGTGGCTCCTTGCAGGCGTTGCCCGTCTTTTACCAGGACCTGATCAAAGTCTGGAAAGTGGTCGCCTCGCGACGCAGCTCTCCCCCGTCAGGAGTAGCGGCTATCGTCAGAGAGCCGCTGCTCAGGAATCCGCCCCTCCGTCCCTTTCAGTGGTTGGCGGAGAGGAGGGCTGTGGCCGCAGGGGTGACCAGGATCGGGGACGTGCTGGATGGCGGAGGACTGGGCTGGATGCTCCCGCAGGAGTTGGCGCGACGCGCGTCTGTGAGTGTCCAGGTCGCAGCCGATGCCATCCAAGACCTGAGAACGGTCGTGCTCGGACCCGACGTTATTTTGAGTCTTGAGGTGGCCCAGGTGCACGGTGGTCTTCCGTCTGAATGTTCTCCTGTTCGGACGGAATTCCACATTGGCCCCAAGCCC
Source organism: Isurus oxyrinchus (assembly GCA_026770705.1). Classification (NCBI taxonomy): domain Eukaryota; kingdom Metazoa; phylum Chordata; class Chondrichthyes; order Lamniformes; family Lamnidae; genus Isurus; species Isurus oxyrinchus. Next base: position 2,039,819 of record JANJGN010000026.1, on the reverse strand, counting down.
CGAACCCTCCCTCAGGTGCTGGTGCCCCGCAACATGAGCCACCTCGGGGACATGCCCTCCGTGCCTTTTGGCACAGCAAAGAGGGGCTTTTTGTACGGACTGCTGCTGCACACCTTCCATTTTCTCGCCCTTGTCCGCTGCCCGGACATGCCCTGGCATGCCTTGTTGCCGTCCGGCGGCGGAGTCCCCCGACGGGAGGCCCTCTACGGAGGTGTCCTCCCCCTTTCTATCGGGGACCTGGGTTGGAGGGTGTTGCATGCAGCAGTCCCCTATAATAAGAGGATGCATAGGTTCACGGACTCTCAGGACACATGCCCTTTTTGCAGTCTTGTGGAGTCCGTGGACCATGTATACATAGGGTGTTGTAGGCTGCACTCCCTTTTTAGTTATTTGAAAAACCTTTTATTGATGTTTTGTTTGCACTTCAGCCCCACGCTCCTGATCTATGGGCACCCGGTGCGGAAGGGGGTCGGGAAGGAGGAGGACCTCCTCGTGAACCTGCTCCTGGGCCTGGCCAAGTTGGCCATTAACAGGTCCAGGCAGCGGGCGATCGACGGGGGAGTCCCGCCCGATTGTTTGTCCCTCTTCCGCGGCTATGTTCGCTGCCGGATGTTCCTGGAGAGGGAGCACACGGTGTCTGCTGGCACTCTCGAGGCCTTCCGTGCTCGGTGGGCACCGCGGGGACTGGGGTGTTTTGTTGACCCCTTTAATCACATTTTGATTTAAAGTTTGTAAGTTTCCTTTCAACTTTGTTCTTGGTTTTACAGCTGACCTGAATTAGGGGCTGTGCCTGATTTATCCCAATTTTGTTGATTTGGTTTTCATTTAAAAGATTATCAAGAGTTCTAATCTCACCATGTAAAACTATGAAACAATGTAACTTCATCTGAAACAGATGGAAATGGGTTTGTACTCAAAAGAGTTACATCTTCGCCGGGCATCAGGGTGGTCCTTTCGGCTTACGCCGATGACGTGCTCCTTATGTTTAGTGACCCGGCTGACCTGCGGAGGATCCGCGAGTGCCAGGAGGTCTACTCTGCCGCTTCTTCTGCCAGGATCAACTGGGGTAAATGTTCAGGACTCCTGGTCGGTCAGTGGCAGATGGATCCCCTACCCGAGGAGCTCAGGCCTTTCACCTATAGCAGGACCAGCCTCCTCTACCTCGGGGTCCATCTCTGCCCCACTGAGGAATCCTGGCCAGCAACCTGGCAGAAACTGGAGACGAAAGTCACCGCTCGCCAGCGGCGCTGGACAGGACCGCTCCGAGTGCTATCTTACCGAGGTCGAGTTCTGGTCATAAACCAACTGATTGCCGCCATGTTGTGGTATCGGCTGGTCACTTTGACCCCTCCCCTGGACGTTGTCTCAAGAATCCAGAGATTGTTAGTCGACTTCTTGGGGTCCATCTCTGCCCCGCTGAGGAATCCTGGCCGGCAAACTGGCAGGAACTGGAGACGAAAGTCACCGCTCGCCTGCGGTGCTGGACAGGACTGCTCCGAGTGCTATCTTACCGAGGTCGAGTTCTGGTCATAAACCAGTTGATCGCTGCCATGTTGTGGTATCGGCTGGTCACTTTGATCCCTCCCCCAGACTTTGTCACAAGAATCCAGAGATTGTTAGTCGACTTCTTCTGGGACAAAAGATTGCACTGGGTCGCTGTCGAGGTTCTGAGTCTCCCGCTTAGGGAGGGCGGTCAGGCACTAGTGTGCCTACGCACACAGGTGGCGACTTTCTGCCTTCAGACCCTGCAGCGATACCTCTACGCCGAGCCTCCTCCTAGATGGTGTGCCCTGATGACATATTTTTTCCGTCAGGTGCACGGCCTGAAATATGAAGTGCAGCTCCTGTTTATGGAACAGCTGGGCCTCGGTGGCTCCTTGCAGGCATTGCCCGTCTTTTACCAGGACCTGATCAAAGTCTGGAAAGTGGTCGCCTCGTGACGCAGCTCTCCCCTGTCAGGAGTAGCGGCTTTCGTCAGAGAGCCACTGCTCAGGAATCCACCCCTCTGTCCTTTTCAGTGGTTGGCAGAGAGGAGGGCTATGGCCGCAGGGGTGACCAGGATCGGGGACATGCTGGGTGGCAGAGGACTGGGCTGGATGTTCCCGCAGGAGTTGGTGCGACGCGCGTCTGTGAGTGTCCATGTCACAGCCGATGCCATCCAAGACCTGAGAGCGGTCGTGCTCGGACCCGACTTTATTTTGGGTCTTGAGGTGGCCCAGGTGCGCGGTGGTCTTCCGTCTGAACGTTCCCCTGTTCGGACAGAATTCCACATTGGCCCCAAGCCCCGAACCCTCCCTCGGGTGCTGGTGCCCCGCAATATGAGCCGCCTCAGGGACATGCCCTCCGTGCCTTTTGGCACGGCAAAGAGGGGTTTTTTGTATGGACTGCTGCTGCACACCTTCCATTTTCTCGCCCTTGTCCGTCGCCCGGACACGCCCTGGTGTGCCTTGTTGCCGTCTGGCGGTGGAGGCCCCCGATGGGAGGACCTCTATGGAGGTGTCCTCCCCCTTTCTATCGGGGACCTGGGTTGGAGCGTGTTGCATGCAGTAGTCCCCTATAATAAGAGGATGCATAGGTTCACGGACTCTCAGGACACATGCCCTTTTTGCAGGCTTGTGGAGTCCGTGGACCATGTATACATAGGGTGTTGTAGGCTGCACTCCCTTTTTAGTTATTTGAAAAACCTTTTATTGATGTTCTGTTTGCACTTCAGCCCCACGCTCCTGATCTACGGGCACCCGGTGTGGAAGGGGGTCGGGAAGGAGGAGGACCTCCTCATGAAACTGCTCCTGGGCCTGGCCAAGTTGGCCATTAACAGATCCAGACAGCGGGCGATCGACGGGGGAGTCCCGCCCGATTGTTTGTCCCTCTTCCGCGGCTACGTTCGCTGCCGCATGTCCCTGGAGAGGGAGCACGCGGTGTCTGCTGACACGCTCGAGGCCTTCCGTGCTCGGTGGGCACTGCGGGGACTGGGGTGTTTTGTTGACCCCTTTAATCACATTTTGATTTAAAGTTTGTAAGATTCCTTTAAATTTTTGTCCTTGGTTTTACAGCTGACCTGAATTAGGGGCTGTGCCTGATTTATCCCAATTTTGTTGATTTGGTTTAATTGTTTTCATTTAAAAGATTATCAAGAGTTCATTTTCTTAACGATCTCGTAGAGGCAATTGTGGATTCAGTTTGTTTCCTGATACTGAGGAGAGAAGGTGTGTGGTGTTGGTGTTGCTGCTCCTCAGTGTTTCAACTGTTTCTGCTGCTGCTTTTGGGGTTGCTTCTGCTGTGTGCTGCTGCTGCTGCCCCTGCCCCTGTGGAGCAAAAGGAGAGAGAGGGAGAGAAGAGAAACAGCTTCTGTTGCTACAGGACAGGAAGGCCAGGAGGCCAGGACTGTGTCTAAAAACAACATCCTAGGTGGGTGTCCAACATCATTGTTTGTGTAAGGTGTGGGCAATAAAGGACTGTGTTTTGTAGGGGGAGGAAAGAAGACTGCAGGAAGGTTTGGGGAAGGAAGAGAGGGGTGTGTGTGTGTGCGTGGTTAAAACCACCTTTCTGCTACACCCCCCCACCTCCCACCCAGCCCTTTCCCAGTAAAGGTCAGTGGTGGCTGGCGAAGAAATCACCTCCCCTTGCAAGAAGATCATCAGGCCCCCACCCACCGTCCATCCACCATCGAGGACACCCACCTGGACATTTACCCCTTTCCCTCCTGTGCCTCCCTGTCCTTTACTCCTCTCCCTCCTCTCCTGTCTAAAAGAGGGGAGGTTATTTCTACCAATATATATATATATATATATATATATAAATGGCCAATCCTTCCCAGGGTGGGCGTGGCTCTGGCCCTAAGGCCAGTTCAACATCTCCTGTGGTCGGGCCCTCGAGGGCTAATGTGGAGGCGGCTTTGTCACTGGTGGCAGGACCTACAAAAAAGACCTATGCGGGGGTGGCTGCTTCTGCAGCTCCTGCTGCTCCCGCTGCCCTGTCGCCTTTCCGTCTCCTCACCAGGGCCCTCGGGGTAAAATGCTACGCTCACCCTGAGATGACTATTGAGGCCTGCGTGAAGGCTATGGCTGGGGTTGTCGGCCCCTCAGCCGTTGTCGCGGCCTCAAAAATGTATGGAAAGGCCGTGTTTTTCTTGAGGTCCGAGCGGGTGGTGCAACTCGTCCTGCAGAAGGGGCTCACTGTGGGCCAGACTTTTCTGGCGGTGGATCCTCTTGAGGCCACCGCCCAGAGGATATTTATTTCAAATGTCCCGCGCTTTTTACCATGTCAGCTCCTCCTCCCCCACCTTAATAATCTGGGGGAGGTCAGGTCGGGGGTTGCGCCAGTCCCGCTCGGCCTCAGGGACTCGGCCCTCCGCCACGTGTACTCCTTCTGGCGCCAAGTTTTCATCCACTTGGCCCGGGAGGAGTGCCTGGAGGGGGCCTTCTCGGTTAATTTTGAGGGGACCGCCTACCGGGTCTTCTGGACCGCGGAGGGCGTGCGGTGCCATGCCTTTAAGGAGGTGGGGCACATAAGAAAGAATTGCTCCACCTCCAAGGCCACGAGCCCCACCCAAGCGGCCACGGCTGGCACCACCCCTCCTCCCCCCGCCACCACTCCATCTCCCTCCCCGCAAGGGGAATTGACCCCGGCAGCAGCTGCCATCTCGGCTGCCGGTGAGGTGGGGGGAGAGCCCCCACGCCGTAAGAAGGCGCGGAGGAAGACCCGAAATTTGGAGGCGGTCCCTGAAATGCCCCAAACCCCCCAAACACCTGGAAAAACTGTCTCGGGGGAAAAAACATCATCCGGCTCCGGCGTCATGTCCGCGTGTGCTCCCGGGTCCGTGGGCGCTAAGGCGCCAAGTGCTGGGACCGGCGTCGAGGCGAGGCAGGGACAGAAGCAGAAAGAGTGCGACATGAAATTACTTTCAATTTGATGTGTGTCAGTTGTTTTGAGTGGTGAATGTCTGTCTTCTAAGTTTCACAGGAGCCGCAGTGATTAGTTGGTGTTTTTTTTTAAGCAGTAAGATGTAAAAGTAAAAAGATAAAAGCAAATTAATGCAAATGATGGAAGCCTGAAACAAAAACAGGAAATACTGGAAAAATTCAGCAGCTGGAAGGAAAAACAGGGTCAATGTTCTCAGTCTGTACGATGCTTATTCAGTTTTTTAAACAGCACCCAGCCTCGGGCTCGAACCCACGATCTTGACACTAAGGGTCTCAGGCGCTGCCGGTTGAACTAGCTGGGAACGTGCAAAGCTATTTTGTATCCCAACATGCATGGATGGTTTTGTTGCTTTCCACCTGATACCTCAGCTTGGTCGGAATTTTAAAGTGTGGAACGTAATCGGCCGACAAATGCGCCAAAGTTACGGTTCATTGCTCTCAATCATCAATAACATCATTCACATCTTCCCCTTCTTAGCTGCACCTCCTTCCACACATTTCCTCAGGATTTTCTCCAGCATTTAATATTTCCCTGTGTTGTGTCTCACTTTGAAATCAGATTTGCTTCAATATCCAACAGAAATTGAATTACAAACGTGATGGACAAACAATGGAAAACAAGTCTCTCGGTAACACAAATCCCATGGTGCTCATTTTCAGATTCACAACAGTCAGCTTTTCAATAAATGAAGGAATTTTACAGTGAAAAGAATTAGAAAGTTGATGTGACTTTTATTTGTAACTCACTCACTCGGGTATTCTGTAAAAGCTGCTCGGAGGTTTAGTGAGCAGGATATAATCTACCTGTGTTTTCCTGATCCTGTGCTCGGTGCATTGGCCTGGGTTGGAGAATCTTGTGTTCCAGGGATGGGCAGTAACCCGCTGATTGAAGCTGCAGTCGCCGCTTTCTGCTGGCAGCAGGTGATTGTAGAGTGCGGGGCCGGAATATTGCTGCCTTGCTGCTTTTCCCCGTCTCACGCACATTGGAAATGAGGAAGAGAGAAGAATTGATGGGTTCGTTTGAATCCAATAACTTCATAGATATCCAATGTGTTGCATATCGGTAAATTGTATGCCTAATTGTTTTCCCATTACATTTGAAATGAATATTCGAAAAAAAGGCACTTGCCTGGGAGCTCAATGGATAACAGTGGATCCGGCAATATTTCTGGAGTCTTGACATTCAGTTCAAGGACCCATTGACAACTAGGAATTGTGTGACAATGAAGGATAATGGGGAGTAAACAGTGATAGCTTCATCCTAGGTGGCCTCAAAACACCAGCCTTTCAGTTAACAGCTGAACGCGCTAACCGATTGCGCCATAGAGACCAATAAAAATGCAACCAGCGTGTCAGCAAGTTAAAGCTTCAGATTGCGGCGAACGGAATGACCATTGTTCTCTATCAGTTTTACTCTTCCAAAATAAAGGTTTGGACACTCATTGTGGATACATGGAAAGCATCTGATCCCACCCACTACAGACACATCCATGTCATCGGGAACCAGCTCTCCTACATCTGGTGCCATCTCCCTTCGAGCCTTTCGGTGCCTTGACTGTTACTAAGTATTCTGATTGTCCTGAAGCCGATGTTAGGTTTGAATTCCTGATGTGCAATAACGAGAATCCTTACAATGTCTCAGATCAGTTAATTTCACTGTTAACATCAGAGTCAATGTTCCAGCATCTTAAAGAAGGGAAAGGTGCCTTGACTGTCTCTGGTCAGTCAGACAGTTCACCCTTCATTCTCCCCTGATTCCGGTTCCCAAAGTCTTTCTGAAGATTCACAAAGCTGGAGACTGGGTTTTCTGTTTTGGTTCTTTCTCCAGTTTCCCATCTGCCAACTGACAATATTTTCCAAAATCTCGTCTCAATCCTCCGCCTTGCATCATGTCCAGAGATGAGGAAATTCAGTTTTGTGGAGAGTTTATGGACACCGGGATTGTCCTCTACGGAGCAAAGAAAGTTCAACGGAGATTTCACGGAGCTGTTCAAAATGACGGGGGTGGGAACAACGGGGACGAGGCGGTTTGATAGTGCAGATAGGGAGTGGCTGTTTCCACTGACGGGGATCAGTAACCAGAGGACTGAGAGTTAGGATAATTAAAGAAGGACAGACTTGCATTTTAATAGCGCTATTCCCGAACAGTGGATGTCTCAAACCACTTTCCAGCCAATTAACTACTTATTTGAAATAAAAACAGAACATGTTGGAAAACTCAGCAGGTTTCTCTCTCCACAGATGCTGTCAGACCTGTTAAGTTTTTCCGGCATTTTCTGTTTCCCTTTCCAGATTTCCGCAGTTTTGCTTTTATTGAAATGGAGCCATTGATGTAATGCAGGGAACACGGCAGCCAATCACCGCTCAGGAAACAGCCAAAACCAGGGACGTCACAATGAGCAGGCCATGTGCTGTTGGGTGAGGGATAAACACTGACCAGGCCACGTGGCTGCAACGTGAACCCACAGATTTTAATAATGGCTCTGCCCAGTTTTGAACCAGAAAACGTTTCATGTGTTAGACAAGCATGAAAATCACTGCCCCACAGAAATAGAAAACAGTGCAAAGGCTGAAAGGGCTTCACTAAAATGTAAAACGGTGACGTCATGCAGCAGCACTTTGGGTCTTTGTTTTGAAGAAATGGAATTCGGCTGTTCTCATTAGGAATGCTGGAGACAGATTGATCAACAATGTCATCATCAAATGGCACAGCGCAGTAAGAGGTCTTTCGGGCAATCATATCTCTCAGTTTTGTACAAAGTGATTTCTAGTTAATGTCAATTTCGTTGCCTCTTTCCATAACCTTTTTTTCTCCCTTTCAAGTCTTTGTCCAATTCCCTGTTGAAAACTCTGAGTTACGAAAAACAATATTGAAAGAGGTGCAGGAACCTCTGCAGTGCCCATGCTCAGTGTGTGAAAATTAACAAAGTTTCCCTGACCCAATGACATGAAGAGTTGGCTTTTGACACTTCTAACAGTTTTCAAAATTTTAAGAATAGTTGATGTCAAATCGAGTTATTAAAAAATGTTTATCCTGACTAATCATCTCCTCATTTTTCTCAGTCAATATTTACAATTTCATTACCTTTTACCAACATTTCACGCACAGTCACACAGGAAAAAAGAAATATCATTTGAAACATCGAAATAATGAAGCATTGAAAAAGGAAGTTAGCAGTAGAGATGATTTCTGATGAACTGGTGGAGCTCGTTCGCGTTTCCCAATAACCTATTCCTGCTCCTTTGCTTCTGTTCTACTTTATTGGCAATACCAGTGACCCAAGATGCTGGGTTAAGGCTCCAGTCTCTACAGAGGGCGTGGGTTCGAGTCCCACCGCTGTTAAACGTTTAAGATACCTGCCTTTTAGGATCTGCAGCTCTCCAATTTGAACCAACAGATACCAACTCACATTAAATCCAACGTAGCGTGTGGTGTTTAACTTTGATAGGAGGAATGAGGAGAGACGATATAAATATGAGTTGCTGTAGTAAAAAGGCGGTGTGTGGAATTAAAGTTGCTGAGCTGCTCTGGCAGAGTTGGCATCTGAATGACCGCTATGATTTTATACAAACTACATTCATGCCAATCTGGGGCTTGGGTTCGTGACTGAATTGTTAAGGTGACGGGTTTTGAATGCATTGAGATCTTCACAGGTGGGCTGGAACCCTGACAGCTACGCTTCTTATAATTCCTGAACTTTACAGTGTACCTGCACAATTAATTGTCGATTAAGTTGAATAAGAAACATCCAAAACCTCCAGCGTTCTCTAATTTCCATTCGTCTGCAAACATTCACAAAAGTTACAGCTAGGAATGGAACAAAAACGGAGACAGTTTGGTGTCACTCTTGCTTTCTGTGTGTTTGTCTCTCCTTAGAGACAACCCGTTGCCCTCTGTCACTCTCGGTCTATATGTCTATGTGTGTTCCTCTGTGAATGTTAGTGTGGTTCAGTTCCCTATTTATATCATCCAAACATTATTCTAAAGAGGCTCCTGTTTCCTTGAATTGGTGAAAGGCTTTGTTCAAATGTAAGTCGTTCTTTCCATATGTCAAGCTAAAGTTAACAATCATATGGAATGGTGAAGTGTATCTGTACCTTTCAGTGTCTACCCACTCTCTGTCTTTATCTGTCTCTCTTTGTCCCTGTATATCTGTCTCACTTTCTTTCACTCTCTCAGTCCCTCTGTCTGTGTCCCTATCTCTGTTGACTCTTGTGCTCTTTGTTCCCTCCATTCTCTCGCTGTCTGTGTTCAACCAAGGTTCACTGTATTTATTCCTGAATGACAGTGAACATGCTGAGAGGCTGTTTCCCCCTGGCAGGAGCGTCTAAACTGAGCTCACGTTCTCTGGATAATGTGTCAGCCATTTAGGACTGAGCGGAGGAGACATTTCTTCACTCAAAGGCTTGTGAATCTTTGGAATTCTGTAGCCTGGAGCTCTGTGGATCCTCATTCGATGAGTATATTGAAGGCTGAGGTGAATAAACTTTTGGGCTTTAAGGGAATGAAGGACTATCGGGATCGGATGGGAAATTGGTGCTGAGCTTGGGGATCTCACATGATCTTATGAAGGGGTAGCAGAGGCTCGAGGGGGCTTATGGCCAATTCCTGTTCTTTTTTTGATGTTTTTAATGTTCTGTTTCAGTGGAAACACCATCAAGGCGACGGGAAACAGCAGGTTGAGAGAGGTAGCCTGGCCAAACGGCCTCAGGCGCTGGATTCAGGTTCTATTATTTGTGAAACCACTGCCAAAGTTATAGGTGGTTTACCTGTGGGTCACTTTGAATGCTGTCTTCTGATGAAAAGTACCAGCTCATAGAGAAGGCGGGCGCGTATTGGGTTTCATTTTAACTGGGAGAAGGAGGAGAAGCAATACAAATAGTAATTGCTTATGTGAGAATGCACGGCAGTGGAAGTAGTTGAGTTGTTCTTCCAGACAGCCTGCACAGAGAAGATGGGCCGAATTCCCACCTTCTCTGCTGCAGCCATCTTATATACCAAAAATAATTAACCTATCCATAGGGCTAGTTGCCCTGGCAGACTGGTTAAGGCGATGGAGTTCAAACCCTTCGGGGTCTCCCGCTGCTCATTATTCTTGGTATTAACTCTGTGTCTACAGAGTTATCGGTTAGATTCAATCAAATCCATCCAAGCACTAAAGTATCCAAGAGGGTTTTCCTATTTCCATTCATTCACGAAAACATTCACAAAACTTGTAGTCCTAGTGGAACAAAAATGTAGCCAGGTTGGTGACATGCTTGCTTTCTGGGTATTTGTTTCTCCTTAGAAAGAAACCCTTGCCCTTTGTCCCTCTTGGTGTATATGTCTGTGTGTATCCCTCTTTGTGTGTCAATGTGCTTCAGTTCCCTGAGGGGGTGAACACGTTTTTACCATCACGAACTTTATTCACAATAGTTGTGCAGCAGCTTCATATCAAAATGTTACGGAGAAAAATATCAGGATGGAAAATGCAGGGGGTGTTTGCAATGTTTGGAAAGAGATGCAGCTAAGAAGTGGAAGATTCCGCGAGAAGTTTTCACCTCATTTAACATGAGATTTGGAACCAGATCTGGGAGATACTTGTGTCGATGTAAACAGTAAAATCTCCCCTCTTACTGATTTTACCTTGCAACACCATCTCTATAGTCAGTGCTTTGCAACTTAAAACAGCCCTTCTCTCCTTCCCTATCTTCACCTCTGTGTTTGTTCTCGATCCGTTGCGACCAGATGACATTTCCAACTCTGATGCAAAATTCGAGCCATTGATTCTGGCAACGGTTACCTGCACTTCTCGCTTTTAATCAGGAAATTATCCAGACTCATTTTAATAGTTTGCACGAGGTCAAAAAATTATCATTCTCTGACGGGGAAGCGAACATGGGTTACAGTGGTGAAAGCACCGAATCCTAATCACCAGACCATCAGCGAAGCTGCACATAAGCCTTACAACCTGGTTTATCGATGTTACCTTTTATTTTTATTTCCGACCCCTTTCACTGGAAGACACGTTTCAAACGAACATAAGAACATAAGAAGTAGCAGCAGCAGCAGCAGGAGTCAACCATTCAGCCCCTCAAGCCTGCCCCGCCATTCGGTAAAATCATGGATGATCTGCCCCAGGCCTCAACTCCTCTTTTGTGCCAACTCCTCATAGCCCTCAACTTCCCGATATTTTAAAAATCTATCTACCTCCTTTTAAATGTTTTCAGTGATCTAGTTTCCTAAACTCTCTGGGGTAGAGAATTCCAGACATTTGCTACCCTCTGAGAGAGGAAATTTCTTCGCATTTCAGTTTTAAATTAATGCTCCCTTATTCTGTAATTATGTTCCCTCGTTCGAGAATCCCCCTTGAGTGGAAACGTCTTCTTTACATTAACCTGTAAAGCCGTCTCAGAATCTTGTGGGGTCATAGGGGAGATTTTACTGTTTACACCGATACAAATATCTCCCGGATCTAGATCCAAATCTTGTATTGAATGAGAAGAAAACATCTCGCTGAATCCTTTGCTTCTTAGCTGCACCTCCTTCCAAACATTGCAAACCCTTCTTGCATCTTCCATCCTGATATTTTTCTCTGTAACATTTTGATATGAAACTGCACAACTAACGGGAATAAAGTTTGTGATGGTAAAATGTTTTCAACCTCTTGAGGAACTGAACCACATTGACACACACAGAGGAACACACCCAGACATATACACTGAGAGTGACAGAGGGTCTAAGGGGAGACAAGCACCCAGAAAGAAAACAAGACACAACCCAGCACCGTTTGTGTTCCATTTCCGACTGGAAATTTCGTGAATGTTTTCATCAATTAACGGAAATAGTTCCCGAGTTTCTGGATGGATTTGATTCAATGTAACCGATAATTAACTCTGCGTACAGAGTTAAAACCAGGAATAATGAGAAGTGGAAACTCAAATGGATTTCGACTCCATCGCCTTATCCACTCAGCTACGACGACTGGTCCTCTCGATAGGTTAATATTGTTGGTATCTGAGCACAGATGTCTGCAGCAGAGAAGGAGAGAATTCGGCCCATTGTGTCCGTGCTGGCTGTCTGGAAGACCAACCCAGCTACTTCCACTGCCGCGCATTCTCAGACAAGCAATTAATAGTTGTATTGCTTCTCCTTCTTCCAGTTAAAATGAAACCCAATACACACCTGCATTCACTTTGAGCTGGCGCCTTTTTGTCAGAAGAGAGCATTCAACGTGACCCACAGGTGAACCACCTATAACTTTGGCAGCGGATCCGCAGTGACTGGAACCTGAATCCAGCACCTGAGGCCGTTCGGCCAGGCTACCACGCTCAAACTTCAGTTTCCCATCCCCTTGATGGTATTTCCACTGAGATAGAACATTGAAATGATCAAAAATGAAACAGGAATTGGCCATTAGCCCCTTCGAGCCTCCTCCACCAGTTCATAAGTTCATGGCGGATCCGCAAACTCAACAGCAATTTCCCACCCAATCCCGATAGCCCTTCATTCCCTTAAAGACCAAAAATCTGAACATCTCAGCCTTCAATATACTCAGCGACTGAGGATCCACAGGACTCTGTGCTACAGATTTCCAAAGATTCACAAACATTTGACTGAGTAAGTGTCTCCTCACCTCAGTCCTAAACGGCTGACACATTATCTGGGGAATGTGAGCCCAGTTCTAGACGCTCCATCCGGGGGGAAAAAGCCTCTCAGCATGTTCACTGTCAAACTGGCTCAGAATGTCAGACTTTTCAATCACCTCTCATTATTCCAAACTCCAGATAGAACAGATTCATCCCACGTAATCTTCCCTCCTAGGACAACCGTCTTATCTCTGGAATCAATCCAATGAAACTTGGTTGCGCACAGATAGCGAGGGAATAGAGGGATCGAAAGGCACAAGAGTAAACAGAGATAGAAAGACACAGACAGAGAGACTGAGAGAGTGAAAGAGAACGAGCCAGGTATACATGGAGAAAGAAGGACAGGTAGAGACAGGGTGGAGTAGACACTGAAAGGAACAGATACATTTCACCATTCCATATGATTGTTAACTTAGATTGACAGACAGAAAGAAAGACTTACATTTAAACAGAGCCTTTCACCAACTCAGGCCAACGGGAGGCGCTTTAGAGCAAATTAAATCCCTTTGAAGTGTAGTCACTGTTGCATTCTAATTACAAATGGAATTTGATAAAAATGCTGCTTCAGCAGATGACAAAATCCAATCTTAAGAATTCCATCTCAATGTAGAATCTTTCTTTCTATATCTATGAACATTTCATTGCTTGTTTGATGCAGGTTCAGCAGATGTAAATCTGCAGCTAAGTGAATAAATTTAACCTCGAATCCCTGACGAAACAGGGAAAAAGCAACCCATTTCTATCAGGTCATCTCTCAGCCTTCTCTTTTCTAGGGAAAAAAGCTTCAGGCTGTTCAGACTTTCCTGATGATTGTAATCTATCCATTCCTGGAACATTTGTGATTGAACTTTTATGTTCCTTTTCCTTCTGACACCTGACAACAGTAGAAAAAGTTCCTAATGTCTGAGGGATTTCAGTTTGGACTATCTGTATTTAAAAACTTATTCTCTCGATGTGTCCATTGCCTTGCCCACTCAACCACAAGGACTCAGTGCCTACCTGTTAAATGTTGCTCAGTGAAAATTTCGATCATCCTCCACTTTGCACCACCCCGACCCTTAGAAGCTGAGAAGTCTCCAGTCAAAAAAAGGAACGAAAACTCCCCTTGTATCTTTTAAATCTGCTCTTTTTGTTCTATGTATCATCTTAACATGAAGCCACACAACTAACGTGAATAATGTTTGATTGGTAAAAACGAGGAACTGAACCACATTGACACACACAGACGAACACACATAGACATATACACCGAGACTGACAGAGTGCAAGGGATTATCTCTAAGGAGAGGCAAACATCCACAAAGCAAGAATGACACCAACCTGGCTCCGTTTTTGTTCCATTTCTAGCTGTAACTTTTGTGAATGCTTGGAGACGAATGAAAATTAGAGAACACTGGAGATTTTGGGTGTTTTTTTATTCAACTTAATCGATCATTAATTGTGCAGGTGCTCTGTAATATTTAGAGATGATAGGGAGCAGAGTTGGCAGGATTCCAGCCTACATTTGGAGATCCCAATGGATTCAAGACCCTTCACCTTAACAACTGAGTCACGGATACCAGCCCCAGATTTGCATTAATGTTGTTTTTATAGAATCATAGACGGCTACATCAGATGATCTTTCAGCATGTCGTCTCTCTGGAAGAGCAACTCAACAACTGCAATTCCACATCCCGCCTTTTCCCTTCAGCAATTCATATTGAAATTGTCTCTCCTCGTTCTTCCTATCAGAGTAAAACACCACACACTACGCTGGATTTAATGTGAGCTGGTACCTGTTGGTTCTAATGGGGCAGCTGCAGACCACAAAAGGGAGACACGACTTACCAGTGGTGGGATTTGAACTCACACAACCGTGGAGACTATAGCCTAAATCCAAAGCCTTAGACCACTCGGCCACAGTACCACATTGTGCACTATTGGTCATTGCTTCCTTTACTGGTGTTGCCACCAAAATAGAACAGAAGCAATGGAGCGGGGGTAGGTCATTGGGAAACTTGAAACAGCTCGTCAGTTAATCAGATCATCCTGCACTTTGTAACATACAGAAATCGTCTCTGATTTCACTTAATAAGGAATTCCTGTTCATTTTGACAGTTCACACAGTGGAAAGGGAAAGGTTTTCCCTGGCCGGAAATTGAACCTGGGCTGTGACAGTGAAAGCACCAAATTCAGAGCACTAAATTCTCCACCTTCTATTGACTCAGTTTGACCGTTGACATTGTTGGAGGAATGGAGAACTGGGGATCACCCATGAAAGCAGCAAAGTTTAAAAGCAATAGCATCCAGCAAGCAGCTCCAACTCACAACCCTCAGATCAAGCGCCACAGATGCTGCCAAGCGATAATTTAAGCGTCCACTTGCTCTATTCTCCAACATGCAGACTGACAAATATGTTCCATTTGGAGCCTCAGTTTGTTCTGAAATTCAAAGTGTAGAAGGTAATCGATTTATAAAAGTCCGAAGGTTGCAATGCTTTCCTCTCAAACATCAGTAACATCATTCAACATAGAACCACAGAATTATAGAAATGTTACGGTGAAAAAAGAGGCCATTCAGCCCATCATGTCTTCGCCAGCCAAAAAGGAGAAAAAAGAAACCAGCCACTCAGTATATTCCCACTTTCTGGCACCTGGTCCATAGCCTTGCAGGTTACAGCACTTCAGGTGATGATGCATGAACATTTAAAAATAATTTGAGTGTTTCAGCCTCAGCCACAAACTTAGGCAGTGAATTCCAAAAGTCCTCCATTATCTGGATGAAAATGTTTTCCATTTTAACTTTTCATTCACGGGATGTGGGCCTCGCTGTCTGGACCAGCATTTATTGCCCATCCATATTTGCCTTTGAAAAGGTGGTGGTGAGCTGCCTTCTTGAACCACTGCAGTCCATGTGGTGTAGGTACACCCACAGTGCTGCTAAGTAGGGAGATCCAGGATTCTGACTCAGCGACAGTGAAGGAATGGCAATAAATTTCTAAGTCAGGATGGTGAGTGACTTGGAGGGAAACTTCCAGTTGGTGGTGTTCCCATCGAACTGCAGCCCTTGTCCTTCTAGATCGTAATGGTCATGGCTTTGGAAGTTGCTGCTTAAGGAGCATTGGTGAATTGCTGCAGTGCACCTTGCAGATGGTACACACTGCTGCTACTGTGCCTCGGCGGTGGAGGGAAGGAAAGTTTGTGGAAGTTGTGCCAATCAAGCGGGCTGCTTTGTCCAAGGTGCCAAGCTTTGTGAGTATTGTTGGAGCTGCACTCATCCATGCGAATGCAGAGCAGTCCATCATACACCCCTGACTTGTGATTTGTAGATGGTAGTCAGGTTTTGGGGTGTCTGGAGGTGAGCTACTCGTCGCAGGATTCATAGCTTCTGAACTGGTGTTGTACCCATAGTATTTTTTTGGCTATTCCAATCAGTTTCTCGTCAATGGCAACCTCCAGGATATTGATAGAGGTGGATTCAGTGATGGTCATGGCATTGAACGTCAAGGGGTGATGGTCAGATTCTCTCTTGTTGGAGATAGCCATTGCCTGGCTGTGGTATGGTACGATGGCTGATCTGGGTGTGGTCTCAACGCCACTTTCCTGTCTGGACCTTTTAATCTTTGATTCCCTTGTCTTTCAAAAATCTGTCTAATTCTGCCTTGAGTAAATTCAATGACCAAACTTCCATTGCTTTCAGGGGAAAATAATTCCACAGGCTGATGATCCTTCGAGATAAAAAAAATCTCCTCAACTCCATCTGAAAAGGAAGGCTTCTTCCTCTTCTGGAAACTAACTCACCTGGCCTCACACCCCCGTCTTTTCCCTGAGGACCTGCATTTTCTGTCCAATTCTCTTTTGAAATCCGAGATTGAATCTGCCTCCCCAACACTCTCAGGTGGAGCCTTCCAGATCCTAACCATTCACTGTGTAACAGAGAAACCCCTTTAGATTTATCGGCTTCAGGACAATCAGAATACTTGTTAACAGATAAACACAAAAAGGCTCGAAGGGTGACGGCACCGATTGTAGGAGAGCTGGTTCCCAGTGACATGGATATGTCTGCAGTGGATAGGACTGGGAAGACTATAACTGATAGAGAATATTTGTCATAAAACAAAAACAGAAACAGAAATACCTGGAAAAACTCAGCAGATGTGGCAGCATTGGCGGAGAAGAGTACAGTTGACGTTTCGAGTCCTCATGACCATTCAACAGCCCTAAGTAAAAATAGGAGAGGGGTGAAATATAAGCCGGTTTAAGTGAAGGGGTGGGGGGGGGGGGGGGTGTGGGGAGGGGGTGTGGGGAGGAGGGCGGTGGTTGTTGGGACAAGCAAGCAGTGATAGGAGGAGATAACCAAAAGATGCCACAGACAAAAGAACAAATAGGCGTTGAAGGTGGTGATATTATCTAAAGGAATGTGCTAATTAAGAGTGGATTGCAGGACACGCAAGGTACAGATAGCTCTAGTGGGGGTGGGTGAAATAAGACTAAAAGCACATAAAAGGTATAGATAAATGATGGGTGGAATACATTTAAAAATAATGGAAATAGGTGGCAAAAGAAAAATCTATATAGATAATTGGAAAAAAGCAAAAAGGAAGGGGGGAGAAATGGAAAGGGGGTGGGGGTTGAGGAGGGAGTGCAAGATGTAAAATTATTAAACTCAATATTCAGTCCAGAAGGCTGTAAAGTGCCTAGTTGGAAGATGAGGTGCTGTTCCTCCAGTTTGCATTGAGCTTCACTGGAACAATGCAGCAAGCCAAGGATAGACAAGTGGGCATGAGAGTAGGGTGGAGTGTTAAAATGGCAAGTGACAGGGAGATCTGGGTGATGCTTATGGACAGACTGGATGTATTCTGCAAAGCGATCATTCAGTGTGTGTTTCATCTCTCTAATGTAAAGGAAACCGCATTGGGAGCAACGAATGCAGTAGACAAAGTTGAGGGAAGTGCAAGTGAAATGCTGCTTCACTTGAAAGGAATTTTTGGCACTTGGACAGTGAGGAGAGAGGAATTGAAGGGGCAAGTGTTGCATATCTTGCGTTCGCATGCAGAGGTGCCATAAGAGGCAGTTGACGAGCAGGGGGTGATGGAGGAGTGGATCAGGGTGTCCTGGAGGGAATGGCCCCTACGGAATGCCGCCGGGGGGTGAAGGGCAGATGTGTTTGGTGGTAGCATCATGCTGGAGTTGGTGGAAATGGCGAAGGATGATCCTTTGAATGCAGAGGCTGGTGGGATGATAAGTGAGGACAAGGGGGACCCTATCATGTTTCTGGGAGGGAGGAGAAGGCATGAGGGCGGATGTGCGGGAGATGGGCCGGTCATGGTTGAGGGCCCTGTCAACGACCGTGGGTGGAAAACCTCAGTTAAGGAAGAACGAGGACACGTCTGAGGAACTGTTTTTGAAGGTAGCATCATCAGAACAATTGCGACTGAGGCAAAGGAGTTGTGAGAATGGGATGGAGTTCTTACAGGGAGTGGGGTGAGAGGAGCTGTAGTCGAGGTAGCTGTGGGAGTCGGTAGGCTTATAATGGATATTGGTGGACAGTCTATCACCAGAGATTGAGACAGAGAGGTCAAGGGAGGGAAGGGAAGTGTCAGAGATGGACCATGTGAAAATGATGGAGGGGTGGAGATTGGAAGGAAAATTAATAAATTCTTCCAGGTCCCAACGAGTGCATGAGGCAGCACCAAAGTAATCATCGATGTACCGGAGAAAGAGATGTGGGAGGAGGCAGGAATAGGACAGGAACAAGGAATGTTCCACATACCCCATAGAGAGACAGGAATAGCTGGGGCCCATGCGGGTACCCATAGCCACACCTTTTATTTGGAGGAAGTGAGAGGAGTTAAAGGAGAAATTGTTCAGCGTGAGAACAAGTTCAGCCTGATGGAGGAGAATAGTGGTGGATGGGGATTGTTCGAGCCATTGTTCGAGGAAGAAGCAGAGAGCCCTCAGACCATCCTGGTGGGGGATGGAGGTGTAGAGGGATTGGACGTCCATGGTGAAGAGGAGGCGGTTGGGGCCAGGGAACTGGAAATTGTTGATGTGACGTAAGGTGTCAGAGGAATCATGGATGTAGGTGGGAAGGGACTGGGCAAGGGGAGAGAGAAGGGAGTCAAGATAATGAGAAATGAGTTCCATGGGGCAGGAACTGGCTGACATGATCAGTCTGCTGGGAGAGTCCTGTTTGTGGATTTTGGGTAGGAGGTAGAGGCAGGCCATCTGAGGTTGGGCGACTATCAGGTTGGAAGCTGTGGAAGGAAGATCTCCAGAGGAGATGATGTCAGTGACAGTCCTGGAAATAATGGTTTGCTATTCAGTGGTGGGGTCATGGTTCAGGGCGAGGTAGGAGGGAGTGTTTGCGAGTTGACGCTCAGCCTCTGTGAGGTAGAGGTCAGTGCACCAGACAACAACAGCACCACCCTTGTCAGCAGGTTTTATGACAATGTTAGTGTTGGACCTGAGGGAACGGAATGCAGTAAGTTCAGAGAGAGACAGATTAGAATGGGTGACAGGAGCAGAGAAATTGAGATGACTAATGTCACGCCGACAGTTCTCAATGAAAAGATCAAGAAAAGATCAGAAACCAGAGGGACGGGTCCAGGTGGAGGGAGAATATTGGAGGTGGGTAAAAGGATCCGTTGAATGGGGAGAGGACTCCTGCCCAAAAGAAGTGAGCACAGAGACGAAGGCAGCGGAAGAAGAGTTCAGCATCTTGCTGACCCCGAAATTCATTGAGATGAGGGCAAAAGGGTATGCAATTAAGGCCTTTGCTGAGCACTGAACGTTCAGCGTCGGAGAGGGAAAGGTAAAGAGTATAGTGAATACCAGGCCGGGCCTGTGATTGGAAGATGGAAAGATGGGGTGGGGACAGAGGGACAGGCAGGGGTGGAGGGTCCTGGATGGGTGTTGGTGTCGATGAGTTGTTGGAGCGTGCATTCCTTAGCACTTGAGAGAAAGAGAAAAAGTATTTTGTTGAGGTGTCGGATGAGACAAAGAATAAAATGAAACTGGGGCACGCGCAGCTTTGAAAGAGGGTGTGGCGGTGCTGCTGGAGGGAGAAGTCGAGTGTGTTCATAAGGCAAGCACATGGCACTTAGTGTGGATCTCAGAATTCGACGGGATCAGCAATCCGAGGAATGTTGTATGTCCCGGAGATACCTGTAATCTTGGGTGCGTTCGAAACATGAGGGATGGAATTTCAGTTGAAATCCACGTGGGGTAATTCGGAGACAGAGACATTCACTGAGAAAGGAAATATGGCAGTGAAAGCGGGTTTTAGTAACCACTTGTCAAGCACCAGGAGAGAAATGGAAAGCAATGAAGCTGAACAAGGCAAAAGAGAGATCGGAAAATCCAGACAGACAGTAGTACAAAACTTCTTCAAGGTAGGCATTTCTTGAAGAGAAGTGGCAGTCAATTAAACACAGATAAAAACAAAAAACATCAAAAAAATACATTAGTCGTCTCAATTTCTCTGCTCATCTCATCCATTCTAACCTGTCTCTCTCTGAACTTACTGCACTCCATTCTCTCAGGTCCAACCCTAACACTGTCATCAAACCCGCTGGCAAAGGTGATGCTGTTGTTGTCTGGCGCACTGACCTCACAGAGGCTGAGCGTCAACTCACAGACACTTCCTCCTACCTCTTCCTGAACCATGACCCCACCACTGAACATCAAGCCATTGTTTCCAGGACTGTCACTGACCACATCTCCTCTGGAGATCTTCCTGCCACAGCTTCCAAACTGATAGTCTCCCAACCTTGGATGGCCCACTTCTACCTCCTAACCAATATCCGCAAACAGCACTGTCCCAGCAGACCGATCATGTCAGCCTGTTCCTGCCCCAGGAACTTATTTCTCACTATCTTGACTCCCTTCTCTCTCCCCTTGTCCAGTCCCTTCCCACCTACATCCATGATTCTTCTGACACCTTACGTCACATCAACAATTTCCAGTTCCCTAGCCCCAACCTCCTCTTCACCATGGACGTCCAATCCCTCTACACCTCCATCCCCCTCTGGGATGGTCTGAGGGCTCTCTGCTTCTTCCTCGAACAGAGGCCCGAACAATCCCCATCCGCCACTACTCTCCTCCGTCTGGCTGAACTTGTTCTCACATTGAACAATTTCTCCTTTAACTCCTCTCACTTCCTCCAAATAAAAGGTGTGGCTATGGGTACCCGCATGGGCTATCTCTTTATGGGGTGTGTGGAATATTTCTTGTTCCAGTCCTATTCCGGCCCCTCACACAACTCTTTCTCTGGTACATCGATGATTATTTTGGTGCTCCCTCATGCTCTCGTCGGGACCTGGAAAAAAAATATTAATTTTGCTTTCAATCTCCACCCCTCCATCATTTTCACATGGTCCATCTCTGACGTTTTCCTTCCCTTCCTTGACCTGTCTGTCTCAATTTCTGGTGATAGACTGTCCACCAATATCCATTACAAACCTATCAACTCCCACAGCTACCTCGACTACAGCTTCTCACACTCCACTTCCTGTAAGACCTCCATCCCATTCTTTCAGTTCCTTCACCTCCGTCGCATCTGTTCTGATGATGCTACCTTCAAAAACATTTCCTCTGACATG
Source organism: Isurus oxyrinchus (assembly GCA_026770705.1). Lineage (NCBI taxonomy): Eukaryota > Metazoa > Chordata > Chondrichthyes > Lamniformes > Lamnidae > Isurus > Isurus oxyrinchus. The sequence continues at coordinate 2,018,687 of JANJGN010000026.1, read as the reverse complement.
TCCTCTTTCTTTCTTAACCGAGGTTTTCCACATGGTAGTTGACAGGGCCCTCAACCATGTTCTGCCCATCTACCATGTATCCGCCCTCACGCCTTCTCCTCCCTCCCTGAAACATGATATGGCCCCCCTTGTCCTCACTTATCACCCCAACAGCCTCCGCATTCAAAGGATCATCCTCCGCCATTTCCGCCAACTCCAGCATGATGCCACAACCAAACATATCTTCCCTTCACTCCCCCTGGTGGCATTCCACAGTGATCGTTCCCTCGGTGACACCCTGGTCCACTCCTCCATCACCCCCGACTCCTCAACCCCCTCCCACGGCACCTCCCCATGCGAACGCAAGATATGCAACTCCTGTCCCTTCACCTCCTCTCTCCTCACCATCCAAGGGCCCAAACATTCCTTTCAAGTGAAGCAGCATTTCACTTGCACTTCCCTCAACTTAGTCTACTGCATTCATTGCTCTCAATGCGGTTTCTTCTACATTGGAGAGACCAAACGCAGACTGGGCAACTGCTTTGCAGAACACCTTCGGTCTGTCTGCAAGCATTACCCATACCTCCCTGTCGCTTGCCATTTTGACAATCCACCCTGCTGTCTTGTCCACATATCTGTCCTTGGCTTGCTGCATTGTTCCAGTGAAGTTCAACGTAAACTGGAGGAACAACACCTCATCTTCCGACTAGGCACTTTACAGCCTTCCGGACTGAATATTGAGTTCAATAATTTTAGATCGTGAACTTCCTCCTCTATCCCCACCTGCTTTCCCTTTCTTCCCCCTCCTTTTTGTTTTTTCCAATAATTTATATAGATTCTTCTTTAGCCACCTATTTATATTATTTTTAAATGTATTCCACCCATCATTTATGTATACTTTTTTTGCCCTTTTAGTCTTATTTCACCCCACCCCCACTAGAGCTATCTGTACCATGCTTGTCCTGCAATCCACGCTTAATTAGCACTTTCTTTTAGATAATATAACCATCTTCAACACCTCTTTGTTCTTTTGTCTGTGACATATTTTGGTTATCTCCTCCTATCACTGCTTGCTTGTCCCAACAGCCACCACCCCCAACCTTCTACCCACCCCTCCCCCCACCCCGCCCTTAACCCAGCTTATATTTCATCCCTCTCCTATTTTCACCTAGCTCTGTTGAAGGGTCATGAGGACTCGAAACTTCAACTGTACTCTTCTCTGCCGATGCTGCCAGACATGCTGAGTTTTTCCAGATATTTCTGTTTCTGTTTTTGTTTTGGATTTCCAGCCGACGCAGTTTTTTGTTTTTATCTCTGAGAATATTTGTCATTCAAGTTGTGGCAACCTGAAGCTTTCACTCACTGCGCTATTGGTTTAGGATGTCTTACAGTATGCTGGTTTGTTCCTCAAGTCTCTGTGGTGCAATTGCTAAGTATGTTTGGCTGGTTAGCAGGAAGGTTGGTGGTTTGAGACCACCCAGGGGTGCAACTATCACTCTTTTCATTAACTCTCTGGTTCCTTCTGGGGCCCCGAAACCACAGGAAAATCCACCATTCTCCCACCTTCACGTTGCAAACACGGCACCCACGTCAAACTTTGTTTATGGATATTCACTTAAGGAAAGTAAGATCATGTACTCCCATCTAAATCAGTAGAGATCGATGAGGCTTTTGGTTTGAAACAAACCCATCAATCATTCGCCCTTCCTCAGCTCCACAGTGAGTGAGACAGGAAAAAGTAGCAAAATTCAAGAGCCGCGGACTCTCCAATCACCCGCAGCCAGCGGAAACATCATCTTATTTTGCTGAACATAATATTCAGAAATAGTGAAAAGCGAATTTAATGTGGCTGCAAGATCCTGCATTCAGGTCACGTTCAACAACAAACAGAAATGGGGATGATGTAACTTTTCCACACAGTTGGGTGACAATGTTTTCCCCGAGCATCAAATGGGGTAACTTGCAAACGTGAAATGAGTGGGGTAACCACAATGTTACAGGAAAACTTCCCTCCCTGGATCCAATGGAGCTGTCTGGAATGATAAACAGTGACGTCATGTAGCTACACTTTGGGTCTTTGTTTTGAAGAAATGGAATTCGGCTGTTCTCATTAGGAATGCTGGAGACAGACTGATCAACAATGTCAGCATCAATGGCACAATGCAGTAAGAAGACCTTACACCCATTCTATTTTAACCAGCCTTTTACAAACAGCTTGCCAATTAGTCCCGATTTCCTTCTCTATTTCCATGAATCAGAATCTTCTCCCCTTCAACCATTACCAAATTCCCTTTTGAAGAAAGAGTTTCTGCAGAATCCATGCAGTTTCCCTTAATGAACATTTCCCTTGCCCAGTGAAGTGAAGAATTTGACTGGGTTCCTTCTGCAGTTTTCGATACAAACAGTAGTTAATTATGCAATTCATTTCATAGCGAACTGACAAAAGGCTTTTATTCTGATCCGACATGTCCTCAGTACTTTCAGTCATGATGACCATGAAACTATCATTGATTGCCATACAAACCCATGTGGTTCACCAGTCCTTTAGGGAATTCAATCGGTTGTCCTTACCTGGTCTGACCAACCCATGACTCCAGACACGCAGTGATGTGGTTGATTCTCAACTGCCCTCTGAAATGCTTTAACAAGTTACACAGTTGAAGGGAAATTCGGGATGGACAACAAATGCTGGCCAGTGATGCTCATGAAAAAATGAAGATCCATGATGAAGAGCGATACAAAGTGATTTTCTACCATCTCTCCCACTCCCTCATGTTCAATCACAGTATCAGTTGCATCTATCTTGAGGGTGACCCTAGTCTTTAGATCACACTGATAGTCATCTTTCAGTCAGTAAGTAACTGTGAATTTGCATTTGTAAACTCATTAATTTCTGTTGTTAACTAAAGCAACTGCTAGTTTTTGTGCCTAGTCAGTTTCATCACTCTTGAATTTGGGGGGGGAGGGGGGGAGCTTTTTGAGGCTTGGCGGAGGGCAGATTTAATGTGGCGGTGAGATACTATATTCAATTAATACTCAACAACAAATGTGAATTATGGAACTTTCCCTCACACTTAGATGTGTAAATCTCGATAATGTTTCTACCCATTTCAAGACAGGGGACCTTTTGCATGTACTTAGTAACCACTGCACTACAGAAACAATGGGCAGAACCACATGGACTGACTTAGAATATCAAACCGTTCTGTCTTACTGCACTTCCGAGCCCTGTTTTGTGGAAGTACAATTCAGCTGAAAAACACAGCCATGCGGCAGAGAAATTGACCTGACATTAGAATCATAAAATAACAGAGTACATCAACAGGTTATTCAACACTTCACACATGTGTGAACTATCTTATTGAAATTCATCTTATTTATTGTCTCTTTCTCATAACCATGCCTTTTGGACAAAATCAGTCAAAGCCTGGAGAAGTGCCAATGTCACATACCTGTGAGATAATGTATTCAGCTATTATTTGGCAACAAACGGGAATTGTGCAACTTCTCACAATTAAATGACTCAATTTTGATAAAGTTTCCGTCAGTTTTCGAACCAGCGACCTTGCACATGTGAAGAAACTATTTTTTTCTCTAATCATTTATAGGATATGGACATCGCTGGCGAGACCACTACTCTACAGAAATAATTTGTGAGAAAAAGCCAAAGGGACTTGTATGGAATGTCAAACTGTGTAGACCTGCTGCATTGCAAGATCCTGTTTTACAGGAATAGAATTAAAGTGGGACATTTTGGAATGCTGCAGAGAAATTGATCGAATTGTAAATTGACACAGCTCATTAGGAGGCCATTCGACCCATCAGTTCCAATATCATTCTCTTCCTTCATAACCCTGCAGTTTTATTTTCCATTTCAAATAATTGCCCAATACTCTTTTGAAAACTCTAGTTGAAGAAAACCAATATTAAAGAGATGCAGGAGCTTCTGCAGTGTCCATGCTCAGTGTGTGAAAATTAACAAAGTTTCCCTGATCCAATTACACGGAAAGTTGGGCTGGGGATTATATATGGTCTTCAAAATAAAAAGAAATAATTAGAATAAAGAGTACTCCTCATTCGATATCTACAATCTAATTTCTCTTACTGTGCAACCTGTTACAGAGGCTGTTATGGAAAAGAGGCTTACAGCAGCTACACGAAGCCCTGGTTAGATCACACTTGGAAGACTGTGTGTAGTCCTGGGAACGGCTCCTTTTCAAGGATCAATATTGTTTTGCAGTATTGTCCAACCCATCACCAATTTTCCAAGGAACTTGGTTTTATCAGTTAAACCACAGGCTCCAGCGAGAGTTGAATTCACGAACCCTGGTTTACAAGACCAGTGCTATAACCACTGAGCTATGGAGCCAAATGCCATACCGAGTGCACAGAAAGTCGACCATATTCAGTAGACGAGGACCAGGATAACATTTCAGGTAGATGACATTTGATAGACCTGGAAGTATCTGAGAGGGAGAACAGGGAGTTAAAAGATGCGACATGAAAGAGGCAGAATTTGATGTGTCAGTTACTTTCAGTGATGAATTTCTGCCATGTGTCGCCTTGTCAGTTTCACACGGATGAGGTTGGCGGCACGTGGTTAAAATGAGGAATAATATGAACTGTAGTCAGCAGGATTCAAACCTTCAAGGGGAGATCCCAATGGATTTCAAATCCATCACCTTAAACATTGAGTTATGACCAACAGCTGCTCCGAGTTCAAAGGTGTTCTTAACAAATCAGAGATGGCGAAAAAGTAAATCACTCGGCCCATCGCACCTGTGCTGGCTCTTTCGAATAACAACTCACCCAACTCCACACACCTGACTTTCCCCCGCAGCCATTTATATTTGTATTGCATCTCCTTCTTCCTGTCAAAATAAAGGATCATAAACCCCCTGCATCAAACTAGAATCCCCTCTTGTACACCAAAAGGAAATTCCTAAAGTGCTTGAAAGGGGGATTTTGACTGAAACTGTGGCAGCGCTGGGATTCGGACTATCTCCTATATTCACAAAAAAACAAGTATCTGTTGGATTGCGCTGGGTGACAGCTGAGGTGGCAATTTTTTGTTATTTATTTTACTTTGTTTGCCACTGAAGGACCCAGTGACAGCCCGGAACTGTCTGACAATGAATGATGTTCCAGCTAACCGCAATCGCTGTTGTCATTGGCTGTGGAAGTCATTTGCGTTCGATACAAACGTGTCATTTTTGTGGGAGAAACGTGTCTCTGGTGAACGAGGTCTGGAAGGAGAATAAAAGGCACAGGTAGCACAGATCAGCCGGTTGTGAGGTTTGCAAACAGTTTCTCTGGTGCAGTGGTGATTAGGAATTGGCGCTTTCGCTGCTGTGGTTCTAGATATAATTTTTGACATAAACATAATTTATTTATGCAATTGATTTCATAGCGAATTTAAAACAACACATTTTTTCTTCTCAAGTTACCCTCGTTATTTATTGGCTGAGACCCACAGTCTGATTCAATGTGCTCTCTAAATAGGGGAGCTGGATTCAGATTCTAGTCTCTGGCGTAGTGGGTCCGAATCCCGCGGCTGCCAAAGTTTCAGATGCTTCCCACTTTCTGGCATTTTAGGAGTTCCGTTTGGGTGGACAAGAGACAACTCCAGTTTAATGCCGGCCAGGAGAGCGGGAGTGGAGTGGGGGGGAATGAAGGGGCGTGCGGATTGCGGTCCTTTATTTTGTTTGGAAGAACGGGGAGAGGCAATACAAATTGCTGTGGGGGAAAGGCGGGTTTGTGGAATTGGTTGAGTTACTCTTCCAGAGAGCCAGCACATGCACACTGGGCCGAGTGACTTACTTTGTCACCATCTCTGATTTGATATGAGCGTGCTTGGACTATGGATGTGCTGTTAGTCGGGGACAAATGTTTGAAGCGATGGTTTCAAGATCTATAGGGCCTTCCCAATGTAGGTTGCAATTCTGCTGACTGTGGTGCTTATTATTCCCGATTTTAACCAGGTACCAACAGGATTAATTATCGGGTAAATAGAATAAAACAAAAACACCCGCGCTTTCTTATTTAAATTAATCTGTATGGATTCACGAAATTTGCAGTCAGAAATGGCACAAACTGAGCAAGTTGATGACAACCTTGCTTTCTGGGTGTTTGTCTCTCCTCAGCCATCTGTCACTCTCGGTGTATATGCCTGTGTGTGTTTCTCTGTCTGTGTCAAAGTGGTTCCGTTCCCCATTTTTCACAATCCATACTTCATTCATTAGTTGTGTGGCTCATATTAAAATCCGAGAGAGAAAATAAAAATAGATTTAAAAGATTGAAGAGGAATTTTTTTCTGTATTTTTTTTGAGTGGAAACTGTTCAACTACTAAGTGTCTATACTACAAAGTGGAAGGTGATTGAAATTTTCACCGAGAACATTTAAACAGACATTCACCGGGTCCTTGTGGTCGAGGGTTTAAGGAAATGGACGCTGGAGAGAGATAATTTGTAAATACAAATAGTCCAAACTCATATCCCTCGGACATTAGGAACTATATTTCTTCTCGAAGCTGTTCCACATGTGACATTTGCAGCTCTGATGTGAAACTTCAACTCTCACTCCACTGATTCGGGTGGAGCTGTTGTGTATTTCGTTTTTCAATCAATAAGTAAATCAGGCTTGTTTTAACAGTTTGTACCAGATCAATAAACCTGCATTCTCTGATCAGGAAACGACCCTGGACCGCGGCAGCACAAGGGCCGAATCCTCACCTCTAAATCACGAGGAAAGTTGTCTATAAATTTTGCAACGTGCTTTATCTGCGCCACATCTGCCATTTCTTCAGACAATTTCACCAGAGACAAAACAAAAACAGAATTACCTGGAAAAACTCAGCAGGTCTGGCAGCATCGACGGTGAAGAAAAGAGTTGACGTTTCGAGTCCTCATGACCCTTCGACAGAGCTTGAGTTCAAGTCCAAGAAAGAGTTGAAATATAACACACCTGGTTTAAGGTGTGTGTGTGTTGCAGGGGGGGGGGGGGGGTAGAGAGAGAAGTGGAAGGGGTTGGTGTGGTTGTAGGGACAAACAAGCAGTGATAGAAGCAGATCATCAAAAGATGTCACCAACAATAGAACAAAAGAACACATAGGTGTTAAAGTTGGTGATATTATCTAAAAGAATGTGCTAATTAAGAATGGATGGTAGGGCACTCAAGGTATAGCTCTAGTGGGGGTGGGGAGAGCATAAAAGATTTTAAAATATTTAAAAATAATGGAAATAGGTGGGAAAAGAAAAATCTATATAATTTATTGGGAAAAAAAAACAAAAGGAAGGGGGAAGCAGAAAGGGGGTGGGGGAGAGGCCATTCACCTGTGCAAAGGGCTTTATTCAGTTTGCCCACATGTTAACACTCCATCTTTAAAGATTCAAAGGATTTGATTCACAATCAGAGGATTGCTACTGGCAAAGGACAGTTTAAAAGCCACCAACTCACTCCATCTGCTGAGATTCCGCTGAGTTCAGATCCAGCTCTAGGGGTTTGTTCTGCTGTTCATTGCATTCAGGAGAGAATTATAGCGGAGCCCAGAGCAATTTGGTCACTGTATCAATTGATTCAACAATTTTATGCCTTGCCCTAATGGCATCCATTGTATCTGATTACAGGACATAGGTTTATATCCTACATTTTCGGCCTTCAATGGCGGAGCGCTCACCCAGCATTGACTGCGGGACAGAATGTGCCCTATTCTCACGACTGCAATTCCCCGCACATTTCATGAGCATGCGCAGTGCTGGTCTGTGACCGAGGCTGCTCAGAGCGGGTGAGAGAATGTCGAGCGGAGCAAACTAACAGAGTTAGTGGGTGTGTGAGGAGGAATGGCGCCAGCGGAGTGGGCAGGGAGGCCTCATAAAGACACAGTGCAGGTTGAATACCGTAATTAACAAGGTACGGGGTTTGCGGTTGCAGAAAACGGGCCGAAAAATTCTGTTTTTTTTCCTCTTCGCCAGGCCCGGGGTAACGGCCGCCATCTTTATAGGGGGCAATGTGCAGCAGGGCGCATGCGCCGTCATCCAGGTCCAGGAGCAGGAGGAGAGAATGTTGTGAATTTCTATCCTGGACTGACAGGGATGGATTTTGGAATAAAAACAAAAATCTGCCGATGCTGGAAATCCAAAACATTTTCTTCTCCGACGATGCTGCCAGACCTGCTGAGTTTTTCCAGGTAATTCTGTTTTTGTTTTGGATTTTGGAAACTCCTTTTACAGGAGGTTAGAAGGGGAGGATTTACACACAGCAAACTCAGACCAAGAGAATGCCTGTCTCTTTATGGGGTATGTGGAACATGCCTTGTTCCAGTCCTACTCCGGCCCCCTCCCACAACTCTTTCTCCAGTACATCAATGATTACTTCGGTGCTGCTTCATGCTCTCGTCGGGACTTGGAAAAATTTATTAATTTTGCTTCCAATCTCCACCCCTCCATCATTTTCACGTGGTCCATCTCTGACACTTCCCTTCCCTTCCCTTCCTTGACCTCTCTGTCTCAATCTCTGGTGATAGACTGTCCACCAATATCCATTACAAGCCTACCGACTCCCACAGCTACCTTGACTACAGCTCCTCACACCCCGCTTCCTGTAAGGACTCCATCCCATTCTCTCAGTTCCTTCGCCTCGGTCGCATCTGTTCCGATGATGCTACCTTCAAAAACAGTTCCTCTGACATGTCCTCCTCCTTCCTTAACCGAGGTTTTCCACCCACTGAATAAAGCCCTTTGTACAGGTGAATGGCCTCTCCCCCACCCCCTTTCTGCTTCCCCCTTCCTTTTGTTTTTTTTTCCAATAAATTATATAGATTTTTCTTTTCCCACCTATTTCCATTATTTTTAAATATTTTAAAATCTTTTATGCTCTCCCCACCCCCACTAGAGCTATACCTTGAGTGCCCTACCATCCATTCTTAATTAGTACATTCTTTTAGATAATATCACCAACTTTAACACCTATGTGTTCTTTTGTTCTGTTGTTGGTGACATCTTTTGATGATCTGCTTCTATCACTGCTTGTTTGCCCCTACAACCACACCAACCCCCTCCACTTCTCTCTCTCTCTCTCTCCAGCCCCCCCCCCCCCCCCCCCAATACACACACACACACACACACACACACACACACACACACACCTTAAACCAGCTTATATTTCAACTCTTTCTTGGACTCGAACTCAGGTTCTGTCGAAGGGTCATGAGGACTCGAAACGTCAACTCTTTTCTTCTCCGCCGATGCTGCCAGACCTGCTGAGTTTTTCCAGGTAATTCTGTTTTTGTTTTGGATTTCCAGCATCCGCAGTTTTTTTGTTTTTATTTCACCAGAGACAAATTTATCCTACAGAATTTTGTGTTTAATTAGAACTCAAATGGCATCTTCAGCTCATGACACCCATTGTTTTTAAGGAGTGAGTACAGTGGAGGATTGGCATCAATAAATTGTCGTTCAACTGGTCTGATTCCAAATCCCGTGCCAGAAATACCAAGAAAACCCCCTGAATTTGCTCAGACTTCAAAAGCATCGGATAGAATGTAAGAAAGTAAATTCCTCCATAGCGTGCAATAAAATGTCAGAATGATAGTGAAAGAAGCAACCGTGATGCTGGAAAAGATAAAATTATAGACAGTTACAGCAAAGAAAGAGGCCATTCGGCCTGGCGGCTGCTTTCAAAGGGCAGTTGTGATTGATTGGTCAGGAGTGATATTTGTGTCAGTGTAAACAGTCGGCAGTAAAATCCCACACATTACCATGGCAGACATTCATCACAGAAAGCAACTGACACACATCAAGTTCTTCCACTTTCGTGTCGCATCTTTTAACTTCCTGTTCTCCCTCTCAGACATCTCCAGGTCGATCAAGTATCATCTACGTGGAACGTTATCCTGTTCCCCTTTACATTTATTATGGGGACTTACTGTACCAGATGGTAGTGTTCCTACCTATCTGCTGCCATTGACCTTCTAAATGGTAGTGGTCGTAGGTTTGGAAGGTGCAGTCGATGGAGCCTTGATGAGTTCCTGCAGTGCATCTTGTAGATGGTGCACACTGCTGCTACTGTGCGTCGGTGGTGGAGGGAGTGAATGGCAAAGGTGATAAGTGAGCTGTCAACAAGTGGGCTATTTTGTGCTGGATGGTGTCGAACTGGAGCCAACAGTGTGTTGCTGGAGCAGCGCTCACCCAAGCAAGTGGAGAGGATTCCATCACACTCCTGACTTGAGCCTTGTAGGTGCTGGGCAAGTTTGGGGATTAAATAGGTGAATTACTCTCCGCAGCATTCTCCATGCCCGTCTTACCAAAGAAATGGTTGGTAGGACATGAATTTCTAAACAAGAGCACACAACAGAATATACTACCAATGAATATTTATGGTTTTAGGCGGTCTGTAGTTACAGTTTGAATAAGAGAGAATAAAAACAAAGGGAAACATTCCGGTGAAGATAAATCTTTTATCTTTGTGGAATGATGCAGCATGATTTGTTTTCACACACACATACAGAACAAGCGATGTCTCATATGTAATCCTGTTGGCTGTAATGAAAATGAATATCAGGAGCTGTGCGGAACAAACGGTCAATGGGAAACCTATAGTTTTAGGCCAATGTCAGAGGCCCATTTCGAGCTCGACGTCCACCTTATAGAGACACAGGCTAGTGCAGTAACACCAGAGACAGAGCCTGGTGTGGTAATTACTGAGACAGGACCTTGTGAATTTAAGCAGAGACATTACTAGTGCAGTAACAATAGAAACAGCATCTAATGTTACTTAAGCAAAGACAGGGACGAGTGTATATTAACATAGGCAAGGTCTACTGCTGTAATATCGGAGACGGGTTTAGTGCAGTAGTTACTGATACAGGGCCTGGATCAATATCAAGTGAAATAGGGTAGTTATTACAGGCACAGGACATAGAGGAATTGCCTCCTAGAGAGAGTCTAAGGCTGTAATAACGGAGACTGCCTCCAGTGTAAGAGAGAGAGAGATATGATCTCGTGGAGTAAAATCAGAGACAGGGAGAGCGGAATAGGAGCAGAGACAGAGGGACAAAGTCTCTGCAAAGACAGGATCCACTTTGATTAAAAAGACAGACCAGCTCAAGTGTGATACAGGCTGATATGGAGTCATATGGAGTGTAACTTTTTCCAATTAGAGAAACAACTGAGAGATGACCTTCTCTAATATGATCAGAGACATGTCCTGGTGTAATAGAAACAGAAACAGAAACGGCGTCTAATTTAGTATGAACAGAGGCAGTAATAATTGAGACAGCGCCTGCTTCATGTGATGGAAGCAATCACGGTTTCACTGCCACCCACTGGTCAAACTTTGCTACTGCAGGTGTTGTGAAAATGTCGATTCCATTTACTGCTTCTGAAATGGTCTAGCGGAATATAAGTGCAGACATGATTCGGTGTGCTATAAGCAGGGCCGCGATCTAGTGGAATATAAGTGAGGCAGTGCCGAGTGCAGTAATAATTGAGACAGGACCTTGTGTAATACGAACCAGCCTAGTGTAGTAATAACACAGACCGGATCCAGTTTAAGAAAACTGATACACGGTCTAGTGGACCTTTACATAATTCAGGGCTATTTTTAATATAAACTGACGCAGTGCCTGGTGAAGAAAATAACGGCAAATGTACGAGATCAATAAAAACAGAGACATGGACAAGCCCAACAGTAACAAAGTCATGATAAAGGACAATAACAACAGGAACAGAGAAATGTGTGGTATGAATGGAGACATGTATTGTTGCAGCATTAACTGAGACAGGGGCCAGTTTGATAGGCACGTGACAGGTTCTATTGGAGTAATAGCTGAGATAGAGTCTTGTGAAATGCAAATAAAAACATGTTCCAGTTTTCTATAACCAGAGACAAGCTCTTGTGCAGTGTCAACTGGGGCATGGCTTATTGTAACTTTAGCCGAGACCTGCTTCAGTGCAGTCATGACTGAGATAGTGCCAACTTTATTGTGGCCCTAGTCCAGTACATAAACAACTGTGACTGAGCCAATTACAGAAACAACTGAGAGATGACCTTCTCTAATATGATCAGAGACATGTCCTAGTGTAATCGAAACAGAAACGGCATCTAATTTAATATGAACAGAGACAGGGCCAAATGCAGTAATAATTGAGACCGCGCTTGCTTCATGTGATGTGAGCAATCACGGTTTCACTGCCACCCATTGGTCAAACTTTGCTACTGCAGGTGTTGTGAAAATGTCGATTCCATGTAATGTTTCTGAGATCAATGGTTAAAATCAGAAATAATGGAAAACGTAGTCGGCAGGATTCGAACCTGCGCGGGGTAACCCCAACGGATTTCAAGTCCATCGCCTTAACCACTCGGCCACGACTACAGACCATAACAGTAACCCTGTATTATTTATATGAAGTCATAGAATGGTTACAGCAGACAAAGAGGGGCTTCTGCCCGCCCTGTCTCTGTCACAACCCAGCCGGGCATGCACGCACGTTATTTCCTATGTGAAAATTCAGGGAGATCAATGTTGTTTCCTCCTGGAGCCTCAGCTTGTTCTGAATTTCAAACTGTGGAAAGTAATCGACCTACAAAATCCACAAGGTTGTAATGCATTCCTCTCAATCATCAATAACATCATTCATATCTTCCACTTGTTAGCTGCACCTCCTTCCAAACATTGCAAACTCCACTTGCATAGTTCATCCTGATATTGTTCTCTTTGACATTTTAATATGAAGTTGCACAATTAATGTTAATCAAGTTTGTGTTGGTGAATATGTGTCCATCCCCTCGGGGAACTGAACCGATTGACACACACAAAGGAACCCACACAGCCACATACAACGAGAGTGACAGAGGCCGAAGGAGAGACAAACACCCAGAAAGCAAGGATGTCACCAACTTGGCCAATTATTATTCCATTTCAGACTCCAAATGTAGTGAATATTTGCAGATGAACTGAAGTCAGAAACACGGGGGTGTTTGGGTGGTTTTTGTTTTTCATTTGACTGAAAATTTATTTTGCAGACAGTTTGTCTCAATTCGGAATGAGTAGAAGGGGAGTTGGCAAGATTCGGACCACGTGGAAAAACGCCTGAACCACTCGGCCAGGACAACTGAGTAAAGGCTGCATGTCATTTGTTTAAAATAAGACAATGAACAGCGAGTTCCAATGAAAGTAAGTCTTCCAGTCCGTGCCATTGCCCCACTTTTTCCCAGTCTCCCTGGGACTTACACTGTTTCTGCTCATTCTCCCAACTGAAGTACAACACTGCACAGCTCAGCTGCTCCTTCACCGCACAGGGAATCTTTCGGAAGCACCTCAAATAACAAACCACCAGAAAGAATCACCAGAGAGATCGAAACCTGAACCAGCGGCTGAGTCCGCTCGGCCTCACCACCACATTCAGATTAGACACAAACATTGTCTTCACCAACATTGAAACTGAATTAGAATATTAAAAAAATGATCAGGAATTGGCCATTCGGTTCCTCGAGCATTCTCAGCTACTTAATAAGATCATGTGAAAACTTCAATCATCCTCCGCTTTGTAACATCCAGAAGTTTAGTTGCTGAACAGTCTCCACTCAAAATAAAGAGAGAAATGTCCTGTTAACAGCTTTTTTTTTTGTTGATATGAACTCAGAGAACTAACATGGATAATGATTGGGTGGTGAAAATGAGAAACTGAACCAAATTGACACACACAGAAAATCACAAATATGCGCGTTGTTAAGATTTGAAATAGTGAATATTTTCACACAGTCTTTCAATGTGCAGAAAGTGGAGCTGTGATCTGCTTATAGCTCAGAAAATGCACAGCAAGAATATACATAACAGGCTGATGCTCACGGTGTCTGTTTGGACTCGATGAGCTGCATCTTACGATTGAGACCATTTAAATGTCGTTCATCAAGTCCGGTTCCAAATTCTGGGCTAAAAATGATAAGAAAACTCGTTGATTTTGCTCATTGTCTTGAATTCAAAGCATCACATGGAAGATGAGAAAATTAATCCTAGGAAACATAAAATGACAGAAAGTTACAGCAAAGAAAGAGGCCATTCGGCCCTGTGTGCTGCTTTCAAAGAGCAATGTGATTGGTTGATCTGAATATTCAAAGAGTCATTTAGGAAGAATAGACAAAAAGGAAAATGAGGCGGGTTCACGCTGTTAATAAGGAACGAGATTGGTACATTAGTGAGAGAGGATCTTAGATTGAAGGATCAAGATGTAGAATAAGTTTGGGTGGAGCTAAGAAACAGCAAGAGGCAGCAAACATTGGCGGGAGTTGTTTATAGGCCAACAAACTGCAGTGGTAGTTTTGGGCATTGTACAAGTCAGGAATTTAGCTCTGCTTGTGACATGGGTAACACAGGAATAATATTCTGCCTTGCACCACCAGCTCTATAGTCAGTGGTTTGTAACCTATCACAGTCCTTCTCTTTTATCTTCACCCCCTCACTCTGACTCTGGCTTTATTCCCGAGTTTTGCCCTTGTGACATTTCCAGCTCTGATGTGAAACTTCCACTCTCACTCCACCAATTCTAGCAGAGCTAAACCGTGTTATTGTCAACCATCAAGTCAATCACTTTGATTGGAAAAGCTCGCCCAGGAATAATAAGTTTCAAATTCATAACCAGGAATCGAACGCAGGTTGTACTGATAAAACTATCGCATTCTAACCACTAACCCAGCAGTTTAGCACATGCAGGCTGCTTATGGCATTTTTTTATTCCAGGTCTATTTCACCAGAGATAAGTTTCTTTGGCCAAATTGTCTGTGTCAGATGAATACAAGTGACGTCTTCAGCCAATGAGAAGAACCATTGCTGTTAGCTGGAACATAAAATCGATACTTTCCTCCTTTAAGACAGTTCTTAAAGCCTCACCCTTTGACCGAGCTTTTAGTCATCTGACCGAATATGTGGCTCAGTGTCATACTTTGTTATATAATGCTCCTGGGGAACGATTTGTGACTTTTCATTAGGTAAAAAAAGCTTTATAAATATAAGTTGTTGTTGTAGTCCATACATAGAAAGAGACAAACTCCTCTTGCCTCTTTCATCCTGATATTTTTCACTGTAACATTGTAATGTGAAGTTGCACAACTAATGTGAATACAGCTTGTGTTCACCTCCTTGGGGAACTGAACCACATTGAGACACACAGAGATATGCACATAGAGACAGAGGGCTGAGGGGAGACAAATGCCGGAATGAAATCATGTCACCAAATTGGCTCAGGTTTTTTTTTTCCATTTCCGACTGGAGATTTGCAGAAGGCTGACAAATGAAGAGAACATGGATGGAGCACTTTTCCCCAATTCAAACGATAATTAGCTCTGTCAGTGTGTGGTTAAAATCAGAGATAATGAGAAACGTAGTCAACAGGAGTCAAACTTGAACAGGAAAACCCCAATGGATTGCTAATCGTTACCTTAACCACTCAGCCACGACTACAGATAACAAAGTTGCCACTACTAGCATTTGTATGAAATCATAAAGTAGTTACAGCACAGAAAGCAGTCTTTCTGTCATTGCCATGACATGACCTTTTGCCCAGAATCCTGCAATTTATATTGTCTCTCCTCGTTCTTCCCACCAAACTGGGAATGAAAGAGTGAGAATGATCCAACCCAGCCAATTACCGCCCCATCAGTCTACTCTCCTTCATCAGAAAGGTCATGGAAGGAGTCATCAACAATGTCATCAAGCGGCACTGAATTAGCAATAACCTCTTCACTGATGTCCAGTTTGAGTTCTGCCAGGGCCTTTTAGTTCCTGCCCTCCTTACAGCCTTGGTTCAGACATAGACAAAAGAGCTGAACTCCCGAGATGAGGTGAGAGTGACTGCCCTTGACATCAAGGGAGCATTTGACAAAATGCAGCATCAAAAAGCCCGAGCAAAACTGGGGTCAATGGGAATCCATGGGAAACTCTCTTCTTGTTCGAATCATACCTAGCACAAAGTGAGATGGTTGTGGTTGTTGGGGGGTCAGTCATCTTAGCTCCAGGACATCACTACAGGACGTCCTCAGGATAGTGTCCTTGGCCAAACCAGCTTCACTAACGATCTTCTATCCATCATAAGGTCAGAAGTGGGGATGTTCGCTGAAGATTGCACAATGTTCATCATCATTCACGACTCCTCAGATACTGAAGCAGTCCATGTCGAAATGCAGCAAGACTTGGACAATATCCAGACTTGGGCTGACAAGTGGCAAGTAACATTCGTGCCACATAAGTGTCAGGCAAAGACCATCTCCAACCAAAGGGAATCCAACCATCGCCTCTTGATGTTAAATGGCATTTGCAGCGCTGAATCATCCGCTATCAACATCCAGGGGGTTACCATTGACCTGGAACTGAACAGGACTAGCCCTATAAATACTTTGGCAACATGAGCATGCCAGAAGCTACGAATTGTGGAACGAGTAGTTCACCTCCTGACTCACCAAAGCCTGTCCACCATCTGCAAGGCACAAATTAGGAGTCTGATGGAATACTCCCCACTTGCTTGGATGAGTGCAGTCCCCAGTACAATGAAGAAGCTGGACACCATCCAGGGCAAAGCAGTCTGCTTGACTGGCACCACATCCACATTCACTCCCTTCACCACTGATGCACAGTAGCACAGCAGTGTGTACCATCTACAAGATGCACTGCTGGAATTCACCAAGGCTCCTTAGACAGTAGCGCCCAAACTCACAAACATTACCAGGCAGAAGGGCCAAGGCAGCAGATAGATTGGAACACTACCACCTGGAATCTCCCCTTCAAGTCACTCACCATCCTGACTTGGAAATATATCACTGTTCCGTCACTGTCACTGGGTCAAAATCCTGGAACTCCCTTCCTAACAGCACTGTTGGTGTACCTACACCACACGGACTGCAGCAGTTCAAGAAGGCAGACCACCTTCCCAAGGGCAGTTAGGGATGGGCAAAAATTGCTGGCCCAGGCCGCGAAGCCCACATCCCATGAAAGAATTTAAGAAAAGATCCAGGTTAGCCTGCAAATTATATTGCCTTGAACTTCTGACCAAAGTAAAGCACTGCAAACGTCAGTGCCTGGAGAAAGTCTGACGTATTTGCTCAGGTGAGGAACCAGCTGAAGCTTTTAATATTGGTTTTCTTAACACCAAGTTTCCAAATGGGAATTGTTCAACGGCTTGAAAGCGAAAAAAAGCAGGGCTAAGGAGAAAGAGAAGGAAATTGTCATTAATTATAAAGCTCTTTGTGCAAAACTGACATAGACACCATGGGTGGAAGATCCTCTTACTGCGCTGTGCCATTTGATGATGACATTGTTGATCAGTCTGTCTCCAGCATTCCTAATGAGAACAGCCGAATTCCATTTCTTCAAAACAAAGACCCAAAGTGCTGCTGCATGACGTCACCGTTTAACATTCCAGACAGCTCCATTGGGATCTTTACAGCGCAGGGTTTATAGAGGCGAATGGGGTCATATTCACTTCACCTGTGATGGAGCTGCGGTTTGAAACCACTTAAGAGCATTATCCAAGCTTGTTTATTCGAGTGAGTGAAAGTTCAATAGTTTACATTTCTTGTAAATATGAACACGACGGTTGGAATCCTGCTGACTAAAGTTTTCACCATTGTGATTTTAACTAAATTAATTATCAGTTAATTAGAAGGAAACCCATCCAAATACATTCGTATTTTCTGATTTCCATTCATTTGTCAGCATTCAGGTAATTTGCTTTTGGAAATGGAACAAACACTGAGCCAAGTTGGTGACACCCTTGCTTTCAGAGTGTGTGTCTCTCCTTAGGCCTCTGTCACTCTCGGTGTATATCTCTCTGTGTCTGTTCCTCTGTGATTCAATTCCTTCGGGGGAGGGGGGGGTGAGGGGGGGGACTTTTTTAACGTCGGAAACTTGATTCACATTAGTTCAAGTTAAAATGTCGTTGAGAAAAGTATCAGCGTGAAAGATAGAACAGGAGATTGTCCCTTTCTTTATTTATCCTACAACAACAACTTGTATATATAATGCGCCTTTAACCTGTTGAAACATCACAATGAGTTCCCCAGGATCATTCTATAACAAAGTGTGACACTACGTCACATATTCGGTCAGATGACTAAAAGCTCGGTCAATGGGGGAGGCTTTAAGAACTGTCTTAAAGGAGGAAAGTATTGATTTCATGTTCCCGCTAACAACAATGGTCTTCTCATTGGTGAAGAAATCGCTTGTGTTCAACATAAACAGACCATTTGGTAGGAGAAAGTTGTCTCTGGTGAAGGAGATCGGGAATGAAAAAAAAAGTCAAAAGTTGCCTCCATCTTCCAAATTTCAAGCCTTATTGGTAGTTTCACTGATGTCCAGTGACTCGGGATCGGCGCTTGCATTGGACCAACAGCGAATAGGGTGGAGGGTTTTGGAAATTGAAAGTTGCACAAGAGCAGCTTGTGGGACGATTTCACCTCACTGTCAATTTCATTTTCCAGCTCACCGCAACCATTATTTTCATTGGCTGACGAAGTCGTTTATCTTAGTTTTGTGGTGAAAGAGATCTGAACTGAAAAGCAATAGGCAAAAGCAGTGTAGATAAGCTGAACCGAAATAAGCTGGTGCCACTTCCCTGGTGGTCTAGTGGTTAGGATTCGGCGCTCGCAGCGCCGCGGCCCGGGTTCGATTGCCGGTCCGGGAATGTCGATTTACTGAATTTGTTGAAACGAGTGTTGATCACTCATTGATTGGAGACGTTTAAAACCTCCACCAGAATCAGAGGAGTAAGAGTTTAAGTTTCGCTTCAAATCTGGAAAACATCACACTTGTGATTGGCAGTGAAGGAAGAGGAGAAGGGCTGTTTGCAAGCCGCTGACTGTAGAAATGTTGGTGTGAGGCAAAGTATGAGTGGGAGAAGTACGAATTTTACTGACTCCTGTTAGCACCTGCACAAATATCACTCCTGATGGATCAACCAATCACTACTGCTCTTTGAAAGCAGCACTCCGGCCGAATAGCCTCTTTCTATGCTGTAACTTTCTATAATTTTATGTTTCCCAACAGCACAGGTCATTCTGCCATTTTATAACCCACTCAAGCGAGATGTACTTTCTTACCTTGTATTTGGCTGTTTTGAAACCTAAACACAGAACAAATTCAGCGGGTTTTCTTGTCATTTCCAGCGTGAGATTTATCACGAGATTAATTGAGCGACACATTAATGGTCTCAATCCTTCACTGGAGCTCACCACATTCAAAGAGCACTGTTACATTCAGCCTGTTATGAACCTTCTTGCAGTATATCTGCTGAACAATATCAGCTCATCACAGCTCTGCTTTCTTCACATTGAAATCCAGTGTTAAAATCAATTTCAAAGGTGAGCAACTGGGAGGAGAGTGACTGTGGATAATCGGCACTGGGCACATTCCTGTAATCAGTATCTGAGAGACCCAGGAAGATGAGATCCAGGTGTCTCTTTGCCCTCGAGTTTTACCCATACCCACGAACTGGCTGTGTCTGCATCAAGCAGCTAATTGACCGGGGGGCTGGACAAGCAGAGGGAGCTGGGGGCGAGACAGGGACAGAAGCAGGAAGAGATGCGAGAATAAAGTGCTTTGAATTTGATGTGTGTCAGTGGCATTCAGTGTTGAATTTCTGCCTTGTAAGTTTCACAGGAGCCGCGGTGATTAGTTGGTGTTTTTTAAAGCAACAAGATTTAAAAGTAAAAAGATAAAAGCAAATTACTGTGAATGATGGAAATCTGAATCAAACAGAAAATGCTGGAAAAACTCAGCAGCTGGAGGGAGAAACAGGGTCAATGTTTCCAGTCCATACGACTCTTAATCAGATTTTAAAACATTACAGCGCCCAACGCAGGCTTCAAACCCACGACCCTGAGATTAAGAGTCTCATACTATACCAACTGAACTAGCCAGTGATCTGCAGAAGTGTTTTGTATCCCAACATACATGGATAAATCCGTTGCTTTCCACCTGATACCTCAGCTTGGTCGGAATAGTAAAATGTGGAAAGTACTCAGCCGACAAAAGCCCCGAAGTTACAATGCATTCCTCTCAATCATCAATAACATCATTCACATCTTCCACTTCTTAGCTGCACCTCCTTCCAAATACTATGATCCATTTTCCTCAGGATTTTCTCCTGCATTTGATATTTAGCTGCTTTGTGTCCTCATTTTGAAATCGGGTTCCCTTCATTATTCAACACAAACTGAATTGCAAACCTGACAGACATACAATGGAACACAAGTCACTCGTAACACAGATCACATGGAGCTCATTTTCAGATTCACAACAGTCAGCTTTTCAATAAAAGGAAGAAATTTTACAATGAAAAGAATAAGAAAGTTTGTGTGACATTTATTTGTGACTCACTCCCTCGGGTATTTTGTAAATGCTGCTCGGATGTTTAGTGACCGGGATATTGTATCTGCGTTTTCCTGAGCCTGTGCTCGGTGTGTTGGGAAGTTTAGCCTGGGTTGGAGTATCTCGCATCTCAGGGATGGGCAGTAACCCGCTGATAGAAGCTGCAGTCGCCGCTTTCTGCAGCCAGCGGGTGAGTGGAGAGTGTGGGATCGGAGTATTGCTGCTTTTCTGCTTTTCCATGTCTCACTTACTGTGAAGCTGAGGAAGAGAGAATCATTGATGGGTTCGTTTGATTCCAACAATTTCATGGATTTCTAATGGGTTAGATGAAGGTACAGAGTGGGTCCAAATCTTTTCTCATTGTATTTGACAGAAAAAGTAATTTTAAAAAGAAGCTGTTTTTGTGTGATCTCACTGGACAACAAAAGACCTGCCACCGTTTTGGGGATGGTAACTTGCAGCCCAAGTACCCAATGACAATCCGGAAACGTGTGACAATGATTGGTGATGAGGGGGCAAAACAGTAAAAATACTCAACCACTGGGTGGTTTTGAATCACCAACCTTTCAGTTAACAGGCTAAACACGCTGACCAATTGCGCCACAGACACTTACACAAACTTAATTGACAAGGTATCCCAACCAGGATGTCAGTGAGTCTAATCTTCAGATTGCCACTACCCAGATGGTTATCGCGCTCTATCAGTTTTACTCTTCCAAAATAAAGGGTGAGACCTTCATTGTGGACACATGGAAACAGTCCGATCCCACTCACTGCAGACACATCCATGTCACCAGGAACCAGCTCTCCTACAACTTGTGCGATTTCCCTTCGAGCCTTTCATTGTCTTGTCTGTTACCAAGTATTCTGATTGTCCCGAAGCCCATATAATGTTTGAATTTCTGATGTGCAGTAACGAGAATCCTTTCACTATCTCAGATCAGTTAATTTCACTGATAATATCAGAGTCAATGTTCCAGCGCCTTAAAGAAGGGAAAGGTGCCTTGATTTTCTCCAGTTCACCCTTCATTCTCATTGGATTCCATTCCTCAAAGGGGATTTTCATTTCCCTCTTGAGCTTCCTGACCTCATCTGGCAGCATCTTTGGATTGAGAGGCTTAATTAACGTTTCAGATGCAGTGCAGTTCTGATGAAAGGTTACAGACCTGAAATGAAAACTAGGTCTCTCTCTACACAAATGCTACCAGATCTGTTGAGAATTCCAGCATTTTCAGTTTTTATTTCAGATAACCAGCATCTGCAGTGCTTTGATTTTCTTTTCCTGATTAGTGAAACACATAAGACCCTGAGCAGTACTTGCCAGGGTGGATATGGAGAGGATGTTACTTATTGTAGGAGAATCTAGAACTCGGGATCGCTGTTTAAAAATAAGGGGTTAACCATTTAAAATGGAGATTTTTTTTCTTTCAGTGGATTGTGAAACTTATGAACTCTCTTCCTGAAAAGGCTATGGAAGCAGTACCGTTATATATTTTTTAAAGAAGAGGTGGATATATTCTTGGCAAACAAGGGGGTGGCAGGCTATTGGAGATAGGTGGGGTACAGATTTCAGGTGACTATCAGATCAGCCATGATCTGATTAAACGGTGGAGCAGGCTTGAGGGGCCGAATGGCCTACTCCTGCTCCTTTTTTTAATGTAGTGTTAAGAATGTGGAACCCATTACCAGTAGATTTCGAGATCATGTCTGAGCTGAAAAGGTGTAGGTAAATTCACACTGTAAACAGATTGGTCACCAGCTGGAATGAGAAAGTGATTTACTCCCATCCCACTTACTGACAAAGAAACACAGTCTTGCTGGTGGGAGACCATTCAGATACTTCATGTGTGTAAAGGGCTTTATTCAGTTTTCCCACAAGTTAACACTCCAACTTTTAAAATCCAAAGGATTTGATCCACAATCAGAGAATTGATACTGGCATGACACGGTTTAAATGTTCCACGTATAGGGGGAAAAGTCACGAGCTCACCCCATCTGCTGAGACTGCACAGAGTTCAGATCTAACAGTAGGATCCTTATAATCTAGGAAAGAATTGTGGTGGAGCCCTGAGCAATTTGGCCACTGTGTCAATTGATTCAACAAATTTATGTCTTGCCCCTATGTCACCCATCGTATTCTGACTACAAGACATAGGTTTCTGTTCTACAATATGGTCTTTCAATGGCGGAGCGGAGACCCAGCTTTCACTGCAAGACAGAATGAGCCCTATCTTCACTCCAGCAGCTTCCTGCGCATTGCTTTGTGTGCTGGGCATGCGCATTGTGGTCTGTTTCATGAGCATGCGCAGTGCTGGTCTGTGACTGAAGCTGCTCAGAGCGGGTGAGAGAATGTCGAGCGGAGCAAACTAACAGAGTTAGTGGGTGTGTGAGGAGGAATGGAGCCAGCGGAGTGGGCAGGGAGGCTTCATAAAGACACACTGCAGGCCGCAGACCCCAAATAACAAGGTACCGGTCTTGTGTTTGCAGAGAACGGGCCGAAAAAGTCTGGTTTTCTCCCTTCGTCAGGCCCCGGGGTAACGGCCGCCATCTTTATAGGGGGCAATGTGCAGCAGGGCGCATGCGCGAACATTCTGGTCCAGGTAGCAGGAGGAGAGAATGTTGTGACTTTCTCTCCTGGACTGACAGGGATGGATTTTGGAAACTCCTTTTACAAGGGGTTAGAAGGGGAGGATTTACACACAACAAACTCAAACCAAGAGAAACGTTTGGCCTTTCTGAATTTCTGTTCGGGATTGACAGTGATGGATTTCGTGAACTCTGTTTACAGGATGTTAGAAGAGGAGGGCAAACTCGAGGGAGATGAGAAACCAAAACCAAACATCCGGTCAAAATCTGAAAGTCACTTGTTTCACCAGGACCTGAATATCACCAGCCTTTGAATGTATGTATTGAGTTCCAGGTCATTACCAGTCACTGGGTAAAAAAAAATCTCTTCCTGGCATCCCCCTTGTGGATCTTGCCCAAAATCTTAAAACTCTGTCCCTTATTCCTTTCATAATCAGCTAATGGGAATAGCTTTTATTTAACTACCTTTCATAATCCTGTACACCTCTATCAAATCTCCCCTCAATCTCCTTTACTCCAAGGAGAACAACCCCAGTTTCTCGAATCTCATCTTAAAGTTGAAACCCGTCATCATTCGAACCATTCTGGTTAATCTCCTCTATACCCCCACATCCTTCACAATATGTGGTGATCACTGGTTTGCACAGACCCAGATGTTCTGTTTTCGTGCCTGTGACATCATCACACCGACAATTACACGGTGACATCACCCGGATATTTCCTCAACTGGGAGATTTTTCTCTGACTCCAGTGTTTCTGATATCTTTCCAGCTGCAGAATCCAGCAGGAAAGTTTAAAGTTGAAAACTGAAACTGTTTCAGAGTTGACTATTTTTCATCATTCACCTACAATTTAGAGCTTTTAGTTTTATGCTCTGTATCTGTGAGAGGCTCCATGACTCTGGGGCTGGTGTGGCTCCTTTATTGTGGATCCGAATCCATGTTCATCCCTTGATCTGTTTAACCTCTACCCTCCCTGATCACCTCTCTGCCATTTTTTAACTTCCCCTGTCTCTAATAATGGATGTATTTGAGTTATGTTTAGTATTTTACTGTTATTTCTGCTGACTGTGTCTCAGTGCGGTTTCCACTGCTTCCCACCCCCCGACCATGTGCTGCTGGCTTCCCAGCTTTATCTTCCCACGGTATCTTTCATAGTCAGGAATTGCTTTTCCTGACCTATAGTCCATTTCTATTCCACTTCTGAGCTTATATTGACCATCAAATTCGGCACCATTTTTACTCCCTGAGAGGAGGCGATGGTGTAATGGTATTGTCACTGGACGAGTAATCCAGAGACCCAGGCTAATATCCTGGGGACCCGGGTTCAAATCCCGTCATGGCAGATGGTGGAATTCCAATTCCAAAAAAAAAAATCTAGAATTAAAAGTCTAATGATGACCAATGATGATTGTCGTAAAAACCCACCTGGTTCACTAATGCCCTTTAGGGAAGGAAATCTGCCGTCCTTCGTCTTGGCCTACACGTGACTCCAGACCACAGCAGTGGTTGACTCTTATCTGCCCTCTGAATGCTGGCCTGAGTGATGCCCACTTGAATTTAGAAAAATCATTCTGCACACCTTGAACCGTTAACTCTGTGTCTCTCCACAGATACCAGCATCTATTGTGATCCCCAGTTGCCTGTGGAGATGATGATGTTTGACCCTTTTGAACCGCTGCAGTCCATGTGGTGAAGGTGCTCCCACAATGCTGTTAGGTAAGGAGTTACAGGTTATTCACCCAGTGATGATGAAGGAACAGTGACATATGTCCAAATCAACAACAACAATTTGGAATTATATGGCATTTTTAATTTAAGACAATGTTCCAAGCATTTCACAAATGTTAAAAGCAAGGTTTGACACTGAGCCAAATAAGGAGATATTAGGCCAGGTGATCAAATGTTTGGTCAAAGAGGTAGGTTTTAAGGAGTGTCTTAAAGGAGAAAAATGAAGTAGAGAGGAAGAGAGGTTTGGGGAGAAAATTCCAGAGCTTGGGGCCATGGAAACTGACAGAATGCTCAGCAGGTCAGAACAAAAGGAGCACAGACATCTCAGAGGGTTGTGAGGCTGGATTACAGTGATAGAAAGGGGCAAGACCAACATGGAATTTCAAAAAGCGGATGAGAATTTTAAAATGTAGGTGCTTCTTAACCTAAATCCTTTGTAGGTCAGTGAGCATAGGGATGATGGGTGAACAAGACTTGGTGCGAGTAAGCACACGGGCAGCAGAGTTTTGGATGACCTCAAGGTTACAGGGAGGTTGAAAGCGGGAGACCAGCCAGGAGTGTGTCAGACAGGTCAGGACGGTTTGTGACTTGGAGGGGAACTTGGAGATGATGATCCTCATATATAAACCTGCTACCCTGGTCCTTCTGGGGGTGGAAGTTGAGGGATTGGAAGATTCTGTCAAAGTTCTGCTTATGTTATAGATATAAACAATCCATCTCCTTCGCCTCCTGCGCTACCTACCTCTTTTTTTCTCTCTCTCTCTCTCATTCTCTCTTTCCATAGAGGCCAGTGTCGATCCAGACTGGGTGGCAGCTTCCACTTCCTGAAGACCATGAGTGAACCAGTGAGGTTTTTATGACAATCCAGCAGTTTTCATGGTCACTTATCTCTAGTGCCAGCCCCACAAATTCCCAGATTCATTCAGCTCCATTTCACAAGCTGCATTTGTGTTTTTGTGGGTTCTCTCTCACTCTCTTTTCTGTTTTAAATCAATTTCACAGGGTACTAGAAGGGGAGGATTTGCAGTGAGGAAACTGAAACCCAAACATCACATCAGGATCTGACTGAGCCGCCCAATTTATCGTAACCTGAATATCTTTGGATTTTGAACATGGAAGGAAAAAGCACCGTTCACAGTGGGGAGAAACCGTACACGTGTTCTGTGTGCGGACGAGGCTTCAGCCGATCATCTGGTCTGTCAAAACATAAATGCAGGGATAACAAGGAGAAACTGTGGAAATGTTGTGACTGTGGGAAGGGATTCACTTACCCGTCTGACCTGGAAACTCATCGACGCAGTCACACTGGGGAGAGACCGTTCACCTGCTCCGAGTGTGGGAAGGGATTCACTCAGTTACACCACCTCCTGACACATCAGCGAGTTCACAACGGGGAGAGACCGTTCACCTGCTCCGAGTGTGAGAAGTGCTTCACTCAGTTACACCACCTCCTGACACACCAGCGAATTCATACTGGGGAGAGGCCGTTCAACTGCTCTGAGTGTGGGAAGGGATTCATTAGTGTATCTAACCTGCTGAGACACCAACAAATTCACACTGGGGAAAGACCCTTCACCTGCTCAGACTGTGGGAAGGGATTCACTCAGTTATCCAGCCTGCTGAGACACCAGCGAGTTCACACTGGGGAGAGGCCATTCACCTGCTCTGAGTGTGGTAAGGGATTCATTGATCCATCCATCCTGCTGAAACACCAGCGGGTTCACACTGGGGAGAAAACTTTTAAATGCCCAGACTGCGGGAAGTGCTTCAAAAGTTCCGGGAATCTGATGTCCCATCAACGTGTTCACACCGACGAGAGACCATTCAGATGCTGTCACTGTGAGACTAGGTTCAGATGGTCATCTGACCTTACGGTACACCAGAGAATTCACACTGGGGAGAGACCGTTCGCCTGTACGGAGTGTGGGAAGGGATTCACTCGATCATCTAACCTGCTGAGGCACCAACACGTTCACAAGTAACTACAGTGACTGGGATTTGTTGATAATCACATCCAGGATGAATCATGTTCACTGGGGTCGGTTTCTGTTGATCTTCATAAGCTCCAGCCCAGTTATAGGGGGCCATTTTTGAAGTGCTGTGTGTGAAAGACAGTATAATGAGTCTTTTTCATACTTTTAACACAAGTTAGTTCCTTTTGAAGGACTCTGCCTCTCCCCTGTCTCCTCCATCCTCACCTCCAACAACAAGTGTGAGGAGCTCATGGAGCTTCTTTGTCACTAAGATTGAGACAATCCAATCAGCTGCCTCTGCTGCTTCCCTCCCTCCCACTAACCCACCGGGACAAAGATCTGTCCTCTTGGGACAGGGATGAATGGCATAGAATTTGCATCAGGAAGTGAATAAAATAGGTGCATTTCAGGAGAAATGGATAGCTCTATGAGAAAGAAGGGAATAGATGATTACATTGGTAGATTTAGATAAGAAAAAATGGCTCGAGTAGAGCACAAACACCAGCATGGACTGATTGGGCTGAATGGCCTGGTTCTCTGCTGTATATCCCGTGACCTCTTGTGCAATCTAGTCTAAATCCATGGTATTATCTGTCTGGAAGCAGCATGGCATTAAACTGAAAACTAAAATCAAACTTTACCAGGCCATTGTCCTGAGCACCCTGCTGTATGGAGCAGAATCCTGGGTCTGCTCTTGCAGCCACATTAAAGCTCTGGAACACTTCCAGCAAAGACACCCGAGGTCCATCCTGAGAATTAGATGGCAGGACAAAAATCACAAATAACGAGATTCTCCATCATGCTGGGTTCAACAGCTTGGAGACCACCCTCCAGACAATTCAGCTCCGATGGCCAGGCCATGTTTCCCACATGGACAATCACAGAATTCCCAAGCTGATCTTCCATGGGGAACTGTCTCAGGGCAAACAACATCAAGGTGGTCAGTACAACCGATACAAGGACACCCTAAAAAAGAGCCTCACAAAGTCCTGCATTGCAGACCGCCTCTCCTCAGAAAACACTGCAGTCGGCCGGCCGAGTTCTGGTCATTACATTATAGAAAGGATGGGATAGCACTGGAGAGGGCGCAGAGGAGATTTACCAGGATACTGCCCAGGCTGGAGGGTCTGAGCTATGAGGAAAGATTGGATAGGCTGGGGTTGTTTTCCCTAGAGCAGCGAAGGGGACCTGATAGAGGTTTATAAGATTATGAGGGGCATAGTTGGGAAGATAAGAAGGCACTTTTTCCATTAGTAGAGGGGTCAGTAACCAGGGGGCATAGATTTAAGGTAAGAGGTAGAAGGCTCAGAGGGGAGTTCAGGAGAATTGTTTTTTCACCCAAAGGGTGGTGGGAGTCTAGAACTCACTGCCTTAAAGGGTGTAAATGATTTGGGTGGTTGAGTCAGAAACTCTTGTAACATTTAAGAAGTATTTAAGTATTCACTTGCATTTCCTTAGCCTCCAAGGCTATGGGCCAAGCACTGGATAATGGGATTTGTATGGTCAGAACTTTATGAGCAGCATGGATACAATGGGCCGAATGGCCTTCTTCTGTGCTCTAAACGTCAATGAGTGTATATGTGGAGGCAAACACTGAAATTTGGATCAGTGTGTTTCGAGGACCATCTACAACAAACTCAACATCTGACGTGCCCAGAGGAAGGTCAGAGGTGGCACAGCTGCAGAAGTTCACCCAAGCACCACCAACAACAATATACATGGCCAGTTCTGTGGATGTCCATGTCGATCCCACACCGAACTCTTCAGTCAGGAGAGGACTCATAGGAAATGATTAAATCATTTACAGTTTGGGCACTCGAACAATGAGGAGTCTACCCCAACATTATCCCTGTTGTCTGGATCGGGGAACTATACTCTGTCTGTATTACTGCAGTGCTGTTAATAAAGTCAGCATGAGACAATCTGTTGTGAGCTTGATTATCTGGTGCCTGAATCCACAAGATTCACCATTTAGAGTCAACAAGATGAACAAGGAAACATATCACGGCCCAAAACTCCAGCTCAACATTCACAGGAGAAAGTCTGTTATCGAACACCTCAAATGGGCAGAACAGAGAAAGATCCCAACTGTAAGAAACCCTTGAACCTTGAATCATTTGTAAATATCTTTCAAATGCTGACAGATTCCAGCTGTCAGTTTCCATCACATTGAAGTTAATGGAAGGTGAGAGCGCAGTTATTCTAGAACTATAAAAAAACACTAGTTAGAGCACAGCTAGAGTACTGAGTCCAGTTGTAGTCAGCACATTACAGGAAGGATGTGATCACACTGGAGCGGGCACAGAAGAGTTTTACCTCGATGTTGCCAGGACTGGAGAATTTTAACTCTGAGGAAAGGTTGGAGAGGCTGGGGTTGTTTTCTTTGGGACAGGAGAGGGAGAGGGGAGATTTAACTGAGGTTTAAAAATTATGAGGGTCCCAGATAGGAAGGACCTATTTTATTTACAGAGGTCAGAACCAAGAGATTTAAAGTAATTAGTGGAAGGATTAGAGGGGTGTTCAATAATGCTTTTACGCAGAGGGTGGTGGGTCTTGGAACTCTTTGACTGAAAGGGTGGTAGAGGCAGAAATACACAGATTTAAAAAGTACTGGGATATACACTGGATGTGCTGTAACCTACAGGATTACGGACCAAGAGCTGGGAAGCAGGATTAGACTGGATTGCTCATTTTCAGATAGTACAGACATGATGGGCTGAATGGCCTCCTCAGTGCTATAATTTCTATGATTCTGTGGTGACAAGTGGTCCTCGTGTTTTTATCTGAGACAGGCCTCAGCCCAGTCATTTTCCCCGAGTGTTGATGTGATGGTTCAAGCTAAGAGATGCCGGGTTCCAGGAGCAGCAGGAACAATAAATAAAACTGAGGTGTTAGTAAATACTGATATAGTTCATTTGTATCTAGTTCCATTTTTATAAGTTCTGCTGAATGTGGCCCTCGCCCAGTGTCAGGATATTGGATCAGAGCCACCATGGAAAAGGAGTTTGACACCCCTGAGATAGACAATGTCAACCGGATCCTCAGTATCTCTGTAACCTCCTGCAGCCCCACAACCCTCTGTGTAAATACAAGGTGTTGTTCTTGGATTACACCCTGAGATAGTCAATGTAATTATATTTTAACCTTTATTCTTCAAGTAAAGTATCTTTCTTCAGGCTGTTCTCAAGGTTTTGAAAGATGGAACCAAACAGTGATTTACTTGTTCTTCTTGCAGTTTAGTTGATGTACTCACTGCTCACGATGTGGTCTGCTCTACATTGGGAAGACCAAACACAGATTGGGTGATCACTTTGTGGAACAACCTACGTTCAGTCTGTCAGCTTGACCCTGAGCTTCCGGTCACTTGTCATTTTAATTCTCTGCCCCATTCCCACTCTGACCTCTCTGTCCTCAGCCTCCTGCAGTGTTTCAAGGAAGCTCGATGGGGACTTGAGGAACAGCAGCTCATCTTTCGATTCGGCTCTTAACAACCTTCCAGATTCAACATCGATTTCAGCAGTTTCTGCACCAACAGAGAGTTGTTAGGATCTGGAATATTCTACCTGACTCTATCAGAAGTTTTAAAAGGGAGTTGACAGGGATTTGAGATTGAGGAACTTACAGGGTTACAAATGGAAAGTGGGTGTGTGGTACTAAACACGACTGCTCTTTCAAAGAGGCAGCACAAGCACAAAGGATTGAATGGCCTCCTTCTGTTCTCTAAGTTTCAATGATTCTGGGAGTTGGCCATTTAGCCCCTCGAGTCTGTCCCACCATGCAATCAGATCAGGCTGATCCGTGGCCCTTCGTCTCGTGTCCCTTCATTTATACCTTAGAAAGGATCTATCAATGCCAGATTGAAATTGAACATTGATCAAGCATGAACTGCTAATACAGGAAGAGAATTCCAAACTTCTCCCAACTTTACCTGAAGAAGATTTTCCTAATCTCACTCCTGAAAGGTCTGGCTCTAATTTTTAGACCATGTTCCTCGGACCTGGATTCCCCAACCAATGGAAATTGTTCCCCTCTATCTACCACACCATTTCCAATTAATATCACGAAAACTTCGAGAAAATCCTCCTCAATCTTCTAAATTCCAGGGAATGCAAACCTCACAGTGAGATGATGAATATTGGCAGAATTAATAGGGTACTCAATGGTACAGTCCTAAAGAGTGTGTAGAGACTGGGAGAACCGGGGGTTGATGTGCATACACATTTGAAGGTGAAAGGACATATTGAGAGAGCAGTTCGCAAAATATATGAGATCATGGGTTTCATAAGCAGATTTAATGTGTATAAACACAGGGAAAATAAGATGACCCGTTATAAAGCTCTGGTTAGGTCACAACAGGAGTATTGCAACCAGTTCTGGTCTCCACACTTTAGGAAAGGGGTGAGGGTCCTTGAGAGGATGCGGAGGACATTT
Source organism: Isurus oxyrinchus (assembly GCA_026770705.1). Lineage (NCBI taxonomy): Eukaryota > Metazoa > Chordata > Chondrichthyes > Lamniformes > Lamnidae > Isurus > Isurus oxyrinchus. Next base: position 1,987,634 of record JANJGN010000026.1, on the reverse strand, counting down.
ACCAGAATGATCCAGGAAAAAGGGAATTCGCTTACAAAGTGAGATTGGAGAAGCTGAAGTTGTTCTTCTTGGAGTTACAGAGTTGAGGGGAGATTTGTTAGAGGTAGACAAGATTGTGACAGGTTTAGATAAGGTGGACAAAGAAAATGTTTCCATTTGGTGATGGTACAAGGATTAGGGGGACACATATTGAAGGTTATGGGCAATAGCTATAGGGCAAATGCAGGGAGGAATATTTTACACAACATGTGGTAATAACCCAGAACTCACTGCCTACGAGCAGGCTGGAAGCAGACATGATCAATGCTTTAAAATTAAATTGGACCAGCATTTAAGAGAAATAAATATTCAGGGAGTTGAAGACACAGTGGGGCAATGAGACAGACTGGACTGCTCTACAGAGAGCTGGCATGGACTCAATGAGCTGAATGGCCTCTTTCTATGCTGCAATGACTCTGACGCATTTGTTTGACCTCTCTTCATAATTTAATCCTTGGAATCCAGGTGTTATTCAGGTACATCTGCACTGCTCTCCCACTAAGGCCAATATCGTTAATCCTTCCTAAGGTGCTGCCCAGAACTGAACACTGTATTCCTGTTCTGATGAAAGGTCATGTTGACCTGAAACATTAACTCTGTTTCTCTCCACAGATGCTGCCAGACCTGCTGAGCACTTCCAGCATTTTTTGTTTTTACTACAGTGGTTTAGGTGCGGTCTAACCAGGATTTTGAAAATCTCAGTGCTTTTTCCGCAAACAGACCAGATAAACCTTTTTCCTTCCACAATCAAAGTCCAATGATATTCAGGACCTGATGACTCGAGTGACTCTGTCCGATCTGGATGTGATGTTTGGTTTGAGTTTCTCCATCTGCAAATCCTTCCCATTGGAAATCCTATAAAAAGATTATTAAAAAATTCCCTGTCAGGGGTAGAAATTGAGAAGAGACAATTATTTCTCTTGGTTTGAGTTTGCTGTGTGTAAATTCTCCCCTTCTAACCCCCTGTAAAAAGAGTTTCCAAACACTCGGTGTAAACTGGGCTCCGGGAGTTTCTAATCCGGGTTTGGAGTCCTACACCGGGTGTTTGTGAACCCTCCCAGTCCACCCTGCAGCTCCATTCCTCTCCTGCACTCGGCCCTTTCTCACCCGCTGTACTGTCACCCGATCGCTTTCATCCTAGTTCTGCACTGGTAGTGCGCATGCTTCAAGGCAAGAGTGGCCGCGCCCCTCATTCACTCCGATTGGTCGGAGGACTAACCACACGCACCATCCTCCAGGCCCGCCCCCTATTCCTATTGGTCCGGAGCTGCCGTCAATCATTGTGAGCTGGAACATGCGCAATGCGTGAAGTCAGACCTGTGGAGAACGGGAGCGAGCGGATTTAAAGTGTGGGATAAACAAAGACCGAGTGTGGAATGAGAGCTGGAAAAAAAAGAGCGTAGATAGGGCTGGCGGGTAAGTCGGGAGGCTTTATGGATTCACGGTCTCTGTCCTAGACCCTCAATAAGGAACTATCCGTCCAACCACAGAACCACAGATTAGGCTATTTCTCTGGAAGTAGGCCCGATATAACCATTTGGAAGGGCAAGAAGCAGCAGAGTGCATGTGCAGTCACCATTTTTTTATGTGGCCATGTCCAACAGGGCGCATGCGTGGGCGCCTTGCTTACAGAGGCTGCAGACCCGGATGAATGACCCGCAGGAGGGACAATAAATCAGAGATGGAGTTTGGTGTGAAATCAATGGTTTGTTGTAAAACAGGAGATCAGGGTCACAGTCAGAAACAGCAACAACTTCTATTAACATCATAAATCATCCCAGTGAGCTTCACAGGGAAATTATAAAACAAAGTGTGACATCCAGACACAGAAGGAGATATTAGGGCAGGTGACCAAAAAATACTTAAATAGTCGCTTGGTTATACGGAATTTGATTATAACTGAAAAAAGAGACAAGCTGTCAAAGCTTTTCGACTTGCACTCACCAGGAAAGACACAAGAATCCCAAATTTCAAAGGGAACAACAATTTCTACTGTATGACAAAAGGGTGCAGATTGTTTGGCCCGTCAGCTCTGATTGGTTGTTGCCATGGAGAGCACAGCCAGGAGCTGTCATCCTCTGTGCTTTTGTTTAATTCCACAATAGGCCCCATGCCTGGACTTGTTCCTTCTGTCTGCAAAGGACAGGTCCCTGTGGATGAACATACGTAGCTTCTAGCAAGTGTAAGTGAGCCACATTACAAGCCTGACTGATAATTTTTGAAATTTGGTATTCTTCCCTCTATCCTGATGAGTACAAAATAAAACATTTTGACAAAATGTCTTTTTTTATTAATACTCAATTGTCTGAAAGAGGGAAAGTGTGGTAGACAGAGGGAGAGAATCTCAGAACTTGGGGTCAAGCGTACTGAAAGCACGGATGCTAATGGTGGAGCAATTAAAATAGGGATGCTAGAATTAGAGCTGTGCAGATATCATAACGGGTTGTGCAGGAGATAGCAGAGATAGGGAGAGAGGAGGCCATGGGAGGATTTGAAAACAAGGCTGAGAATTTTAAAATCAAGTTGCTGCTTGAACGGGAGCCAAGAAAGAATGGGCCTAGCTGTGAGTGAATACACAGACAGGAAAAATATGGTTGTCTTTAAGGTTATGGAGGGTAGAATGTGGGAGACCAGCCAGGAGTGTGTTGGAATGGTTGAGTCTGGAGGTAAAAATGGCAGTGAGACACTCCTGAGACAGGGGTGAGGTCAGCTGATATTATGGAGGTGGAAACAGGCGATCTTAGTGATGGCACAGACATGAGGTCAGCAACTCATTTCGAGCTCAAATGTGACACCGAGGTTGTGAACAGACTGGTTTAATCTCAGACAGTTCCCAGGGAGAGGGATGGAGTTGGTATCTGGGAAATGGATATTGGAGCAGGGGCCGAAAACTGTGTCTTCAACCTTCTCAGTGTTTGATTGGAGTTAATTAGTCATCAGGAAGAGAAGCAGGAATCAGAATGAGCCATGAGACTGATCCCAGGTTTAACTTAGTTAGAGAGAGAGAGAAGGAAGGAAGGAAACCCAGGGACGTTTGGAGAAACCACGTTCATGATCATTCATTAAATCTCCACACAGTAAGTTTTGGGCACAAGGTTAACATCTGCTATTCTGTATGACTGGTGAGGGGGTTTCAGATTAATGTTTTGTCACGAGTAATCACTGAAGTGAATGATCAGACATATTGTCACCTCCAGTTGTAGAAATTTGTTAAAAAGATACAGAAAGAACTGTCCAAAACTCTAGATTTCAGCACTGGGAGGAGGGAGAGTGTGTGGGATGGGGATTTGCAGCTTTCAGGGAACAAGAGAGGAAAAAAAGTTCCATAGAATCTCGAATTGTTTGTTCTGAATTTCTATCCTGTTCTTACAGTGATGACTCTTGTAAACTCCTTTTACAGTGAATTAGAAGGGGAGGATTTTCAGGCAGGAAACTCAAACCAAACATCACATCAAGATCTGACAGAGTCACTCGATTCATCAGGACCTGAATATCATCACCTTTGAATGTGGAGGGAGGAACGTTTTTCTGTTCTGTCTGTGGGAAAATGTTTCAAACATCAGTGTGACTGGAAAAGCACCGAGACACACACACACCCGAGTGAGAGTGTTCCAGTGAACTGACTGTGGAAAGAGCTTTAGCCAGTTACACAGCCTGAAATAACATCACACCATTCACAGTGGGGAGAAACTGTACACGTGTTCGTTGTGTGGACGAGACTTCAACTGATCACCAAACTTGGAGAGACACAGGGACACCTGCACCACGGAGAAACTGTGGAAATGTGGGGACTGTGGGAAAGGATTCAATTGTCCTTCCAAACTGGAAATCCATCGACGCAGTCACACTGGGGAAAGACCGTTCACCTGCTCCGAGTGTGGGAAGGAATACACTCAGTTATCCCATCTGCTGACACGCCAGCAAGTTCACACTGGAGAGAGACCATTCACCTGCATAGTATGTGGGAAAGGATTCACTGGCTCTTCTAACCTGCTAAAGCACCAGCAAATTCACACTGAGAAGAGGCCGTTCACCTGCTCCGAGTGTGGGAAGGGATTCACTCAGTTATCCAGCCTGCTGAAACACCAGCGAATTCACACAAGGAGAGGCCGTTCAGCTGCACTTCCTGTGGAAAAGGGATTCAGCCTTCATTCCACCTCAGTGTACACCAGTGAATTCACATTGGAGAGAGACCATCCACCTGCTCCGAGTGGAAAGGGATTCACTCATTTATCCAACCTGTTGAGACACCAGCGAGTTCACACTGGGGAGAGGCTGTTCACCTTCTCTGAATGTAGGAAGGGATTCACTTGGTCATCCCACCTGCTCAGACAGCAGCGAGTTCACAAGTGTCTGCAGGGGTTGGATTCTGCTGTTATTGCTGCTGTTAATCACATCCAGGACTGAACCACGTTCATTCTGATAGCTGTGGTTTGTTTCTATTGATGTTCATAATCCCTGTAACTGGGCTGAAATTTAATATATTGAAGTCTGTTAAATAAATCAGTTTTGTTTCAAACTCTCAGAATGTCGAATCCTTGATTTCTCCAGGATAAGAGGAGACTAACTGATGTCCTGTTCCCAACTGCTCCATTTTTGGATCTTGTCTCCTTTCCAACCCTCGATTCTTTCAGTTTTCAGACCTTTGGTTACTCTCATGGATAAGTCCCAGCTCCCCACACCTCCCAGAGATCCTTGGGATCCAGGGAAGTATCAGTATTAAAAAAAGAAAATTCTGGAAATAACAATACTTTTCCAAGTGCCAATTGATTTTCTCCCAGATTATTGTCTCCAGCCTTTCCCCACCACTGATGTGAAGCTGATTGTCCTGGAATTGCTGTGTTTTTGAACAGGGGTGTAACATTTACAATCTGTCAGTCCTTTGACATCACTACGATATAAGGAGGATTGGAAGACTGTGACCAGAGCCTCCACAAGTTCCATCTGAAGGATGCTGTCTCTGACAGTGCAGCAGTCCCTCAATGTCACCCTGGAGTGTCAGCCTAGATAATGTGCTCAGGTTTATTAATATTTCCTCTTGTTATTGATGTGGATCATTAAGAAACAATGGACTCTTATGATGTCATCCAGTCCCAGTGTGATGATGTCATCCAGTCCCAGTGCGATGATGTCATGAAGACTATTAAATACCAGTGGAGCCTTAGTGGTGAAAACAGTTTTGTTCGAGATGCAGCAAGTCCATTACTGATAGATCAGCAAATGGAATTAATGGGAAAGAAAGTGAGGTAGCTCATGAACATCAGGAATAGTCTTGTAAATTATGAAGATGAACGTGTACAGTATACATGTCCTATCTCCCAAAAAGCTGCCCCCATCTCCCGACACTCTGCCCCATCTCCCGACACTCTGCCCCCATCTCCTGACACTCCGCCCCCATCTCCTGACACGCTGCCCCCATCTCCCGACACTCTGCCCCCTTTTCCTGACACTCTGCCCCATCTCCTGACACTCTGCCTCCATCTCCTGACACTCTGCCCCCATTTCCCGACACGCTGCCCCCATCTCCCGACACTCTGTCCCCATCTCCCGACACTCTGCCTCCATCTCCCGACACTCTGCCCCCATCTCCCGACAATCTGCCCCCATCTCCCGACACGCTGCCCCCATCTCCCGACACTCTGTCCCTATCTCCCAACACTCTGCCCCATCTCCCGACACTCTGCCCCCATCTCCCGACACTCTGTCCCCATCTCCCGACACTCTGCCCCCATTTCCCGACACGCTGCCCCCATCTCCCGACACTCTGCCCCCATCTCCCGACACACTGCCCCCATCTCCCGACACTCTGCCCCCATCTCCTGACACTCTGCCCCATCTCCCGAGCAGCCTGTCTCTACCTCTGCTGAACCCACACAGGATGCACCATGTTGAAGCCAGAGGAAAGGACTGGGTGAGAAATTGTAAGTCACCAAGGGTGTGCACATGGGGATTTGACAAAATATTAAGTTTCCTGTTTTTAACAATGAGACTTAAAACACATTGATTGGAACCACTTCCAGCTCTTGTCCATTCTGACATCCCGTGGGCCAGCTCACCCTCTCACTGGGTTCATGCTGAATGTCAATCCAGGCTGGGAGCCATTGGGTGGATGTGCAATGGGTGGATGAGTGGGTGAAGGAATGTTCAGTTCACAGGGAGGGGGATGGGGGAGGGGGGTTGGTGCTGGTGGTGGGAAGAGTTCATTCTGAAGGAGTCCCACCTGAAACAGTGACCATTCATTTGTCACTTTCTAATGGTGAGTGACCTGCTGTGTATTTCCCCAGGTTTGTTATAAGACCATAAGACATTGGAGCAGAAATTAGGTCATCGAGTCTGCTCTGCCATTCAATCATGGCTGATAAATTTCTCAAACGCATTCTCCCGCCCTCTCCCCATAAACTTCGATCCTCTTACCAATCAAGAACCTATCTATCGGACTTAAATACACTCAATGACCTGGCCTCCACAGCTTCTGTGGCAATGAATTCCATCGATTCACCACTCTCTGGCTAAAGAAGCTTCTCTTCATCTCTGTTCTATAAGGTCTTCCCTTTACTCTGAGGCTGTGCCTTCGGGTCCTAGTCTTTCCTACTAATGGAAACATCTTCCCCACGTCCACTCTATCCAGGCCTTTCAGTATTCTGTAAGTTTCAATCAGATCCTCCCTTCTAAACTCCATCGAGTATAGACCCAGAGTCCTCAAATGTTCCTCATATGTTAAGCCTTTCATTCCTGGGATCATTCTCATGAACCTCCTCTGGACCCTCTCCAGGGCCAGATCATCCTTCCTGAGATACGGGGCCCAAAATTGCTCACAATATTCTAAATGTGGTCTGACCAGAGCCTTATAAAGCCTCAGCAGCACATCCCTGCTTTTATATTCTAGTCCTCTCAAAATAAATGCCAACATTGCATTTGCCTTCCTAACTACCAACTCAACCTGCAAGTTAATCTTAAGAGAATCCTGGACTAGGACTCCCAAGTCCCTTTGCATTCCAGATTTCTGAATTCTCTCCCCATTTAGAAAATAGTTTATGCCTCTATTCTTCCTGCTAAAGTGCATGACCTCACACTTCCCAACATTGTATTCCATCTGCCACTTCTTTGCCCCATTCTCCTAACCTGTCCAAATCCTTCTGCAGCCTTTCTGCCTCCTCAATACTACCTGTCCCTCCACCTATCTTTGTATTATCTGCAAACTTAGCCAGGATGCCCTCAGTTCCTTCATCTAGATCATTAATGTTTAAAGTGAAAAGTTGTGGTCCCAACACTGACCCCTGCGGAACTCCACTAGTCACCAGCCACCATCCTGAGTAGGACCCCCTTATCCCCACTCTCTGCCTCCTGCCAGACAGCCAGTCTACTATCCATGCTAGTACCTTGCCTCTAACACCATGAGCTCTTATCTTACTGAACAGCCTCCTGTGCGCCACCTTGTGAAAGGCCTTCTGGAGAGTAGATAACATCCATTGGCTCTCCTTTGTCTAACCTACTCGTTAGATTCTCAAAGAATTCTAACAGATTTGTCAGGCATGACTCCCCTTGATGAAACTATGCTGACTTTGCCCTATTTTACCATGCACTTCCAAGTATTCTGAAATCTCATCCTTAATAACGGACTCTAAAATCTTACCAATGACCGAGGTCAGGCTAATCGGCCTGTAATTTCCTGTCTTTTGCCTCACTCCTTTCTTAAACAGGGGTTACATTAGCAATTTTCCAGTGCTCTGGGACCCTCCCTGGCTCCAGTTATTCCTGAAAGATCACCACCAACGCCTCCACTATCTCTTCAGCTGTCTCCTTGAGAACTCTGGGGTGTAATCCATCTGGTCCAGGTGATTTATCCACCTTCAGACCTTTCAGTTTTCCTAGCACCTTCTCCTTGGTAATGGCCACCATACTCACTTCTGACCCTGACTCTCTTGAACTTTGGGGATGTTACTCGTGTCTTCCACCATGAACACTGACGCAAAGTACCTATTCAGTTCCTCCGCCATTTCTTTGTTCCCCACTACTACTTCTCCAGCATCATTTTCCAGCAGCCCAATGTCCACTTTTGCCTCTCTCTTTATATATCTAAAAAAAACCTCTGGCAATCTTCTTTTATATTACTGGCTAGTTCTCCCTCATATTTAATCTTCTCCCTCCTTATTTCTTTTTTAGTTGTCCTCTGTTGGTCTTTGCAGGCTTCCCAATCCCCTGGTTTCCCACTGCTCTTCGCCGCATTGTAAGCTTTCTCTTTAGCTTTTATGCTGTCCCTGACTTCCCTTGTCAGCCACGGTTGCCTCATCCTCCCTTTAGTATGCTTCTTCTTCCTAGGGATGAATTTTTGCTGTGTCTCCCAAATTACTCCCAAAAACTCCTGCCATTGCTGTTCCACTGTCTTTCCTGCTAGGTTCATCTCCCAGTCAATTCTGGCCAGCTCCTCCCTCATGCCTCTGTAGTTGCCTTTATTCAACTGTAATACCATTGCATCTGATTCCAGCTTTTTCCTCTTAAATTGGAGGGTAAATTCTATCATATTATGGTCACTTCCTCCTAAGGGTTCCTTCATCTTAAGCTCCCTTATCAAATCTGCTTCATTACACATCACTAAATCTAGAATTGCCTGTTCCCTAGTGGGCTCCACCACAAGCTGCTCCAAAAAGCCCTCTCGTAGCCATTCCACAAATTCCTTTTCTTGGGATCCACTACCAACCTGGTTTTCCAAGTCTACCTGCATATTGAAATCCCGCATGATCACTGTAACCTTGCCTTCCTTACACACCTTTTCTGTCTCCTGGTGTATCTTGTGCCCCACATCCTGACTCTTGTTCGGAGGCCTGTACATAACTCCCATTATGGTTTTTTTACCTTTGCAGTTCCTCAACTCTACCCACACAGATTCTACATCATCTGACCCTACATCATTTCTTGCTGTCGATTTAATTTCATTTCTTACTAACAAAGCAACCCCACCCCCTCTGCCAACCTGCCTATCTTTTCGATAGGATGTATATCCTTGGATATTTAGCTCCCAGTCCTGATCCCCTTGCAGCCATGTCTCCGTGATGCCCACCACATCATACCTGCCAATTTCAATCTGCGCCACAAGCTCATTTACCTTATTTCGTATATTGTGTGCATTCAGATACACCTTCAGTCCTGTATTTCCCATCCCCTTTCTCATTGTTGTCCCTTTATCTGATGTGCTTGAAGTTAGATTCCTAGCCCTTTCCAAACACTCTGTCCTATTTTGTGTTCTGGAGACTTTAATAGCCTCTCCTGGGCTCTCCTTTCTTTTCAGTTTTTTCATAATTTTCCATGAAGTTGAATCCACCACCACTACCCCCGCACCCCCACCCTCATGCTAATCTGCTGCTTTGTTTCCCATTAGTCATTGTTCTGTTCAGTTTTTCAGTATTTATATATTTTTGTTTTTGCTAAAACATGTTCTTGTTCTGACACTGAAATCCAGAGGATTTTAACTCTGTTACTGTCAATCTCCATCGAGTACACAGGAGGACTCAACTGGTCCAAACTTCTTATGGTATCAATAAACCAAATTCCTACAGGATGTTTATTTGGAGAATTGTTTTTCTCTGAGGCCCAGGATGGTCAAACTATGACCCAAAGTTCAGATTCGGGCTTTGAGCCTGGGCTATGGGGTCCACATACATGGAGCACCATTACTGGATGTCCTTCATCCCAACTTTTAATCACTCTACCATTGGTGGCCGGACCTTCAGCTGCCTGGACCCTAAGCTCTGGAATTTCCTCCCTAAACCTCTCCACCTTTCTAATTCACTTTCCCCCTTTCAGACACTCTTTATAAACGACCTCTTTGACCAAGCTTTTGGCCATCTGCCCTAATATGTCCTGCTCCTGTGAAATTCCTTGGGAAATTGTATCATGTTAAAAGCTTGATATAAATAGAAGTTGTTGTTGTTGTTCTTCACGGAATCACGTTATCTTTACAGTGTACAAGGAGGCCAATTTGTCCATCGAGTCTGCAATGACTCGCTGAAAGAGCATTCCACCTAGTCCCACTTCCCCACCTTGTCCCCATAACCTTGTACATTCCTTTCATGTAACAATCCAATTCCCTTTTGAATACCTCGATCGAACCTGCCTCCACTACCCTTTCAAGAAGTTTGTACCAGAATCTAACCACCCTCTGGGTGAGTTTTTTTTCCCCCTCACATCACAATCGCTCCTTTTTTCAATTACTTTGAATCTGTGCCCTCCAGTTCTTGATGTTCTCTTGAGTGCGAACATTTTCTCAGTACCCTGTCCATACCCTTCAGGATCCTGACTACACCTATTAAATCTCCTCTCAGCCTTCCTTTCTCCAAGTAAAACAGTCCTAACCTCTCTAATCTATCCTCATAGCTATAGTTCTTCATCCCGGGAATCATTCTTATTAATCTCCTATGTATTCTCTCCAAAGCCTTCACATCCTTCCTCAAGTATGGTGCCCAGAACTGGACACAGTACTCCAGGTGAAGCCTGACAAGTGTCTTATACAAGTTCAACATGACCTCCTTACTCTTGTACTCAATACCCATATTAGTGAAGTCTCAGATACTAAATGCTTTATTAACTGCTCTCTCAACATTCCCTGCCATCTTCAATGACTTAAGTAGGTATAAACCGAGGTCCCTCTGTTCCTGCACCTCCTTTAGAGGCTGTCCCTATATTTTATGCTATCTCACCATACGTTTCCTGCCAAAACAAATCACCTCACACTTCTCTGCATTGAACTTCATCTGCCACTTGTCTGCCCAATCCACCAACATGTTTATGTCCTTTTGAAGCTCATGACTATCCCTATCACAATTGACAACATTTCCAATCTTTGTATCATTTGCAAATTTTTAAATCATGCCCTGCACACCACAGTCTAGGTCATTAATATATATCAGGAAGGGCAAGGGTCCTAACGCTGACCCCTGAGCAATTCCACTACAAACCTTCCTCCAATCTGTAAAACAACCATTTACCACTACTCTCTGGTTCCTGTTTCTTGGTTAGTTTCTTATCCAAGTTCTGACTTTCCCTTTTATTCCATGACCTAGAATTTTTCTCACAAGTCTTCTGTGTTGCACTGTATCAAATGCCTTTTGAAAATCCATATACACCACATCAACAATGTTTCCCTTATTAACCCTTTCTGCTACCTCCTCAAAACACCCCAGCAAGTTAGTTAATCATGATTTTTCCCTTGATGAATCCATGCTGGCTTTCTTTAATTATCCTGCACTTGTCTAAGTGATGATTGATTTTATCCCATACTTATTGTTTCCAGAAGTGTCCTTGCCACAGAGGTCAAAATGACTGGCCTGTAGTTGCCCACTTTATCCTTGCATCCCTTTTTGAACAAGGGTGTAACATTCACAGGTCTCCAGTCCTCTGGCACCTCTTCTGCGTCTGAGGAAGGCTGGAAGTTTATCACTCGTGCCTCTGCACTTGTAGTGCCTCTGTTCTTGCAACTCAGTGAGACCTGACCACTTACTGATTGAGTGAGTCTGTATCAATGTAACTCAAATAGATACAGCTTGTGTCATAGTTCTGTGAGATCTGATCACTTACAGAGTGAGTGACTCTCTATAAATATAACTCAGATAGACACAGCTCGTAGGAACAGACTTAGGAAGAAGGAAGCTTTGAATTAGCCACTGGACTTCCTGTTCTTCACAATTGGGAATAGTTAATGCTTTCCAAACATTCAAAATAATGAATCAAGTCATTAAGGAGCATTTGTTTTTAGCTGAATTATTTGGTAGAATTGGAGTGAAGGAATGGGATTGACCCACATCCTGAGTCACCACTTTAAGGACAGGAAGAGAGAGAATCTGGAGAGGGGAAAAAAATTAGTTGGAGACCGGGCACTGAATCTGGAACAATGAGCAGAGAGGGGGAGGAATGTGTGGGACAGGGATTTATAGATTTGGGGGAATGAAAGGAGAAAGAATATTCCATAGAAACTAGAATTGTCTGTTCTGAATTTCTATCCTGTACTGACAGTAATCACTTCTGTAAATTCTATTTACAGGGGATTAGAGGGAAAGGATTTTCAGATGGGAAACTCAACCAAAAATCTCGACAAGATCTTATGGAATTATTGAAATCAGATATTATCAGCCTCTGAGTATGGAAGGAGAAATGGTTGTCTGTTTTGTCTGTGGGGAAAGATTCACATCATCAGTGTGACTGGAAACTCACTAGGACACAGACACCCAAGTCACAACATATATCGGGGTCAAACCTGGCATCAAGGATCCAAAAAGGTTTAGTCTCAGACAGTTGCCAGGAATCGAGTTGGTAGCTTGTGAATGAAAACAATGGGTTCAGTCTTCGCTATATTGAATTGGAGGAAATTTCTGCACATTCACCACTGGATATCAGAGAAACAGTCTGATAATTTAGCAAAAGTGGAGAAGTGGAGAGAGGTGGTGGTGAGGTAGAGCTGGGCACTGTCAGTGTCCACGTGATAACTGACACTGTGTTTTCAGATAATGTCGCTGTGGGGACAATGTTGATGAGAAATAAGAGGCCAAGGCTGGATTCTTTGGGGACATCAGAGGTAACTGTGGGAGTTGGAAGGGAAGATTACAAGTGATTCTCTGCCTGTGATTCAACAGAGAAGAATGGAACCAGTAGAGAGCAGCCCCACCCAGCTGGACGACAGTAGAGGGGTGTTGGAGCAGAATGGTGTGGTCAACCCTGTCAAAGGCTGCAGACAGGTTGAGAAGGGATAGTTTCCCTTTGTCACAATCACATAGGATGTCATTGGTGCTTTGATCAGAGTTGTTTCAGTCCAGTGGCAGGGGCAGAAACCTGATTGGAGGGATTCTGACAGGGAGTTCTGGAAAAGATGGGCACAGATTTGGGAGGTGTGAACATGTCCAAAGAGTTAGGAGTTGGGGCAGTAGTTTGCATGGATAGTGGTGTCAAGGGTTTGTCCCTTGAGGAAGGGGTTGATGGTTTGAAGGAGAGATGGACAGTCCCTGAAGAGCGAAAACTGTTAACAATATCAGCGAACATGGGGAAGTTGGGTTATCAGCAGTTCAGTGGGAATAGGCTCAATGAGGCAGGAGGTGGGTCTCATGGACAAGATGAGCACTTGGTTGGGGGGGAGGTGCATGAGGGGAGATGAGAGAGAAACTGGAGAAAGATGTGGGTTCAGAGCTCGGACATGGGAGATGAGCACTGGGAGGAGGGAAGCAGCAGAGGCAGCTGATCAGATTATTTCAATCTTAGTGACAAAGAAGCTCCATAAGCTCCTCACACTTGTTGGAGGTGAGGATGGAGGAGACAGGAAAGAAGAGCCATTCGAAATGAACTAACTTGTGTTAGACGTGTTAAAAAGATTCAATACACTGTATTTAACAGAAAGCTGCTTTATTTGACTTTTGTCCAGAATGTTAATATGTATAACTGGACTGGAGTTTGTAAGGAATATATCTTTTCATTTCTGTTGGACTGTTGTAAAGGCATTTTTTTCACAATTTTCTTGGACTGTGGCTTTAAAAACTACCATGGCTGCAGTTGAAAGACCTTCCCTGGAACAGGATGTGGAATATACAATGTTGCTATCTCTTGGAACAGTGTGCCTGGTTGGACAAAATGGTATTGGAAAGGAGGCCTAGCGATGGAGTTTTGATTGGCTCCTGACCAAGAGGCCAGGTTCTATGTGGCAATTGTGCAGTAGATCAGCTCCTAGCCTGAAAAGAGGAAAGATCTGAAACCTCTCTCTCTCCTGTATTTTGTAAGACTCCAGTAATCCTGCCATTGTAGCCAGCTGGCTATTCCTCATACCACTGTATCCTGCTTTCTTTGAGAAGCCCCTGTCAAGAGGAAAAGAGGGGAATGTCATGAAGCTATTAACGTATATATTATTGGAAAATATTTTTCTTTTAAAATAGAGGTTTAGTCTGTGCGTGTCTTAATTGGACAAAAGCCAGCGAGTCTGGGTGCTTTGATGTGTACTTGTTGTGAGATGGAAGAGAGAGAGAGAGTGTATTTCCATTTTTTGAATAGACCATTCAAAAAGTGGGGTGAATTCTAACACCTAGCTTGCAGAGACCAAGCAATATATTTATATTACTAATAAAATTTGGACTATGAAAGGGGTTTTATTGTTAGAGAGGTGGAGTTCAAAGAGGTTGGTGATACAATGAGAATTGACATTCAATGAGCTGTGCTAGGTATAACAAGAGAGCCGTGTTGTGTGTGTAGGACAGAGGCAATGTGAGAAAAGCAGCTGTAAGCCCCCAACTGTCTCCACAGGAACCAAAGTGAAACGAACCTCATTTGGAATTTGTAAGGTGAAAATTTCCTTGCCTGGTGTCTGGTTAAGTCTATGGGTTGCTGTCGCCTTCATGGAGAATAGTTTGGGAATTTAAAAGCTATGATCCTAGTAATTTGTAGTGCATATATTTAACTTGTGTAAATTAATAAAAATGTTTCATTTAGCTTAATATAAAACCTCTCAAGGACTGGTGGTCTGATTCCTGAATTCAGAGTTGCACCTCAAACATAATATTTAAAATTATAGGTTATGATATTTGGTTAAAGTCTCCCTCTGGGATTTTTAAATAACTCAGCTTTATCAACTGCTTGGTCGTAACAAAGAAATCACCAGTAGAAACATTAAAAGTAAGTTTCAACCAGAGAACTACAGACTGTAAGTGCTGGGAGACCACCTCATGTCAGCCACAACAACCTGCAAGGAATTTGGAAGAAAGCAATCAAAGTCAATCCATCTAATCCTGAACTCTGGATTAGTGCTATTGAACTGTTTTATCTCACTCTTAAAATCCATGTTTTGTGTGTCTTACATGTGCTTGTGTGTGTTTGCGTGTGTATTTGTGTGTGTTTGCGTTTGTATTTGTGCATGCGTTTGTATTTGTGTGTGTTTGCGTTTGTATTTGTGTGTGTGCGCGTTTGTATTTGTGTGTTTGCGTTTGTATTTGTGTGTGTGTGTGCGCGCATTTGTATTTGTGTGTGTTTGCATTTGTATTTGTGTGTGTGTGTTTGCGTTTGTGTTTGTGTGTGTGTTTCTGTATTGGGGTTTAAGAAGGGGTACAGCTTGTAATAGAGTTAAAAGTTAGCAGTTCATGTTGCTTTTGTTACTGGTTAAAGACAATTTGTTTAATAAACAGTTATTTACTTGTTAAGTTTACAAACCTGGTGCTCATATTCTGTTAACCTAAATTAAAGTTTGGTAGAATTGGGGCAATCTGGTGTCTAATAAAACTTTTCACATTTGTCTTGGCTCAGGGAGCAGTGGGATTTGATATTGCAGTGCACCATCCCCAGTGAGTTGTAACAAGTTTATTAACATCAGCAGAAACAGACCCCAATGAACATGGTTCAGGCCTGGATGTGATTAACAACAAAATCCAATCACTGTCGTTACTTGTGAACTCGCTGGTGTCTCAGCAGATAGGGGGAAGTAGAGAATTTCTTCCCACACATTGAGCAGGTGAACGGTCTCTCCCCAGTGTGAATTCTCTGGTGTGTCAACAAGTTAGATGACTGAGTGAATCTCTTCCCACACACAGAGCAGGTGAATGGCCTCTCCCCAGTGTGAACTCGCTGGTGTGTGCGCAGGTTGGATGACTGAGTGAATCCCTTCCCACACACGGAGCAGGTGAATGGTCTCTCTCCAGTGTGAATTCGCTGGTGTAGAGTGAGTTTTGATGATCGCCTGAACCCAGTCCCACAGTGAGAGCACCTGAACGGTCTCTCGTCAGTGTGAACACGTTGATGGAACATCAGTTCCCCAGAACTTTTATAGCATTTCCCGCAGTCTGGGCATTGAAAAGGTCTCTCATTAGTGTGAACTCGCTGGTGGGTCAACAGATTGGATGCATCAGTGAATCGCTTCCCACACTCGGAGCAGATGAACAGTCTCTCCCCGTTATGAATTCTCTGGTGTGTCTGCAGGTGGGATAACTGAGTAAATCCTTTCCCACACTCAGGGCAGATGAATGGTTTCTCCCGAGTGTGAATTCGCTGGTGTCTCAGCAGGTGGGATGAACTTATGAATCCCTTCCCACATTCGGAGCAGGTGAATGGCCTCTCCCCAGTGTGACTGCGCCGATGAGTTTCCAGGTCAGATGGGGATCTGAATCCCTTCCCACAGTCCCCACATTTCCACGGTTTCTCCCCGTTGTAACTGCATTTATGTTTTGACAGGCCAGATGATTGACTGAAGCCTCGTCCACACACAGAACACGTGTACGGTTTCTCCCCACTGTGAACGGTGCTTTTTCCTTCCATGTTCAAAATCCTTCCAATAACCTGTTGATTTAAAACAGTAAAAAGGAATGAGAGAGAACCCACAAAAACACAAAGGCAGGTTGTGAAATTGAGCTGAATGAATCTGGGAATTTGTGGGGCCGGCACGAGGAAAAATTGAACATGAAAAATGTTAGATTGTCATAAAAACCCAACTGGGTCACTAATGTCCTTCAGGGAAGGGAACCTGCCACCCAGTCTGGGCCTACACAAGACTCTGGTCTCTATAAGAACATAAGAAATAGGAAGAAGAGAGGTCCTAATACCCCGTCGAGCCTGCTCCACCATTCAATACGATCGTGGCTGATCTTGGGCTTCAAATCCACTTTCCCACCCACTCCCCATATCCCTCGACTCCCTGAGAGACCAAAAATCTCTCCATCTCAAGCTGAAATATATTCAGTGATGGAGCATCTGCAACCCACAGAGAATTCTATGTGACAGAGAGGGGAAGAGAGAGAAGGGGAGAGGGATAGGCAGAGAGAGAAGGGCAGTGGGAGAGGCAGAGACAGAAGGGCAGTGGGTGAGGTAGAGAGAAGGGCAGTGGGAGAGGCACAGACAGAAGGGAGTGGGAAAGGCAGAGAGAGAAGGGCAGTGGGAGAGGCAGAGACAGAAGGGCAGTGGGAGAAGCAGAGAGAGAAGGGCAGTTTGAGAGGCAGAGAGAGAAGGCCAGTGGGAGAGGCAAAGACAGAAGGGCAGTGGGAGAGGCAGAGACAGAAGGGCAGTGGGAGAGGCAGAGACAGTAGGGCAGTGGGAGAGGCAGAGACAGAAGGGCAGTGGGAGAGGCAGAGACAGAAGGGCAGTGGGAGAGGCAGAGACAGAAGGGCAGTTTGAGAGGCAGAGAGAGAAGGCCAGTGGAAGAGGCAGAGACAGAAGGGCAGTGGGAGAGGCAGAGACAGAAGGGCAGTGGGAGAGGCAGAGACAGTAGGGCAGTGGGAGAGGTAGAGAGAGAAGGGCAGTGGGAGAGGCAGAGACAGAAGGGCAGTGGGAGAGGCAGAGACAGAAGGGAGTGGGAGAAGCAGAGAGAGAAGGGCAGTAGGATAGGCAGAGACAGCAGGGCAGTGGGAGAGGCAGGGAGAGAAGGGGAGTGGTAGAGGTAGAGAAGGAAGGGCAGTGGTAGAGGTAGAGAAGGAAGGGCAGCGGTAGAGGCAGGGGGTGAGGAGAGGGTTTTTATAAACCGAGAACTAAACCAGAACTTTGACAAAACCTCCCAAATCCTCAACTTCCACCACCTGGAAGGCCCAGGGTAGCAGGCGAATGTGAACACCATCACCTCTAAGTCACACACCCTCCTGACTTGTCTGACATCCGATACTGAATGAACAGAAATTTCCTCCATTTAAATATTGGGCAGACTGAAGCCATTGTCTTCAGTCCCCACTACAAACTCCACTCCCCAGTCACCGACTCCATCCCTCTCCCTGACAACTGTCTGAGGCTGAACCAGACTGTTCACAACCGTGGTGAAATGTTTCACCCCAAGATGAGCTTCCAACCACATATCCACATCATCACCAAGACCGCCTATTTCCACCTCAGTAACATCGCCCGACTCCAGCCCATTCTCAGCTCATCTGCTGCTGAAACTCTCATCCATTCCTTTGTTACCTCTAGACTTAACTATCCTAACGCACTCCCAGCCAGCCTCCCACATTCACCCTCCCTGTAATCTTGAGGCCATCCAAAACTCTGCTGCCCGTGTGCTTACTCACACCAAGTCTTGTTCACCCATCACCCCTGTGCTCACTGACCTACAAAGACTCCGGGATAAGAAGCAAAATTTTTAATTTCTCATCCGTATTTTCAAATCCCTCCAGGGTCTCACCCTCCCTATCTCTGTAATCCAGCCTCACAACCCTCTGAGGTATCTCAGCTCCTCTAATTCCGGCCTCTTGAGCATTCCTGATTTTAATCATTCTACCATTGGTGACTGTTCTATCATTTGCCTAGGCCACAAGCTCTGGAATTTCCTCCTTAAACCTCTCCACCTCTCTTTCCTCCTTTAAGATACCCCTTAAAACCGACCCATTTGATGAAGCTTTTGGTCACCTGACCTCATTTCTCCTTATGTGACTCAGTGGCAAATGTTGCTTTGCAACATTTCTGTGAAATGCCTTGGAACATTGTGTTTCTGTAGCACTTTCAATGGAAGACAAATTGTTGTTGTTGATTTGGTGATATATCACTGTTCCTTCATCATTGCTGGGTGAATAACCTGTAACTCCTTACCTAACAGCATTGTGGGAGCACCTTCACCACACGGACTGCAGCGGTTCAAGAAGGTCAAATATCATCTTCCCCACAGGCAACTGGGGATTGGCAATATTTGCTGGTATCTGTCTCACAGACTAGTCAAGCACCAGCCTGATATGGTCATCCTCACAGAATCATACCTTACTGATAATGTCCCAGACACCACCATCACCACCCCTGGGTATGTCCTGTCCCAAGGGCATGACAGGCCCAGCAGAGGTGGCAACCCAGTGGTGTGCAGTTGCAGGGGGAATTGCCCTGGGAGTCCTCGACATCGACTCCGCACCCCATGAAGCCTCATGGCATCAGGTAAAACATGGGCAAGGAAACCTCCTGCCGATTACCACATACCGCCCTCCCTCAGCTGATGAATCAGTGCTCATCCACATGTACACCACTTGCAAGGAGCACTGAGGGTGGCAAGGGCACAGTATGTACTCTGGGTGGGTGACTTCAATGTCCTTCACCAAGAGTGGCTCGGTAGCACCATTATTGACCAAGCTGGCCAAGTCCTAAAAGATATAGCTGCTAGACTGGGTCTGCAGCAGGCAGTGAGGGAACCAACAAGGGGGGAAAACATACTTAACTTTATCCTCACCAACCTGCCTGCCGCAGATGCATCTGTCCATGACAGCATTGGTAGGAGTAACCACCACATAGTCATTGTGGATACAAAGTCCTGCCTCCACATTGAGGATACCCTCCATCGTATTGTGTGGCATTACCACCGTGCTAAACAGGATAGGTTTCAAACAGATCCAGCAACTCAAGACTGGCCATCTGTGAGGAGCTGTGGGCCTGCAGCAGCAGAATTATATTCAAATACAACCTGTAACCTCATGGCCCAGCATATCCCCCACTCTACCATTACCATCAAGCCAGAGGATCAACCCTAGTTCACAGAAGAGTGCAGGAGGGCATGTCAGGAGCAGCACCAGGCATACCTAACAATGACATGTCAACCTGGTGAAGCCATAACACAGGACTACTTGTGTGCCAAACAGCATAGGCAGCAAGTGATAGACAGAGCTAAGCAATCCCACAACCAATGGATCAGATCTAAGCTCTGCAGTCCTGCCACATCCAGTCGTGAATGCTGGTGGACAATTAAACAACTCACTGGAGGAGGCTCCACAAATATTCCCATCCTCAATGATGGAGGAGCCCAGCACATCAGTGCAAAAGGTGAAGCATTTGCTACAATCTTCAGCCAGAAGTACCGAATGGATGATCCATCTCAGCCTCCTCCTGAGGTCCCCAGCATCACAGATACCAGTCTTCAGCCAATTCGATTCACCCCACATGATATCCGGAAAACGGCTGAAGGCACCGATTCTGCAAAGGCTTTCGGCGCTGACAATATTCCGGCTATAGTATTGAAGAATTGTGCTCCAGAACTTGCTGCACCCCTCACCAAGGGTTCCAGTACAGTTACAACACTGGTATCTATCTGGCTAGGTGGAAAATTGCCCAGTCACCAATGGTAGAATGATTAAAATCAGGAATGCTCAAGAGGCCGGAATTAGAGGAGCTGAGATACCTCAGAGGGTTGTGAGGCTGGATTACAGAGATAGGGAGGGTGAGACCCTGAAGGGATTTGAAAATACGGATGAGAAATAATTTAACCCAGGCCTAGTGAAAGGAGAAATTCAGACTTTGCTAGCCTGGTCTCTGCAAACACTGGGCCATTCCCTTGTTATTTGGGGTCTCCGGCCTGCACTGTGTCTTTATGAAAACTCACTGCCCACTCCACTGGCTCTATTCCTCCTCACACACCCACTAACTCTGTTATAAAAACAAAGAAAACTGCGGATGCTGGAAATCGAAAACAAAAACAGAATTACCTGGAAAAACTCAGCAGGTCTGGCAGCATCAGCGGAGAAGAAAAGAGTTGACGTTTCGAGTCCTCATGACCCTTCGACAGAAGTTCTGTCGAAGGGTCATGAGGACTCGAAACGTCAACACTAACTCTGTTAGTTTGCTCCACAAATTCAGAGTTTGCAATTTTAAACTTCTTACAGATAACAGAGCACAGCACTAAAGGTCTCAATTGTAGATGAATGGTCAAAAACATGCAGTTCTGAAATAAGTTAAATAATGTTAAACTCTCCTGCTGGATCCTGCAGCTGGACATATATCAGAAGCACTGGAGTCACAGAAAAATCTCCCAGTCGACGAAATACCCGGGGAGTGGGATGATGTCATAGTGTAACTGTCGATGTGTGATGATGTCACTGTGTAACTGTCGATGTGTGATGATGTCACATGCACAGACACGGAACATCTGGATTTGAACAAACCAGTGAACACAACACATTATGAAGGATGGGAGGGTCCTTGAGAGGCGGCAGAGGAGATTTACCAGAATGGGTTGAAGGATGAGGGATTTTATTTGTAATGTTAGTATGGAGAAACTGGGGTTGTTCTCCTTGGAGCAAAGTTGGAAGATTAGATAGAGGTGTACAAGTTTATGACTGGCTTACATTAGGTAGTTAAAGAAAAGCTGTACACAGTATCTGATCGTATAAAGATTACAGGACACAGATTTAAGATTTGGGGCAAGATCTACAGGAGGCATGTAAGGAGAAAATATTACACGAGTGGTAATGATCTGGAACTAAATGCTTACACTCAAGAGGCTGATAATATTATCCAGGTCCTGATGAATCAAGTGACTCTGTCAGATCTTAATGTGATGTTTGGTTTGAGTTTCCCATCTGCAAATCCTTCCCATTTAATATTGTGTAAAAGGAGTTTAAAGAACAATCCATCTGTGTCAATCCAGGATAGAAATTGCGAAGAGACAAACATTTCTATTGGTTTGATTTTACTGTGCGTAAAACCTCCCCTTCTAACACCCCGTAAAAAGAGTTTCCAAAATCCATCTGTCAGTCCAGGATAGAAATTCACAAAATTCTCTCCTCCTGCTACCTGGACCAGGATGACCGCGCATGCGCCCTGCTGCACATTGCCTCCTATAAAGATGGCAGCCGTTAACCCGGGCCTGGCGAAGTGAGAAATCCAGATTTTTTCGGCCCGTTTTCTGCAAACACAAGACCGGTACCTTGTTATTTGGGGTCTTCGGCCTGCACTGTGTCCTTATGAAGCCTCCCTGCCCACTCCGCTGGCTCCATTCCTCCTCACACACCCACTAACTCTGTTAATTTGCTCCACTCGACATTCTATCAGCCGTTCTGAGCAGCTAAAGGCACAGACCAGCATTGCGCATACTCACAAAACGCGCATGCTCATCGCGCTCACACTGTGATACGCATGTGCACGGAACTGCTGCAATGATAGCCCACATTCTGCTCCCATTTGAATGCTGGGTAGCCGCGACGCCATTGAAAAGCCATTTTATGAACATAAAATTGTGTTTTGTGGCCCGATGACGATTGAAACCTAAAACCAAGACATAACATAATGAAGCCAATTGATGTGACAAACAAAGTGCACGCGCCCTCTGCCATAGTTCTGTCTAAATAACAGCAGAATGACTCACTATAGTTAGAGGTTAACTCACTGGCTTTTCAGCAGGGGATGTGAACAAATGATTTTTCTTCCCATACACAGAACATTTAAACTCTGTCTTGTCAGTAACATCCAAACAAGGAGTAGGAGTAAGCAATTCGGCCCCTTGAGCCTGATCCACCATTTAATAAGACCATGGCTGATCTGATAGTAACCCCAAATCTGAATCTAATAACCTATCACCCTTTTGCTTATGATGAATCTATCCACCTCTGCCTTAAAAATATTCAAAGACTCTGCTTCCACCACCTTTTCAGGAAGAGAATTCCAAAGGCTCACCATCCTTTGAGAGAAAAAAAAATCAGCCTTATCTCTGTTTAAATAGGCGACCTCTTATTTTTAAAAAGTTAGAGAATGACTAGAGTTCTGCACAGGGCCAGTGGAAAGTACAATTAACATGATTGCCAAGCAGTGAGGAAATGAATTTGCAATTCAAGAGCATCTTGTGTGTGCATTTTCCAGATTAAAACTTCAATTGAATATATTGTTCTCCATCATAAGCATATTCAAGATGGAAATCCATTAGTATTTGGACTTTCAGGGAATCAATGGATATGGAGGGGGCGGGGGGGGGTTGTTGTGGAGGGTACGTAGAATGGAGGTGGAAGATCATTCAATAATGGAGCAGGCTCAAGGGGATGTTCTGTCTACCCATGCTCTTATTTCTTGTGTTCTTTTGAACAACACTGTGAATCATTTCCATTCAAGCACAGCCAATTCAGCACCCACCCTTTCAGCTCCTCCCCTTCAAACATTCCACGTCCCCAAACACACTTTCCGGGTGGCAAAGTGATTTTCTTGTACTTCTTCGTATCTATTCACTGTTCATGATGTGATCTCCTCTACATTGAGGAGACTAAATACCAAATTACCTGGAAAAACTCAGCAGGTCTGGCAGCATCGGTGGAGAAGAAAAGAGTTGATGTTTCGAGTCCTCATGACCCTTCAACAGAACAGAACAAGCTTGTCCCTACAACAACACCCCCTCCACTTCTCCCACCCCCCCCCCACCCCCACCTTAAACCAGCTTATATTTCACCCCTCTCCTTGTAAAGAAAAATCAGTTCTGTTGAAGGGTCATGAGGACTTGAAACGTCAACTCTTTTCTTCTCCGCTGATGCTGCCAGACCTGCTGAGTTTTTCCAGGTAATTCTGTTTTTGTTTTGGATTTCCAGCATCCGCAGTTTTTTGTGTTTATATTTAGACTAAATACCGATTGGGTGACTGCTCTATGGATCATCACCACTCGAGCTGCAGTCATGATCTTGAGCTTCAAGCCATTTACCAGTTTAATTCTCCAACCACTCCCTCTCTGACCTCTCTGTCCTCGGCCTCCTCCATTGTTCCAATGAATCTCAATGGAAGCTGGAGGAACAGCAGCTCATCTTTGATTAGACATTTTACAACCTTCCAGACTCAAAATTCATTTCAACAATTTCAGATCATAACTACCACTCCTATTTTTTTCATACAGTAGGTGCTGGTAATGATTCTTCTGTCACCATTTGTACTTCCTCTGGGCCTATTTTTTTGTTTCTCCTCTTGTCCCATTAGTCAATTTCCTTGTCTTCAATGTTGCCTTGCACCATCATCCCGTTTGTCATTTAATCGCTCCAGCCTTCCATCCTATCACAAGATCGTTTGTTCTTTCCCCCCTCACTCTCTTTTTACCGACTCTGTATTTGTTTGTAAACTATTAAATCTCTAAATTCTTCCAGTTTGGTTAAAAGGTCACCAATCTGAAACATTGACTCTGTTTCCCTCTCCATAGAAGCTGTTGACCTGCTGAATGTTTCCAACATTTTCTGTTTTGAGCTCGGATTTCCAGCATCTGCAGTATCTTGTTTTTGGGTCACAGTGGATCAGTTTTCTCTGAATTATCGTTCCCTGTTTAAACGTGAAGAAGGAGCTTTTACAGAATGAGACAATAACTGTTCCCCTGTTCGACATGAAACTAAACTCACTGTTAATTCCTCCTCAGTAACAACTGTAAACACAAAACTTCCAGCCGGGATTGAACCGGGGACTTTCTCATGTAAAGTAAACGTGATAATCAGTGCACTAGGGAAATGAATGTGAATCCCCCCCCATCCCACCCCCACCCCCACCCCGACCCCGGACAGAGGGGAACTGACCATCCATCTCTAGCTCTAATTCCCAAACAGAAAATGCTGCCAAGAATCAGCAAGTCAGGCTGAGTCTGTGGCTGCTCTCACCATCTGAAACCATCACAATGCTCGGCTGATTGACGGAGCACCCGACCAATAGGAAGAGGGGGCGGGACTGGAAGACCGAGCGGGAGCGCCTGGTCCTCCAACCAATCGGAGTGAATAAGGGGCGGGGCCAAGCTGGGGTGAAGCATGTGCAGTGTGAGTAATGGCGATGGAGATATGGATCTTTCTCTGAACCTCAATCAGTGAGTGGGTGAATGGCGGGGCGGAGGGAGTGATGGGTCCGCCGGGTGGGCGGAGAGGCTTCGCAAATATGTTATATAAACAGCAAACCCCGAGAATGATGCCGGGGAGTCCATCACCTGTTTATATCGAGCGAGGCCGCATCTTCTTCCCGGTTACCAACCCGGGGAGATGGCCGCCATCTTTGTTGGAGGCAATGTACAGCGGGGCGCATGCGCGGCCGCCATCTTTGTTGGGGGCAATGTTTTTGGAATCTTTTCAATGACAATGGGAACAACTTGTCCATCAAACTGCTTCACGCTTTGAGTTACAATGTCTTATTGATGAGGCAGAACAACGACATATGTCCATGTCAGTGACAATAATTTACAATGTGCCTCTAACATAATAAAACTTCACAAGGCATTTCACAGAAATGTTACAAAGTAACGTTTGGCACTGAGCCACATAAGGAGATATTAGGGCAGGTGACCTAAAGCTTGGTCAAAGAGGCAGGTTTTAAGGAGAATCTTAAAGGGGAGAAGTGAGGTGGAGAAGTTTAAGGAAGAAATTCCAGAGCTTGAGGCCGAGGCAAATGAAAGAACGGTCACCAATGGTGGAGCGATTAAAATCAGGAATGTTCAAGAGGCTGGAATTAGATAAGTGGCGAGATCTCGGAGGGGTGTATGGCTGGAGGGGGTTACAGAGATAGAGATGATCACAGCCACTGAGGAAAACAAGGATGGGAATTTGAAAATGTAGGTGCTTCTAAAACAGATTTTTGTAGGTCAGTGAGCACAGAGATGATTGGTGAACAAGACTTGGTGCAAGTAAGCACATGGGCAACAGAGTTTTGGATGACTTGAAGATTACAGGGAGATTGAATGTGGGAGGCCAGCCGGCCAGGAGTGCATTAGGATATTAAAGTCTAGAGGTAACAAAGAAATTATGAGAGTTTTAGCAGCAGATACTGGGGTGGAGTCGGGCGATGTTACTGAGGTGGAAATAGGTGGTCTTGGTGATGATATGGATATGTGGTTGGAAACTCATCTTGGGGTGAAATATTTCACGATGGTTGTGAACAGTCTGGTTCAGCCTCAGACAGTTGTCAGGGAGAGGGATGGAGTCGGTGGATAGGGAGTGGAGTTTGTAGTGGGGACTGAAGACAATGGCTTCAGTCTTCCCAACATTTAAATGGAGGAAATTTCTGCTCATCCAGTACTGGGTGTCAGACAAGTCAGGACAGTGTGTGATTTGGAGGGGAACTTGGAGGTGATGGTCTTCACATATACCTGCTACCCTGGTCCTTCTGGGTGGTGGAGGCTGAGGGTTTGGGAGATTCTGTCAACGCTCTGGTTGTGTTGCTGATGTTTGAAACTTTCTCCTTCCACCCTGCCTCCATCTTGCTCCCTCTCTCTCTTTTTTTATTCGTTTGGGAGGGAGCGATGGATCCTGCAGCTGGATGGATGTGGGCTTCACTGGCTGGGCCAGCATTTCTTATCCATCCCCAGTTGCACTTGAGAAGCTGTTGGTCAGCTGCCTTCTTGAGCCCCTGCAGTCCATGTGGTGTAGGTACACCCACAGTGCACTTAGGAATGGAGTTCCAGGATTTTGACCCAGCAACAGTGAAGGAATGGTGATATGTTTCCAAGTCAGGGTGGTGAGTGAATTGGAGGGGAATTTCCAGGTGGTGGTGCCCCCATCTATCTGCTGCTCTTGTCCTTCTAGAAGGTAGTGGTCATGGCTGTGAAAGTTGCTGTCTAAGGAGCATCGTTGAATTCCTGCAGTGCATCTAGTGGATGGTACACATTCTGCTCCTGTGCGAAGGTGGTAGAGGGAGTGAATGCTTGTGAATGTGGTGCCAATCAAGCAGGCTGCTTTGTCTGGAATGGTGTCAAGCTTCTTAAGTATTGTGGGAACTGCACTTATTCAGGCAAGTGGAGAATATTCTGACACATTCCTGACTTGTGCCTTGAGGATGGTGGACAGGCTTTGGGGAGTCAGGAGGTGAGTTGCTCATCACGCGATTCCTAGCCTCTGAGCCACAGTGTTTATATGGCTACTCCAGTTCAGTTTCTGGTCAATGGTAACCCCCCAGGATGTTGATAGTCGGGGATTAAGTGATGGTAGTGCCGTTGAATGTCAAGGGGCGATGGTTGGATTCTCTTGAGTTGGAGATGGTCATTGCCTGACACTTGTGTGGTGCAAATGTAACTGCCACTTGTCAGCCCAAGCCTGGATATTGCCCAGGTCTTGCTGCATTTGGACATGGACTGCTTCAGTATCTGAGGAGTTACGAATGGTGCTGAACATTGTGCAATCGTCAGCAAACTTCCTCACTTCTGACCTTAAGATGTAAGGAAAGTCATTGATGAAATGGCTGTTATTATAAGAAAACATGCGATCTTGTGAGTATATAAAGAGTATAATTTGCAAAGCTAAATAAATCCCAAAAAGATAACTCATTCTGATCTCTATATGAGAATCCAAAGTTTAAACTTTCCATGTTACAGAAATAAGAATTCTACAGTCAGTAAAGATATCCATCAAATATGAAAGTAATATTTCCTTAACCTCCAGAATGTGAGATTCACTCCATTCAGAACAATTCTGAAGTCAATCGAAGAGAACCTGATGAATCCCCCTAACAAATCGAAAGATTCACGTTTGGGTTGAGATATTTATAATGAATTTTGGGGTTGTATAGTTGATGGTAGAAGATGCCCATTTGATCACTAACAGACCACCTCTAATTAGTATTCTACATTTGGTGAAAGGACCACCTATTATAATGAGGGTGCCCATAGGAAATGTTACTTTGAAATAATTCCTGAAAACTGGACTTCCTGTAAAAGTCTTGTTGGTCAATGTTGCTGAGTCAAGGTATTGAGATAATAAAAATTGGGGCTGAGTATTTCATTTCTGTTTTGGAGTTTTAATTATCAGAGCCAGTATTGTAGCTTGTCTGTTAGTGTCATAGCAAGAACCATTAAATCCCATTTTTTTAGGTGTGTGTATTTCTCATCAGTAAACTCACCTTTGTTGTGAGGGGATTTAACCTCGCTACTTTTATGAACTAGTTTTGACCTCTGTTAAATTATGTTTCACTCTGAATTTACCTTTAACAAAAGACTCCTGTATTAATTCCATATTATTTGACCATTATTCCCTCAAGCCCTTCCCTGAAGGGCATTAGTGAACCAATTGGGTTCTTATGACAATCCAGCAGCTTTCCTGGTCACTTTTTCCTCGTGCCGGCCCCACAAATGACCAGATTCATTCAGCTCAATTTCACAACCTGCCTTTGTGTTTTTGTGGGTTCTCTCTCACTCCCTTTTTTCTGTTTTAAATTAATATCACAGGGTGTTAGAAGGGGAGGATTTGCAGCCAGGAAACTGAAACCTAACATCACATCAGGATCTGACGGAGTCGCCCAATTTATTGTAACCTGAATATCATTGGATTTTGAACATGGAAGGAAAAAGCACCGTTCACAGTGGGGAGAAACCGTACACGTGTTCTGTGTGTGGACGAGGCTTCAGCCGATCATCTGGCCTGTCGAGACACAAACGCAGTCACACTGGGGAGAAACCATGGAAATGTGGAGAGTGTGGGAAGGGATTCCGTTACCCTTGTGAGCTGGAAGCTCATCAGCACAGTCACACTGGGGAGAGGCCATTCACCTGCTCCGAGTGTGGGAAGGGATTCACTGACTCAACCCACCTGCTGATACACCAGCGAGTTCACACTGAACAGAGACCATTTAAATGCCCAGACTGTGGGAAGGGCTTTAAAAGTTCTGGGAACCTGATTCGCCATCAACAGATTCACACTGACGAGAGACCATTCAGGTGCTCTCACTGTGGGACTGGGTTCAAAACATCATCTGAACTCACTGTACACCAGCGCAGTCACACTGGAGAGAGGCCGTTCATCTGCTCTGAGTGTGGAAAGGGATTTACTCAATCATCCAATCTTCTGAGACATGAGCGTGTTCACACTGGGGAGAGACCATTCACCTGCTCCATGTGTGGGAAAGGATTCACTCAGTCATCTGCCCTGCTCAGACACCAGCGAGTTCACAAATAACTACAGTGATTGGATTTTGCTGTTAATCACATCCAGGACTAACCTTGTTCATTGGGGTCTGTTTCAGCTGATGTTAATAAACTCCAGCCCAGTTATAGGGGTTGATAGTTTGGATAAAAGTCAAATGAATCAGCTTTCTGCTCAACACACAGTTTGTCGAATCTTTGTATTATCTCCAGAACAAGTTAGTTCCTTTTGAAGTTCTCCCCCACTCCCCTGTCTCCTCCATCCTCACCTCCAACAACAAGTGTGAGGAGCTCATGGAGCTTCTTTGTCACTAAAATTGAGACAATCTGATCAGCTGCCTCTGCTGCTTCCCTCCCTTCCAGTAGTCCACCGGGACAAACTATCTCTAATGTTTCTCTAAAGTCTCTAAACTGTCTGAGACCTGAACCCACATCTTCCTTTAGTTTCTCTCCTATCTCCCCTCCTGCCCTCTCAGGGTTCATCTTGTCCATGAGACCCACCTCCTGCTCCATTGACCCTATTCCCACTAAACTGCTAATCATCCAACTTCCCCATGTTTGCTGAGATTGTTAACAGTTCTTTCTCTCAGGTACTGTCCCTCTCTCCTTAAAATTTGTCATTCTCACCCTCCCCCAGCCCCCGAACAAAAAACAAACCTTTGACCCCACCATCCTTGCAAATTACTGCCCCATCTCCAACCTCCCTCTCCTCGCCACACTGTTTGAACATGCTGTCACCTCCCAAATACTGGGATTCTCAGTGTGAACAGGGTGGGATGTGTTTGGAGACAGGATGTCCCAGTTCCCCACCCTGGGATTCTCAGTGTGAACAGGGTGGGATGTGTTTGGAGACAGGATGTCCCAGTTCCCCACCCTGGGATTCTCAGTGTGAACAGGGTGGGATGTGTTTGGAGACAGGATGTCCCAGTTCCCCACCCTGGGATTCTCAGTGTGAACAGGGTGGGATGTGTTTGGAGACAGGATGTCCCAGTTCCCCACCCTGGGATTCTCAGTGTGAACAGGGTGGGATGTGTTTGGAGACAGGATGTCCCAGTCCTGCTGCTGTACTCATTGTATGGTGTATATTACATTTTACTGTAACTTACAAAATGTTCATATTCGGCTGTGTTGAATTCAATCTGAAATCTACCTGCCCCATTTACTAACCTGTGTGTTCACACTGAATCACTCACAGTCCTCTTCACAATTCGCCACACTTCCTATTTTCCTTCACCTTTGATGTAGTTCAATGGAATATATCAAGCTGGTATCACTGTCCATTCTCGTGAACAGAAAGTGTAGTGGAGGCTCTTAACTTGATAGCTTCTGGAGATATTTATATCGTTGTTTATGAACTGTTTTAGTGGATGCATTTGATAGTCAGGCCACCACTGCAGACCAGTGCAGTGGGGGTAAAGTAAAGATATTTTGACAGAGACCCAGTTTGACCTTCTGATAAGTTCATCTGAAAGTCTAAGAACGGCTTTTATCAGATAAAGTTTGTGCCATGATGTTGGCTAAATGGTGTGTGTGTGCAGATTTGTCATGTGTGAAACTATTATCATGTGGAAATGCATGTTGAACCTGCAGTAAAGAATGGGTCCCAAACATGCTCAGCTATTCGACAACAGAACAACGTACAGTTCTGTTGAAGAGTCATACGGACTTGCAACATTAACTGTTTCCTCTCCGCAGATGCTGTCAGACCTGCTGAGTTTTTCCAGGTATTTTTGTTTTTGTTTTGGATTTCCAGCATCTGCAGTTTTTTGCTGTTATATTAACGTAAAGTGATTACTGTGGGCAGCAGAGTGAGTCAACATTTCTAAATCATTAAGGTATTGACACATAGACTGTGGAGAAACTGACTTTAAAACAATCAAGATAGAACTAAACACACTGGCAATTGTCAGAAGGAGCAACATTAAAGTAAAGAGGATTTGGGTGGGGTTGGTTGGAGGCCAAGGAGAAATAATACTTCATAAGAATTATCCACAAGGTGGATGCAGGTGAAGGGAAAACTGGAGAATCTTTTAAGTCCATGCATGATCTGTTGCTTTAACAATTTAGAATCAGGAGCACTGCTGCAAAAGGATAAGGAATATGATTGAAAGAGGTGGTCTGCATGTGAGGAATGCCAATTCAAGTTGATGGCGATCAGATTATTCTGGTAACTTTATTGTGTTACTTAAAATATATCAACAAGAAATTAGGAAAACAAGCTTGTAGCTTAGAAATAGCGAGATTAGTCAGAAATCAGTTGTGAAAACTCAGTCAGGATTTTTCCTCACTCAAGCTGGGGAGATCTGTAAGAAAATTGCTCTATAATGATGTCTAAAATCTTAAGATCTCGTTAATATTCAATATATTCCTTTTGAAGAAAATTCCGACAGCAGTTTGCAGATTGAGAAACACAGGACAGGCCAAGCACATGTCTCCGGCACAGACATTCCTGAGAGAATCTCATGACCCACACGTAAACCAACCATCTGAGAACAGGTTAAAAACAAACTCTCAAGAGGAAAGCAATCACTTGGGACAGAAAAGAGATTTTTGAAGTGATCCACACTGGGCAGCCTCCGTCAAACAGAAGGTGACTGGAGAAAAACTTCAGTTAAGAAGCAGAACGGGCTGCTTCCGCCACCCATTGGCAACAGATACCAACATTCTGCCTGTGTCACCCATTTGTTCATCCTCTGGGAACAGTAAACTGCTCTTACCTTCCAGGAGTCGTATGCTCTTTCTATCTGTTGAGCTTATGTATTATATTTTAACTTTCTACCTCATGATCTACTTAAGAATGACAACAGCATAGCCTCCCTTTGTTCATGATCTATGAGTACCAAACATTGGGCAGTACAGAGGGAGATTTACTCTGTATCTAACTCCATGCTGTACCTGCCCAGGGAGTGCTTTATAGGGACAGTGTAGAGGGAGCTTTACTCTGTATCTAACCCCGTGCTGTACCTGTCCAGGGAGTGTTTGCTGAGGGCAGAGTAGAGGGAACTTTACTCTGTATCTAACCCCGTGTTGTAGCTGCCCTGGGAGTGTTTGATTGGACAGTAGAGGGAGAGCTTTACCCTGTATCTCATTCCATTATGTACCTGTCCTGGGAATGTTTCATGAGGACAGTGTAGAGGAAGATTTACTCTGTGTCTAACCCGATGCTGTACCTGTCCTGGGAGTGTCTGATGAGGACAGAGTAGAGGGAAAGTTACTCTGTATCTAACCCCGTGCAGTACCTTCCCTGGGACTGTTAGATGGGGACAGTGTAGAGGGAGCTTTACTTTGTATCTAACCCCATGCTGTATCTGTCCTGGGAGTGTTTGATGGGGACAGTGTAAAGGGAGCTTTACTCCACATCTAACCCCGTGCTGTACCTGTCCTGGGAGTTTTTGATGGAGACAGAGTAGAGGGAGTTTTACTCTGTTACTAACCCCACATTGTTCCTGCCCTGGGAGTGTTTGTTGGGGACAGTGTAGAGGGAGCTTTACTCTGTTTCTAACACCGTGCTGTACCTGTCCTGGGAGTGTTTGATGGGGACAGTGTAGAGGGAGCTTTACTCTGTATCTAACCGTACATTGTACCTGTCCTGGGAGTGTTTGATGGGGACAGTGTAGAGGAAGTTTTACTCTGTATCTAACCCCTTGCTCTACCTGCCCTGGGAGTGTTTGATGGGGACAGTGTAGAGGAAGTTTTACTCTGTATCTAACCCCTTGCTCTACCTGCCCTGGGAGTGTTTGATGGGGAGAGTGTAGAGGGTGCTTTATTCTGTATCTAGCCCCCTACTGTACGGGTCCTGGGATTGTTTGATGGGACAGTGTAGAGGAAGCTTTACTCAGTGTCCAACCCCATGCTGTACCTGTCCTGGGAGTGTTTGCTGAGGGCAGAGTAGAGGGAACTTTACTCTGTATCTAACCCCGTGTTGTAACTGCCCTGGGAGTGTTTGATTGGACAGTACAGGGAGAGCTTTACCCTGTATCTCATTGCATTATGTACCTGTCCTGGGAATGTTTCATGAGGACAGTGTAGAGGAAGATTTACTCTGTGTCTAACCCGATGCTGTACCTGTCCTGGGAGTGTCTGATGAGGACAGAGTAGAGGGAGAGTTACTCTGTATTTAACCCCGTGCAGTACCTTCCCTGGGACTGTTAGATGGGGACAGTGTAGAGGGAGCTTTACTTTGTATCTAACCCCATGCTGTATCTGTCCTGGGAGTGTTTGATGGGGACAGTGTAAAGAGAGCTTTACTCCATATCTAACCCCGTGCTGTACCTGTCCTGGGAGTTTTTGATGGAGACAGAGTAGAGGGATTTTACTCTGTTACTAACCCCACATTATTCCTGCCCTGGGAGTGTTTGATGGGGACAGTGAAGGGGGAGCTTTACTCTGTATCTAAACCATGCAGGATTTGACTGGAGAATGATTTAAGCAGACACTCAATGCTCAGGATGCCCCATTATCCAGCACTGACTTGTTTCACCTTTTGGAGAATAATATTTAACCCAGAGATAAGAGAGGCCAGCAGTTTATCCCCCGCCCACAGCTCCAAGGTACAGTGAGTGACCTGAATATTGTTGTACTGTCTGCTCAATATTTCACCCCTGGGCCTGAGCCTTTTAGTCATAATTTCAATTTGTTCTGCTCCAGTTACTGACTCACCAACTAATGGAAATAGTTTTTCCTCATTTACCTGATGGGATTTTGAACTCCCCCCTCTCAGATCTCCAATGACCCTTTGTTCGAATGAAAAGTTCCCCAGTTTCTCGAATCTCTCCTGATAACTAAAGCCTCTCTTCCCTGGAACATCTCAGTGAATCTCCTCTGCACCCTCTCTATGGCGTCAACATCCTTCCTGGTATAAAATCCCCATAACTTGACCAAATATTCTATCTGCAGCTGAACCGATGATTTGTAGAGGTTTACGTGACCTTTGTCCTTTTGTACTCTACACCCTGAATTGTAAAACCTAGGATCCCATGTGCTTCTTAAACTCTGAATCATTAGCCCTCCCTCCCATTTTTAAAGATCTGTGTCTCTGAATACGTTTTGAGTGTTTGAGATATTGACAAAAGATGGCTAAATATACAATGAGGTAAAATGTCAGATATAATGAGTATTATGGGATAGAGAAGTTCAGCCTAAGTTAGAAACTCAAACAGGCTCTTCACTGCAGACAGGTCACCACGGCAACACTGATAAGACATTCCATTGCACAGAATCAGATCATTGGAAACTCAAATCAGATCAGGGAAAAGTACAGAGTTTGTCTGTTATTAACCACAATATAAACTGAAACCAGAGTGAGGAATGGAATAGATCAGATTATAAAGTGCAATGTTTATGCCTATAATTGTGAAACTATCAGAAATAACAGAATTAACAGTGGGCAGGGGAGTTTAGGGAGATAAGAAAATTCCTGAAGAAAAGTAACTGCTGGGAACCAGGGAATCACAGATGAGAGAAATTCCAGCTTTCCTCACTTCCTGCCAAAACCCAGCAGAGAAGACAAAGAAGAGTCGGGGCCAGAGCTGGATCACTACAGGGTATAAAAGTGAGGGGATACTGATGTAAGGGGGCAGCCAGGACTGGAATCACCAGAATGTTGACCTTATGTAAGTGACTGTGGACATAAGGGACTTGCATGTTTACTCTGATTGATGGATCAATATAAGATATGATAGAGGACAGGGAATCTGGTCAGATTTATATTTCTTATAAAGTTTTAAAGAAGACTCTCGAACTTTCTAATGAATAAGGCAAGGTGTTTGGTCAAATCTTCCATTTCTTTACTGTTCCCTTACTCTGCGCCATCTAAATCTTTCCCACTTTTTATCTTTTATAACTTATGAAAATCATCACCCCATGTTTTTGTTTAATTTCATCTGATATCTACCTGTCCCATTAGAATTATGGAATGCTGACATCACAGGAGGCCATTCAGCCCATGTGTCTTTGCCAGTTCTCTGCAAGAATAATTTACCCAGTGCCTTTTCCCCGTAACCCTGAAACCTTTCCCTCTTCAGATAATGATCCACTCTGATCTGAAAGTCCCAATTAAATCAGTCTCTGTCACACTCTCAGACAGTGCATTCCAGATCCAAACCACTCACTGTGTAAAAATACATTTCCTCATGTCACCATTGCTTTTTTTTCCAATTAAGTTGAACCTGTGCCCTCTTGTTCTCAATCTTCCCACAAATGGGAACAGTTTCTTCCTATTGACTCTGTCCAGACCCCTCAACCTTCTCTTCTCCAGAGACAACATTCCCAACTTCTCCAATCTATCCACATAAGTGCAGCTCCTCAAACCTGGAACTATTCTTGTGAATCTTATCTGGCGTCACATCCTTCCTAAAGTCTGGTGTCCAGAACTGGACACAATACTCCAGTTGAGGCCAAACAGTGTTTTTTTAATGGGTTTAACATAATTTCCTTACTTTTGTATACCATGCCTCTATTTATAAAGCCCAGAATACAATATGTTTCCTGAGACAATTTTTCAACCTATCCTCACTGTATTTTGGTTCAGGACTCCACAATTTTAACTCTACCCTGTAAATTGTGACAACATTCCTCCAATTAACAAATGGTGAACAGCAGGAGTCTCTGTTGGACAGAGCAGTTTCTGGGATGTGGAGAATTGTGGGAAATGTGACCACCATTAATCAGCAGCAAAGAGATGATGACACCATCGCTGACTGGAAATTCCACAGAGGCATCACCCCATCACTGGATTTTCCTGAAAGTTGCAATTTTTGAAACCTCTGACTCCAGTGTTTCTGATATTTTTCCAGCTGCAGTCCCTAGCAGGAGATTTCATCATTGAAAAGTGAAATTGTTTCCGAGGTGACCATTTCACAGGGTGAAACATAACTTCACCACACGGACTGCAACGGTTCATGAAGGTCAAACGTCATCTTCTCGACAGGCAACTAGGGATTGACAATATTTGCTGGTCTTCTTCATGAAAGGGCAGGGCGGTGGGACTGGCTCATTTGCGCTTACAGAGAGCCAGCACAGGCAGGACAGGTGAATGGCCTCCACCTGTATTATAAACAGTCATTGGATTGGAGTGAAGGAGTGGGATTGACCCACATCCTGAGTTACAACTTTAAGGTCAGGAAGAGAGAGAATCTGGAGAGGGGAAAAGAATTAGTAGGTGACTGGGCACTGAATCTGGAACAATGAGCAGAGAGGGGAAAGAGTGTGTGGGACAGGGATTTATAGATTTGAGGGAATGAAAGAGGAAACAATATTCCATAGGAACTAGAATTGTTTGTTCTGAATTTCTATCCTGTACTGACAGTGATGACTTTTGTAAACTGTGTTTACAGGGGATTAGAGGGAGAGCATTTTCAGATGGGAAACTCAAACCAAAAATCTCGACAAGATCTTATAGAATCACTGAATTCATAAATGACCAGCCTTTGATTATGGAAGGAGAAATGTTTGTCTGTTCTGTCTGTGGGGAAGATTCACATCATAATTTGACTAGAAACTCACCAAGACACACACACCTGAATCAGAACATATGTCGGGATCAAACCTAACATCACTTGTGCAAAAAATCTGGTTTAGTCTCAGACAGTTGCCAGGGAGAGGAATCGAGTTGGTATCTAGGGAATGAAAAAAATGGCTTCAGTATTCCCAATATTTAATTGGAGGAAATCTCTGCACATCCATCACTGGACATCAGACAAACAGTCTGATAATTTAACGAAAGTGGAGAAGTGGAGAGAGGTGGTGGTGAGGTAGAGCTGGGCACTGTCAGTGTCCATGTGATAACTGACACTGTGTTTTCAGATTATGTCGTTGTGGGGAGAATGTTGATGAGAAATAAGAGGAGGCCAATGCTGGATCCTTTGGGGACACCAGAGGTAACTGTGGGAGTGGGAAGGGAAGACATTACAAGTGATTCACTGGCTATGATTAGATCGAGAAGAATGGAACCAAGAGAGAGCAGATTCACCCAGCTGGACGACAGTGGAGAGGTGTTGGAGCAGAATGGTGTGGTCAATCTTGTCAAAGGCTGCAGAAACATCGAGAAGGAGAAGAAGGGATAGTTTCCCTTTGTCCCAGTCACAAAGGATGTCATTGGCAGCTTTGATCTGAGCTGTTTCAGTCCAGTGGCAGGGCAGAAACCTGATTGGAGGGATTCAAACATAGAGTTCTGGGGAAAGATGGAGACGGATTTGGGAGGTGTGAACATGTTTGAGGAGTTTGGAGAGGAAAGGAAGGTAGGAGATGGGACAGCAGTTTACAAGGAAGGCCAAAGGTTTGTTTATTGACGAGGGCTTGATGATGTCCGATTTGAAGGAGAGAGGGACAGTAACTGAAGAGAGAGAACCATTGACAATCTCAGTGAAAATGGGAAAGTTGGGTGACCAGCAGTTTAGTGAGAATAGGGTCAATGGAGCAGGAGGTGGGTCTCATGGACAAGATGAGCACTGAGAGGGCATGAGAGGAGATGGGAGCGAAACTAAAGTAAGATGTGAGTTCAGGGCTCAGACAAGAGGAAACTTTAGAGACAGTTTGTCCCGGTGGTCTAGTGGAAGGGAGGGAAGCAGCAGACGCAGCTGATCAGATTGTCTCAATTTTAGTGACAAAGAAGCTCCATGAGCTCCTCACACTTGTTGTTGGAGGTGAGGATGGTGGAGACAGGGGAGAGAGACCTTCAAAATGAACTAACTTGTCTGTTTAACACAGAGCTGATTTATTTGACTTTATTCAGAATATTAACAGCTATAACTGGGCTGGAGTTTATTAACATTAGTAGAAACAGACCCCAATCAACATGGTTCAGTCCAGGATGCAATTAACAGCAAAATCCAGTCACTGTTGTCACTTGTGAATTCACTGGTGTCTCAGCAGGTGGGATAACTGAGTAAATCCCTTCTCACACTTGGAGCAGGTGAACGGCCTCTCTCCAGTGTGAACTCGCTGGTGTGTCAACAGGTTGGGTAACTGAGTGAATCCCTTCCCACACGCGGGGCAGGTGAATGGTTTCTCCCCAGTGTGAACCCGCTGGTGTGTCAGAACTTGGGATGAACAAGTG
This sequence comes from Isurus oxyrinchus, assembly GCA_026770705.1. Classification (NCBI taxonomy): domain Eukaryota; kingdom Metazoa; phylum Chordata; class Chondrichthyes; order Lamniformes; family Lamnidae; genus Isurus; species Isurus oxyrinchus. The sequence goes on along the minus strand of JANJGN010000026.1, from coordinate 1,950,021 downwards.
AATCCTTTCCCACACACAGAGCAGGTGAATGGTCTCTTTCAGATGTGACTGTGCCGATGAGTTTCCAGTTCAGACGGGTATTTGAATCCATTACCACAGTCCCCACATTTCCACGGTTTCTCCTTGTTGTTACAGCATTTATGTTTTGACAGGCCAGATGATCGGCTGAAGCCCCGTCCACGCACAGAACACGTGTACGGTTTCTCCCCACTGTGAACGGTGCTTTTTCCTTCCATGTTCAAAATCCAATGATATTCAGGTTACGATAAATTGGGCGACTCTGTCAGCTCCTGATGTGATGTTTGGTTTCAGTTTCCTGACTGCAAATCCTCCCCTTCTAACACCCTGTGGAATTGATTTAAAACAGAAAAAGGGGAGTGAGAGAGAACCCACAAAAACACAAGGGCAGGTTGTGAAATTGAGCTGAATGAATCTGGGAATTTGTGGGGCCGGCACGAGGAAAAAGTGACTATGAAAACTGCCAGATTGTCATAAAAACCCAACTGGTTCACTAATGTCCTTCAGGGAAAGTAACCTGCCACCTGGTCTGGACCTACATAAGACTCTGGTGTCAATAATAAAACAAGTGTTAGAGGCAGCAGGCGATAACATGGCCCATCGAGCCTGCTCTGCCGTGGCTGATCCTGGGCTTCAACTCCACTTTCCCACCCACTCCCCATATCCCTCGACTCCCTAAGAGACCAAAAATCTCTCCATCTCAGCCTGAAATATATACAATGATGGAGCATCTACAACCCGCTAGGCTGGAGAATTCTATGTGACAGAAGGAGAACAGGAAAGAGAGAGGAAGTCAGAGAGAGGAGTGAGAGAGGCAGTGGGTGAGGAGAGGGCTTTTCATAGACCTACAAGTAAACCAGAACTTTGGCAGAAATTCCAAAACCTTTAACCTCTACCCCCTAGAAGATTGAAGCCACTGTCTTCAGTCCGGGCTACAAATGTCACTCCCTAGACACCGACTCCATCCCTCTCCCTGACAACTATTTGGGACTGAACCAGACTGTTCACAATCATGGTGAAATATTTCACCCCAAGATCAGTTTCCAACCACATATCCACATCATCACCAAGACCGCCTATTTACCTCAGTAACATCGTCTGTCTCCACCCCTTATTTTCAAATTCCTGCATGTCCTGCTCCCTGTTGCTGGAATCTCCTCCAGCATCACAACCCTCGGAGATATCTGCACTCCTCTAATTTGGCCTATTGAACGATCTTCATTTGTACTGTTCCACAGTCATGCCCATTCTGTCATTTTCCAAGGCTCCAAGCTCTGGAATTCACTCCCTAAACCTCTCCCATTCTCCACCTCATTTTCCTCCTTTAAGATACTCCGTAAAATCCACTTCTTTGACCAAATACTTGGTCACCTGCTCTAATATCTCCTCATGTGGCTCAGTGTCAAACCTCGTTTTGCAACACTTCTGTGAAATGCCTTGGAACATTGTCTTACATTAAAAGTGCGATATAAATACAAAATGTTGTTGTTGATTTGGACATATGTCACTGTTCCTTCATCATCACTGGGTGAATAGCCTATAACTCCTTACCTAACAGCATTGTGGGAGCACCTTCACCACACGGACTGCAGCGGTTCAAGAAGGTCAAACATCATCTTCTCCACAGGCAACAGGGGATCGCAATTGATGCTCGTATCTGTGGAGAATGAAACAGAGTTAATGGCTCAGGGTGTGTAGAATGAGTTACAGGGAGTAAAGATGCTGCAGAATTTGATGTTCAATATAAGCACAGAAGTGGAATAGAAATGGAGTATAGTGCAGGAAAAACAATTCCTGACTATGAAAGCTACTGTGGGAAGATAAACCTGGTAAGACATGATCAGGGGATGCGCAGCAGTGGAAACCTCATTGAGACAGTCAGCAGAAGTAGCAATAAAATACGAAACATAACTCAAATATATCCATTATTAGAGACAGAGGAAGGTGGACAATGGCAGAGAGGTGATCAGGGAGGGCAGAGGTGAAACAGAGCAATGGATAGACATGGATTCAGATCCTCAGTAAAGGAGCCACACCAGTCCCAGAGCCAGGGAACCTCTCACAGAAAACAGAGCACAGCACTAAAAGCTCTAAATTGTAGATGGATGGTGTAAAATACTCACCTCTGAAACAAATTCACCATTTTCAAATTTAAACTCTCCTGCTGGAGCCTTCAGCTGGAAAGATATCAGAAGCACTGGAGTCAGAGAAAAATCTCCCGTTGAGGAAATACCTGGGGAGTGGGATGATGTCACCGTGTAATTGTCAATGTGTAATGATGTCACCGTGTAATTGTCAATGTGTGATGATGTCACAGACACGGACACAGAACATCTGGGTCTGTGCAAACCAGTGATCACCACACATTATGAAGGATGTGAGGGTCGTTGAGAGGGTGCAGAGGAGATTTACCAGAATGGTTCGAGGGATGAGGGATTTTAATTGTAAGATTAAATTCGAGAAACTGGGGTTGTTCTCCTCAGAGTAAAGGAGCTTGAGGGGAGATTTGATAGAGGTGTACAGGATTATGAAACATAGTTAAGTAAAAGCTGTTCCAATTAGCTGATTTATTAGGAATAAGGGGCAGAGATTTAAGATAAGATCCACAATGTGAGGGAGAGATTTTTTACCCAGTTACTGAAATTCAGGTCCTGGTGAATCAAGTGAGTTTCAGATTTTGACGTGATGTTTGGTGTGAGTTTCTCATCTCCCTCAAGTATCCCTTGAGTTCCCCCTCCTCTTCTAACATCCTGTAAATGGAATTCAAAAAATCTATCATGCTCAATCCAGGATTGAAATTCAGAAGATACAAACATTTCTCTTGGTTTGATTTTCTGTGTGTAAATGCTCCCCTTCTAACCCCCTGTAAAAGGAGTTTCCAAAATCCATCCCTGTCAGTCCAGGATAGAAATACCCAACATTCTCTCCTCCTGCTACCTGGACCAGGATGACCGCGCATGCGCCCTGCTGCACATTGCCCCCTATAAAGATGGCGGCCATTACCCCGGGCCTGGCGAAGGTAGAAATCCAGAATTTTTCGGTCCGTTCTCTACAAACACAAGACCGGTACCTTGTTATTTGGGGTCTGCGGCCTGCACTGTGTCTTTATGAAGCCTCCCTGCCCACTCCGCTGGCTCCATTCCTCCTCACACACCCACTAACTCTGTTAGTTTGCTCCACTCGACATTTTCTCACCCGTTCTGAGCAGCTTCAGTCACAGACCAGCACTGCGCATGCTCATGGATCCGATCGCAATGCGCATGCTCCAACACGACAGCGCATGACGTTGCTGTTGTGAGAATAGGGCACATTCTGCCCCGCAGCAAATGCTGGGTGGCCCCTCCGCCATTGAAAGATCACATTGTAGAACAGAAACCTATGTCCTGTAATCAGAATACGATGGGTGCCATAGGATTAAGACATAAAATTGTTGAATCAATTGATGCAGTGGCCAAATTGCTCCGGGGCCCACTGCAATTTTCGCCTGAATGCTGAACAAACCCTGGCAGTTAGATCTGAACTCAGTGGAGTCTCAGCAGATGGGGTGAGCTAGTAACATTTCCCCCGATACATGGAACATTTAAACTGTGTCTTGCCAGCATCTCTGCTCTGATTGTGGATCAAATCTTTTGAAATTTTAAAGTTGGAGTGTTAACGTGTGGGCAAACTGAATAAAGCCCTTTGCACACGTGAAGTATCTGAATGGTCTCCCACCAGTGAGACTGTGTTGCTGTTTCAGTAAATGGGATGAGAGTGAATCCGTTTCCAATGTTAACTGGTGAACAATTTGTTTACAGTGAGTATACCTACATATTTTTAGCTCAGACATGGATCTCGAAATCGACTGGTAATGGGTTCCACATTCTTAGCACTACATAAGAAAAAGGAGCGGGAGTAGGCCATTCGGCCCCTCAAGCCTGCTCTGCCATTTAATAAGATCATGGCTGACCTGATAGTCACCTGAAATCTGTATCCCACCTATCTCCAATAACCTATCACCCCCTTGCTTCCCAAGCCTCTGCCTTAAAAATATCCAAAGACATTGCTTCTTCAGCCTTTACAGGAACAGAGTTGCAAAGTTTCACGACCCACTGAGTGAAAAAAAATCTCCTCATCTCCATTTTAAATAGGTGACCCCTTGTTTTTAAACAGCATTTCCAAGTTCTAGATTCGGTCACAAGGGGTAACATCCTCTCCATATCGGCCTTGTCAAGTACCCTGAGGATCTTATATGTTTCACTGATCAGGTAAAGTAAAGCGAAATACTTCAGATGCTGGTTATCTGAAATAAAAACAGAAAATGCTGGAATTCTCAGCAGATCTGGTAATGACTGTGGAGAGAGACATGGTTTTCATTTCAGGTCTGTAACCTTTCATCGGAACTGCACTGTATCTGAAATGTCCATAATGCCTCTCAATCCAAAGATACTGCCAGATGTAGTAAGGGAACTCAAGAAGGAAATGAAAAACCCCCTTTGAGGAATGGAATCCAATGCGAATGAAGGGTGAACTGCCCCACTGCCAAAGACAGTTATGGGATATTTCCCTTCTTTAAGACGCTGGAACATTGACTCTAATGTTATCAGTGAAATTAACTGATTTGAGATATTGAAAGGATTCTCGTTACTGCACATCAGGAATTCAAACCTAATATCAGCGTTGGGACTATCAGAATGCTTGGTAACAGACAAGACAATGAAAGGCTCGAAGGGAGATGGCACCGGTTGTAGGAAAGCTGGTTCCCGGTGATATGGATGTGTCTGCAGTGGGTGGGATCAGACTGTTTCCATGTATCCGTAATGAATATCCCACCCTTTATTTTGGAAGAGTAAAACTGATAGAGTGCGATAGCTATCTGGGTAGCGGCAATCTGAAGATTAGACTCACTGACACCCTGGTTTGGATACCTTGTCAGTTAGGTTTGTGTAAATGTCTGTGGTGCAATTGGTCAGCGTGTTTCTCTGTTAACTGAAAGGTTGGTGATTCAAAAACCACCCAGAGGGTGAAGATTTTTACTGCTTTTCCCCTCATCACCAATCATTGCCACACAGTTCCAGGTTGTCATGGGTTCCTGGGCTGCAAGATATCATCCCCAAAATGGTGGCAGGTAGTTTGTTGTCCAGTGAGATCCCACAAAAACAGCTTCTTTTTAAAATTAGATTTCCTGTCAACTCAATGAGAAAAGATTTGGACCCACTCTGTACCTTCATCTAACACATCAGAAATTCATTAAATTATTGGAATCAAACAAACCCATCAATTATTCTCTCTTCCTCAGCTCCACAGTCAGTGAGACAGGGAAAAGCAGAAAAGCAGCAATATTCCGGCCCTGCATTCTCCAATCACCCGCTGCCAGCAGAAAGCGGCGACTGCAGCTTCAATCAGAGGGTTACTGCCCATCCCTGGGACACAAGATATTCCAAACTGGGCCAAACCTCCCAATACACTGAGCACAGACTCAGGAAAAACAGGTAGATTATATCCTGGCCACTAAACCTCCGAACAGCATTTACAAAATTCCCAAGTAAGTGAGTCACAAATAAAAGTCACACCAACTTTCTAAACTTTTCACTGTAAAATTCCTTCATTTTATTGCAAATCTGACTGTTGTGAATCTGAAAATGAGCACCATGGGATTTGTGTTACTGAGTGACTTATTTTCCATTGTTTGCCCGTCAGGTTTGCAATTCAATTTGTGTTGGATGTTGATGTGAATCTGATTTCAAAATGAGGACACAAAGCAGGTAAATATTAAATCCAGGAGGAAATCCCGAGGAAAATCGATCACAGTATTTGGAAGGAGGTGCAGCAAAGAAGTGGAAGATGTGAATGATGTTATTGATGATTGAGGGGAATGCATTGCAACTTTGGGGCATTTGTCGGCCAATTACGTTCCACACTTTAAAATTCCGGTCAAGCTGAGGTTTCAGGTAGAAAGCAGCAGGTTTAACCATGTATGTTGGCATACGAAACAGTATTTCATGTTCCTAGCTAGCTTAGTCGCAGAGCATGAGAATGTTAATCTCTGGGTCATGGGTTCGAGCCCCATGCTGGGTGCTGTAGTACTTTAAAAATCTGAATAAAAGTCATACGGATTGGAAACATTGATTCTTGCTCCAGCTGCTGAGTCTTTCCAACATATGTTGCTTTTGTTACAGGTTTCCATCACACGCAGGAATTTGCTTTTATCTTTTTACTTTGAAATCTTGCTGCTTAAATAAAACACCAACTAATCACTGCGGCTCCTGTGAAACTTACAAGGCAGAAATTCATCACTGAAAACAACTGACACACATCAAATTCAAAGTACTTTCATGTCACACCTCTTTCTGCTTCTGTCTCGCCCCCAGCTCCCTCTGCCCATCCAGCTCCCAGGTCAGTTAGTTGCTTGATGCAGGCACAGTCAGATCGTGGGAATGGGTAAAACTCGTGGGTAAAGAGACACCTGGATCTCATCTTCCTGATTCTCCCAGATACTGATTACAGGAATGTGCACAGTGCCGATTATCCACAGTCACTCCCCTCCCAGATGTTCAGCTTTTTATTGATTTTCACACTGGGTTTCAATGTGAAGAAAGCAGAGCTGTGATAAGCTGATATTGTGATATTGTTCAGCAGATGTACTGCAGGAAGGTACATGAGAGGCTGATGGTGACAGTGCTCTCTGGATGCGGTGAGCTTCAGTGAAGGATTGGCACCATTCATGTGTCACTCAATTAGCCTCGTGACAAATCTCGTGCTGGAAATGACAAGAAAACTCGCTGAATTTGCTCCATGTTTAGGTTTCAAAAAAGTCTAATACAAGGTAAGAAAGTGCAACTCACTCGAGTAGGTTAGAAAATGGCCGAATGACCTGTGCTGTTGAGAAACATAAAATTATAGAAAGTTACAGCACAGAAAGAGGCCATTCTGCCGGGCATGCTGCTTTCAAAGAGCCGTAGTAATTGTTTGATCCATCAGGAATGATATTTGTACCAGTGCAAACAGTAGGCAGCAAAATTCGTACTGCTCCCACCCATATTTTGCCTCACACCAACATTTCTATAGTCAATGCTTTGGAACCAGCCCTGTCTCCTCTCCTCTTCCTTCATTCCCTCACTTCATTTGAACCAAGTGTGATGTTTTCTAAAACAAAAACAAAAATACCTGGAGAAACTCAGCAGGTCTGGAAGCATCTGTGGAGAGGAGCACAGTTAACGTTTTGAATCCGCATGACACTTCAACAGAAGTAAGGAAAAATAGAAAAGGGGTGAAATATAAGTTGGTTTGGGCCAGGAAGAGCTGGATTGTCCCAACAGCCCCAACAGCAGCCCCCCCTCCCCTTAAACCAGCTTATATTTCACCCCTTTTCTATTTTTCCTTAGTTCTGTTGAAGAGTCACATGGACTCAAAACATCAACTGTGTTCCTCTCTGCAGATGCTGGCAGACCTGCTGAGTTTTTCCAGGTATTTTTGTTTTGGATTTCCAGCATCCAGTTTTTTGCTTCATCTTAGTGATGTTTTCTAGCTCTCACTCCTTTGATTCTGGTGGAGCTTTTGAACGTTTCCAATCAATGAATAATCAATACTCATTCCAACAAATCAATAACTCGACATTCCCAGACTGGGAATTGCAGCCAGGCCACAGTGGTGGGAGCCCTGAATCCTAACCACTAGACCACCAGGGAAGCTGCACCGGCATTTTTCGATTTGGCTTATCTACGCTGCTTTTGCCTATTGTTTTTCAGTTCGGATTTCTTTCACCACGAAACTGCCTGTTTAGTTTCAAAACAAACGACTTTGTCAGCCAATGAAAACAACGGGTGCTGTGAGCTGGAACATGAAATTGACAGTGAGGTGAAATAGCCCCACAAGCTGCTCCTGTGAAACTTTCAATTTCCAAAACCCTCCAACGGATTCGCTGTTGGTCCAATGGAAGCGCCAATCCCGAGTCACTGGACATCAGGGAAACTACAAATAAAGCTTGACACTTGGATTATGGAGGCAACTTTTGACTTTATTTTTCATTCCCGATCTCCTTCACCAGAGACAACTTTCTCCGGCCAAATGGTCTGTTTAGGTTGAACACAAGCGACTTCTTCACCAATGAGAAGAACCATTGCTGTGAGCTGGAACATGAAATCGATACTTTCCTTTTTTAGGACAGTTTTTAATGTCTCCCCCTTTGACCGAGCTGTTAGTTATCTGACTGAATATGTGGCTTGGTTTCACATTTTGTTTTATAATGCTCACGGGGAACGCTTTGTGATGTTTCACTAAGTGTAAGGAGCTTTATAAATATAAGTTGTTGTTGTAGTCCATACATGGAAAGAGACAAACTCCTCTTGCCTCTTTCATCCTGATATTTTTCACTGTAATATTGTAATGTGAAGTTGCCTAGCTAATGTGAATACAGTTTGTGCTGGTAAATATGTGCTGACCTCCTCAGGGAACTGAACCGCATTGACCCATAGAGAGGAACACACACAGAAGTATACACCAAGAGTGACAGAGGCCTAAGGAGAGACAAATACCAGAATGGAATCATGTCACCAAATTGGGTGTTCTTTCTCCCATTTCGGACTGGAGATTTGCAGACGGCTGACGTATGAATGGAAATAAGAGATCACGGATGTGTTTGGATCTCTTTTCCTCGATTCATTCGATAATTAGTTCTGTCTGTGCACGGTTAAAATCAGAAATAATAGGAACTGTAGTCGGCAGGATTCGAATCTGCGCAGGGCAACCCCAATGGATTTCTAACCACTCGGCCATGACGACAGAAGTTGCTCTAATAGTACTATTATTTGTATGAAATCATGCAATGGTTAGAGCAGAGAAAGCGGTCTTTCTGCCCGTCCTGTCACTGCCATTACCTGACCTTTTCCCTGGAACCCTGCAATTTATCCTGTCTCTCCTCATTCTTCTGACCAAACTGGGAAAGGAAGATTGAGAATGATCCAACCTGGACACTTACCACCCCATCAGTCTACTCTCCATCATCAGCAAAGTAATGGAAGGGGTCATCAACAGTGCTATCAAGCGGCACAGTCTTAGCAATAAACTGCTCGCTGATGCCCAGTTTAGGTTCCACAAGGGCCACTCAGCTCCTGATCTCATTACAGCTTTGGTTCAAACATAGACAAAAGAGCTGAACTCCCGAGATGAGGTGAGAGTGACAGTCCTTGACATCAAGGCAACATTTGACCGAGTGTGGCATCAAGGAGCCCGAGCACAACTGGAGTTAATGGGAATCAGGGGGAAACTCTCCGCTTGTTGGGGTCATACCTAGCACAAAGAAAGATGGTTGTTGTTGTTGGAGGTCAGTCACCTTAGCTCCAGGGCATCACTGCAGGACTTCATCTGGGTAGCATCCGCAGCCCAACCATCTTCAGCTGCTTCACCAACAACCTTCCTTCCATCATAAGGTCAGAAGTGGGGATGTTCGCTGATGACTGCACAATGTTCTGCACCATACCCGACTCCTCAGATACTGAAGCAGTCCATGTCCAAATGCAGCAAGACCTGGGCAATATCCAGGCTTGGGCTGACAAGTGGCAAGTAACATTCACACCCCACAAGTGTCAGGCCATGACCATCTCCATCATGACAGAATTCAACCATCGCCCCTGGATGTTCAACGGCATTACCATCACTGAATGCCTCACTATCAACATCCTGGGGGTTACCATTGACCAGAAACTGAACTGGATTAGCCATATAAACACTGTGGCTACAAGAGCAGGTCAAAGGCTAGGAATCGTACAATGAGTAACTCACCTCCTGACTCCCCAAAGCCTGTCCATCATCTACAAGACACAAGTCACAAGTGTGGTGGAATACTCGTCACTTGCCTGGATGTGGGCAGCCCTCACAACACTGAAGAAGCTGGACACCATCCAGGGCAAAGTAAACCACTTGACAGGCACCACATCCACATTCACTCCCTTCACCACCAATGCACAGTAGCAGCAGTGTGTACCATCTACAAGAAGCACTGTAGGAATTCACCAAGTCTCCTTAGACAGCATCTTTAAAACCCACGACCATTACCAGGCAGAAGGACAAGGGTAGCAAGTAGATGGGAACACACCACCTGGAAGTTCTCCTTCAAGTCACTCACCATCCTGACTTGGAAATATATTGGCTGTTCCTTCACTGTCGCTGGTTCAAAATCCCTTCCTAACAGCACCGTGGGTGTACCTACACCACATGGACTGCAGAGGTTCAAGAAGGCAGACCACCTTCCCAAGGGCAATTAGGGATGGGCAATAAGTGCTGGCGCAGACAGCAAAGCCCACATCTTGTGAATGAAAAAAACATCCATATTAGCCTGCAAATTATATTGCCTTGTTCTTCTGACCAAAGTAAAGCCCTGCAAACATCACCAATTTCCAAATGAGAATAGTGCAATGGCTTGAAAGCGAAAAAAATAGAGCTAAGGGGAAAGAAAAGGAAATTGTCATTAATTATAAAGCTCTTTACACAAAACTGACATAGACATGATGGGTGGAAGGTCCTCTTACTGCACTGTGCCATTTGCTGATGACATTGTTGATCAGTCTGTCTCCAGCATTCCTAATGAGAACAGCCGAATTCCATTTCTTCAAAACAAAGACCCAAAGTGCTGCTGCATGACGTCACCGTTTAACATTCCAGACAGCTCCATTGGGATCTTTACAGCGTAGGGTTTATAGAGGCGAGTGGGGTCATATTCGCTTCACATATGATAGAGCTGCGGTTTGATACCTGGCAAGAGCATTATCCAAGATTGTTTATTTGAGTGAGTGAAAGTTCGATAATTTACATTTGTTGTAAATATGAACACAAGGGTTGGAATCCTGCTGACTAAAGTTTTCACCATTTTTGATTTTAACCAAATTAATTATCAGTTACATACGTCTGTATTTTCTGATTTTCATTCATTTGTCAGCATTCAGGAAATTTGCTTTCGGAAATGGAACAAACACTGAGTCAAGTTGGTGACATCCTTGCTTTCTGGGTGTGTGTCTCTCCTTAGGCCTCTGTCACTCTCGGTGTATATCTCTGTGTCTGTTCCTCTGTGATTGTCAATGAGGTTCAGTTTCCCAAGGGGGTGAAAACTTTTTTAACGTCGCAAACTTGATTCACCTTAGTTGTGCGAATTCATGTTAAAATGTCACAGAGAAAAGTATCAGTGTGAAAGATAAAACAGGAGATTGGCCCTTTCTATATATATCCTACAACAACAACAACAACTTGTATATATAAAGTGCCTTTAACCTGTTTGAAACGTCACAAGACGTTCCCCAGGAGCATTATATAACAAAGTGTGACACCGAGCCTCATATTCGGTCATCTGACTAAAAGCTCGGTCAAAGGGGGAGGCTTTAAGAATTGTCTTAAAGGAGGAAAGTATCGATTTCATGTTCCAGCTCACAGCAATGGTTCTTCTCATTGGTGAAGAAGTCACTTGTGCTCATCTTAAAGAGACCATTTGCTCGGAGAAAGTTGTCTCTGATGAAAGAGATTGGGAATGAAAAAGAAAATGTCAAAAGTAGTCTCCATAATCCAAATGTCAAGCCTTATTGGTAGTTTCCCTGATGTCCAGTGTCTTGGGATCAGCGCTTCCTTTGGATCAACAGCAAATATGGTGGAGGGATTTGGAAATTGAAAGTTACACATGAGCTGCTTGTGGGGCGATTTCATCTCACTGTCGATTTCATATTGCTGCTCACAGCAACGATCGTTTTCATTGGCTGACAAAGTCCTTTGTCTTGAAATGAAAAAGGCAGTTTTGTGGTGAAAGAGATCTGAACTGGAAAACAATAGGCAAAAGCAATGTAGATAAGCCAAATCGAAAAACATTGGCATAGTTCCCCTGGTGGTCTAGGGTCAGGATTCAGTGCTCTCACTGCCATGGCCCGGGTTTGATTCCCGGTCAGGGAATGTCAATTTATTGATCTTCTGGAATTGTTAAAACAAGTGTTGATTACTTATTGATTGAAAACATTTCACACCTCTCTCAGAATTAGTGGAGTGAGACTTGAAGTTTCGCCTCAGAGCTGGAAATGTCACACTTGGAACAAACAAGAAACAAACACAGAAGTGGAGTGAGGGTATGAAGGAAGAGGAAAAGGGCTGGTTGCAAAGCACTGACTACAGAAATGTTGGTGTGAGGCAAAATGAGTGGGAGAAGTACGAATTTTGCTGCCTCCTGTTTGCTTAAATATCACTCCTGATAGATCAACAAATCTCTGAAAGTAGCATGCCCGGCTGAATGGCCTCTCTCTGCACTGCAACTTTTTATAATTTTATGTTTCCCAACAGCACGGGCCATTCTGCCATTTTATAATCCAGTCGAGAGAGATGTCCTTTCTTACCTTGTATTTGGCTCTTTTGAAACCAAAACATGGAGAAAATTCAGTGAGTTTTCTTGTCATTTCCAGCAGGAGATTTGTCACGAGACTAATTGAGCGACACATTAATGGTGCCAATCCTTCGCTGGAGATCACCATGTCCAAAGAGCACTGTTACTATCAGCCTGTTATGTACCTTCCTGCAGTACATTCGCTGAACAATACAAACTTATCACAGTTCTGCTTTCTTCACATCGAAATCCAATGTGAAAATCAATTTCAAAGCTGAACAACTGTGAAGAGAGTGTGACTGTGGATAATTGGCACTGCGCACATTCCTGTAATCCGTATCTGAGAGAATCAGGAAGGTGAGATCCAGGTGTCTCTTTACCCATGAATTTTACCCATTCCCATGAACTGATTGTGTCTGCATCAAGCAGCTCATTGACCTGGGAGCTGGAAGGGCAGAGGGAGCTGGAGGCGAGGCAGGGACAGAAGCAGAAAAAGATGCAACATGAAAATGCTTTGAATTTGATGTGTGTCGGTTGCTTTCAGTGGTGAATGCCTGTCTTGTAAGTATCACAGGAGACACAACAATTGGTGTTTTTTTTTCATTTCAAGCAGCAAGATTTTAAAAGTAAAACGATAAAAGCAAATTATTGTGAATGATGGAAATCTGAAACAAAATCAGAAAATGCTGGAAAAACTCTGCAGCTGTAGAGAGAAACAGAGTCAGGTTCCCAGCCCGTATCACTCTTACTCAGATTTTTAAAGTATTGCAGTGCCCAACATGGTGGCTGAACCCACAACACTGAGATTAAAAGTCTATATCATACTATATCAGCTAGCCAGGAATGTGAAAAACAATTGCATACGCCAACATACATGGAGAAACCTATTGCCTTCCATCTGACACCTCAGCTTTTCTGAATTTCAAAGCATGGAAGGTTGTCGACCTACAAAAGCCCCAAGGTTGCAAATGCATTCCTCTCAATCTCAATCTCAATAACATCATTCACATCTTCCACTTCTTAGCTCCTTCCAAACATTGTGATCCATTTTCTTCATTTTGAAATCAGATTCGCTTCTATATCCAACACAAATTGAATTGCAAACCTGACGGACAAACAATGGAAAAATGTCACTCAGTAACACAAATCCCATGGTGCTCATTTTCAGATTCTACAACAGTCAGCTTTTCAATAAAATGAAGTAATTTTACAGTGAAAAGAATTAGAAAGTTGGTGTGACTTTTATTTGTGGCTCACTCACTCGGGTATTCTGTAAATGCTGCTTGGAGGTTCAGTGACCGGGACATAATGTACCTGTGTTTTCCTGAGCCTGTACTTGGTGTATTGGGAGGTTTGGCCTGGGTTGGAGTATCTCGTGTCCCAGGGATGGGCAGTAACCCGCTGACTGAAGCTGCAGTCGCTGCTTTCTGCTGGCAGCGGGTGATTGGAGAGTGCGGGGCCGGAATATTGCTGCTTTTCTGCTTTTCCCTATCTCACTCACTGTAGAGCTGAGGAAGTGAGAATAATTGATGGGTTCGTTTGAGTCCAATAATTTCATGGATATTTCTAATGGGTTCGATTAAGGTACATAGTGGGTCCAAATCTTTTCTCATTATATTTTACAGAAAAAGTAGTTTTAAAAGGAAGATGTTTTTGTGGGAGCTCAATGGATAACAAAAGATCCGTCACCATTTTGGGGATGATAGCTTGCAGCCCAAGTACCCAAAGACAACCCGGAACTGTGACAATGATTGGTGATGAGGGGAGAAAACAATAAAAAGCTTTACACCGCCTGGGTGTTCTTGAATCACCAACCTTTCAGCTAACAGGCAAACATGCTGACCAATTGCACCACAGACACTTAGGCAAGTCCCGCCTACAAGGTATCCCAAACAGTGAGTGTAATCTTCAGATTACCACTACCCAGATGACTGTCGCTCTATCAGTTTTACTCTTCCAAAATAAAGTGTGGGACATTAATTATGGATACATGGAAACAGTTTGATCCCACCCACTGCAGACACATCCATGTCACCGGGAACCAGCTCTCCTATAACCGATGCCATCTCTCTTCGAGCCTTTCAGTGTCTTGTCTGTTACCAAGTATTCTGATTGTCCCCAAGCCGATATTAGGTTTGAATTCCTGATGTGCAGTAACAAGAATCCTTTCAATGTCTCAGATCAGTTAATTTCACTGAGAACATCAGAGTCAATTTTCCAGCGTCTTAAAGAAGGGAAAGGTGCCTTGACTGTCTCTGGTCAGTCGGACCGTTCACCGTTCATTCTCCTCGGATTCGATTCCTTAAAGGGGATTTTCATTTTCTTCTTGAGTTCCCTGACCACACATGGCAGCATCTTTGGATTGAGAGGTATAATTAACATTTCAGATGCAGTGCAGTTCTGATGAAAGGCTACAGACCTGAATTGAAAACTTTGTTTCTCTCTCCACAGATGCTACCAGATCTGCTGAGAATTCCCAGTATTTTCTGTTTTTATTTCAGATAGTCAGAATCTGCAGTATTTTGCTTTACTTTACCTGATTAGTGAAACATATAAGATCCTGAGGGTACTTGACAAGGCAGATTTGGAAAGGATGTTACTTCTTGTGGGAGAATCTAGAACTCGAGATTGCTGTTTAAAAATAAGGGGTCACCCATTTAAAACGGAGATGAGGTGATTTTTTTTTTCTCTCTGTGGGTCATGAAACTTATGAACTCTCTTCCTGAAAAGGCTGTGAAAGCAGAATCTTTAAATATTTTTAAGGCAGAGGTGGATATATTCTTGGCAAGCAAGGGGGTGATAGGTTTCGGAGATAGGTGGGGTACAGATTTCAGCTGACTATCAGATCAGACATGATCTTATTAAATAGCAGAGCAGGCTTGAGGGACCGAATGGCCTACTCCCGCTCCTTTTTCTTATGTAGTACTAAGAATGTGGAACCCGTTACCAATAGATTTCGAGATCATGCCTGAGCTGAAAATATGTAGATAGATTCACACTGTAAACAGATTGTTCACCATCTGGAATTGGAAAGGGATTCACTCTCATCCCATTTACTGACACAGCAACAGAGTCTCGCTGGTGGGAGACCATTCAGATACCTCACGTGTGCAAAGGGCTTTATTCAGTTTGCCCACACGATAACACTCCAATTATAAAAGTTCAAAGGATTTAATCCACAATCAGAGCATTGATACTGGCATGACTTGGTTTAAATGTTCCATGTATAGGGGATAAAGTCACTTGCTCACCCCATCTGCTAAAACTACACTGAGTTCAGATTTAACTGTAGGTGTTTGTTCTACTGTTCATTACATCCAGGAAAGAATTGTGGTGGACCCCTGAGCAATTTGGCCACTGCATCAATTGATTCAACAATTTTATGTCTTGCCCCTATGGCACCAATCGTATTCTGATTACAGGACATAGGTTTCTGTTCTACAACATGGTCCTTCAATGGCGGAGCCGTCACCCAGCATTCACCCTGGGACAGAATGTGCCCTATCCTTACAACAACAACAACAACACTGCTCTGCGCATGCGCATTGTGGTCGGATTCATGAGCATGCGCAGTGCTGGTCTGTGACTGAAGCTCGTCAGAGCGGGTGAGAGGATGTCGAATACAACAAACTAACAGAGTTAGTGGGTGTGTGAGGAGGAATGGGGCCAGCAGAGTGGGCAGGGAGGCTTAATAAAGACACAGTGCAGGCCGCAGTCCAGAAATAACAAGGTTCCGATCTTGTGTTTGCAGAGAACGGGCCAAAAAAGTCTGGATTTCTCCCTTCAACAGACCCGGAGTAACAGCCGCCATCTTTATAGGGGGCAATGTGCAGCAGGGCGCATGCGCGGTCATCCTGGTCCCGGTAGCAGGAGGAGAGAATGTTGTGAATTTCTATCCTGGACTGACAGGGATGGATTTTGGAAACTCCTTTTTCAAGGGGTCAGAAGGGGAGGACTTACACGCAGCAAACTCAAACCAAGAGAAATGTTTGTTCTTTTTGAATTTCTGTCTTGGACTGACAGTGAATGATTTTGTGAACTCTATTTACAGGATGTTAGGAGAGGAGGGCAAACTTGAGGGAGATGAGAAACTAAAACCAAACATCATGTCAAAATCTAAAAGTCACTTGTTTCACCAGGACCAGAATATCACCAGCCTTTGAATGTAAGCATTGAGTTCCAGGTCATTACCAGTCACTGGGTAAAAAAAAATCTCTTCCTGGCATCCCCCTTGTGGATCTTGCCCAAAATCTTAAAACTCTGTTCCTTAATCCTTTCATAATCAGCTAATGGGAATAGCTTTTATTTAACTACCTTTCATAATCCTGTACACCTCTATCAAATCTCTCTTCAATCTCCTTTACTCCGAGGAGAACAACCCCAGTTTCTCGAACCTAATCTTACAATTAAAACACCTCATCCCTCGAACCACTCTGGGAAATCTCCTCTGCACCCTCTCAAGGGCTCTCCCATCCTTCATAATGTGTGGTGGTCACTGGTTTGCACCCGACCCAAATGTTCTGTGTCCATGTCTGTGACATCATCACACATCGACAATTACACTGTGACATCATCACACATCGACAATTACATGGTGACATAACCCCGCTCCTCGGGTATTTCCTCAACTGGGAGATTTTTCTCTGACTCCAGTGCTTCTGATATCTTTCCAGCTGCAGGCTCCAGCAGGAGAGTTTAAAGTTGAAAACTGAAACTGTTTCAGAGTTGACTGTTTTTCACCATCCACCTACAATTTAGAGTGTTTAGTTCTATGCTCTGTATCTGTGAGAGGTCCCAGAGCTCTGGGGCTGGTATGGCTCCTTTACTGTGGATTTGAAGACATGTCCATCCATTGCTCTGTTTCATCTCTGCCCTTCTTGATCCCCTCTCGGCCATTTTTTAAACATCCCCTGTCTCTAATAATGGATGTATTTGAGTTATGTTTAGTATTTTACTGTTCAGTCGACTGTGTCTAAATGAGGTTTCCACCGACGCCCGTCCCTGACCATGTGCTGCTGGCTTCCCAGGTTTACCTTCCCACAGTATCTTCCATAGTCAGGAATTGTTTTTCCTGCACTATAGTCCATTTCTCTTCCACTTTTGAGCTCATACTAACCATCAAATTCTGCACCATTTTTACTCCCTGAGGGGAGGTGATAGTGTCGTGGTATTGTCGCTGGACTAGTGATCTAGTGGCAATATCCTGGGGACCCTGGTTCAAATCCTGTCATGGCAGATGGTGGAATTTCAATTCAATAAAAAAGAGTGGAATTAATAATCCAATGATTGTTAATTCTTGTAATAACCCATCTGGTTCACTGATGCCCTTTAGGGAAGGAAATCTGCCGTCCTTACCTGGTCTTGCCGATATGTGACTCCAGATCACAGCAGTGGTTGACTCTTAGCTGTCCTCTGAATGCTGGTCTGGCCAGTGACACCCACCTGAATTTAAAAAAAAATCATTCTGCACAACTCTGTCTCTCTCCACAAATACCAGCATCTATTGTGATCCTCAGTTGCCTGTGGAGAAGATGATGTTTGACCGTCTTGAACTGCTGCAGTCTGCGTAGTGAAGGTGCTCCCACAATGCTGTTAGGTAAGGAGTTACAGGTTATTCACCCAGTGATGATGAAGGAACAGTGATATATGTCCAAATCAACAACAACAATTTATATAGCACTTTTAACGTAAGACAATGTTCCAACAGAAATGTTACAGGGTAAGGTTTTACACTGAGCTACAGAAAGAGATATTAGGGCAGATGACCAAACGTTTGGTCAAAGAGGTGGGTTTTACAGAGTAAATTAAATGAGGTAGAGAGGAAGAGGTTCAGGGAGTGAATCCCAGAGCTTGGGGTCTTGGAAACTGACAGAATGGGCACAAATGTGGAAAAATAAAAATCAGGAATGCTCAGTAGGCCAAATTAGAAGCGCGCAGATATCTCCGAGTGTTGTGACGCTCGAGGAGATTCCAGCAACAGGGAGCAGCCACACAGGAATTGGAAAATAGGGATGGGAATTTTAAATTTTTGGTGCTTCTTAACCAGGAAGCCTTTGTAGGTCAGTGAGCACAGGGGTGATGGGTGAACAAGACGTAGCACAGTAAGCACACGGGCAGCAGAGTTTTGGATGACCTCAAGATTACAGGGAGGGTGAATGTGGGAGGCCGGCCGGGAGTGCGTTAGGATAGTTAAGTCTAGAGGTAACAAAGGAATGGATGAGAGTTTCAGCAGCAGATGAGCTGAGACTGAGCTGGATTTGGGCAATGTTACTGAGCTGGAAATCGGTGGTCTTGGTGATGATGTGGATATGTGGTTGGAAGCTCATCTTGGGGTGAAATATTTCACCATGGTTGTGAACAGTCTGGTTCAGCCTCAGAGAGTTGTCAGGGAGAGGGATGGAGTCCGTGTCTAAGCAGTGGATTCTGTAGCGGGGACTGAAAACAATGGCTTCAGTCTTCCCAATATATAAATGGAGGAAATTTCTGCTTATCCAGTATTGGATGTCAGACAAGTCAGGACAGTGTGTGACTTGGAGGAGATGGTGTTCACATACACCTGCTACCCTGGTCCTTCCAGGGGGTGAAGGTTAGTGGTTCAGGAAATTCAATCCAACCTCTGGTTTAGTTGTAGGTTTATAAAAACCTGCCCCTCACTCCGTCTCTCCCACTGCCCTTCTCTCTCTGTCTCTCCAACTCCCCTTCTCTCTCTGTCTCTCCAACTCCCCTTCTCTTTCTCTCTCTAGCACTGCCCTTCTCTCGGTCTCACCCACTCCCCTTCTCTCTCTCTCACTCCCTCCAACTCCCCTCCTCTCTCTGTCACATAGAATTATCCAGCCCAGTGAGTTGTGGATGCTCCATCATTGAATATATTTCAGGCTGAGATGGGGAGATTTTTGGTCTCTCAGGGAGTCGAGGGATATGGGGAGTGGGTGGGAAAGTGGATTTGAAGCCCAAGATCAGCCACAATCGTATTGAATGGTGGAGCAGACTCGACGGGGTATTAGGACCTCTCTTCTTCCTATTTCTTTTGTTCTTATAGAGACCAGAGTCTTGTGTAGGCCCAGACTGGGTGGCAGGTTCCCTTCCCTGAAGGACATTAGTGAATTAGTTGTGTTTTTACAACAATCCAGCAGTTTTCATGGTCACTTTTTCCCCACAAATTCCCAGATTCATTCAGCTCAATTTCACAACCTGCCTTTGTGTTTTTGTGGGTTCTCTCTCACTCCCTTTTTTCTGTTTTAAATCAATTTCACAGGGTGTTAGAAGGGGAGAATTTGCAGTCGGGAAACTGAAACCAAACAACACATCAGGATCTGACGGAGTCGCCCTATTGAACATGGACGGACAAAGCACCGTTCATGCTGGGGAGACACCGTGGAAATGTGGGGATTGTGGAATTGGATTCAGATTCCCATCTGGGCTGGAAACTCATCGGCGCAGTCACACTGGGGAGAGACTGTTCATCTGCTCCCTATGTGGGAAGGGATTCGCTCGATCATCCAACCTGCTGACACACCAGCGAGTTCACACAGGGGAGAGACGGGTCACCTGCTCCGAGTGTGGGAAGGGATTCAATCTTTCGTCCAACCTGCTCAGACACCAGTGAGTTCACACTGGGGAGAAGCCGTTCACCTGCTTGAAGTGCGGGAAGGGATTCAATCATTCTTCCCACCTGCTGAGACACCAGCGAGTCCACACTGGGGAGAAGCTGTTCACCTGCCCTGTTTGTGGGAGTGGATTTACATGATCATCAGGGCTGCTGGAACACCAGCGAGTTCACACAGGGGAGAGACTGTTCACCTGCCCCGAGTGTGGGCAGGAGTTCACCCGATCATCAGGACTGCATCAACACCAGCAACTTCACACTGGGAACAGACCGTTCACCTGCCCCCAGTGTGGGAAGGGATTCACTCGGTCATCCAACCTGCTGAAACACCAGAGAGCTCACACTGGAGAGAGACCATTCACCTGTCTTGAGTGTGGGAAGGGATTCATTCAATCATCCCATCTACTGAGACACGAGCAAGTTCACACTGGGGAGAGACCTTTTACATGTCCAGACTGCGGGAAGTGCTACAAAAGTTCCGGGGAACTGATGTCCCATCAACGTGGTCACACTGACGAGAGACTGTTCAGGTGCTCTCACTGTGGGACTGGGTTCAGGCAATCAGCTAATCTCACTGTACACCAGCGAGTTCACACTGGGGAGAGGCTGTTCACCTGCTCCAAGTGTGGGAAGAGATTCACTCAGTCATCTGCAATGCTGAGGAACTAGCGTGTTCACAAGTAACGCGTAACATTGAGTCGATTTTTCTGTTAGTCACATCCAGAACGAAACCATATTCATTGGGGTCAGTTTCTGCTGATGTTAATAATCTCCAGCTCAATTAATATTCTGGATAAAGTCAAATAAATCAGCTTTGTGTTGAGTACACTGTGTTGAAACTTTTTAATGCCTCCAACACAAGCTAGTTCCTTTTGAAGGTTTCTCCCTCTCCCCTGTCTCCTCCAACCCCACCTCAAACAGCAAGAGTGAGGAGCTCATGGAGCTTCTTTGTCACTAAGATTGTGACAATCCGATCAGCTGCCTCTGTTGCTTCCCTCCCTTCCACTAGACCAACAGGACAAACTGTCTCTAAAGCTTCTCCTTGTCCGAGCTCTGAACCCACATCTTTCTCCAGTTTCTCTCCCATATCCTCTCATGCCCTCTCAATGCTCATCTTGTCCATGAGACCCACCTTCTGCTCTATCAACCCTATTCTCACTAAATTGCTGACCATCCAACTTCTCCATGTTAGCTGATATTGTTCAGGGTTCTCTCTCTCGCTCTCTCTTCTGTTACTGTCTCTCTCACTTTTAAATCCACCATCCTCACCCATTCTAAAAAAAAAGCAACTTTTGACCCAACCATTTTTGGAAACTACTGCCCCATCTCCAACCTCCTTTTCCTCTCCAAAGTCCTCGTACTTGGTGTCCCCCAAGGATCTATCCTTGGCCCCTCCTATTTCTCATCTACATGAGGCCACTAGGTAACATCATCCAAAAGTACCATGTTAGTTTTCACATATACACTGACAACGCCCAGCTCTACCTCACCACCATCCCTCTCCATTCCTCCACTGTCACTAAATTATCAAACTGCTTATCCTACATCCAGTACTGGATGACCAGAAATTTCCTCAATTAAAAATTGGGAAGATCAGAGCCATTGTCTTCAGTCACCATTACAAATTCTGTTCCCTAACTACCGAGTCCATCCCTCTCCCTGGCAACTGTCTGAGGCTGAACCGCACTGTACACAATCTTGATGTCATATTTGCCCCCAAGGTGAGTTTCTGATCACATATCCACACCATCACTAACATCGGATATTTCAATCTCCATAACGCTGCCTGTCTCCACCCCACCCCCAGCTCATCTGCTGCTCAAACCCTCATCTATGTCCATGTTACCTTTAGACTTGATGATTCCAACACATTCCTGGCCAGTCCCTCACATTCATTATGTATCCACAAATGTGAGATCATCCAAAACTCTGCTCACCGTGTACTTTCTCACATCAAGTCTCCTTCACCCATCATCCCTGTGCTCACTGATCTACATTGGCTCCTGGTCCAGCAGTGCCTCCATTTTAAAATTCGGAATCCTGTTTCGAATCCCTCCATGGTCTCGTCACTCACTATCTCTGTAACGTCTAGTTACACAATCCACTGATATATTTGCACTCTCCTCACCCTGGTCTCTGGAACATCCCTGCTTTTAATTACTCCACCATTGGTGGCTGTGCCTACCTATGATGCTCTTAAATCTCCTCCCTAAACCTCTCCACCTCTCCTGATTAAAGATGTTTGTTAAAATCTGCCTCTCCAATCCAGGTTCTGTCCATTTACCCTAATATCTCCCCATGTGACTCACTGTCGGAATTTTCTTTATGAAACTCCTCTGAAGAACTTTGGAACATTTTATTACATTAAACGTGTTTTATAAATACAAGTTATTGCTGTTTCATGACAGCCAGTTTGTGCACAGTAAGATTCCACAAATAGCAATCAGACTAACTGATTAATCCAGTTTTATTTGGTGCTATTAGTTAAAGCACGAATGTTGGTCCCACTGCACCAGGAGAACTCCCCTGTGGACAGGATGTGGAGTTATTGAGTCTCCTGAGCTGAGAGTGGAGCTGATTGAGCTGTCGGGCCTGCAGTGTACCTTGCAGAACCGCTGTCTGGGATCTTTCCTCTTAATTCACTGACTCCCAGCTGACGTTGTTGCTGCAGTTAAATAGTTAACTTTGAATATCAATCCCAATTTAATCTTTGGAACAAAATCTACAACTTTAAATCAGCTGCAGAAGAGAAAGGAATTTCCTGTGTTCATTTAACATCCTTCAGACCCCAGAACATCCCAAAGTGATTCACAGTCAATAATGTAATTTGGGAGGAAGAATGAGGAGAGGCAGAATAAACTAAATGGTACAATTTTAAACAGAATGCAGCAATAGTGTGACCTGGGAGTGTCTGAACACAAATCTTTGAATGTGACAGGGCAAGCTGATCAAGTTGTTTAATAAAAAGCTAATGGGATCCTCGGCTTACTCGTGGAGACATGAAGTACAAAAACAAGGCAGTTATCCTGAATCTTTAGAAATCACTGATTAATCCTCAGCTGAAATATTGTGTTCAGTTCTGAGCACCACACTTTAGGAAAGATGTCGAGGCCTTGGAGAGGGTGTGGGGAAAATCTCCCAGAATAGTCTCAGAGATAAGGGGTTTCAGTTCTGTGGAGAGACTGGAGAAGCTGGGATTGTTCTCTTTAGAGTCGGGAAGATTAGGGGGTGATTTAATAGAGATGTGGACATTGTTGAGGAATTTTCATCTACACAGGGAGAAATTGTTTTCATTGGCAGGATGGTTGGTAACCACAGAACACAGCTTTAAAATAATTGGCAAAGAATCCAGGATGGAGATGAGGAGAGATTATTTTACTCAGTGAGTTCTGATGATCTGGAACACATTATCTGAATGACTGGTGGAAGCAGATCCACAAGTAACTTTCCAAAGTGATTTGGACTGATCGATGTTGACGTGTGGGGTCCATGTGTTTGCAGACATGGCAACACACACTCCCTTTGTTGGTACAGGGGCTTTAGTGCAGCTTTCCACTATTAAACTGTCATCATTCATTGTACATTAGGCCAAACCTACAATCTTGTCTCTTCATAATTCCAGTGAAGAGGAGTATCTGTGAATGGACGGATCACTTCAAGAAAATCTTTACTGTCTGCTATAATTTTTTCCCCTCAAAAGCCATTTATATACCTTGTTTCTCGGGGATGTGTCAATCACTTATTCAATTAACAAGGGACAGCTATTCAAGGTAACCCTTCCTATTTCCATCAGAAGCCCATGAGGTCATTTTGTGGCTCATCACTTGTTGGGCCATCCTGTTTACCTTTAACTCAGACAGTTGGTTTACATATGGGTCATGAGATCCCCTCACCCTATCAAGCTTGTCTTGTTTCAGGGTCTGTGCCAGAGACATGTCCTTGGCAGAGAAACAGGCCTCATTGTCCTGTGTTTCTCAATCCAGGAAGCTTTCTTCATTGAGACAGACAGACAGAGTGAGATTAATTGCAATAATATTCAATACATTTCTGAAGATTTTATCAGGTTATTAGACAGTGATCTAGCCCCCCCGAGAAGGGAATAATATCCTTATCACAACTGATTTCTGACTAACCTCACTATTTCTAAGCTCTGAGCTTGTTTTCCTAATTTCTTGATGACAAACCATAGATAATGTACTAAAGCTACTAGAATTATCAGAATCAGCAACACAGACCCTTGAGCTGCCACCAAGAATAAATGTCAAAACTTTTTCCACTAAAATGTGATAACTATCGACTTTTATTCATCCTCCCCACCTGTCAATCATCGCACACAATTCTAAATTATTGGCATATCGTAAATACATCTGGTTCAAACAAAAGTTCATGAACGGACTTTAAAGACTCTCCAGCTCTCTGTTCACCTGTATCCACCTTGTGGATATTTTCTAACTGATTCTGGACTTTCTTCAACTTAATTTGTCCTTTCTGACCCTCTTTAGAAATCCTATCCCGGACATACTTGTGATCCCGGTCACAATCTTGTCCAATCCCCAGGATCTCTCTCACCCCCAGCCCGCCTGTTTACTCTGTCAGTCGCTCCCTGTCATGTGTCAACACCATTGTACACTCCTGGCTTCACTTAGGAACTTCTAACATTCATGTTTTAGTAAATGTGTTGCTTCTCAAGCCTATGATCTTGAGCACTGTGATCCCACTCCAAACACCACTTGTAAGATTTAGGTTCAGGAGTCACAGATCGAGCTCAGAAGTGATTTTAAAGTAGTTTATTGAGAAGCAACGGTTTAAATATGATGCATAAGCTAAATAGACAGGAAAACACATGACCCTAACGGGTGAGAACAGTTTACCGGTCCCGGAGGACAAATGGATGGATGATACAGAGTGAGTGCTGGTCTCTGTAGCTGGTGGTGGCAGTCTCCTCTGAACGGTTAACTGGTGTGAGCCACAGTGTTAGTGTTGGGCTGAAGCCAGTGTGGATCACTTCAAAATCCCTGTGCTTTCGAAAGCCTGTTTTAACCTTTACACAGACAGTTGGTTTACATCTGGTTCATATCATCCAATCGCATCAGGGTTAGAAATGTCTTGTTTCAGGGTCTGTATGAGAGACATGTCCTTGGCAGAGATAACAGGCCTGTTCTGTGTTTGTCAGCCACAAGCTGCTATGAAAGCTTTCTTCATAACAGGGAGTGAGCTATTTCTGTAATATTCCACACCCTTCTGAAGATTTTACAGGGTTATCAGACAATGATTTCTTGTGGTCCGTTACTTGGATTGAATTTGTCTCCATTCCCGTGCCAAGGGGATTTCTGTACCAGGCGGGAGGGGTAACATTTGGGAACTCTCGATTCTCCATCAGTTCCCATTCACCTTCTTTCTGATGTAGTATGGAGGTGTCGCTGTGAGTAATGTGCAAGTCAGTAAGAATTGTCAGCAAGGATCAATCAGCACTTTCTAATTGGAGATGTTAATCAGTGGAACCTCTCATTAAAATGAATTGAAGGATTCGTACCAAAGATCAATTTAAGATTGAAGGACAAGTTCAGAATCTTGTTGTAATTTCTGATGAGTGCTCCTGAATTATGAAGAAAGATCAGAGACAGCGGTTCTTAAAGGGATACTGCAGCCCCGAGAACACCATCAGCTACAGATCCAGAATATTAAACTCCAGCCCAGTCACAGGGTTTATTAACATCAGCAGAAACAAACCCCAATTGTCAGAATGAACATGGTTCAGTCCTGGATGTGATTAACAGCAGCAATCACAGCAGAATCCAACCCCTGCAGTCGCTTGTGAACTCGCCGGTGTGCCTGTAGGTGGGATGACTGAGTGAATCCCTTCCCACACTCGGAGCAGGTGAATGGCCTCTCCCCAGTGTGAACTCGCTGGTGTGTCAGTAGGTGAGATAACTGAGTGAATTTCTTCCCACAGTCAGAGCAAGTGAACGGTCTCTCTCCGGTGTGAATTAGCTGGTGCTTCAGGAGATCAGAAGACCCAGTGAATCTTTTCCCACATTCAGGGCAAGTGAACGGCCTCTCTCCAGTGTGAACCCGCTGATGTCTCAACAGGTAGGCTGACTGAATGAATCCCTTCCCACATTCAGTGCAAGTAAATGGCTTTTCCCCAGTATGAACTCGTTGGTGTACTTTGAGGTGGAAGGAAGACCTGAAACTCTTTCCACAGGAAGTGCAGCTGAATGGCCTCTCAGTGTGAACTCGCTGGTGCTTCAGCAGCTCAGAGGACCCAGTGAATCCTTTCCCACATACAGGGCAGGTGAATGACCTCTCCCCAGTGTGATGTTGCTGGTGTCTCAGCAGGTAGGCTGATTGAGTGAATCCCTTGCCACACTCAGAGCAGGTGAATGGTCTCTCTCCAGTCTGAACTCGCTGGTGTGTCAATAGGTGAGACAACTGAGTGAATCCCTTCCCACATTCAGAGCAGGTGAATGGCCTTTCTCCAGTGTGAATTCGCTGGTGCACACTTAGGTTGAATGAAGACCTGAATCTCTTTCCACAGGACGTACAGCTGAATGGCCTCTCCTCAGTGTGAATTCGTTGGTGCTTCAGCAGGTCAGAGGACCCAGTGAATCCCTTCCCACACTCGGAGCAAGTGAATGGCCTCTCCCCAGTGTGAACCCGCTGATGTCTCAACAGGTAGGCTGACTGAATGAATCCCTTCCCACACTCAGAGCAAGTAAATGGTCTCTGTCCAGTGTGACTGCGTCGATGAATTTCCAGTTGGGATGGGTAATCGAATTCTTTCCCACAGTCCCCACATTTCCACAGTTTCTCCATGGTGCATGTGTGCCTGTGTTTCTCCAGGTTGGATAACCAGCTGAAGCCTCGTCCACACAGAGAACATGTACAGTTAATCCCCACTGTGAATGCTGTGATTTGTTTATTCAGGCTAAAGCTCTTACCAAAGTCAATTCACTGGAACACTTTCACTCGGGTGTGTGTGTGTCTCGGTGCTTTTCCAGTCACACTGATGTTTGAAATCTTTTCCCACAGACAGAACAGACAAACATTTCTCCTTCTACATTCAAAGGCCGATGATACTCAGGTCCTCATGAATCGAATGACTCTGTCAGATCTTGATGTGATGTTTGGTTTGAGTTTCCTGTCAGTAAATCCTCCCCTTCTAATTCTCTGTGAAAGGAATTACAAAAGTGATTATTTTAAGAACAGGATAGAAACTCAGAACAAACAATTCAAGTTCCTCTGGAACATTTTTTCCTCTCTTGTTCCCCCAAAGCCTCAAATCCCTGTCCCACACACTCTCTCTCCTCCCTGTGCTGAAATCCAGTCACAGTTTTGGACATTTCTTTCAGTATCTTTTTAACAAATTTGTACAACTAGAGGTGACAATATGTTTGATCATTCACTTCAGTCATTACTCGTGACAAAACATTAATTTGAAACCCGCTGACTGACAATACAAAATAGCAGATGTTAGTTAACCTTGTGTCCAAAACTTACATTGTAGAGATTTCATGAATGTTCGTGAAGATGGTTTCTCCAAACCTCCCAGGGTTTCCTTCCTTTTTTCTCTCCCTCTCTAAGTTAAACCTGGGATCAGTCTCATAGTTCATTCCAGTTCCTGCTTTTCTTCCTGATGACTAATTAACTCCAATTAAACACTGAGAAGACTGAAGACACTGTTTTCAGTTACTGCTCCAATCTCCATTTTCCAGATACCAACTCCATCCCTCTCCCTGGGAACAGTCTGAGATTAAACTACTCTGTTCACAACCTCGGTGTTACATTTGATCTTGGGATAAGCTCCTTACCTCATATCTTTGCCATCACTAAGATCACCTGTTTCCACCTCCATAACATCACCCGACCTCCCCCTGTCTCAGTGCATCTGCCGCTGAAACACTCATTCCTGCCGTTGTTACTTCCAGACTTGACTATTCCAACACACTCCTGGCTGGTCTCCCACATTCTATGCTCCGTAAACTTGGCACCATTGATGTCGGTGTCTTCACTGGCAGCGAGGCCCATTGCCCTAACACCCTCTGCTTCCTGACCTGCCTTGGTTCCTGGTCAAGTAACAACTTGACTTTTAAATTCTCATCCTTGTTTTCAAATCCCTCTCTGGACTTGCCCCTCCCTATCACTGTCATCTCCTCCAGCCCCACAACGCTCTGAGATATCTGCACTGCTCTAATTCTGGTCTTGTATATTTCCTATTTTAATCGCTCCACCATTAGTATCCGTGCCTTCAGTTCCCTCGATTCCAAGCTCTGAAAATCTCTCCATCTGTCTACCACACTTTCCCCCTTTAAGATACCAGAGTATTGATTAAAAAATAGTCATTCTGTCAAAACTTTTTAATCATGTACACATCAGGAAAGACACAAGAATACCAAATTTCAGTCAGTCAGCCTCATAATGTGTCTCATTTATCTTTGCTAGAAGCTACACATATTCATACCCAAGGACCTGTCCTCTGCAGACAGAAGGAACGTGTCCACTCTTGGGGCCTTTGGTTGAATTAAACAAAAGCACAGGAGATGATAGCTCCCTGCTGTGTTCTCCATGGCAATGCCTTAACCAATCAGAGCTGACTGGCCAAACCAGTCATCACCTTTCCTCATGCAGCATAAATTGTTGTTCACTTTGAAATTTGGTTTTCTTGCATCTGTCCGGATGAGGGCAACAGGAAAAACAGTATGTCTCTTTTTTAAGCAATACTTAAATTCTGTACGAATGAGTGACTGTGGGTTTACAATTCTATTGTTTCTGATCTAAAAGTCCCGGTGAAAGCACATTGATGAATGTCTCCCTCAGGACGCGTTGTCACCTTATGCAAAATGTGCATGCGCCCTGTAGCACCTCGCCCCTTTCTTGGGATACAGAAACAGAAATACCTGGAAAAACTCTGTTGAAAGGTCATGAGGACTCGAAACGTCAAATGTGTTCTTCTCCACCGATGCTGCCAGACCTGCTGAGTTTTTCCAGATATTTCTGTTTCTGTTTTGGATTTCCAGCATCCACAGTTTTTTGCTTTTATCCCTTTCTTTGAATGTTGGGCACATGCGCATTACTGCACTGCCGCTAAAAAAGATGGCTATCGCGCATGCGCTTATCACAACATTGACCCTACAAACATGGCGGTCGTTAATTCGGGCCTTTCTCCCGCAGCACCGAGAAAACGCGGGACCGAAGTCTCCTTGTTGAGGGTTTAGGGCCGACACCGTGATTTTATGAAGCTTCCCAACTCACCCGCCAGCCCTATATCTGTTCATGGGTTTGTTTTCGGCTCTGGATCCGCACTCGTTCTTTCGAAAATCCGCATTTTAAATCCGTTCGCTCGCGCTGTCACCCCGTCTGCCTCCACGGACCGCGCATGCTCCAACTCATAATAACTGACAGCAGCTCTGGGCCAATAGAAAGAGGGGGCGGGGCTGACGGTGGGTGCGGGTGTGGCCGATCCTCCAGCCATTCGGAGTGAATGAGAGGGCGGAGCCGGGTGAGTGTGGAGCATGCGCAGTGATTGTGGGGGAACCGGGATGGTAACTGTCGGGTTGACAATCCAGTGGGTGAGAAAGGGCTGAGTGCAGGAGAGGAATGGAACCGGAGGGTGGACTGGGAGGGTTCACAAACACCCGATGTAGGACTCCAAACCCGGATTAGAAACTCCCGGAGCCCAGTTTACACCGAGTGTTTGGAAACTCCTTTTCCAGGGGGTGAGAAGGGGAGGATTTACACACAGCAAACTCAAACCCAGAGAAATAATTGTTTCACCTCAATTTCTATCCTGGACTGACCTGCTGAAACAGTGAATTCACACTGGCGAGAGGCTGTTCAATCGCTCACAGTGTGGTAGAGGTTCAGGACATCATTCCATCTGCTGAGGCACCAGCGCATTCACACTGGCGAGAGACCTTTTTAATGCCCAGACTGTGAGAAGTGCTTTAAATGGTGTGGGGAACTGATGTCCCACCAAAGTGCCCCCATTGACCAGGGACCATTCAGATGTTCTTACTGTGGGACTGCGTTCAGGCAGTCAAGGGACCATATTCAACAAGTGCAGTTAGATTGGGGAGAGACCATTCACCTGCTCCAACTGTGGAAAGAGATTCACTCAGTTATCCCATCTGCAGACACACCAGCGAGTTCACACCGATCAGGCCTTTTAAATTCCCAGATTGCAGCAAGCGCTAGAAATGTTTCAGAGAACTGATGTCGCATCAACGTGTTTACACTGACGAATGACCATTAAGGTGCTCTCATTGTGGGTCTAGGTTCAGGCAATCATCTGACCTCACTGTACACCAGTGAATTCACAGTGGGGAGAGGCTGTTCTCATGTTCCAAGTGTGGCAAGTCATTTGGTTGTTCATCCATGCTGCAAAGACACCAACCAGTTCACATGTATAAAGGAAAAATACTGCAGATGTTGGAGATCCGAAATAAAAACACAGTGCTGGAAAGATTCAGCAGGTCTGGCAACATCTGTGAACAGAGAAACAAAGTTAATGTTTTGAGTCGCTATGGACTCGTCTTCAGAAAAGTCACATGGACTCGAAACATTAACTCAAGTCAACTGGATATAAGTCAAATAAATCAGCTTTGAATAAAACACTGTGTTGAGTCTTTTTCATTTCTCTTCAGAAGTCAGTTCCTTTTGAAATGCTCACCCTCTCCCTTGTCTGTTCCATTCTCACTTCCAAATAGCAAGTGTAAGGAGCGCATGGAGCTTCTTTGGCTAAGATTGAGACAATCCGATCAGCTGCTTCCCCCCCCTTCCACTAACCCACTGGATCAACTGTCTCTAATGTTCCCCCATGTCTGAGCTCTGAATTCAGATCTTTCTCCAGTTTCCTATTTCCCTTCATAGCCTCTCAGTGCTCACCTTGTCCATGAGAGTCGCCTTCTGCTCCAGTGAGCCTATTCCCACTGAACTGCTGACCATTCAACTTCTCCATTTTGGCTGATATTGTTCATGTTTTTTTCTCTCTTCTGGTACTGTCCCTCTCACCTTTAAATCCACCATCATCATCCATCCTAAAAAATGAATCTATCCTTGATCCCTTCTATTTTGCATCTACATGCTACCACTAGGTGACATCATCCAAAAGCACCGTGTTGGTTTTCACATGTACACTGACAATGCCCAGCTCTACCTCACCACCATCCCGCTCCAATTCTCCACTGGTACTAAATTATCAAACTGCTAATCCTGCATCCAGTACTGGATGAGTAGAAATTTGCTCCTTTTAAGAATTGAGAGAATCAAAACCATTGTCTTCAGTCACCACTACAAATTCCATTCCTCAACTCTCAAGCCCATCCCTGAGGTAACACTGGGATGTGTTATCCTATGTTTGTCAAGCCAGTAATCGTTGTTCCTGAGAGAGAGAGAGAGAGGGGAGAGGGAGAGGGGGAGGAGAGCCATTCCTATAATATTCAATACATTTCTGAAGATTTTATAAGGTGACAGTGTTTTCTTACAGATCTCCCCATCTTGAGAAGGGAATATTCTTATTGACTTCTCACAACTGATTTTTGGCTAACCTCACTGTTTCTAAGCTGTGAGCTTGTTTTCCTAATTTTTGATGGCAAACCATGGATAACATACTAAAGCTACTAGAGTTATCAGAATCAGCAACACAAACCCTTGAGCTGCCATCAAGAATAAATGTGAAAACTTTATCCAATAAAATGTGATAACTATCGACTGAGATTCATCCTCCCCACCTGCTGATCATCTCTCACAAAATAAATTATTGACATGTCGTAAATACACCTGGTTCAAACAAAAGTTCATGCACAAACTTTAAAGATTCTCCAGCTCTGTTCACCTGTGTTCACCTTGTGGATATTTTCTAAATCCAGATTCCATTGCCCCCTTCACTTTAATTTTACTCCTTCTGATCGGTACCAGCATGTTTAATTCTATCCTGATAGTTCGAAAATCAGTTTCTCTATGGAGTGTGTGTCAATGTCTTGATGATTTAAAATGTTGTCTCATTCAATTTTCCAAAATAAACTCTTCATGTTGTTCTGTTGTTAAGTAACTGAGTATGTCTGGGACCTGTTCTTTAGTGCAGGGTAACCATGCATTTCCACATAGCAACCTGGAAGGGATGGATCTGGCGGCTGGGTTAGATAGAGAGTGTGGGGATGGCAGATTCAGTAGTGGAATTCAAAGGGGAATTCGACCAAAAGCTGCAGCATGTCCAGGGAAAAAGTGGGGGCGAGGGACCAGGTAAGTTAGTTCCAGAAAAGTAAGGGGTCTCCCTTTTCAGACGGAGATGAGGAGATTTTTTTCTTTGTTTTTCAGAGGGTCGTCAGCCTGAGGAATTTTCCCCAGAAAGAAGTGGAGGCTGGGTCATTGAATTTATTCAAGGCTGATTTGGACAGAATTTTGATAGATAAGCAAGTCAAGGGTTTGGGGGGGTGGTGGGGGGGCGCTATGAGGGCATTCGGGAGATGGACAGACAGCCAGGAAAGTGGAGTTGAGACCACACCAGATCATCCTTGATCTGATTGAATGGTGGAGCATGGTAAAGGGCTGAATGGCCTATGTTCCTCTGACCCAGCTGAATGGGCTCTATATGTTGTTTTTGGCTCTCCTTTTATGGTACTGTATATACACCCACATTTTGCACCATCATCCTTTTAGTCAGTTTCTCTCTTATGCCTTGTAACCTATCACAGTCCTTCCCTTTTGTCCTTTCACTCCCCTCTCTCCGCCTCTGGACTTGTTTTCCACCTGTTACATTTCTGACTTTTCCAGCTCTGATGAAAGATCATCCAGCTGGAAGATTAACTCTGTTTCTCACTCCACAGGTGCTGCCAGACCTGGTTTCATTGAATAAGGAATTCCTGTTGTGTCAGTTCACATAGCGGGAAGGGAAAGGTTTCCCCTGTATGGGAATTAAACCTAGGCTGCAGTGGTGAAAGCACCAAATGCTCAGAATTAAACACTCTAGCTTCCAGTGAAGCAGAGAGCAGTTTTCACTCAGAAACCAGCAGCTGTAATATTAGCAAAACGGGGTGGAGAAATAATCAGTTTGAGCGGTGTTATTGCTGGAGGAATGGAGAGCTGTGGTTCACCCTTGAAAGTAGTTAAGTTTAAAAAGGGAACTTCACCGAGCATAGGTCGCAAACATTAAGAGTCTCAGATGCCATCGACTGAACTAGCCAGGCATGTAAGAAGAGTGAAGTATTCCACGTCCCAACATCCATGGAGATCACTGTTGTTTTTGACCTCAAGCCTCAGCTTGTTCTGAATTTCAAACTGTGGAAGGTAATCGACCTCCTAAAGCCCCAAGGATGCAATGCATTCCTCTCAATCATCAATAACATCATTCACACCTTCCACGTCTTAGCTGCACCTCCTTCCAAACATTGCAAACTCCTCTTCCTTCTTTCATCTTGATATTTTTCTCAGTCGCATTTTAATATGAAACTGCACAACTAATGTGAATAAAGTTTGTGATGGTAAAACTGTGTTCAGCCTCTCGGGGACATTGACACACGCAGAGATATACACCGAGAGTGACAGAAGCCAAAGGAGAGACAAACACACAGGGAACAAGGATGTCACCAACTTGGCTAATTATTGTTCCATTTCAGACTGCAAATTTAGTGAATGTTTGCAGATGAACGGAAATAAAAAACACGGAAATGGTTGAATGGTTTTTATTTAATTTAACTGATAATTAATTCCGAAGGCAGTTTGCTGAAGTCAGGAGTTGATTCGGGCTGTGTCACAGGAAGAGAGTAATGATGATCAGGAGGAGGCCCTTTGAACCTGCTCCGCCATTCAGTAAGATCATGGCTCATCTGATTGTGGTCTCAAGGCCACTTTGCTGTCCTCTTCTCAATATTTGGAAAATATTGTCAGTTGGCAGGTGGGAAAATGGACTGGGAACCAAAACAGAAAACTCAATCCCCAGCTTTGTGAATCTTCAGGAACTCTTTGGGAACTGGAATCAGGGGTGAATGAAGGGTGAACTGTCCGACTGACCAGAGACAGTCAAGGCACCTTTCCCTTCTTTAAGACGCTGGAACATTGACTCTGATGTTATCAGTGAAATTAACTGATCTGAGACATTGAGAGAATTCTCATTACTGCACATCAGGAATTCAAACCTAATATCGGCTTCGGGACAATCAGAATACTTGGTAACAGACAAGACACCAAAAGGCTCGAAGGGAGACGGCTCCGGTTGTAGGAGAGCTGGTTCCCGGTGACATGGATGTGTCTGCAGTGGGTGGGATCAGATTGTTTCGATGTATCCACAATGAATGTCCCACACTTTACTTTGGAAGAGTAAAACTGAAAGAGACCAATGGTCATTCCGGCAGCAGCAATCTGAAGCTTTAACTCACTGATACCCTGGTTTAGGATACCTTTCAGGTGAAGCTTGTGTGAGTCTCTGTGGCACAATTGGTCAGCGTGTTTGGCTGTTAATCGAAAGGTTGGTGGTTTGAGACCATCCAGGGGCGAACCTTTCACTGTTTTCTCCCCATCTGCCTCCATTGTTACTCAATTCCAGGCTGTCATTGGCTACTTGAGCTGCAAAAAAAAATCCCACAAACGTTGCAAACTTTACCCTTACCCAGTGAGTTCCCACAGCAATGATTTTGTTATGAATGTTCATTTCGAACATAATAAAAAACAATGAATGACTATGTAATTACATCTCACTCATTAGAAACCTGTGAAGTTATTGGATTCAAACAAACCCATCAACTATTCTCTCTCCCTCAGCTCCACAGTGAGTGAGACAGGGAAAAGCAGAAAAGCAGCAATATTCTGGCCCTGCATTCTCCAATCACCCGCTGTCAGCAGTAAGATTTTCTCACTTTGCTGAATGTTTATTTTGTGAAACGGTGAAGAAGAAATGTAATGTGAATGTGAGATATTACATTCACTGAACATACAACTACAAACGTGAATGATGCAAAAAGTGCCAGTTCGCTGTTAAAAAAGATGCCTGCTATGCTTAATTTTAACAAGAAGAACAGGGAAAGACAATAAAAATATAAATTGCAGTGGAGAAAAGGCGGGGTTATCAAATTAGCTGATTTCCTTTGCCATCAGCCAGCAGGGACACGATGGGCCGAATATCATCCTCCTCTGCCGCAGACATTTATGATTTTTTACCATTGACATCAACCTATGCACAGGACCAGTTGCAGTGGCCGATTGGTCTAGGTGATGGAGCCTAAATCCATTGGGGTTTCCCGCTTCTCATTATTCCTGGTTTTAACTCTGTGTCTACAGTGTTAAATATCAGTTAAATTGAATAAAACCCATCCAAACACTCAGAAGTTTTCCTATTTCTGTTCGTTCCCGAAAATATTCATGAAACCTGCAGTTGGAACTGGAATAAAACTTAGTGTTATGTTTGCTTTCTGGGTGTTTGTCTCTCCTTAGAAACAAACCCTTGTCCTCTGTCACTCTCAGTGTATATGTCTGTGTGTGTTCCCCTCTGTGTGTCAGTGGTTCAGTTCCCCAAGGAGTGAACACATTTTTACTATCACAAACTTTATTCACATTAACTGTGCAGCTTCACGTTAAAATGTTGCAGAGAAAAAATATCAGGATAAATGATGCAGGAGAGAGTTTGGAATGTTTGGAAGGAGGTGCAGCTAAGAAGTGGAAGATGTGAATGATGTTATTGATGATTGAGAGGAAAGCATTGCAACTTTGGGGCTGTTGTAGGTCGATTACCTTCCACAATTTGAAATTCAAAACAAGCTGAGGCTCCAGGTGGAAAACAATGTTTGTCTCCATATGTGTTGGGAGATGGGGATTTTGTTCTCGCATTCCCAGTTAGCTCAGACCATGAAATGCTGAATTTCAGGGTTGTGGATTCATGCCCCATGCTCAGTGCTGCACTCATTTAAAATCTTGCTGCTTTCAAACAAAAAAAACCCTCATTCCATGGAACTTACAAGGCAGACATTCACCACTGACACACATCAAATTCAAGGCACTTTCATGTCGCATCTCTTTCTGCCTCTGTCCCTGCCTCGCCTCCAGCTCTCAGGTCAATTAGCTGCTTGATACAGACACTGTCAGTTCATGGGAATGTAAGAAACAAGGCGATGGGTTTGCAGGCAACAGGGTAAATAGACACTAGGATCTCATCTTCCTGATTCTCCCAGGTACTGATTACAGGAATGTGCACAGTGCTGATTATCCACACTCACACTCTCCTTGCAGTCTTGTATACGTTGTCCAGCTTTGAAATTGTTCACATTTTCACAATGTGAAGAAAGCAGAGCTGTCATAAGCTTATATTGTTCAGCAGGTGCATTGCAAGAAGGGAGATAAAAGGCCCCACAAGCCTCCTCCATCACTTAACAAGATCATGGCAGATCCCCAACCTCAACACCAATTTCCCACCCGATCCTAAGGACCCTTCATTCTCTGAGAGTCCAAAAATCACAAGAATTTTTGGATAAAAGCTAAATATTGCAAATTCTGGAAATTTGAAATAGAAACAGAAAATGCTGGAAACACTCAACAAGTCTTGTCGCACCTGTGGAGAAAGAAAGGGAGCTAACATCTCGAGTGCATATGGCTTTTCTTCAAAGCAAATAAGGATTTTTGTTTGTCTTTTCTTCCACTGACCTTACAGTTATTTCTGCAGACACCTGCTGAAATCAGCAATAATGTAAATCACAGTT
Organism: Isurus oxyrinchus; assembly: GCA_026770705.1. Lineage (NCBI taxonomy): Eukaryota > Metazoa > Chordata > Chondrichthyes > Lamniformes > Lamnidae > Isurus > Isurus oxyrinchus. The sequence goes on along the minus strand of JANJGN010000026.1, from coordinate 1,913,387 downwards.
GGTAAGACTTGAACTTACCTGATGAAACCCCAATGAATTTTCAAACCATCTACTTAACCACATGGCCACGATGTTAAACAAGTACCCAATGCTGTCCATTCATTCATCAATAACTCCATTCACAGCTTCCGCTTCCCAGCTGCACCTCCTTCCAAACATTGTGATCCATTTTCCTCAGAATTAATTCCTGGATTTAATGTCCTCATTTTGAATTCAGATTCGCTTCAATATCCAACACAAATTGAATTGCAAACCTGACGGACAAACATTGGAAAACAAGTCACTCGGTAACACAAATCCCATAGTGCTCATTTTCAGATTCACAACAGTCAGATTCTCAATAAAATGAAGGAATTTTACAGTGAAAATATTGAGAAAGTTGGTGTGACTTAATTTTGTGGCTCACTCACTTGGGTATTCTGTAAATGCTGCTCGGAGGTTTGGTGACCGGGATATAATCTACCTGTGTGTTCCTGAGCCTGTGCTCGGTGTATTGGGAGCTTTGGTCCAGGTTGGAGTATCTTGCGTCACAGGGATGGGCAGTAACCCACTGGTGGAAGCTGCAGTCGCTGCTTTCTGCTGGCAGCGGATGATTGGAGAGTGCAGGGCCGGAATATTGCTGCTTTTCCCTGTCTCACTCACTGTGATGCTGAGGAAGGGAGAATAATTTATGTGTTTGTTTGGATCTAATAATTTCATAGATTTCCAATGGGTTAAATATTGGTACATAGTAGGCCAAAATCATTTCTTATTATAATTGAAAGAAGAAAATAATTTTAGAAAACTGTTTGTGTGGGAACTCACAGGGTGACAGTAGATCTGTCACCATTTTGGGAATATTATCTTGCAGCTCAAGTCCTGAATGACAACCCAGAACTGTGTGACAACGAATGCTGATGGTGAGAATACAGTAAACATTTCACTCCAAGATGGTCATGAACCACCAATCATTCAATGAACAAGCAAACACACCAACCAATTGCCTACAGAGAGTGATACGGACTTAATTTACAAGGTATCCTTGCTAGCGTGTCAGTGAAGCAAAGCTTCAGATGTCAATCATTCTCTCAGTTTTATTCTTCCAAAATAAAGGGTTGCATTACATCTACTGAAGAATATAAGCTTATGACAGCTCTGCTTTCTTCAAACTGAAATCCAATGTGAAAATATAAACAATTTCAAGGCTGAATAATGGACACGATACTGGAAGGAGAGTGTGACTGTGGATAATTGGCACTGTTGTCATAAAGCTATTAATGTCTATGATATTGTTGGAAAAAACGATGCCAGGAGGTGAGGAAGGACTTATCTCCAGAGTAGAACCCAATGGGGACATGTTTATATTTGTACAAGCTCTCCCAAAGTTTGAGGAAAAAGATATTGAAGCATTCCTTATTTCATTTGAGAAGATAACTAGACAAATGAAATGGCCAGAGGAGTACAGGACATTATCGCTACAGCCTTAGTTGGTGGGTAAATTGCATGAGGTATATGTTTTGGTGTCTGATAATTCAGTGATTTATGATATGGTCAAAAAGGCTATTTTGAGCGCATTTGAGTTGGTTCCTGAAGCATATAGGCAGCAATTTAGTAATTGAGAAAATAGCCCAGGCAAACTGATATTGCGTTTGAGAGAGTAAAACAAAGTAATTTTGACCAGTGGATACAGGCATTAAAAATAGAGACAACATATGCAGCTCTTCCAGATGTGACTCTTTTGGAAGAATTTAATGATTCAATTCCTTTGGTAGCGGGAACCCATGTGGAGGAACAAAGGGTTCAAACTGTAAGGCAAGCAGCAGAGATAGCTGATGATTATGAGTTAGTGCATAGAGCCAAACATTTTTTTCTGAACCAGTTTCTAAAGCCCTCTGTGGTAAAGAATTCCACAGATTTAAAATTTCTCTTTCCTCTGGATTACCACTAATCTTTGCCACATTGTAATTTATTTTCAATTTGGTACTACCCTTAACTTCCTTGATTAACCATTGTTGATTTAGCCCCATCCTACAATCCTACTTTCTCACTGGGATATATCTTAGCTGAGAGTCATGAGCTATTTTCTTAAACGCTTGCCATTGCTCATGAACTGTCTTTTATACTAAGCTCCTTTCCCAGTCCACTCTAGCCAACTGTGCCCTCATTCCTTTGTAACTACCCTTATTTAAATTTAGCATAGTTGTTTCCAACCCAATTTTCTCACTCTCAAATTGAATGCCAAATTCTACCATGTTATGGTCACTGTTTCCTAGGGGATCTTTTACTCTGAGATCATTTATTAAGCCTGTCTCATTACACATTACTGGATCCAAAATAGCCAGACTGCTGGTTGGATCCAACGTATCATTCTAGAAAACTGCCTCGATTTCATGCTATAAATTCTTGCTCGTAGCTACCGCCACCAATTTGATTGTCCCAATCTACATGAAGATTAAAGTCACCCATGATTAATATACTGCCTCTTTTTCATGCCCTCATTATCTCCTGATTTATTCTCTGAGCTACAGTGTAGCTACTGTTAGGGGGCCTATAAACTACTCCCACCAGTGTCTTCTTCCTCTTGTTATTTTTCACCTCCACCCATATGGTTTCTGCATCTTCCAATCCAAGATCATTCCTTGCTATTGTACTTATTCCACCTCATACTGACAAAGCTAACACACCACCCTTTCCTTCCTGCCTGTCCTTTCGAAAAATCACATACCCATGAATATTTAGTTCCCAGCTTTTATCTCTTTGTAACCACATCTCCATAATGCTTACAAGATCATACCCATTAACTTCTATTTGTGCCGTTAATTCATTTATTTGGTTCCGAATACTCTGTGCATTTAAGAGCCATTAATTTTGCATTTTTACCATTTTTCCCTCATGACTGTACTTGCTACTGTTTTTTTCTGTTTGTACAATCTTTCCCTTCCTGTCAGGCTCTGGTATCAATACCTAAAAAGCTGCCCTGCAATGCTGCCATATCCTTTTGCTTTGTTAGCCTATGCATGCCCTCTCCAGAACACTCTGCACTACCCCAACCCCACCATTGAATTTAAAGCCCTCTCTACAGTCCTAGTTATTAAATTCACCAGGTCACTGGTCCCAGCATGGTTCAAGTGAGCCTGCCCCACCAGAAGAGCTCCCTTCTACCCCAGTTCTGGTGCCAGTGCTCCATGAACTGAAACCCATTCCTCCCACACCAATCTTTGAGCTATGCATTTAACCCCTTGCCTTTATTTACTCTATGACAGTTTGCTTGTGGCTCAGGTAGTATTACCGAAATTATTACCTTGGAGGTTCTGCTTTTTAATTTAGTGCCTAACTGTTCAAATTCTTTCAGCAGAACCTCCTTTCTAGTCCTATCAACGTCGTTGGTACCAACGTGGTTGACGACAACTGGATCCCTCCCCTCCCATTCCAAGTCCCTCTCCAACCATGAGGAGATGTCCTTAACCCTGGCACCGGGCAGGCAACACAACCTTCAGCACTCCTGCTCACGGCTGCAGTGAACAGGATCTACCCACCTAATTATACTGTCCCCTACCACTACTAACTTCCTATTTCACATTCCCCAATTGAATGGCTCCCTGTATCACAGTGCCATGGTAAGCTCGCTTATCCTCCCTGCTCTCATGCACACAGTTTGCAAGAAACTAGTAACTTGTTTGACACTTGCAGGGACCGTAATCGTGCGTTGCAGTTTCACCAGGTTGACATCTCATTTTTAGACATGTCTGGTGCTGCTCCTGGCATGCCCTCCTGCACTCTTCGTTGAACTAGGGTTGATCCCCTGGGTCGGTGGCAATGGCAGAGTGGAGGATATGCCGGGTGTTGGGGTTACAGATTGCGGATGGGTACAATTCTGCTGCAGCTGATGGCCCACAGCACCTCATCATTGCCCAGTCTTGAGTTGCTACATCTGTTGGAAATCTATCCCATTTAGCACGGTGGTAGCGCCACACAACATGATGGAGGGTGTCCTCAATGTGAAGAGGGACAGTATCAGAACAGAGAGAGAACCGTTAACAATTTTGGCTGACATGGCGAAATTGGGCGATCAGTATTTTTCTTTTCTTTGGACAAGCTGAGCACTGAGAGGATGTGAGGGAAAATGGGAGAGAAATGAGAGAAAGATGTGAGTTCAGGTCTCAGACAAGATGCAACCATAGGGACAGTTTGTCCCGGTGGGCTAGTGGAAGGGAGGGAAGCAGCAGAGGCAGCTGATCAGATTGTCTCAATCTTAGTGATAAAGAGGCTCCAAGAGCTCCTCACACTTGTTATTGGAGGTGAGGATGGAGGAGACAGGGGAGAGAGAGAGTCCTTCAAAAGGAACTAACTTGTATTAGAGATATGAAAAAGACTTGACACACAGTCTTTCACACAAAGCTGATTTATTTGACGTTTATCCAGAAAATAAACCCCTCTAACTGACCTGGAGTTTACTGACATCAGCAGAAAGAGACCTCATTGAACACAGTTCAGTCCTTGATGTGATTAACAGCAAAACATAATCACTGTAGTTACTTGTGAACTTGTGGCCTAAATAGCCAAGTGGTTATGGTACTGGGCTTGTAACCCCAAGATCAAGAGTTCAAATCTCACAATGGCAAACTATGAAACAATGTAACTTCATCTGAATAGGAACAAATGGAAACGTGTTTGTACTCGAAAGAGTTACTTGTGAACTTGCTCATGTCTCAGCAGGTGGGATGACCGAGTGAATCCCTTCCCACACTCGGAGCAGGTAAACGGTCTCTTCCCAGTGTGAACTCGCTGGTGTCTCATCAGGCTGGATGACTGAATGAATCGCTTCCCACACTCAGAGCAGGTGAACAGCCTCTCCCCAGAGTGAATTCGCTGGTGGTCAGTGAGGTGAGATGACGACCTGAACGGTCTCTCGTCAGTGTGAACACGTTGATGGAGCATTAGATTCCCTGAACTTATATAGCACTTCCCACAGTCTGGGCATTTAAAAGGTGTCTTGTCTGTGTGAACTTGCTGGTGTATCAGCAGGGTGGATGAGGTAGTGAAGCCCTTCCCACACTCAGAACAGATGAATGGCCTCTCCTCAGTGTAAAGTTGCCGGTGTCCAGTGAGATGAAATGATTGCCTGAATCCAGTCCCACAGTGAGAGCACCTGAACAGTCTCTCGTCAGTGTGAACACGTTGATGGGACATCAGATTCGCTGAACATTTATAACACTTCCCACAGTCTGGGCATTTAAAAGGTCTCTTGTCAGTGTGAACTTGCTGGTGTATCAGCAGATGGGATGAGGTAGTGAATCCCTTCCCACACTCGGAGCAAGTGAATGGTCTCTCCCCAATGTGGCTGGGCTGCTTCGATGAGTTTCCAGTGCAGACAGGTAATTGAATCCTTTCCCACAAACCCACATTTCCACAGTTTATCCACAGTGTGAATGGTGCTTTGTCCTTCCATGTTCAAAATCCAATGATATTCAGGATACTCCATCAAATCCTGACATGATGTTTGGTCTGAGTTTCCCAACTACAAATCATCTGCTGCTCAAACCCTGTGAAATTGATTTAAAACAGAAAAAAGGGAGTGAGAGAGATCCCCCAAAAACACAAAGGCAGGTTGTGAAATTGAGCTGAATGAATCTGGGAATTTATTCGACTGGCACTGGGGAAAAAGTGACCATGAAAACTGATGGATTTTCATAAAGACTCAACTGTTCACTACTGTCCATCAAGGAAGGCATGTGGGCCCAGGCAAGACTCTGGCATCTACTGGAGGAGAGAGGGAGACACAGAAAGATAGTGAGGCTTGATTGGTGAGAGGTTGAGAGATTTTTTATATTTTTACAACTCAACCAGAAATTTGGCAGAGCCGCAAAAATTACAAGCATCCATCCCCTAAAAGGACCAGGGTAGCAGGTGTCTGTGAACACCATCATCTCCAAGTTCCCCTCCAAGTCACAAACCATCCTGACTTGTGTGACATCCAGTACTGGATGAGCAGAAATTTCCTCCATTTAAACATTGGGAAGATTGAAGCCATTGTCTTCAGTCCCCACTACAAACTCCACTCCCTATTCTCTGACTCTATCCCTCTCATTGACAACTGTGTGAGGCTGAACCAGACTGTTCCCAATCAGTGAAATATTTCACCCCAAGATGAGCTTCTAACCAGATAACCACATCACCACCAAGACCACCTATTTCCACCTCAGTAACATCACCCAATTCCAGCCCAGTCTCAGCTCATCTGCTGCTGAAACTCTGATCCATTCCTTTGTTACCTCTAGACTTAACTATCTAAACACACTCCTGGCTGACCTCCCACATTCAGCCTCCCTGTAATCTTAAAGTCATCCAATTCTCTGCTTCCCGTGTGCTTATTCGCACCAAGTCTTGTTCACCCATCACCCCTGTGCTCACTGAACGACAAAGGCTTCGGATAAAGACAGAACTAAATTTCAAATTTCTCATCCTTTCAAATCTCTCCATGGTCTCGCTCCTCCCCATCTCTGCAATCTCCTCGTCTCATAATCCTCGGAGATATCTTCACTTCCTCTAATTCCGTTATCCTGACAATTCCCAATTTTTATTGCTCCACCTTTGGTCACAACCACTGCTCATTGCCCCCTATAAAAATGGCGATCGCACATGCACACTGCAGCACATTGCCCCTATAAGGATGGAAGCTGCACATGCGCACCACAGCACATTGCCCCATAGAAATGGTGGTCGCACATGCGTACTACAGCGCATTGTGCACTCACAAGACGATGGTCGTGAATCAGGTTCTGCTGTCGGGATTAACGCCGCGGTCGCCAATTCGGTCCAAACGCGGGATCGGAAACTTAATCTCCGCGGTTTGAGGCCTGCAGTAGATGTTTATGAAGCCTACCCTTCCACTTGTCGGCTCCCATTCGACCTCAACCAGCCGCAGGCACATCTTCTTCTGCTCTCCGGACTGATTCCCCACATCAACAACTCTCCTCCCAGCACTGCTACTGCGCATGCTCCAGTCACAGCTTCGCGCTGCGCCTGCGCGGTGATCTACCTCAGAGAGGATGGAGCATATTCTGTCCCTCGGTGAATGCTGGGTAACTGAAGAGCCATTGTAGCTTTTATATTCACGCGTGGGATGTGGGATTCGCTGGCTGGCCCATCCCTAGTTGCCCTTAACAAGGTGGTGGTGAGCTGCTTTCTTGAACCACTGCATTCCACTATGATGTTGTTGAATACAAAATCATTTTCTGTGCTCTGAACATGATTCGAGCCAAAAATATGATTTTAATGTTAATTGACGCAGCAAGCAAGTGCCCGGGAGGGGAACCTACCACCTGGTCTTTTATATATATATATAAAGGATTTTATATATTAGCAACATAACCGGAACTTTGACAGAACCTCCCAAACCAAAGGTTTACGCCACATAGAAGAGAGGTGGCAGAGGAACACCCTCATCCCCAAGTTTCCATCTCAGTCACACACCATCCTGCCTTAGGCATATTCTCATTGCTTCTTCACTGCTGAGTGAAAATGGTGGAACTCAGGAATTTACTTCATGGCCTTGTGGGAGCATCTTCACCAGACAGTGGGTCGAGAAGAAGGTGGTCCACCATTACCTTCTCAAAGGGTAATTGGGGTTGGGGAATAAACTTGCTACCAACACCCACACACCAAGAATGAAAAGCCTGTTGAAAAATATTTGTTTCTAAAACAATACACTTTTTATATTGGATTTGGGGGTGGGGGAATGGGGTTGTTTACTTAGCAAACCATTTTCCCAGGGATCGAACAGGAAATGTTGGAAACACTCAGCTGGTCAGGAAGCTTTTGTGGAGAGATAAAGTTAACATTTCAGGCATTAGGCTTTGTCAGAGTTAACAACTACCTCAAAATGATAGACAGAGGACTGTCACACACACACATTAAATCTTTCTTTTGATCAGAAATATTAATTCACAGAATACTTAATACAATCATTTTCAGACTGGAAACTTAAACCTGCCGTTTCACCTTCAGTCAGGAACAGATCACAGTTTTACACCAATGTCTGATTTGGCAAAAGCAAAAAAAACTGCAGATGTTGGAAATCCAAAACAAAAATACCTGGAAAAACTCAGCAGGTCTGACAGCATCTGCGGAGAGGAATACAGTTAACGTTTTGAGTCTGAATGACTCTTCAACAGAACTAAGGAAAAATAGAAAAGAGGTGAAATATAAGCTGGTTTAAGTGGGGGGTGGGTGGGACAGGTGGGACTCCATTCTCTCAGGTCCAACCCTGACATTGTCATCAAACCTGCAGAGAAGGGTGGTGCTGTTGTTGTCTGGTGCGCTGACCTCTATCTCGGAGAGGCTGAACGTCAACTCACAGACACTTCCTCCTACCTCCCCCTGGACCATGACCCCACCACTGAACATCAAGCCATTGTTTCTAGGACTGTCACTGACCTCATCTCCTCTGGAAATCTTCCTTCCACAGCTTCCAACCTCTTGGTCTCCCAACCTTGGACGGCCCGCTTCTACCTCCTACCCAAAATCCACAAACAGGACTATCCCAGCAGACTGATCGTGTCAGCCTGTTCCTGCCCCACGGAACTCATTTTTTGCTCTCTTGATTCCATTCTCTCTCCCCTTGTCCAGACTCTTCCCACCTACATCCGCGATCCCTCTGACACCCTACATAATATAAACAATTTCAAGTTCCCTGGCACCAACCGCTTCCGCTTCACCATGGGTCTCCAATCCCTCTACATCTCCAACCCCCACCAGGATGGTCTGAGGGCTCTCTGCTTCTTTCTCGAACAGAGGCCCGAACAATCCCCATCCATCACTACTCTCCTCTGTCTGGCTGAACTTGTTTTCTCACTGAACAATTTCTACTTTAACTCCTCTCCTTTCCTCCAAATAAAGGGTGTGGCTATGGGTACCCGCATGGGTACAGTTATGCCTGTCTCTTTATCAGGTATGTGGAACTCAGGCCCCCTCCCACAACTCTTTCTCCAGTACATCAGTGATTGCTTTGGTGCTGCTTCATGCTCTCATCTGGACCTGGAAAAATTTATTAATTTGGCTGCCAATTTCCACCCCTCCATCATTTTCACATTGTTCATCTCTGACACTTCCCTTCTCTTCCTTGACCTCTCTCTCTCAATTTTTGGTGATAAATTGTCCACCAATATTCTTACAAGCCTACTGACACCCACAGCTACCATGACTTTAGCTCCTCACACCCCGCTTCCTGTAAGGACTCCATCCCATTCTCTCAGCTCCTTCGCCTCTGTCGCATCTGTTATATGATGCCACTTTACTTTCAAAAACAGTTCCTCTGACATGTCTTCCTTCTTCATTAACCGTGGTTTTGAACTAACGGTGGTTGACAGGGCCCTCAACCGTGTCCAGCCCATCTCCTGCGCATCCGCCCTCACACCTTCCTCTCCCTCCCAGAACCATGATAGTGTCCCCCTTGTCCTCACTCATCACCCCACCAGCCTCCGCATTCAAAGGATCATCCTCCAACATTTCCAGCATGATGCCACCACCAAACACAACTTCCCTTCACCCCGAGGGCGGCATTCCGCAGGGATTGTTCCCTCCGGGACACCCTGGTCCATTCCTCCATCACCCCCTACAACTCAACCCCCTCCCATGGCACCCTCCCATGCAACCGCAGAAGGTGCAACACCTGCCCCTTTACTTCCCCCCTCCTCCCCATCCAAGGGCCTAAACATTCTTTTCAAGTGAAGCAGCATTTCACTTGCACTTCCCTCAATTTAGTTTACTGCATTTGCTGCTCCCAATGCGGTTTCCTCTACATTGGAAAGAACAAACGTAGACTGGAACACCAACTGTCTGTCCGCAAGCATGACCCAGACCTCCCTGTCTCTTGCCATTTCAACACACCACCCTGCTCTCATGCCCACGTCTGTCCTTGGCTTGCTGCAATATTGCATTGAAGCTCAACGCAAACTGGAGGAACGGCACGTCATCTTCCGACTAGGCACTTTACAGCCTTCCGGACTGAATGTTGAGTTCAACAACTTTAGATCATGAACTCTCTCCTCCATCCCCACCCCCTTTCCGATCCCCGCTTTTCCAATAATTTAGACAGGTTTTTCTTTTCCCACCTATTTCCATTATTTTTAAATATATTTCCACCCATTGTTTTATCTCTACCTTTTAGCCTATTTCAATCCCTTCCCCCCACCCCACCCCCACTAGGGCTATCTGTACCTTGCTCATCCTGCTTTCTACCCTTAATGTTATCATTAGCACATTTCTTAGCTAATATCAACACCGTCAACACCTCTTTGTCCTTTTGTCTATGACATCTTTTGGTTATCTCCACCTATCAGTGGCTCTCTATCCAGCACTACCTGTCTCACCCAGCACCCGCACCGCCCCCCCAACCCCCCCTTAAATCAGCTTATCTTTCACATCTGTTCTATTTTTCCTTAGTTCTGATGAAGAGTCATTCGGACTCGAAACTTTAACTGTATTCCTCTCCGCAGATGCTGTCAGACCTGCTGAGCTTTTCCGGGTATTTTTGTTTCTGACTTGACAACACTTTACCAGCATTCACTGTTGTTCTTCCTGACTCAAAACACAGCTGTAAAGGAACCTTTTGTTTCATGTCTAGGAGATTTGAACCCTGGAACAGAGCGGCCAAGACAGATTTTATACACATCTCAGGGATTAACCCACACAGAGATTTTCCTGCCAGTGAAGAGGCAAGAATGACCAAAGTGTTGTTTGTCCCTCTCAACGTGACCCTGATCCAAACAGGTGAAGGTAGATAAGTGTATAGATGGAATGTGAAATGGGCCGCTCCTACTATCCAAGGGACACTGATTTGTGTTCCAAACCTGATTTGTTTTTTAATAAGCTTCTGATAAAATGCAGAGGGAATGAAGTCTCAGGACTTGTTAAATAACCTGATGGAGTTCTTTGACAAGTTTAACAGGGAGGGGGGTTGAGGCCATTGCAGTTTGTCCTGTGTTTGCAGACATTGGATCAAGTACTATTTATTAACTCTGCTAGTTGACGCCCATCTGATCAAAACATCAGCAGTAGCATGGATACAAAGATATGTAAGTGATAGCAATCAGAGAGCTAGGGTGAAGGGCATTTCCTTTGGAATGAAGTGAGATTTACAGTGCAGTTCCCAGGGTTCAGCACCAAGATCTCTGCTGTTTTTTGATAAAAATGACTGACTTATGTTACAAATGCGCATAAGCTTATTTTTGGTTTGGAAATTGTAATTTTTAAATGTAGGATAAATGAAAGAGCACCTGGCCTGAAGGGAAGGTAGACAGGTCTGGGGTAATTTCAGATCAAAGTGAGGTCCCATGTTATGTCTGTGAAGACATAATGGGAGGTGTTAAAAGTTAAACCATGGAGGTCTCAGTAACTGTCTCTTGAGGAGACGGACTGTCTGTGAGGATTCATATTATTAATAATTTCCCCCAGATCAGAGAAAGTTGAAGGCCACTGGTAACCAAGAGATGGTTTCAAAGTATCCATATACTTTTCAGGTCAAAGAAGTGGTTTAAAATTAAAGATAAATAATTTCCATTTATTTCTAAAGACAGGCTATGTATATCAAGTGATAATGGAAATGGATTGAGAGGGGCAAGTTCACCATATTTCTGCAGTAAATGTCAGTCTGGGGGTCAGTCTGTGTCCTCAGCAGCTTGTAGAAGCAGAGAGAGAATCTGCCTGCAGCCTGAATAAGGAGCAGAGCACCATCAGGAACCAGGGGTGTTTCTGATTTGAAGACAATATGCAAGGATGTGAGTGAGGCCCAGGCTCAGGCTGGACAAATCCAAATTCAGTTCTATGATGACAGGATTCTCCTCCAGAAGGAATGCGGTTAGTTACGGTCTGAGAATTGAGTGACGTGTTTCAGATTTCCAGCATCTGCAGTATTTTGCTTTTCAACTTTCAGACAGTGTATTACAGATGAAAACAACTGACTGTGGAATGAAATGTTTTCTAATGGTGACCAGTCTGCTGTGAGTTTCTAACTTAGTTCCAACTTCTCTTTCCCATGAGGAGAGACTGGAGAAACTGGGGGTCTTTTTATTAGAACAAAGTAGGATGAGAGGAGATGTGAGCAAGGAGTTCAAAACTGGGTCAAGGACATGGTCCAAAATATTATAGACACTCCTTGTCCTTCAGGATCTGTGTACAGGGGGGAAGCTGATGGGCTTATCTCATCATCATCATCTCATTGTCAGAATCAAACACTCTCCAGTAAAACACAGCATGGATTAGATACAGAGTAAACCCATCAGCCTGTCCCCCGGATACAGATACTGAGGGACAGGGAATATCCAGGACAATGACATAACTCACTCAGTAAGGTAGAAATTAATCCTGTATCTCTCCCCATTAAAGGTGGAAATCTGGGACATCCTGTCTCCAAATACATCCCAACCTGTTCACAATGAGATTCCCAGGGTGGAGAACTGAGGAACTGGGTCATCCAGTCTTCAAACAGATCTCACTCTGTTCACACTGAGAATCCCAGGGTGGGGAACGGGGACATCCTGTCTCCAAACACATCCCACCCTGTTCACACTGAGAATCCCAGGGTGGAGAACTGGAACATACTGTCCAAACACATCCCACCCTGTTCACACTGAGAATCCCAAGGGTGGAATCACAGAATCACACAGGGCAGAAGAGGCCCTTCGGCCCATCGAGTCTGCACCGACATGAGAAACACCTGACCTACCTGCCTAATCCCATTTATGAGCACCTGGCCCATAGCCTTGAATGTTATGATGTGCCAAGTGCTCATCCAGGTACTTTTTAAAGGATGTGAGGCAACCACACTCTCCCAGGCAGCACATTCCAAACCATCATCACCCTCTGGGTAAAAAGGTTTTTCCTCACATCCCCCCTAAACCTCGTGCCCCTCACCTTGAACTTATGTCCCCTTATGACTGACCCTTCAGCTAAGAGGAACAGTTGCTCCCCATCCATGCCCCTCATAATCTTATACACCTCAATCAGGTTGCCCCTCAGTCTACTCTGCTCCAACGAAAACAACCCAAACTGGAGAACTGGGACATCCTGTCTCCAAACACATCCCACCCTGTTCACATTGAGAATCTCAGTATTTTGGATGTGACAGCATATTCAGTCTGGAGAGGAGCTGGAGGTTGGAGATGGGGCAATAGTTTGCAAGAATGGTGGGGGTCAAAGGTTTGTTTTTGAGGAGGGGCTGATGATGGCAGATTTTAAGGACAGACAGACACTACCTGGAGAGAAATAACCGTTAACAATCTCAGCGAACATGGGGAAGTTGGGTGACCAGCTCAGGGGGAACTTTAGAGACAGTTTGGCCCGTCGGGCTAGTGGGAGGGAGGGAAGCAGCAGAGGCAGCTGATCGGATTGTCTCAAACTTAGTGACAAAGAGGCTCCCTGAGCTCCTCACACTTGTTGTTGAAGGTGAGGATGGAGGAGACAGGGTAGAGAGAGAGAGCCCTTCAAAAGAAACGAACTTGTCTTTGAGATATTAAAAAGACTCGACACACTGTGTTTGAGCAGAAAGATGATTTATTTATCCAGAATATTTAGCCCTATAACTGGGCTGGAGTTTATTAACTTCAGCAGAAACAGACCCTAATGAACAGCAAAATCCAACCACTGTAGTTACTTGTGAACTTGCTGGTGTTTCAGCAGGGCAGATGACTGAGTGAATCCCTACCCACACTCAGAGCAAGTGAATGGCCTCTTCCCAGTGTGAACCCGCTGGTGTGTCACCAGGATCGATGACTGAGTGAATCCCTATCCACACTCGGAGCAGATGAACGGCCTCTCCCCAGTGTGAATTTGCGGGTGTACAGTGAGTTCAGATGAAGTCTTGAACCCATTCTCACAGTGAGAGCACCTGAACGGTCTCTCATCAGTGTGAACACGTTGATGACGCATCAGGTTCCCGGAACTTTTAAAGCCCTTTCCACAGTTTGGGCATTTATAAGGTCTCTTGTCAGTGTGAACTCGTTGGTGTGTCAACAGGTGTGATGACTGAGTGAATCCCTTCCCACACTCTGTACAGGTGAATGGTCTCTCTCCACTGTGACTGCGCTGGTGTTTAGTGAGGTGAGATGACCACCTGAACCCAGTCCTGCAATGAGAGCACCTGAATGGTCTCTTGTCAGTGTAAACACATTGATGGGACATCAGGTTCCCAGAACTTTTAAAGCCCTTCCCACAGTCGGGACATTTAAAAGGTCTCTCGTCAGTGTGAACTCACTAGTGTGTCAGCAGGTGGGTTGAGTCAGTGAATCCCTTCCCACACGCGGAGCAGGTGAACGGCCTCTCCCCAGTGTGACTGTGCTGATGAGCTTCCCGCTCACATGGGTAACGGAATCCCTTCCCACAGTCTCCACATTTCCATGGTTTCTCCCCAGCGTGACTGCGTTTGTGTTTTGACAGGTCAGATGATCGGCTGAAGCCTCGTCCACACACAGAACACGTGTACGGTTTCTCCCCACTGTGAACTTTTCCTTCCATGTTCAAAATCTGATCACGTTCGGGCTCCGATATACATTATGCGACTCTGTCAGATCCTGGTGTGATGTTTGGTTTCAGTTTCCCGACTGCAAATCCTCCCCTTCGAATCCCCTGTGAATTTGAAAAAGTGACCATGAAAGCTGCTGGACTGATGTAAAAACCCAACTGGTTCACGAATGCCCACCAGGGAGAGATGTGAGGGAATAATGGTCAAATAACATGGAATTAATACAAGAACATTTGATTAAAAGCTACTCTGGGTAAATTCACAGTAAAACATATTTTAACAGAGGTCAAAACAAGCTTGCAAAAGCAGCGAGGTTAACTCCCCTCACAACAAAGGTGAGTTTACTGATGAGAAATACATACACTTAAAAAATGGGATTCCATGGTTCTTGCTATGACACTGACACACAAGCTACAATACTGGCTCTGATAATTAAAACCAAAAAATAGAGCAATGAAATACTCAGCCCCAAGTTTTATTATCCCACTGGACACAAAATCTTGACTCAGCAACATTGACCAACAAGACTGTTATGGGAAGTTCCATTCTCAGGAATAAATTCGAAACAACATTTCCTCGACTTTGAATGAGCACCCTCATTATAATAGGTGGACCTTTCACCAAATTTAGGATACTAATTAGGGATCAAATGGACATCTTCCACGCTACCATTAACTCTACAACCCCAAGATTCATTATAAATATCTCAACTGAAACTTGAATCTTCAGATTTGTTCGGGGGATTCATCAGATTCTCCGAGATTGACTTCAGAATTGTTCTGAATGTAGCGGATCTCACATACAGGGGATGAAGGAAATATTACTTTCATATTTGATGGATATCCTTACTTACTCGCAGAATTCTTATATCTGTAACAAATAAAGATTACATTTTGGACTCTCTTATAGAGATTGGAACTAGTTATCTTTTCTTTTTGGGATTTACTTAGCTTTGCAAATTACAGTCTTTGCATAATCACCAGGTCACATGCTTTGTTATTATGACAGATGCTTAAAAAAAATTCTTAAAACTTAACCTGCCTCACCTCGTCTTTTGCACCACTCAGTGAACCCGACTCCCATTCTCCTGAAGCTCGGGGAGGAGTCAAATCCTTATAACATTCAGGAAGATTACAATTGAGTTAATATGTTATTGAAACGTAAACTATCAGGATGATAGTCTTGACTGGTTTTCTTCCTTTGGCGGATGGCAAGTTGGATTCATTGGACCCAATGATGTGTCTTTGAGTCAAGCTCCCTCTTGGCGAAATTGAAGAAAATTTATTGAGAGATACAAGCAACTCTGTTATCCCCAAGAATAAGGAGCATGGATTGTAAAACATCACAAGGGACCCTGCCACTCGGTCTGCGCCTACACAAGATTCTGGGTTCCATGGCAGGAGAGAGATAGCGAGAGAGAGAGAGAGGGAGAGCAGGTGTGAAGGAGCAAGATTTCATATATCTACAATGCAACCAAAGCGTTGACAGAATCTCCCAAACCCTCAACCTCCACCACCAGAAGGACCAGGGTAGCAGGTGTATGTGAACACCATCATCTCCAAGTCACACACCATCCTGACTTGTCTGACAACCAGTACTGGATGAACAGAAATTTCCTCCATTTTAATATTGGGAAGATTGAAGCCATTGTCTTCAGCCTCCGCTACAACCTCAACTCCCTAGACACCGACTCCATCCCTCTCCCTGACAACTATCTGAGGCTGAACCAGACTGTTCACAACCATGGCAAAATATTTCACCCCAAGATGAGCTTCCAACCACAGATCCACATCATCACCAAGACCGCCTATTTCCACCTCAGTAACATCGCCCGACTCCAGCCCAGTCTCAGCTCATCTGCTGCTGAAACTCTCATCCATTCCTTTGTTACCTCCAGACTTAACTATCCTAACGCACTCCCACAAACATTCCAAAGACATTGCTCCTTATAAAGATGGCGGCCACACAGGCGCCCCGCTGCTCATTGCAATTAAGATGAAGAAGATGTGTGTTTATGACAGGTGTCAGGTAGAAAATATAACCAAGAGGAATACAGAAGGTTCAGGGGGGAGGTGAAAAAACATATTAGAGAAACAAAGAGGAATTATGAGAAAATACTGGCAGCCAACATCAATTTGAGAATCCCAAAGCCTTCTATAGGCATATAAATAGTAAAAGGGCTGTAAAGGGAGGAGCAGGGCTGATTAGGCACCTAAAAGGGAATTTACACATGGACAAAGGGGCCAATGCTGAGGAATTAAATGAACACATTGCATCCATCTTTACCAAGGAGGTAGATGCTACCCGATGAGGAAACTTTGCCACTTGGAGGGTTCAAAATTGATAAGGAGGAAGTATTGAATAGACTGTCGGTTCATTAAAGTTGACAAGGCACCGGGACCGGATGAGATGCATCCAAAGTTATTGAAGGAAGAGAGAGTAGAAATTGCAGGGGACTGGCCATCATTTTTTCAGTCTTCCCAAGACTCGGGAGAGGTGCCAGAGGACTGGAGAATTGCAAACATTATGCCCTTGTTCAAAATAGGTTGTGAGGATAAGCCCAGCAATTACAGATCAGTTACTTTAA
This sequence comes from Isurus oxyrinchus, assembly GCA_026770705.1. Lineage (NCBI taxonomy): Eukaryota > Metazoa > Chordata > Chondrichthyes > Lamniformes > Lamnidae > Isurus > Isurus oxyrinchus. Next base: position 1,896,303 of record JANJGN010000026.1, on the reverse strand, counting down.
ATTCAGTTCTGAAGGAGGGTCATACGGACACGAAAAGCCAACACTGTTTCTCTCTCCAGAGATGCTGTCAGACCTGCTGACTTTTTCCAGCATTTTCTGTTTTTGTTTCAGATTTCCAGCAACCACAGTATTTTGTTTTTTATCTTAATTTAACTTCAATGGTGGGCAAGATTCTAGAAACAATTATTCAGGATAGAATTAATAGTCACATGGAAAAATATGGGTTGATAAGGAAAATCCAGCATGGATTTCTAAAGCAGAAATCGTGTTTAACCAACTTGCTGGAGTTTTTTGAAGAGGGAACAGAAAAGGTCAATGAGGGTAATGCTGTTGATGTAATGTACATGGACTTTCAAATGGCATTTGATACAGTGCCACACAACAGACTTGTGAGAAAAGTTATTGCTCATGGAATAAAAGAGACATTGGCAACATAGATACAAAATTGGCTGTAAAATAGGAAGTAGAGAGTAATGGTCAATGGATATTTTTCAGGCTGGAGAAAGGTTTGTAGTGGAGTTCCCCAGGGGCCAGTATTGGGACCTTGCTTTTCCTGATAGATATTAATTATCTAGATCTTGGTGTACAGGGGACAATTTCAAAGTTTGCAGATGGTACAATGCTTGGGAGTGTTGTAAACTGCAAAGGAGGACAGTGTAGAACTTCAGAAGGGCATAGACAAGTTGGTGGAGTGGGCAGATAGGTGACAGAAGAAGTTCAATGTGGAGAAGTATGAGGTGATGCATTTTGGTAGGAAGAAAATGGACAGATAATATAAAATTAGGGGTGAAATTTTAAAGGGGTGCAGGAGCAGAAAGGCCTGGGTGTATATGTGCCTGGAGCATTGAAGGTGGCGAGAATTGTTAATAATATAGTATCCTGGGCTTTATTAATAGGGACATAGAGTACAAGAGAAGGGAGGTTATGTTGAATTTATATAAGTCACTCGTTAGACCTCAGCTGGAATATTGTGTACAGTTCTGGGTGTCACATTATAGAAAGGATGTGGACACATTGGAGAGAGTGCAGAAGAGGTTAACAAGAGCGGTTCCAGGGATGAGAAACTTCAGCAATGAGGATAGATTGGAGTGGTTGGGACTGTTCTCCTTGGAGAGAAAAAGGCGAAGAGGAGATTTGATAGAGATGTTCAAAATTATGAAGGGAATGGACAGAGTAGATAGGGAGAAGCCGTTTCTGCTCTTATAAGAATCAAGAACAAGAGGACAGACTGATTTGCAACAGAAACAAATGTGAAGTGAGAAAAAACTTTTTCACAAAACAAGTGGCTCGCATCTGGAATGCACTCCCTGGTAGTGTGGTGGAGGCAGGTTCAATCGAGGCTTTCAAGAGGGCATTAGGTGAATAGAAACAATGTGCAGGGGTGTGGGGAAAGGGCAGAGCAATGGCACTAGGTCAGAATGTTCATTTGGAGAGCCGGTGCAGACATGATGGGCCAAATGGCCTCCTTCTGTGCTGTTAAAATTCTGTGATGACACAGCGTGAGTGCTGGTCTCTGTAGCTGGTGGCTGCAGTTTCCTCTGAATGGTTAACTGTTGTGAGCTAGAGTGTGGGCGTTGGGCACTTCAGAGTGATCACTCCAGAGCGAGACTGGGAGGCAGTACAAGAAGAGGGGTGGCCTTGGTAAGATAAAAAAAGAGCAGGAGCTGAGAGTCAGAGTGGAGATTTAAAAAGAGAGGGAGCTGAGAGTCAAAGCGGAGATTTAAAAAGAGTGGGACTGAGAGTCAAAGCTGAGATTTAAAAAGAGTGGGAGCTGAGAGTCAGAGCAGAGATTTAAAAAGAGAGGAAGCTGAGAGTCAAAGTGGAGATTTAAACAGGGCGGGAGCTGAGAGTCAGAGCGGAGATTTAAAAAGAGCGGGAGCTGAGAGTCAGAATGGAAATTTAAAAAGAGTGGGAGCTGAGAGTCGGAATGGAGATTTAAAAAGGGTGGGAGCTGAGCTCAGGGCTGAAAGCTGTGTAAGGACAGAGCAAGAGTTCCGGGGAGACTTAGGGCTGATTGTTAAGTAGTGTCAGGTGAGTTATTCTACTTTTCCTACTAATTAAACTGCTGCAGTCCATTAGCTTAAACAAAATAAGGCGAGGATTTTGGACTGGAGTGGAAGTGTTTGCAGTAGAATAAGGCCCCTAGCGTAGTTAGTGTTCTTCAAAGGGAGTAACTAACAAGCTTAAACTAAAGGGAAATCATGGCAGCAGAGCTCGCACCTGTGATATGCTCCTCCTGTACGATGTGGAAAGTAATGGACACTTCCAGTGTCCCTGGTGGCCATGTGTGCAGGAGGTGTGTTCAGCTGCAGCTACTGGCTAAACACATTTCGGAGATAGAGCTGCGATGCTGAGATTATTGTGGTCAGCACGTTCAAGTGAGGTGGTCACACCACTGGTAAAGACTGAACAGGCAGGAAGGGCACCAGGCAGAGTAGAGGAATGCAGGTAGTACAGGAGTCCCCTGTGGCTGCCCTCCTTTCTAACAGATATAACATTTTAGATACTGTTGGGGGAGACAACTTTTCAGGGGAAAGCAGCAGCAGCCAAGTCCATGGCAGCACGAGAGGCGCTGCTGCTCAAGAGGGGAGGAAGAAGAGTGGCAGGGCTATAGAGATAAGGGATTCAACAGTAAGGAGAACAGACAGGTGTTTCTGTGGCTGGAAAAGAAACTCCAGGATGGTCTGTTGTCTGCCTGGTGCCAGGGTCAAGGATGTCTCAGAGAGGCTGCAGCGCATTCTGAAGGGCGAAGGTGAACAGTCAATGGAAGTTGCACATAATTGGTACCAACGACATAGGTAAAAAAAGGATGAGGTCCCACAAGCTGAATATAGGGAATTAGGATGTAAATTAAAAAGTCAGACCTCAAACGTGCTAGTGAGAGTAGAAATAACAGGATCTATCAGATGAATACATGGCTGAAGAAATGGTTTGGGGGGGAGTGATTCAGTTTCTTGGGACATTGGGACAGGTTCTGGGGAAGGTGGGGCCAGTACAACAGGACGGGTGGCATCTGGGCAGGACCGAGACCAATGTCCTCAGGGGGGTGCTTGCTAGTGCGGTCGAGGAGGGTTTAAACTAGAATGGCAGGGGGATGGGAACCTGAGCAGGGAGACAGAGGAGGGGGAAACAAGGATAGAAACAAAAGACAGAAAAGTAAGGAGCAAAAGTGGAAGGCAAAAAAAACAAGGGTGTAAAACAAATGGGCTCAGAGTACAAAATAAAGATAAGATGACTAACAAGGTTAAAAAGACAAGTCCAAAGGCATTGTATCTTAATGCACGGAGCATTCGCAATGAGGTAGATGAATTAACAGCGCAAGTGGGTATAAACGGTTATAATATAGTTGCAATTATGGAGACATGACTGCAAGGTGACCAAGGATGGGAACTGAACATCCAGGGTATTCAACATTTAGGGAGGACAGAAAAATCGCAAAGGGGGTGGGGTAGCATTGTTAGTAAAGGAGGAAATCAATGCAATAGTGAGGAAGGATATTGGCTCGGAAAATCATGATGTGGAATCTGTTTGGGTGGAGACAGGAAACACTAAGGGGCAGACAACATTGGTGGGGGTTGTCTATTGGTCTCCAAACAGTAATGGAGATGTAAGGGAAGGCAGGAAATTAGAGACGCATGTAATAAGGGTACAACTGTAATCATGGGTGACTTTAATGTACATATAGATTTGACAAACCAAACTAGCTATAAAACTGTGGAGGAGGATTTGCTGGAGTGTGTGCATGATGGTTTTTAGACTAATACATTGAGGAACCAACGAGCGAGAAGGCTATCTAGATTGAGTATTGTGCAATGAGAATGGATTAATTAACAATCTTACTGTTCGGGGTCCCTTGGGGAAGAGCGACCATAAAATGATAGAATTGTTCATTAGGATCGGGAATGAAGAAGTTGAATCTGAAACTAGGGTCCTGAGTCTAAACAAAGGGAACTTCTAGGTATGAGGTGCGAGTTGGCAATTATAGATTGGGGAACCTTACTAAAAGGGTCGGCAGTGGATAAGCAATGGCTAATATTTAAGTAACATATGCATGAATTAGAACAATTATTCATTCCTGTCTGGCGCAAAAATAAAAAAGGAAAGGTGGCTCAACCATGGCTTACAAAAGAAATTATGGATCGTATTAGACCCAAAGACGAGATATATAAGATTTCCTGAATAAGCAGCAAGTCTGAGGATTGGGAGCAGTTCAGAATTCAGCAAAAGTGGACAAAAAGATTGGTTGAGAAGGGGAAAATGGAGTATGATAGTAAACTTGCAAGTAACATAAAAAAACTGACTGTAAAAGCATCTATAAATATGTGAAGAGAAAAAGATTACCGAAGACAAATATAGGTCCCTTATAGTCAGAAACGGGGGAAAGTGTAATGGGGAACAAAGAAATGGCAGAAGAATTGATCACATATTTTTGTTCTGTCTTCACCAAAGAAAGCACAAATAATTTCCCAGAAATGTTAGGGAACCAAGAGTCTAGTGACAGGGAGGAATTGAAGAAAATCAGTATAAGTTAAAAAACAAGGTGCAAGAGAAATTAATGGGGTTAAAGGCTGAAAATTCCCCAGGGCCCGATAACCTACATCCAAGAGCACTAAAGGAAGTGGCCCTGGAAATATTGGATGCATTGGTGGTCATATTCCAAAATTCTTTTGACTCTGGAGCAGTTTGAAGGATGGCAAATGTAACCCCACTATTTAAAAAAGAGGGAGAGAAAAAACAGAGAATTACAGACAGTTGGCCTAACGTTAGTGGTGGGGAAAATGCTAGAGTCTATTATAAAAGCTGTGGTAACAGAACACTTGGAAAGCATTAACAGAACACTTGGAAAGCATTAACGGGATTAGACAAAGTCAGCATGGGTTTATGAAAGGGAAATCATGCTTAACTAATCTACTGGAGTTTTTTGAGGATGTAACTAGTAGAATAGATACAGGAGAACCAGTGGATGTGGTGTATTCAGATTTCAAAAAGGCTTTTGATGAGATCCCTCAGAAGAGGCTGTTGGGCAAAATTAAAGTACATGGGATTGGGGTTAATATACTGGCATGGATTGAGAATTGGTTGACAGACCAGAAACAGAGAGTGGGAATAAATGGGTCTTTTTCCAGTGATGTACCGCAGGGATCAGTGCTTGGGCCCCAGCTATTCATGATATATATAAATGACTTGGATGAGGAAACCAAATGCAATATTTCCAAGTTTGCTGATGACACAAAACTGGGCGGGGTTGTGAAGAGGATGCAAGGAGGCTTCAGGGCGATTTAGATAAGTTGTGTGTGTGGGAAAACACATGGCAGATGCAGTGTAATGTGGATAAAGGTGAAGTTATACACTTCGGTGTGAAAAAACAGAAAGGCAGAGTATTATTTAAATAGTAATATATTAGGAAATGTGGATATACAAAGGGATCTGGGTGTCCTTGCACACCAGTCAATGAAAGTAAATAGGCAGGTGCAGCAAGTAATTAGGAAAGCAAAGGTATGTTAGCCTACATTGCAAGAGAAATGTCTTGTTTCAGGGTCTGTATGAGAGACATGTCCTCGGCAGAGATAACAGGCCTGCCCTGTGTTTGTCAGTTAGCAAGCTGCTATGGAAGCTTTCTTCATAAGAGAGAGAGTGAGTTGAGTCTGTAATATTCCATAAATTTCTGAAGATCTGATAAGGTTATTAGACAGTGATTACTTACAGTCCGTTACTTGGATTGAACTTGTCTCCATTCCCGTGCCGAGGGGATTTCTGTACCAGCGGAGGGGTAACATTTGGGAACTCTCAATTCTCCACCAATTCCCATTCCCCTTCTTTCTGGTGGATAATGGAGGTGTCACTGTGAGTAATGTGCAAGTCAGTAAGAATTGTCAGCAAAGATTAATCAGCACTTTCTAATTGGAGATGTTAATCAGTGGAACCTCTCAGATACTTAATTGTAGAGTTTGTACCAAGGATCAATTTAGGATTGAAGAAAAAGTTCAGAATCTTGTTGTAAACTAAGTTCTGATGAGAGTTCCTGAATTATGGGGAAAGATCAGAGACAGCGGTTCTTAAAGGGACACTGCAGCCCCGAGAACACAATCAGCTATAGATCCAGAATATTAAACTCCAGCCCAGTTACAGGGATTAATAACATCAGCAGAAACAAACGCCAACTGTCAAAATGAACGTGATTCAGTCCTGGATGTGATTAACAGCAGCAACGACAGCAGAATCCAACCCCTGCAGTCACTTGTGAACTCGCTCATGTTTCAGCAGCTGGGATGACTGAGTGAATCCCTTCCCACACTTGGAGCAGGTGAACGGCCTCTCTCCAGTGTGAACTCGCTGGTGAGTCACCAGGTTGGAAAACTGAGTGAATCCCTTCCCACATTCGGAGCAGGTGAATGGCTTCTCTCCTGTGTGAAGTCGCTGGTGTCTCAACAGGTTGCAAAAAGACCCAAATCTCTTCCCACAGAAGTTACAACTGAACGGCCTCTGCTCAGTGTGAGTTTGCTGGTGCTGCCGCAGGTCAGAGGACCCAGTGAATCCCTTACCACATACCGTGCAGGTGAACTGCCTCTCTCCAGAGTGAACCCGCTGGTGTGTCCGCAGTGCAGATGACTGAGTGAATTTCTTCCCACACTCGGGGCAACTGAATGGCCTCTCTCCAGTGTGAATTCGCTGGTGTGCATTGAGGTTGGATGAAGACCTGAATCTCTTTCCACAGGAAGTACAGCTGAATGGCCTCTCCTCAGTGTGAACTCGCTGGTGCTTCAGCAGGTCAGAGGACCCAGTGAATCCTTTCCCACATACAGGGCAGGTGAAAGGCCTATTTCCCGTGTGAACTGGCTGGTGTCTCAGTAGGCTGGTTAACTGTGTGAATCGCTTCCCACACTCGGAACAGGTGAACGGTCTCTCTCCAGTGTGTAACCGCTGGTGTGTTAGAAGTTGGGATGACTGAGTGAATCCCTTTCCACACTCAGGGCAGGTGAATGGTCTCTCCCCAGTGTGACTGCGTCGGTGGGTTTCCAGATGGGAAGGACAATTGAATCCCTTCCCACAGTCTCCACATTTCCACGGTTTCTCCATGGTGTCGGTGTCTCCGTGTCTCTCCAGGTTGAGCAATCAATTGAAGACTTGTCCACACACAGAGAACACGTGTACAGTTTCTCCCCGCTGTGAATGGTGTGATGTTATTTGTCAGGCTGTGTAACTGGTTAAAGCTCTTTCCACAGTCAGTTCACTGAACATTCTCACTCGGGTGTGTGTGTGTCTCAGTGCTTTTCCAGACACACTGATGTTTGAAATCTTTTCCCACAGACAGAATAGACAAACATTTCTCCTTCCACAGTCAAAGACGATGATTTTCAGGTCCTGATGAATCGAGTGACTGACAGATCTTGAAGTGATGTTTGGTTTGAGTTTTCCGTCTCAAATTCTCCCCTTCTAATTCTCTGTAAAAGGAGTTTACAAAAGTCATCACTGTCAGTGCAGGGTAGAAATTCAGAACAGACTATTCATGGAACATTTCATCCTCTCTTGTTTCCCCAAAGCTACAAATCCCTATCCCACACACTCTCCCTCCTCCCTGTGCTGAAATCCAAACAGAGATTTGGATAATTCTTTCTGTATTTTTTTTAACAGATTTCTACAATTGGTGATAACAATAACATTCTCTTCAGCCATTACTCGTGACAAAACATTAATCTGAAACCCCCTGACCGACCATATAGAAGAGCAGACATTAACCTTATGTCCAAAACTTACTGTGTGGAGATTTAATGAGTGATTGTGAAGGTGGTTTCTCCAAACCTCCCAGGATTTCCTTCCTTCCTTCTCTCCCTCTCTAACTAAGTTAAACCCGGGATCAGTCTCATGGCCCATTCTGGTTCCTGCTCCTGTTCCTGATGAACAGTTTACTCCAATTAAACACTGAGAAGACTGAAGACACTTTTAATTGGAAAAAATTCTGAGGGACAGGATTAATCTCCACTTGGAGAGGCAGTGATTAATCAGGGATAGTCAGCATAACTTTGTCTGGGGGAGATCATGTCCAATAAATTTGATTGAATTTTTCGAGGTATCTCGTTGTGTCGATGAGGGTTGTGTAGTTGATCTAGTCTACATGGACTTCAGTTAGGCCTTTGACAAGGTCCCACATGGGAAAATGGTCAAGAAGGTAAGAACCCATGGGATCTAGGGCAATTTGGATCTAAAATTGGCTCAGTGTCAGGAGGCAGAGGGTGATGATCAAAGGTTGTTTTTGCGATTTGAAGCCTGTGATATGTAGTATGCTGCAGAGATTGGTGCTGGGACCCTTGCTGATTGTAGTGTACATTAATGATTTAGACGTGAACATAGGAGTTTGCAAATGACATGCAAATTGGTCATGTCATAAATAGTGAGAAGGAAAGCCTTAGACTATAGGATGATATAGATGGGCTGATAAGATGGACAGAGAGGTGGCAAATGGAATTTAATCCTGAGAAGTGTGAGGTGATGCATTTCGGAACAGCAAGGGGATACACAATGAATGGTAGGACCCTAGGAAGTACAGAGGATCAGCAGGACCTTGGTGTACATGTCCATAGATCCCTAATTAGCAGCACAGGTAGATGAGGTGGTTAAAAAGGCAGATGGGATACTTGTCTTTATTAGCCAAGACTTAGAATATAAGAGCAGGGAAGTTATGCTGGAGCTGCATAAAATGCTAGTTAGGCCACAGCTGGAGCAATGTGTGCAGTTCTGGTTGCCACACTATAGGAAGGAAGTGATTGCAGTGGAGAGGGCGCAGAGGAGATTCACCAGGATGTTGCTTGGGCTGGAGTGTTTCAGCTCTGAAGAGAGACTGGATAGGCTAGGGTTGTTATTCTTAGGGTACAGAAGGCTGAGGGGGTCCTAATTGAGGTATATAAAGTTATGAGGGGCATAGATCGGGTAGATAGGAAGAAACTTTTCCCCTTAGCGGAGGTGTCAATAATCAGGGGGCAGAGATTTAAGGTAAGGGGCGGGAGGTTTAGAAGGGGTTTGAGGAGGGATTATTTCACCCAGAGGGTGGTTGGAATCTGGAACAAGCTGCCTAAGGGGGAGGTAAAAGCAGGAAGCCTCACCACATTTAAGAAGCATTTAGATGAGCACTTGAAACACCACAGCACACAGGGCTACGAGCCAAGTGCTGGAAAATGGGATTAGAATAGATAGAGGCTTGATGGGAGGCACGGACATGATGGGCCGAAGGGCCTGTTTCTGTGCTGTATAACTCTATGACCATCTATGACTTTTCTGGTCCCTGCTCTAATCTCCATTTCCCTACATACCAACCCCATCCCTCTCCCTGTGAACAGTCTTGGATTAAGCCAGTCTCTTCACAACTTCGGTGCTACATTTCATCTCAAGGTAAGCTTCTGACCTCATATCTGTGCCACCACTAAGATCACCTGTTCCCACCTCTGTAACATCACCCGACCTCAGCCTGTCTTAGCACATCTGCTGCTGAAACCCTCATCCCTACTGTTGCCTCCACCAGACTCGGGCTACTGTTCCAAAATACTTTTTTTCATTCATTCCGGGGAAGTGGGTTTCACTGGCTGGGTCAGCATTTATTGCCCATCCTGAGTTGCCCTTGACAAGGTGGTGGTGAGCTGCCTTCTTGAACCGCTGCAGTCCATGTGGTGTTTGGATGGCTTCAGGTTTACGGAGGGAAGAATGTGGGAGCTGCACTGCGCTGATCTCCCACATTCTTCCCTGTGTAAACCTGAAGCCATCCAAACGTTTGCTGTCTGTGTCTTCACTCACAGTGAGTCCCATTCCCCTAACACCCCTCTGCTTCCTGAGCTGCCTTGGCTCCCTGTCAATAAACAACCTGTTTTTAAAATTCTCATCCTTGTTTTCAAATCCAAAATGAGGGTAGTGCAGTTGATGTAGTCTATATGGTCTACATCTCTCCCTTTCTCTGCAATATCCTCTAGCTCCACAACCCTCTGAGATATCTGCACTGCATGAATTTTCTATTTTAATCTCTCCACCATTAGTGACCATGCATTCAGTACCCTCATCCCCAAACTCTCAAAATCCCTCCCTATGTCTGCTACACCTTCCTCCTTTAAGACACTTGACTATTGCTAAAAAAAGACATTCTGTCACAGCTTTTTATCTTGTCCTCATCAGGACAGATGCAAGAACATCAAATTTCAAAGATTATCAGTCAGTCTTGTAATGTAACTCATTTACACTTGCTAGAAGCTATATATACTCATGCACAGTGAACTGTCCTCTTCAGGCAGAAGGAACATGACCAGTGCCAGTGGCACAATGGATTATGTGTCCGCCTAAGGATCCGAAGATTGTAGACTCGACTACCACCTGGCTTGAGGAAACTTGAGGGGGAGGGGGTGGCATAGTAGTATTTTCACTAGATGAGTATTCCAGAGACCCAGGGTAATGCTCTGGAAACCCAGGTTCGAATCTCACCATGGCAGATGGTGGTGATGACCATGAAACCATTGCCAATTATTGTAAAAATCCATCTGGTTTACTAATGTCGTTTCAGGAAGGAAAACTGCCATCCTTATCTGTCTGATCTACATGTGACACCAGACTCACAGCAGTGTGGTTGACTCTTAAATGCCCTTGAACAAGGGGAATTTGGGATGGGCAATAATGGGCACATCCCATGAACAAGAAAAAGACATCGCACCTTGCATTGAATTAAACAAAATCATGGGAGGCAATAGCTCCATGGTGCATTCTCCATGGCAACGGCCAATCAGAGCTGACTGGCCAACCAATCCCTTTTCAGATGCAGTATAAATTGTTGTTCCCTTGGAAATTTGATATTCTTGCGTCTGTCCTGATGAGTGCAAGTCGAAATGCTTCTACAGCTTGTCTCTTTTTTCAGTAATAATCAAATTCTGTTGAAACAAGTGACTATTTAACACTGCTTCAAACTTTTTACCGAAGCTTTTGGTCACCTGCCCTAATATCTCCTTCTGTGTCTGGGTGTCACACTTTCTTTTATAATTTTCCTGTGAAGCTCACTGGGATGATGTATGATGTTAATAGAAGTTGTTGTTTCTGACTGTGACCCTGATCTCCTGTTTTACAACAACCCATTGATTTCACACCAAACTACATCTCTGATTTGTTGTGCCTCCTGCGGGTCATTCATCCGGGTTTCCTGCCTCTGTAAAGAAAGCGGCCACGCATGCTCACAGTTGCTCAATATCCCCAATAAAGATAAAGACAAAACAAAACTGCGGATGCTGGAAATCCAAAACAAAAACAAAAACAGAATTACCTGGAAAAACTCAGCAGGTCTGGCAGCATTGGCGGAGAAGAAAAGAGTTGACGTTTCGAGTCTTCATGACCCTTCGACAGAACTTGATTTCGAGTCCAGGAAAGAGTTGAAATATAAGCTGGTTTAAGGTGTGTGGGGGGGGGGGGGGGGGGGGGGGGGTGCAGAGAGAGAGAGAGAGAGACAGAGGTGCTTGTGTAGACAAACAAGCAATGATAGAAGCAGATCATCAAAAGATGTCAGTGACAATGGGACAAAAGAACACATAGGTGTTAAAGTTAAAGTTGGTGATATTATCTAAACGAATGTGCTAATTAAGAATGGATGGTAGGGCACTCAAGGTACAGCTCTAGTGGGGGTGGGGGGGAGCAAAAAAGATTTTAAAATACTTAAAAATAATGGAAATAGGTGGGAAAAGAAAAATCTATAAAATTTATAGGGAAAAAAAAGGGGGAAAAAAAAGGGGGAAACAGAAAGGGGGTGGGGATAGGGGAGGGAGCTCACGACCTAAAGTTATTGAATTCAATATTCAGACCGGAAGGCTGTAAGGTGCCTAGTCGGAAGATGAGGTGTTGTTCCTCCAGTTTGCGTTGGGCTTCACTGGAACAATGCAGTAAGCCAAGGACAGACATGTGGGCAAGAGAGCAGGGTGGAGTGTTAAAATGGCAAGCGACAGGGAGGTTTGGGTCATTCTTGCGGACAGACCGCAGGTGTTCTGCAAAGCGGTCGCCCAGTTTACGTTTGGTCTCTCCAATGTAGAGGAGACCACATTGGGAGCAACGAATGCAGTAGACTAAGTTGGGGGAAATGCAAGTGAAATGCTGCTTCACTTGAAAGGAGTGTTTGGGCCCTTGGACGGTGAGGAGAGAGGAAGTGAAGGGGCAGGTGTTACATCTTTTGCGTGGGCATGGGGTGGTGCCATAGGAGGGGGTTGAGGAGTAGGGGGTGATGGAGGAGTGGACCAGGGTGTCCCGGAGGGAGCGATCCCTACGGAATGCCGATAAAGGGGGTGAAGGGAAGATGTGTTTGGTGGTGGCATCATGCTGGAGTTGGCGGAAATGGCGGAGGATGATCCTTTGAATGCGGAGGCTGGTGGGGTGATAAGTGAGGACAAGGGGGACCCTATCATGTTTCTGGGAGGGAGGAGAAGGCGTGAGGGCGGATGCGCGGGAGATGGGCCGGACACGGTTGAGGGCCCTGTCAACGACCGTCGGTGGAAAACCTCGGTTAAGGAAGAAGGAGGACATGTCAGAGGAACCGTTTTTGAAGGTAGCATCATCGGAACAGATGCGACGAAGGCAAAGGAACTGGGAGAATGGGATGGAGTCCTTACAGGAAGCGGGGTGTGAGGAGCTGTAGTCGAGGTAGCTCTGGGAGTCGGTGGGTTTGTAATGGATATTAGTGGACAGTCTATCACCAGAGATTGAGACAGAGAGGTCAAGGAAGGGAAGGGAAGTGTCAGAGATGGACCACGTGAAAATGATGGAGGGGTGGAGATTGGAAGCAAAATTAATAAATTTTTCCAAGTCCCGACGAGAGCATGAAGCGGCACCGAAGTAATCATCGATGTACCGGAGAAAAAGTTGTGGAAGGGGGCCGGGGTAGGACTGCAACAAGGAATGTTCCACATACCCCATAAAGAGACAGGCATAGCTGGGGCCCATGCGGGTACCCATAGCCACACCTTTTATTTGGAGAAAGTGAGAGGAGTTGAAGGAGAAATTGTTCAACGTGAGAACAAGTTCAGCCAGACGGAGGAGAGTAGTGGTGGATGGGGATTGTTCGGGCCTCTGTTCGAGGAAGAAGCTAAGGGCCCTCAGACCATCCTGGTGGGGGATGGAGGTGTAGAGGGATTGGACGTCCATGGTGAAGAGGAAGCGGTTGGAGCCAGGGAACTGGAAATTGTTGATGTGACGTAAGGTGTCAGAGGAATCACGGATGTAGGTGGGAAGGGACTGGACAAGGGGAGAGAGAAGGGAGTCAAGATAACGAGAAATGAGTTCTGTGGGGCAGGAGCAAGCTGAGACGATCGGTCTACCGGGGCAGTTCTGTTTGTGGATTTTAGGTAGGAGATAGAAGCGGGCCGTCCGAGGTTGGGCGACTATCAGGTTGGAAGCTGTGGGAGGGAGATCCCCAGAGGAGATGAGGTCAGTGACAGTCCTGGAAACAATGGCTTGATGTTCAGTGGTGGGGTCATGGTCCAGGGAGAGGTAGGAGGAAGTGTCTGCGAGTTGACGCTCAGCCTCCGCGAGGTAGAGGTCAGTGCGCCAGACAACAACAGCACCACCCTTGTCACCCTCTGCTCCTCTCACCCATTCTAACCTGTTTCTCTCTGAACTTACTGCACTCCATTCTCTCAGGTCCAACCCTGACATTGTCATCAAACCCGCTGACACCTATTTCCATTATTTTTAAGTATTTTAAAATCTTTTTTGCTCCCCCCACCCCCACTAGAGCTATACCTTGAGTGCCCTACCATCCATTCTTAATTAGCACATTCGTTTAGATAATATCACCAACTTTAACTTTAACACCTATGTGTTCTTTTGTACCATTGTCGCTGACATCTTTTGATGATCTGCTTCTATCACTGCTTGTTTGTCTACACAAGCACCTCTGTCTCTCTCTCTCCTCCCCCGCCCCCACACACACACCTTAAACCAGCTTATATTTCAACTCTTTCCTGGACTCGAAATCAAGTTCTGTCGAAGGGTCATGAGGACTCCAAACGTCAACTCTTTTCTTCTCCGCCGATGCTGCCAGACCTGCTGAGTTTTTCCAGGTAATTCTGTTTTTGTTTTTGTCCCCAATAAAGATGGCGGCCGTTAGCTGGGGCCGACTTCCGGAAAACAGACCTCAGCCGTCAGTTGAACGGTCATGAGGACTTGAAACGTCAACTTTGCTCTCCTCCGTTGATGCTGCCAGACCTGCTGAGTTTTTCCAGGTAATTCTGTTTTTGTTTTGGATTTCCAGCATCCGCAGTTTTTTGCTGTTAGACCTCAGCCGTCGTCCAGTTAAACGCGGGAAATATGGCTCCTGATTGAGCGTTTGGGGCGGACACCGTGAGTTTATGAAGCCTCCCAACTCACTCGCCGGCCCCATCCATGTTCCCGGTTTTACTTTCGGCTCTGAATTCGCACTCGGTCTTTCCAAAACCCGCATTTTAAGTCCGCTCGCTCGAGCTCACTTACCGTCTGTTCCAACGGACTGCGCACGCTCCTTCTCAGGATGATTGACGGCAGGTGCGGACCAATAGGAAGAGGAGGGCGGGCAGGGAGGACCGTGCGGGAGCCGCAGGTCCTCCAACCAATCGGAACGAATGAGGGGGCGGAGCCGGCTGGGACTGAAGCATGCGCATTGCCAATGCGAAATCGGGCTGAACTCTTGATTTTGGGGTTACAAACCCAGTACCATAACCACTTGGCTATTTAGGCTAAGCAGGGTGAGTGAGTAACTCTTTTGAGTACAAACCTGTTTCCATCTGTTGTCAGATGAAGTTACAGTGTTTCATAGTTTGCCATTGTGAGATTTGAGCTCTTGATCTTGGAATGGGAGGATTCACACACACCCGGTGTAGGACTCCAAACCCGGATTAGAAACTCCCGGAGCCCAGTTTACACCGAGTGTTTGGAAACTCCTTTTACAGGGGGTTAGAAGGGGAGGATTTACACACAGTAAACTCAAACCCAGAGAAATGTTTGTCTCTCCTCAGTTTCTATCCAGAACTGACAGGGATGGATTTTTAAATAATCTTTTTACAGGATTTTCAATGGGAAGGATTTGCAGGCGGGAAATTCAAACCAAACGTCACATTAACATCTGACAGAGTCACTGGATTCATCAGAACCTTAATCTTATCGGACTTTGACTGTGGAAGGAAAAAGGTTTGTCTGTTTTGTTTGTCAGAAAAGGTTTCAGGTATCGATGTGACTGGAAAAGCACCGAGATATTCAAAACCCTGGTTAGACCACAAATGAACTACTGTAATAAAAATATAAAAATGCTGGAAATACTCAGCAGGTCAGGTAGCATCTGTGGAGAGAAACAGAGTTAGCGTTTCAGTTCAACGTGACCTGTGATCAGAAAAGGAATACTGTGTTCAATTCTGGGCTGCACACCTTAGGAAGGATAGCTTGTATTGGACTTAGTGGGAGTGCAGCGCAGATTTACCTGAATGATACCTGGACTCCAAAATTTAAATTATGAGGAGACAGTAAACAAATGAGTCCGAGTAATTAGAGCACAGAAAGAAGCCATTCAGCTCATTGAGTCCAGCAAGCTCTCTAGAGCAATCCAGCCTGTCCCATTCCCCTCCTGTATCCCCAAGGCCCTGTAAGTTTATTTCCCTCAACATCCAATCTCTATTTTAAATCACTACTCATGTCTGCTTCCATTTGCCTCCTAGGCAGTGAGTTCTGGGTTATTACGACTCGCTGTGTAAAAAGTTCTTCCTGCATTTGTCCTGCCTCTATTGTCCATAACCTTCAATCGAATCCTTGTACCATCAGCTAATGGTAGGACAGGCTCCAGGGGCTAAATGGCTCAAATCATAGAAACTTACAGCACACAAGGAGGCTATTCAACCCTTTGTGCTTGTGCTGTCTCTTTGAAAGAGCAGTCGGATTTAGTCCCACACACCCTCTTTCTGTTTGTTACCCTGTAAGTTCCTCAATCTCAAATTCTTGTCAACTCCCTTTTAAAATTCCTGAAAGAATCAGGTTCCAGCACCTTTTCAGGTAGGGTGTTCCAGCTCCTGACAACTCACTGTTGGTGCAGAAACTGTTGAAATCGATGTTGAGTCCGGAAGGTTGTAAAGTACCGAAATGAAATATGAGCTGCTGTTCCTCGAGCTCCCATTGAGCTTCATTGGAACAGTGCAGGAGGCCAAGGACAGAGAGGTCAGAGTGGGAGTGGGGCAGAGAATTAAAATGACAAGTGACCGGAAGCTTAGGGTCAAGCTCACAGACTGAACGGAGGTTGTTCCACAAAGTAATCACCCAATCTGTGCTCGTCTTCCCAATGTAGAGCAGATTGCATCGTGGGCAGTGAATACAGTAACTAAACTAAGAAGTACAAATAAATCACTGTTTGGTTTCATTTTTCAAAACGTTGATAACAGGCAAAAGGAAGGTACTTAATTTGAAGAATAAAGGTTACAAAGTAAAGCAAGTGAATTATCAGAACATTAAATTCTATCCCAGTTACAGGGATTATTAACATCGGCAGAAACAAACCCCAACTTTCAGAATGAACATGGTTCAGTCCTGAATGTGATTAACAGCAGCAATAACAGCAGAATCCAACCCCTGCTGTCACTTGTGAACTCGCTGGTTTCTCAGCAGTTGGATGATCAATTAAATCCCTTCTCTCACATGGAGCAGGTAAACAGCCTCTCCTCAGTGTGAACTCGCTGGTGTGTGTCCTGGAGATAATACTTTTCCCATGCACCAGCTGCCCTTGTATTCTGCTGTGGGCTGTGAGTTGTGTTGATGCTGTCAACATTCTGGTTGTGTTGCAGATTTACATCGTCCATTTCCCATTCCCCATCTTTCCCTCCTCCCACATAGACCAGAGTCTTGTGCAGACCCAGACTCGGTGACAGGTTCCCTTCCCTGAAGGACATTAGTGAACCAGTTGGCTTTTTATGACAAATTCCTGATAGAATCAGGTTCCAGCACCTTTTCAGGTAGAGTGTTCCAGCTCCTGACAACTCTCTATTGGTGCCAGCCCCTCAAATTCCCAGATTCATTCAGCTCAAATTCACAAACTGCCTTGGTGTTTTTGTGGTCTCTCTCACTTCCTTTGATCTGTTTTCAATCAATTTCACAGGATGTTAGAAGGGGAGGATCTGCATTCGGGAAACTAAAGCCAAACATCACATCAGGATCTGAGAGTTGGTCAATATATCATAACCTGAATATCATCGGATTTTGAATATGGAAGGAAAAAGCACCGTTCACAATGGGGAGAAACTGTGTTGTGTGTGTGGACCAGGCTTCAGCCGATCACCTGGCCTGTCAAAATATAAATACAGTAATAATTGAGAGAATCCATGGAAATATGGGAAGGGGTCCTGTTACCAGTCTGATTGGAAACTCATTGGCGCAGTCACACTTTCGAGAGACCATTCACCTGCTCCAAGTGTGGAAAGCGTTTCTCTCATTTATCCAACCTGCTGAGACACCAGTGGGTTCACACAGGGGAGAGACCTTTTAAATGTCCAGACTTTTGGAAGTGCTTTAGTTCTGGTGCCTAACTGCCTTTTTTATATTATTCATTCATGGAATGTGGGTGTCACTGGCTGGGCCAGCATTTATTGCCCAGAATGGCAGATTTCCTTCCCTAAAGGCCATTAGTGAACCAGATTGATATTTTACAACAATAAACAACATTTACCTCAGATATTTAATTGCAGATTTTTATTGAATTTAGATTTCACTATCTGCCATGGTGGGATTTGAATTCACGTCCCAAAAGCATTACCCTGAGTTTGCGAAATACAAACCTAGCGACAATATCACTAAGCTCTTGACCTCACCAAGAATCACAGTTTGAGAACCCCTTGCTGTAAATTTGGGCCAAGGCTTTTGTTTGGAGTCTCCTCCCCGCAAATCCTCTCCCTTCAATATCCTGTAAATGGAGTTTACAGAATTATTCACTGTCAGTACAGAATAGAAATTCAGAACAGACAATTCTTGTTGCTATGGAATATTTTTTTCCTCTATTGTTCCCCCAAAGCTGTGAATCTGCACCCGACACACTCTCCATCTTCACTCTGCTGAATTCCAAACCCACCGCACCATCTCCACAATTTCTTTCCTCCACTCCCAGTTTTCTCCCTCCCTCTACTCTGGCTGGGTTCAGTCCTCCAGCTCCTGTGACTCTTATTCAAGTCCTCAGACTGACCCCAGCTGCTGTCCAGTGGAACAGAGGAGGATCTTATTCTGACCTGGAAGCCACTCGTCTAGTTCCTGACCCCGTGGCGGGCGGTCAGGGAGTGGCCCCCCGGCAGTGTCTGAATCTCTGTGAGATTAACAAAGTGGGCTGGAGAATGACTCAGTTTGAGCGGTGAAACTGCTGGAGGAATGGAGAGCTGGGGATGACCATGAAAGCAGCAAAGCTTTAAAAACAATAGCGCCCAACATGGGGCTCAAAGATTAAGGGACAGTTGCTCCACCAAATAAGCAGGTCACATATTTAGAAATGCAATACCCATATCTCTTACCACAGTGAGATAACTGTCTGACTGCAACGGGAGGGAAATAAATTGACCACCAGAAGCCCAAGGGTCCAATGCTTTCCACTCAATCATCAATTACACCATTCACAGCTTCTGCTTCTTATCTGCACCTCCTTCCAAGCATTTTGATCCATTTTCCTCAGGATTTTTTCCTGGATTTAATATTTACCTGCTTTGTGACCTCATTTTAATATCAGATTCGCTTCAATATCCAACACAAATTGAATTGCAAACCTGACGGACAAACAATGGAAAACAAGTCACTCAGTAACACACACCCCATGGTGCTCATTTTCAGATTCACAACAGTCAGTTTTTCAATAAAATGGCGGAATTTTACAGGGAAAGGATTTAGAAAGTTGATGTTTCTTCATTTGTGACTCTATCATTCGGGAACTCTGTAAATGCTGCTTGGAGGTTTAGTGACTGGGATATAATCCACCTGAGTTTTCCTGAGCCTGTGCTCGGTGTATTGGGAGGTTTGGCCTGGGTTGGAGTATCTCGCGTCCCAGGGATGGGCAGTAACCTGCTGATTGAATCTGCAGCCGCCGCTTTCTGCTGGCAGCGGGTGATTGGAGAGTGCGGGGCCGGAATATTGCTGCTTTTCTACTTTTCCCTCACTCACTGTGGAAATGAGGAAGAGAGAATAATTAAGGGGCTTGTTTTAATCTAATAATTTCATGGATTTCTAATGGGTTAGATGAAGGGGCATAGTAGTTCCAAATCTATTCACATTATATTTGACAGAAAAGTTAATTTTTAAAAAGTGTTCAAGTAGGAACTCACTGGATAACTGCAGAGCTGACAACATTTTGGGGATATTATCTTGGATCTCAAATAGCCATTGACAACAGAACTGTGTGGCAATGACTGCTGATGGGGGAAAAAGTGAAAAAACAGGAAAAAAGTGCATCCCTACATGGTTTCAAACTATCAACCTTTCAATCAACAGGCAAATGTGCTGACCAATTGTTCCACATAAAGTGAGACAAGTTCCAACTGTAAGGTATCCCAACCAGGGTGTGAGTAAGTCAAATCTTCAAATTGACACTACCCAAATGCCAATCGTTCTGTTAGATTTACTCTTCCAAAATAATCTTTGGGATGTCCATTGTGGATACATGGAAAGAGTCTGATCCCACCCATTGCAGACACATCCATGTCACCGGGAACCAGCTCTCCTACACTCAGTGCCGCCTCCCTTCGAGCCTTTCATTGTTTTGTCTGTTACCAAATATTCTGATTGTCCCGAAGCCGATATTAGGTTTGAATTCCTGATGTGCAGTAACGAGAATCCTTTCAATGTCTCAGATCAGTTAATTTCACTGATAGCATCAGAGTCAATGTTCCAGCGTCTGAAAGAAGGGAAAGGTGCCTTGACTGTCTTTGGTCAGTTGGACAGTTCAACCTTCATTCTCCTCGGATTCCATTCTTCAAAGGGAATTTCTTTTTCATCTTGAGTTCCCTGACCACATCTGACAGCATCTTTGGATTGAGAGGCATAATTAACAGTTCAGATGCAGTGCAGTTCTCATGAAAGGTTACAGACCTGAAATGAAAACTGTTCCCCTCTCCACAGAAGCTACCAGATCTGCTGGGAGTTCCAGCATTTTCTGTTTTTCTTTCAGATAGTCAGAATCTGCAGTATTTTGCTTTTCTTTAACTGATTAGTGCTAAGAATGTGGAACCCATTACCAGAAGGCGTTGAGATCCATGTCTGAGCTGAAACCCATGCAGGTAAACTCACACTGTAAATAGATCATTCACTAGCTGGAAATGGAAAGGGATTCACTCTATTTACAAACACAGTAACACAGTCTCACCGGTGCAAGCCCATTCAGATACTTCATGTGAGCAAAGGGGTTTATCTAGTTTTCCCACCTGTTAACAAGAGGGAAAAACATACTTGACCTCATTCTCACAAACCTGCCGGTCACAGATGCATTTGTCCGTGTCAGTATCAGTAGGAGTGGCCACCGCACAGTCATTCTGGAGATGAAGTCTCGCCTTCAGATTGAAGATATCCTCCATTATGTTGTGTGGCACTTCCACTGTACTAAATGAGATAGATTTTGAAGATGTAGCAAATCAAGGCTGGACATCCGTGAGGTGCTGTGGACCATCAGCAGCAGCAGAATTGTACTCAAACACAATCTGTAGCCTCATGGTCCAGCATATCTCCCAATCAGCCATTACCATCAAGCCAGGGGACCAACTCTGGTTCAATGAAAAGTGCAGGAGGGGATGCCAGGAGCAGAACCAGGCACACCTAAAAATGAGGTGTCAACCTGATAAAGCAATAACACAGGATTAATTGTGATCCAAATAGCTGAAGTAGCAAGTGATAGGCAGAGCAAAGCAACCCCACAACCAACAGATCAGTTAAGCTCTGTAGTCCTGCCACATCCAGTCGTAAATTGTGCTGAACAATTAAACAACTCACTGGAGGTGGAGGATCCACAAATATCCCCATCCTCAATGATGGATGAGCCCAGCACATCAGTTCAAAAGATAAGGCTGAAGCATTTCCAACAACCTTCAGCCAGAAACATCAAAGGATGATCCATCTCGGCCTCCTCCGGATGTCCCCAGAATCATAGATGCCAGTCTTCAGCCAATTCAATTCACGCCACGTGATAGCAAGATATGGCTGAAGGCAATGGATATTGCAAAGGCTATGGGGCCTGACAATATTCTGGCAATGGTACTGAAGATTTGTGCTCCAGAAATTGCCACACCCCTAGCCAAGCCGTTTCAGTACAGCTACAACACTGGCATCTACCCGGCTATGTGGAAAATTGCCCAGGTATGTTCTGTATACAAGCAGCAGGACAAATCCAACCTGGCCAATTACCGCCCCATCAGTCTACTCTCAATTGTCAGTAAAGTAATGGAAGGGATCACTGACAGTGCTATCAAGCAGCACTTACTTAGCAATAACCTGCTCACTAATGCCCGGTTTGGATTCCGACAGGGCCACTCAGCTCCTGACCTCATTGCAGCCTTGGATCAAACATGGAAAAAAAAGCTGCACTCCCGACGTGAAGTGAGAATGACTGCCCTTGACATCAAGGCTGCATTTGACAGAGTCTGGCATCAAGGAGCCTGAATAAAATTGGAGTCAATGGGAATCGGGGGAAAACAATCTGCTGGTTAGAGTCATAACTAGCACGAAGAAAGATGGTTGTGGTTGTTGGAGGTCAATCATCTCAGCTCCAGGACATCACCAAGGGAGTCCCTCGGGGTAGTGTTCTCGGCCTAACCATCTTTAACTGCTACATCAATGACCTTCATTCCACCATAAGGTCAGAAATGGGGATGTTCACTGATGATACATGATAAACAGCACCATTCACGACTCCTCAGATACTGCAGCAGTCCATGGCCAAATGCAGCAAGACTTGGACAATATCCTGGCTTGGGCTGACAGGTGGCAAGTAACATTCGTGCTACACAAGTGTCAGGCAATGGCCAACTCCAACAAGAGAGAATCCATCCAACGGCCCTTGATGTTCAACGGCATTACCATCACTGATCTTCCATTGTCAACATCCTGGGGTTACCTTTGACCAGAAACAGAACTGGACTAGCCATATAAATACTGTGGCTACAAGAGCAGGTCAGGGGCTAGGAATTGTGCGATGAGAAACGCATCTCCTCACTCCCCAAAGCCTGTCCACCATCCACAAGGCACAAGTCAGAAGTGTGATGGAATGATTGCCACCTGCCTGGATGAGTGCAGTTCCCACAACACTCAAGAAGCTTGACACCGTCTGGGACAAAGCAGCCCTCTTGATTGGCATCACATCCAGAAACATTCACTCCCTCCACCACCGACGCATAATAGCAGTAGTGTGTACTATCTACAAGATGCACTTCAGGAATTAACCAAGGCGCTTTCAACAGCACATTCCAAACCCACTACCACTACCATCTAGAAAGACAAAGGCAGTAGATAGATGGGAACACCAACACCTGGAAGTTCTCCTCCAAGTCATTCACCATCCTAACTTGGAAATTTATTGCTGTTCCTTCACTGTCGCTGGGTTCAAATCCTGGAACTCCCTTCCCATCAGCACTGTGGGTATATCTATGCCACATGGACTGCAGCAGTTCAAGGAGGCAGGTCATCACCACCTTCTCAGGGGCAACCAGGGAAGGGCAATAAATGGTGGCCCAGCCATTGAAGCCCACATCCCATGAATGAATAAAAAAACTCCAACTTTAAAAGTTCAAAGGATTTAATCCACAACCAGAGTGCTGCTACTGCAAGACACGGTTTAAATGTGCCATGTATGGGAGGAAAAGAATCACAACCTCACCCCATCTGCTGAGACTCCATTCAGTTCAGATCTAACTGTAGGGGTTTGTTCTGCTGTTCATTACATCCTGGAGAAAATTATGTTGAATGCCAGAGCACTTCAGTCGCTGGATGAATTGATTCAAGTGAACAATTTTATATCATGACTCTACGGTATCCATGGTGTTCTGATTATACGACATAGTTGATTCCACATTTTCACCTTTCGATGGCGGATCGCTCATCCAGCATTCGCTGCGGGACAGAATGCGCCCTCACCTCACAGCAGCGTCCGGCACATGCGCGTTGCGATGTGTTTCATGAGCATGCGCAGTGCTGGTCTGTGACTGTAGCTGCTCAGAGCGGATGAGAGAATGTCGAGCGGAGCAAACTAACAGAGTTAGTGGGTGTGTGAGGAGGAATGGAGCCAGCGGAGTGGGCAGGGAGGCTTCATAAAGACACAGTGCAGGCCGCAGACCCCAAATAACAAGGTATCGGTCTTGTGTTTACAGAGAAAGGGCCGAAAAAGTCTGGAATTCTTACTCCGCTAGGCCCGGGGTAACGGCTGCCATCTTTATCGGGGGCAATGCGCAGCAGAGCGCATGCGCGACCATCCCTGGTCCAGGTAGCAGAAGGAGAGAACATTGTGAATTTCTATCCTCGACTGACAGGGATTGATTTTGGAAACTCCTTTTACAGAGGGTGAGAAGGGGAGAATTTACACACAGCAGACTCAACCCAGGAGTAATGTTTGTCCCTCCCCAATTTCTATCCTGGACTGACAATAATGGATTTTGTAAACTTCCTTCACAGGCTATCAGGAGATGAGGTTTTGCAGATGGGAAATTAAAACGAAACAGACCATCAGAGTCTGCAAGAATCACTCGATTCATCAGGACCTGGATATTATCGGTCTCTTCAGCGTAAGCATTGACACCACTCAGCGTGTAAAATTTGTTCCTCACATCCCCCCTGTATATCTTGCACAAAATCTTTAAACTTTGTCTCATATTCCTTTTACGATCAGTTAATGGAAACAGTTTTTCTTTAACTACCTCACATAAACCTCAGTTCCCTCACATCCTACAAATGTGTGGTGATCACTGGTTTGCACAGCCCCAGATGTTCTGTGTCTGTGACATCATCACACATCGACAATTACACTGTGACATCATCACACATCGACAATGACATGGTGACATCATCCTGCTCCCCGGGTATTTCCTCAACTGGGAGATTTTTCTCTGACTCCAGTGCTTCTGATTTCTTTCAGGCTGCAGGCTCCAGCAGGAGAGTTTAAAATTGAAAACTGTGAAATTGTTCTAGAGGTGACTAATTTTCACCATTCAGCTACAACTTTGAACTTTTAGTTAATGTTCTGTCATCTGTGAAAGGTTTCATGGCCCTGGGGCTGGTGTGACTCCTTTATTGTGGATCAGAACCCATGTCCATCCCTTGCTCTGTTTCACCTCTGCCCTCCCTGATCACCTCTCTGCCATTGTTTAACGTATTCTGTCTCGAATAATGGTGTAATTTAGCTCTGTTTAAGATTTTAATGTTACTTCTGCCAACTGTGTCTAAATGAGGTTTCCACTGCTGTCCATCCCCCACCTATGTGCTGCTGTCTTACCAGCTTTATTTTCCCACAATATCTTTTCTGGAATTGTTTTAACTGCACTATAGTCCATTTCCGCTCCATTTCTGAGCTTATATTGACCGTCAGATTCGGCATCATTTTTATTCCCCGTAATTCATTCCGCACACACTGAAACATTAACTCTGTTTCATTCTCCTCAGATACCAGCAAATATTGCCAATTACCAGCTGCCTGTGGAGATGATGATGTTTGACCTTCTTGAACCGCTGCAGTCCATGTGGTGAAGGTGCTCCCACAATGCTGTTAGGTAAGGAGTTACAGGTTATTTATCCAGTGATGATGAAGGAACAGTGATATATGTTCCAAAACAACAACAATTTGTGTTTATATCACACATTTAATGATATGCGGTTCTCCAAGACATTTCACAGAAATGTTAGAAAACCAGGTTTGACCCTGAGCCACATAAGGAGATATTCAGACTGGTGCCCAATAGTTTGGTCAAAGAGGTCAGTTTTAAGGAGTATCCGAAAGGGTGCTAATGAGGTGGAGAGGTTTAGAGAGGGAATTCCAGAGCTTGTGCCTTGGAAACTGACAAGATGGTAATCGGTGATGTAGTGATTAAAATCAGGAATTCTCAGGAAGGCGGAATTTGAGGAGCGCAGATATCTCTGGGAGAATTATGAGGCTGGAAGAGGCTACAGAGATAGGAATGATCACAACCGTGGAGGAAAACAAGGATGAGCATGTGAAAATTTAGGTGTCTCTTAAATGGGTGCCTTCAAATCATCTCTATAGTTTGTGGTAAAAGTAGGGAAAATCCCAAGATATTCTATAAGTATATCAATGGGAAGAGGGTAACCAAGGAAAGAGTAGGGCCCATTAGGGACCAAGTGGGCAATCTATGAGTGAAGCCAGAGGATATCGGTAGTGTTGAATGAATACTTCACATCAATCTTCACCGAAGAGAATGAGGATGAAGGTATGGAAATTGGGGAGAGAGACTGCAAGGTTCTTGAGCAAGTTGATATAGGGAATGATAAGGTGTTGGCAGGCTTAAAAGTGGACAGATCTCCAGGACCAGATGATTTGTGTCTCAGACTGTTGAGGGAGTTAAGGGAGGAGATTGCAGGGGCTCTGACCCAAATTTCTAATTCCTCTCTGGCCACGGTGGTGGTGCCAGAGGATTGGAGAACAGCTAATGTGATTCCGCTATTTAAGAAGGGTTGTAGGGATAAGCCAGGGAACTACAGGCCAGTGAGTCTCAAGGCAGTGGTAGAAAATTCTGAAGGGAGAGAACCTATCTTCTTTTGGAGAGGCAAGGTTTGATCAGGGATAGTCAGCATGGCTTTGTCAGAGGGAGGTCATGCCTAACAAATTTGATTGAATTTTTTGAGGAGGTGACCAAGTGTGTAGATGAGGGTAATGCAGTTGTTGTAGTTTATATGGATTTCAGCAAAACCTTTGACAAGGTCCCACATGGGAGACTTATAAAGAAGGCAAATGCACATGGGATACCGGGTAATTGGATAAGGTGGATTCAAAATTCGCTTAGTTGTAGGAGACACAGGGTGATGACAGAAGGCTGCTTTAGTGACTGGAAGCCTGTGTCCAGTGGTGAACCACAGGGATCTGTGCTGGGTCCCCTATTATTTATCATTTATATAAATAACATAGATGACTATCTGCGGGGTAGGATTAGTAAGTTTGGGAATGACACCAAGATTGGCCGGGTGGCTAACAGTGAGGTTGAGTGTCTTGGGCAACAGGAAGTTATAGATGGGATGGTCAAATGAGCAGATAAGTGGCAGATGGAATTTAACCCTGAAAGGTGTGAGGTGATACACTTTGCAAGGAGTAATTTGACAAGGAAGTATTCAATGAACGGCATGACACTAGGAAGTTCTGAGGAACAAAGGGACCTTGAAGCATGTGTCCATAGATCTCTGAAGGCGGGGGTGCAGGTTAGTGGGGTGGTGAAAAAGGCATATGGGAATCTTGCCTTTATCATTCGAGGCGTAGATTACAAAAATAGGGAGGTCATGTTGGAGTTGTATAGAACCTTGGTGAGGCTGGAGTACTGTGTGCAATTCTGGTTGCCACATTATAGGAAGGATGTGATTACACTGGAGGGGGTGCAGAGGAGATTCACCAGGACGTTGCCTGGGTTGAAACATTTAAGTTATGAAGAAAGCTTGGATAGACTTGGGTTGTTTTCATTGGAGCAGAGAAGACTGAGGGGTGACCTGATCAAGGTGTACAAGATTATGAGAGGCATGGACAGGGTGGATAGGGAGCAGCTGTTCCTCTTAGTTGAAGGGTCAGTCACAAGGGAGCATAAGTTCAAGGTGAGGGGCAGGAGGTTTAGGGGGGATGTGAGGAAAAACCTTTTTACCCAGAGGGTGGTGATGGTCTAGAATGCACTGCCTGGGAGGGTGGTGGAGGCACATTGCCTCACATCCTTTAAAAAGTACCTGGATGAGCACTTGGCATGTCATAACATTCAAGATTATGGGTCAAGGGCTGGTAAATGGGATTAGGTAGGTAGGTCAGGTGTTTCTCAAGTGTCGATGAGCTGAAGGGCCTTTTCTGCACTGTGTAATTCTGTGAATGGCTGTGGGCCAAACACTGAGCCTTGCCGTAACCCACAAGTAACAGCTTGCCATCCTGAGAATGAGACATTTATTCCTATTCTCTGTTTTCTGTCTGTTCACCAATTCTCAATCCATAGCAGTATATTTCCCCAGTCCCATGTGCTCGAATTCTATTTACTGACATCCTGTGTCTTGTTCACTAACCTTCTCTCACTGCCTCTCCCACTCGTCTCTCTCTTTTTCTGTTCCTCTTGTCACATAGAATTCTTCAGCCCAGCGAGTTCTGGATGCTCCATCATTGAATATATTTCAGGCTGAGATGGGGAGATTTTTGGTCTCTCAGTGAGTCGAGGGATATGGGGAGTGGGTGGGAAAGTGGAGTTGAAGCCCAAGATCAGCCACGATCGTATTGAATGGTGGAGCAGACTCGATGGGGTGTTAGGACTTCTCTTGTTCCTATTTCTTATGTTCTTATAGGGGCCAGAGTCTTGTGTAGGCCCAGACTGGGTGGCAGGTTCCCTTCCCTGAAGGACATTAGTGAACCAGTTGGGTTTTTATGACAATCCAGCAGTTTTCATGGTCACTTTTTCCTCGTGCCAACCCCACAAATTCCCAGATTCATTCAGCTCAGTTTCACAAGCTGCCTTTGTGTTTTTGTGGGTTCTCTCTCACTCGCTTTTTTCTGTTTTAAATCAATTTCACAGGGTGTTAGAAGGGGAGGATTTGCTGTTGGGAAACTGAAACCAAACATCACATCAGGATCTGACGGAGTCGCCCAATTTATTGTAGCCTGAATGTCATTGGATTTTGAACATGGAAGGAAAAAGCACCGTTCACAGTGGGGAGAAACCGTACACGTGTTCAGTGTGCGGACGAGGCTTCAGCCGATCATCTGGCCTGTCGAGACACAAACACAGTCACACTGGGGAGAGTCCGTGGAAATGTGGGGAGTGTGGGAAGGGATTCAGAACCCCGTCTGAGCTGGAAACTCATCGGCGCAATCACACTGGGGAGAGACCGTTCACCTGCTCCGAGTGTGGGAAGGGATTCACTCATTCATCCAAACTCCTGAAACACCAGCGAGTTCACACTGGGGAGAGACCTTTCAAATGCCCAGACTGTGGAACGTGCTATAAAAGTTCCTGGGATCTGATGTCCCATCAACGTGTTCACACTGATGAGAGACCATTCAGCTGCTCTCAGTGTGGGACTGGGTTCAGGTGGTCATCTCAACTCACTGCACACCAGCGCACTCACACTGGGGAGAGGCAGTTCACCTGCCCTCAGTGTGGGATGAGATTCACTGATTCCTCCACCCTGCTGACACACCAGCAAGTTCATGAGTAATGACAGTGATTGGATTTTGCTGTTCATCACATCCAGGACTGAACCGTGTGTATTTGAATCTGGTTCTGCTGATGTTAATAAACTCCAGCCCAGTTACAGGCCTCAATATTCTGGCTGAAAGCCAAATAAATCAGCTTTGATCAGCTTCAGCCCATCATCTGGCCTGTGGAGACACAAGTGCAGTCACTCTGGCGAGAAACTGTTGAACTATCGGGAATGGGGGAAAGGATTCAATTACCCAACCCAGCTGGAAATTCATCGACACAGTCACACTGGGGAGAGGCCATTCACCTGCTCTGAGTGTGGGAAGGGATTCACTCATTCATCTCTCCTGCTGAGAGACCAGCGAGTTCACACTGGGGAGAGACCGTTCACCTGCTTCCAGTGTGGGAAGTGCTCTAAAGTTTCTGGGACATTACTGAATAGAGACCTTTTAAATGTCCAGACTGCGGGAAGTGTTATAAATGTTCAGGGAACTGAGGAACTATCAATGCATTCACACCAGGAGAGACCGTTTACCTACTGAGTGTGGGAAGGGATTCACTCAATCATCCCACCTGCTGAGACTTCAGCGAGTTCACTCTGGGGAGAGAGCATTCACCTGCTCCATGTGTGGAAAAGGATTCACTACCTCATCCCACCTACCGAGACTCCAGCGATTCAGAAGTAACTACAGTGATTGGGTTTTGCTGTTAATCACATCCAGGAATGAACCATATTCATTGGGGTCTGTTTCTGCTGATGTTAATAAACTCCAGTCCAGTTATAGGGGTTAATGTGCTGGATAAACATTAAATAAATCAGTTTTACGTGAAATATACTGTGTGGCAAATCTTTTTGATATCTCTTAGACAAGTAAGTTCCTTTTGAAGGGCTCTCCCTCTCCCTGACTCCTCCATCCTCACCTCCAACAAGTGTGAGGAGCTCATGGAGCTTCTTTGTCACTAAGATTGAGATAATCCGATCAGCTGCCTCTGCTACTTCCCTCCCTTCCACTAACCCACTGGGACAAACTGTCTATAAAGAATCCCCTTGTCCTAGCCCAGAATCCACAGCTTTCTCCAGTTTCTCCCCCATCTCCCCTCATGCCCTCTCAATGCTCATGTTGTCGATGAGGCCAAACGTCTGCTCCATTGACCCTATTCCCACTAAACTGCGGATCACCCAACTTCTCCATGTTAGCTGAGATTGTTAATGGTTCTTTCTCTTTTGGTGCTGTCCCTCTCACCTTTAAATCCATCATCATCAACCATCCTAATAAAAACAATTTTGACCCCACTGTCTTTGCAAACTACCGCCCCATCTCCAACCTCCCTTTCCTCTCCAAAGTCCTTGTACTTGGTGTCCCCAAAGGATCTATACTTGGCCCCTCCTATTTCTCATCTACATGCTGCCACTCGGTGACATCATCCAAAAGCACCACATCAGTTTTCAGATATGTACTAACAACACCCAGTTGCATGTATAATCAGTGTCCTATTTTTTAATAATCAGGATCTAATGACATGAATAATCAGTACCTGATTACATTCATAGTCAGTGCCTCATTACATTATTAATCAGTGACCTATTACATAAAGAATCAGCATCATATTACATTAATAATCAATGTCTTATGACATTAATAATCAGAGTCCTTTTACATTAATAATCAGCATCTAATTACATTAATGACATGATTCCAACTGCATTAATAATTCGGCTGCCTATTGTAGCAATAATCAGGATGCGAATACATTAATAATCAGAATTATTTCAATGAACTATCAGATTCCTATTGAATCAATACTCAGGTTCCAATTATATTATAGTCATTTGCTAATTGTGTCAATAATCATGATTCAATAAAATTAATAATCAGGATGCTAGTATATGGATAATTAAGAGTCCAAACACGTTAATAATCTGTTAATCACCCCCAGCCCCTCGCATCCACCTCCTGCTCAACAATTTTCACACCCCTCAACAAATTTCAATCTGGGGTCACATGAAGCTGAGTCATTAAAATGGGATCACACTGGGAAAAATTTTGGGAAGCACTGATTTAATTCAATCTCTTTCTCGACTTTAAATGCACAGATCTCATTACTTAGTTCATCATTCAATGTCACATCTCCCTGTTCTAAATCCCTGACAAGTTATTATTATTCGTGTTGATCAGGTCTCGTTGTAGGTTCTTGTTCTCAATGTTGGTGTGTGTTTCACTTTATTCTTCACCCTGAGACTGTCAGAAATTCTGCCATCAACCTGTACAGTACACAGCCTGTTGTCATGAAAGGAGTGGATGATACTGAGCAGCTTTGGTGGACAGTTAAGTTTTTCTAATGTCTTCTACAGTCCTGCCCTGCTGACGGAGTTGAATTCTTTAGTGAGATCTAGTAAAGTAAGGTAAAGAGGTTTATCCCATTCCCTACACTTCTCTTGTAGCTGGCGCATGGAGAAGATCATGTCCATGTAGATCTGCCAGCACAGAAACCGCACTGTGCTTCTGGATACACTCGGTCTGCAAGTAGATGGAGTCTTTCAAGCCTGACCCTAGTGAAGATCGTCCCTGTGATGCTGAGGAGTGAAATGTCTCTGTAGCTGTGGCAATCTCCTCTGTCACCTTTCTTTTTGTACATTGTGATCAGTCTTCAATCATCTGTGTCCTGTGGAATGGATCCTACCTCCCAACAGAGAAGGAGGAGGTGCGGCAGTAATAATATTGTCAGACCATCAACGTGGACATGATTAATAGCAGAATCCAACCACTACAGTCACTTGAAAATTCACTTTCTGAGCAAATATCATGACTGAGTGAATTCCTTCCCACACCCAGAATAGGTGATCGGACTTTTCCCAGTGTAAACTCGTTGGTGTGCACTGTGGACAGAAGAAGGCTGGAACTTCTTTCCACTGGAAGTGCAGCTGAATGGCTTCCCCTCAATGTGACCTCGCTGGTGTCTCAACAGACTGGATGACTAAGTCAATCTCTTCCCACACATGCAGCAGGTGAATGGCCTCTCCCCAGTGTGAACACGTTTGTGTGCACTGAGAGTAAATGGAGATGTGAACCTTTTTCCACAGGAAGTGCAGCTGAATGGTCGGTCCTCAGAGTGAACTTGCTGGTGTAACATAAGCCTGACTGACCGAGTGAATCCCTTCCCACTCACAGAACAGGTGAATGGTCTCTCTTCAGTGTGAATTCGCTGGTGAGTTAGCAGATTGGATGACTAAGTGAATCTCTTCCCACACACAGAG
The DNA here is from genome assembly GCA_026770705.1 of Isurus oxyrinchus. Lineage (NCBI taxonomy): Eukaryota > Metazoa > Chordata > Chondrichthyes > Lamniformes > Lamnidae > Isurus > Isurus oxyrinchus. Next base: position 1,864,704 of record JANJGN010000026.1, on the reverse strand, counting down.
CAGGTGAATGGTCTCTCTTCAGTGTGAATTCGCTGGTATATCATGAGGCTGGATGACTGAGTGAATCCCTTCCCACACATGGAACGGTGAATGGCTTCTCCCCTGTGTGAATGCATTGATGGCTTCTCAACAGGGATGGATAATTGAATCCCTTCCCACAGTCCCCACATTTCCACAGTTTCTTCATGGTGCCAGTGTCCTTTAGTTTCTCCAGTTTGGATAATCAATTAAAGCCTTGTCCACACACAAAACACATGCACGGTTTCTCCCTGCTGTTAATGATGTGATGTTTCTTCAGGCTGTGTAACTGGTTAAAGCGTTTTCCACAGTCAATTCACTCCAGTGTGCATGTGTGTCTTGTTGCTTTTCCAGTCACACTGACTGATGTTTGAAATATTTTCCCTCCGACAGAATAGACAAACAGTTCTCCTTACACAATGAAAGGCTGATTCGGCTCCTGATGAATCGAATGACTCTGTCAGATGTGGATGTCATGTTTGGCTTGAGTTTCCAGTCTGTAAATCCTCCCCTTCAAATTACCCTGTAAAACGTGTTTACAAAAGTCATCACAGGCTATAAATTCTGAACAAACAATTCTAATTTTCATCCAACATTTCTCCTCCTTTGCTCGCCCAAAGCTGTAAATCCCTGTCCCAAAGACAGTTGCTTCTCCTGTGCTGAAATCCAAACACTTCACACCATCTCAACCATTTATTTCCTCTACTCCGAGATTGTTCCCTCTCTCTACTGTAGCTGGGTTCAGTTCTCCAGCCCCTGTGTGAAGAGTGAGAATAAAATCAAAGAATCAATCATTTCTCTGAAGAAGAGTCAAACGGACTCTGAACGTTAACTCTGTCCTTCTCTCCACAGATGCTGTCAGACCTACTGAGTATTTCCAGCATTTTTTGATTTTGTGTCAGGTTTCCAGCATCCGCAGTATTTTGCCTGAATCAATCATTTCTCCCCTGGTCACTGGGACCATGAGGCCCCGCCCACTCTCTGTTGCGTCACCAAGATGGCCGCGCATTCTCCCTAATCCCCGCTGGAACAAGATGGCGGCCGCTAACCTGGGCCTGCTCCCGGGTAAAAGCCTTGGAGCTGCAGGATTTTATTAGGGTTTGCGGGTGTTAATGAACCTTCCCCATCCACCCGCCTCTTACTGGCAGCCGAGCGACAATCAAGCGTCTCATCATCGTCATCACTCACCCTGCGCATACTCGGAACGCTGGGCGGTCCTGCGCATGAGCACAGGCCCCCTGCTGTGGGGATAAGGGATGTTTTTCATCGCGGCGAATGCTGGGTAAGATCCCCGCCATTGGAGCTCCCCAATCGTTTATAATTATTACTAACATGTAATATGAAAAGAGAAAATGCTGGAAAAACTCAGCAGGTCCGATAGTATTTGTGGAGAGAGAAACAGAGTTAACCTTTTGAGTCCGTTTACTGCACGTATTTCAGATTTCCAGCATCTGCAGTATTTTGTGTTTATAATTATTTATTCACTGTTACTGAGTCTGCGCTCACCCCCGCTCATCTTCCTGAAGCTGAATTACACATGCTCCGGGCCAGCAGCCAGCCACCAGGATGGGGTGAGGCGGGGTGTGGTTGGGTGGGGGGCCTTCCCACGCCTGTGCAGTTCTGCTGTTCTGATGGTGCTTAGCCTTATTTACTCCCTCGGCGTATTCTGGGTAGGTTGATCACCATTTATCTTATACAATTTAATATATGTAGAGGAAATTCATTGGTCATAATCACGGAAAAGTAGAACGTTATAAAGCAGAGAACATTATCCACTCCCACTCCCTCCTGGTCTCTTGCAAAATGAATATATTAATCGTGATAATTAATTTGATTATATTGGAATGGGTTTCTTTGGAAAAAAAGTCATTTTTATCTCTTTACATTTTCCTAACTCAGGTTCATTGTCTCAATTATTTTCTTCCTCCCAATCCCTGAGCTCCATCTGACAGTGTAATGTTGCTGAGAGGGGTTAGATTGTGATGCAAACCAACAGGAAGAGAAGCTCAGAGGCTGGCGGGCCGAGGGAGCAGCGAGTTCTGGAACAAATCGCGGGTCTGGAGGGATGGACCTGTGTTGATCAATGAAGTGGGTCAGTCTGAACCCCTGGGAAAGAAATTTATCTTTTCAAAATTAACTCAAGATTTCTTTTATTAATAAATCAGTTCAACATTTGTTAGTATTTTGCTTTTTCTGGAGTTTTAGACACTTCAGTACCAAGTGGATCAGGTTTTTAAAGATCATTCATTGCCCTCTTTCCATGTTGCTGTTAATTAAAGATACCAAGATTGATCCCCTCACTCCATTTGTGATATTTAAATGAACAAACTCTCACCCTTCTGCACATTCATTGTTTAAAAGGGCATCTGTTCTGTTAGTGGTGAAGCACACTGTGCACTGGGGGTGGTGTCTGTCGGCTGAAGCCATTAAAATTCTCATCCTTCTGTTCAATTCTCCTTTATCTCACACACCCCAATCTCTGTGAACTTCTGCTAGTCTTGAACCCTCCTAAAAAGGAAAGACTGTTTCCAGTGCCAGAGGGATTGGTAAGGAGGCAGCTCAAGCTTGAGGTAATTGACAAAATAAGAAGATATGACATGAGATATACCATTCTGCACTGATTTCTTATGGTCTGCAATGCAACACCTGAAACGGTGGTGGAAGCAAATTTCAAAACTGGTAACTTCTTCAATTGGAAAATTTTGCACACCTAGGAGGAAAGGGCAGGAAAGTGGAGCCAGCACAGACATGATGGGCTGGATGGCCTCCTTAAGAACTGTATCAATCTCTGATTTTAAAAACTCACTGTTCCTCTAATTTTGGTTTCTTACTCACCAAAAGCCACACAGCTCCAGATTTCATTACAGCCTTGGTCCAGACATGGACCAAAGAGCTGAATTCCGAATTCCCCAGTAAAATTGTACTCAATGGGAATCAGGATGGGAAACTCTGGAGTGATACCTCGCTCAAAGGAAGATGGTTGTGTTTGTTGGAGATAAATCATTTCAGTCCCAGGACATCACTGCAGGAGTTCCTCAGGGGAGTGTCCTCGGCCAAACCATCTTCATCTGCTTCATCAATCTCCATTCTTGCATCATAAGTCAGGCTCTGAAATATATCGCCATTCCTTCAGTCACTGAATCAACATCCTGGAATTTCTTTCCTAGCAGCCACTTCTGAACTCCCTGATGTCTCAACAGGTGGGATGATTGAGTGAATCCCTTCCCACAATTGGAGCAGGTGAATGGCCTCTCCCCAGTGTGAAGCTGTGGACTGCAGCAACTCAAGAAAGTGTCTCGCCACCACCTTCTCAAGTGCAATTAGAGATGGAACAAATACTGGCTTTGCCAGGCACACCCGCATCCCACATCAAAATTATAAAAAGGAAAGAAACTAGAATTGTCTGCTCTGAATTTATACCCTTTACTGGCTTTTGTAAATTCCTTTTATAGGATATTTGAAAGGGAAGGTTTGCAGATGGAAACCCAAACCAGACATCATGTCAAAATCTTTACTGGGACAGTGTAGCAGGCTGAGGACAGAAACATGAGCATGAGATCAAGCCTTCAGCCTAAGCCAGCTACAATGTTCCAGTGAAGCTAAACACAAACTGGAGGAAAGGGAGTGAATCTTTCGATCAGGCATTTCACAGTGTTCTGGGCTTAACATTGAGTTCAACAATTTCAGACCATGAACCCTGTCCTCCTTGCTGAATTTGTTTCCACCCACCTCCTCCTGCCAAGTGCCAGTCTGTACCTTGTTCTCTTTTTTTCTTTCAGAAAATGCTGATGCTTGTTCTGCTATTAACACATTCTGCTGACTTGCTTTCAGAAATGATTGATCTATATGCTGCTATTAACACCTGCGTTAGTCTTTAACAGGATCATTATCACTCCCTTTGTGTTCTGTCCATGTCATCTTTGTCATTTACTCACTCCTGACCTCCAACCAATCCCTGACCTTCTGTTTTGCTCCAGTAACCCACCCCATCCCCCCACCCCCACCGCCCCCATTTTCAGCCGCATAAATTCCATCACATTTTGACCTCTTTGGATCTGAAGAACATCATATGAACATATAAAGAATTAGGAGCAGGAATAGGCCAATCGGCCCCTCGAGCCTGCTACACCGTTCATTGAGATGTAATCTCAGCCCCACATTCCTGCCTACACCCAATAACCTTTCACACCCTTGTTAATCAAGAATCTATCTACCTCGGCCTTAAAAATATTCAGACTCTGCTTCAAACACCTATTGAGGAAGAGAGTTCCAAAGACTCATGACCCTCTGAGAGAAAAAGAAAATTCTCCTCATCTCTATCTTACATGAACATCCCCTCATTTTTAAACAGTGATCCCTGTTTCTAGATTCTCCCACAAGAGGAAACATTCTCTCCACATCCACCCTGTCAAGACCACTCAAAATTTTAACTCTGTAAGTCTCACCATAGATGCTACCAGACCTGCTGAGTTTTTCCTGCATTTTCTGTTTTTATTTAGATTTCCAGCATCTGCAGTATTTTGCTTTTATTTCAGGTATGAGAGGAGGTAGGGGAGAAAATAAAGAAAGTTGTGAGTTCATGACTCGGACAATGGACAACTTTAGAGACAGTTTGGCTCAGTGGACAAGTGGAAGGGAGGGAAGCAGCAGGGGCAGCTGATCAGATTGTCTCAATCTTAGTGACAAAGAAGCTCCATGAGCTCCTCACACTTGTTGTTGGAAGTGAGGATGGAGGAGACAGGGGAGAGGAAGAGCCCTCTAAAAGGAACTAGCTTGTGTTCGAGACTAAAAAGATTCAACACACTGTACTTCACACAAAGCTGATTTATTTTACTTTATCCAGATTATTGACATCTATAACTGGGCTGGAGTTTATTAACATCAGTAGAAATAGACCCGAATGAACATGGTTCAGTCCTGGATATGACTGACTGCAAAATACAATCAATGTAGTTTCTTGTGAACTCGCTGGTGTGTCAGCAGGGTGGATGACTGAGTGAATCCCTTCCCACACTGGGAGCAGGTGAATGGCCTCTTCCCAGTGTGAACTCCCTCATGTCTCAGGAGCTGCGATAACCGAGTGAATCCATTCCCACACTTTAAACAGGTGAACGGCCTCTCACCGGTGTGAATTCGCTGATGTCTCAGCAGGGTGGATGACTGATTGAATCCCTGCCCACAATTGGAGCAGGTGAATGGCCTGTCCCCAGTGTGACCTCGCCGGTGTCTCAACAGGCTGGACGACTGAGTGAATCCCTTCCCACACTCGGAGCAGGTGAATGGTCTCTCTCCAGTGTGACTGCGCCGATGAATTTCCAGCTCAAATGGGGAAAAGAATCCCTTCCCACAGTCTCCACATTTACAGGGTTTCTCCCCAGTGTGACTGTGCTTGTGTCTTGACAGGCCAGATGATTGATTGAAGCCTTGTCCACACACAGAACATGTATACAGTTTCTCCATGTGGTGAATGGTGCTTTCTCCTTCCATGTTCAAAATCCGATGATATTCAGGTTACAATAGATATTCCAAATCTGTTAGGTCTTGATGTGCTGTTTCAAGTTCATAACTGCACATTTTCCCCTCCTAACACCCTGTGAAATTGAATTAAAACAGAAAAAAGGGAGTGAGAGAGAACCCACAGAAACACAAAGGCAGGTTGTAAAATTGAGCTGAATGAATCTGGGAATTTGTGGGGCCGGCACTAGGAAAAAGTGACCATGAAAACTGCTGGATTGTCATAAAAACTCAACTGGTTCACTAATGTCCTTCAGGGAAGGGAACCTGCCACCCGGTCTGGACTCAATTAGGACACTGTCCTCTATGGGAGGAGAGAGAGGGGGTGAGAGGGTGTTTATGTATAACTCAACCCAACCTTTGACAAAGCCATCCAAATCCTCTGCGTCCACCCACGAGAAGGTTGAGGGTTGTATGTGTAGGTGAACAGCAAATATTCCAAGTTCCCCTCCAAGTCACACGCTGTCCTGACTTGTCTGACATCCAGTACTGGATTAACAGAAATTTCCTCCATTTAAATATTGGGAAGACTGAAGTCATTGTCTTCAGTCCCCACTACAAACTCCAATCCCCAGTCACCAACTCCATTCCTTTCCCTGACAACTGTCTGAGACTGAATCAGGTTGTTCACAACCATGGTGAAATATTTCACCCCAAGATGAGCTTCCAACCACTTATCCACATCATCACCACGACCGCCTATTTCCACCTCAGTAACATCGCCCGACTCCACCCGAGTCTCAGCTCATCTGCTGCTGCAACTCTCACCCGTTCCTTTGTTACCTCTAGACTTAACTGTCCTAATGCACCCCTAGCCGGCCTCCCGCATTCAACCTCCCTGTAATCTTTAGGTCATCTAAAACTGTGCTGCCCATGTGCTTACTTGCACCAAGTCTTGTTCACCCATCAGCCCTGAGCTTGCTGACCTACAAAGGCTCAGTGTTAAGAAACAACACAATTTTCAAATTCCCGCCCTTTTTTCCTATTCATCCATGGCCCCTCCTGATCTCCGTAATCTCCTTCGGCCTCAAAAACCTCCAAGATACCTGCACTCCTCTATTCCTGGCTTTCTGAGCATCCCTGATTTTAACTGTTTGAACTTTGTTGCCTGCACCTTCAGCTCCAGGTCCATAAGCTGTGGAATTTGCTCCTTGAACATCTCCACCTCTCTACCTTTCTTTACTCCTTTGATACATTCCTTAAAACTAACCCCGGCGGCCAATCTTTGCTCCTTATGTGGCTCAGTATAAATGTTGCATTTGAACATTTCTGTGAAATGTCTCAGATCGTTCTATTACTCAAAAGGAGCTACATAAGTACAAATTGTTGTTGTTGATTTGGGCATATATTACTGTTCCTTCATCATCTGCAGCTGGAAAGATGTCCGAAGCACTGGAGTGAGAGAAAAATCTCCCAGTTGAGGAAATACCTGGGGAGCGGGATGATGTCACTGTGTAATTGTCGATGTGTGATGATGTCACAGTGTAATTGTCGATGTGTGATGATGTCACAGATACGGACACAGAACATCTGGGTCTGTGATGACCACACATTATGAAGGACGTGAGGGTCCTTGAGAGGGTGCAGAGGAGATTTAACAGAGTGGATCGAGGGATTTTAGTTGCAAGGTTAGGCTGGAGAAACTGGGGTTGTTCTCCTTAGAGCAAAGTAGATTGAGGGGAGAGTTGATAGAGGTGTACAAGATTATGACTGGTTTACATCAGGTAGTTAAAGAAAAGCTGTTCCCATTCGCTGATCGTAAAAGGATTACAGACACAGATTTAAGATTTGGGGCAATATCTACAGGGGAGATGTGAGGAAGACATTTCACACAGTGAGTGGTAATTACCTGGAACTCAATGCTTACACTCCAAGTCTGATAATATCCAGGTCCTGATGAATCGAGTGATTCTGTCCGACTTTGATGTGATATTTCATTTGAGTTTCCTGTCTGGGACTCCCCTTCCATTACCCTGTAAAAAAGAGTTATAAAAGCCATCACTGTCAGTCCAGGGTAGAAATTCAGAACAGACATGCATTTCCCCTACTTTGAATTTGCTGTGTGTAAAACCTCCCCTTCTAATCCCCTGCAAAAGGTGTTTCCAAAATCCATTCCCGTCAGTCCAGGATAGAAATTCACAACATTCTCTCCTCCTGCTACCTGGACCAGGATGGCCGCGCATGCACCCTGCTGCACATTGCCCCCTATAAAGATGGCGGCTGTTACCCCGGGCCTGGTGAAGGGAGAAATCCAGAATTTTCCGGCTCGTTCTCTGCAAACCCAAGACCAGTCCCTTGTTATTTGGGGTCTGCGGCCTGCACTGTGTCGTTATGAAGCCTCCCTGCCCACTCCACTGGCTCCATTCCTCCTCACACACCCACTAACTCTGTTATAAAAACAAAAAACTGCGGATGCTGGAAATCCAAAACAAAAACAGAATTACCTGGAAAAACTCAGCAGGTCTGGCAGCATCGGCGGAGAAGAAAAGAGTTGACGTTTCGAGTCCTCATGACCCTTCGACAGAACCCTGTTAGTTCAAAGACTTTGCTTCAACAGCCATTTCAAGAAGAGAGTTCCAAAGTTTCATGACCCTCTGAGAGAAAAAAAAATTGCTCCTTATTTTTAAACAGCGATCCCGAGTTCTAGATTCTCCCACAAGAAGTAACATCCTTTCCATAATAGCCCTGTCAAGTACTCTCAGGATCTTATATGTTTCACTAATCAGGTAAAGGAAAGCAAAATACTGCAGATGCTGGCTAAATGAAATAAAAACAGAAAAAGCTGGAATTCTCAGCAGATCTGGTAGCGTCTGTGGAGGGAGAAACATCGTTTTCATTTCAGGTCTCTAGCCTTTCGTCAGAACTGTACTGCATCTGAATTGTTAATTACACCTCTCAATCCAAAGATGCTGCCAGATGTGGTCAGGGAACTCAAGAAGAAAAAGGAAATCCCCTTTGAGGAATGGAAACAAGGAGAATGAATGGTGAACTGTCCGACTGACCAAAGACAGTCAAGACACTTTTCCTTTCCTTACTACGCTGGAACATTGACTCTGATGTTATCAGTGAAATTACTGATCTGAGATATTGAAAGGATTTTCGTTTCTGCACATCAGGAATTCAAACCTAATACCAGCTTCGGGACAATCAGAATACCTGGGAACAGACAAGATGCTGAAAGGCTCGAAGGGAGATGGCACCGGTTGTAGGAGAGCTAGTTCCCGGTGATATGGATGTGTCTGCAGTGGGTGGGATCAGACTGTTTCCATATCTCCACAGTGAATGCTCCAACCTTTATTTTAGAAGATGAAAACTGATAGCGAATGATGATCATCTGGGTTGTGACAATCTGAAGATTAGTCTCATTGACACCCTGTTTGGGATACCTTGTAGACCAAACTTGTATAAGTCTCTGTGGCGCAGTTGGTCAGTGTGTTTGCCTATTAACTGAAAGGTTTATTGATTCAAAACCATCCAAGGGTGAAGCTTTTAGTGTTTTACCCCCATCAGTATTCATTGTCACACAGTTCCGAGTTGTCATTGGGTACTCGGGCTGTAAAATAATCTCCCCAAAACGGTGCCATATCTACTGTTATCTAGTGAGCTCCCACACAAACAGCTTTTTTTTAAATTAATTTTTCTGTCAAATATAATGAGTAAAGATTTGGACCTACTTCTAACTCATTAGACATCTATGAAAATATTGGATTGAAACAACCCATCAATTATTAACTCTTCCTCAGCTCCACAGTGAGTGAGACAGGGAAAAGCAGAAAAGCAGCAATATTCCAGCCCTGCGCTCTCCAATCACCCGCTGCCAGCAGAAAGGGGAGACTGCAGCTTCAATCAGCAGTTACTGCCCATCCCTGGGACACAAGATACTCCAACCCAGGCCAAACCTCCCAATACACCGAGCACAGGCTCAGGAAAACACAGGTAGATTATATCCCGGTCACTAAACCTCCGAGCAGCTTTTACAGAATTCCCGAGTGAGCGAGTCACAATAAAAGTCATATAAACTTCCTAATTCTTTTCACTGTAAAACTCCTTCATTTTATTGAAAAGCTGACAGTTGTGAATCTGAAAATGAGCACCATGGGATTTGTGTTACCGAGTGACTTGTTTTCCATTGTTTGTCTGTCAGGTTTGCAATTCAGTTTGTGTTGGATACTGAAGCGAATCTCATTTAAAAACGAGGGTACAAAGCAGATACATATTAAACCCAGTAACAAAGCCTGAGGAAAATGGATCACAATGTTTGGAAGGAGGTGCAGCTAAGAAGTGGAAGATGTGAATAATGTTATTGATGATTGAGAGGAATGCATTGCAGCCTTGGGGCTTTTGTACGTTGATTACCTTCGACACTTTGAAATTCAGAACAAGCTGTGGTATCAAGTGGAAAGCAACAGGTGTGTTGGGATATTGGAATTGTTTTGTTTACATGACTGGCTAGCTCAGTCGGCACAGCAGGAACTTTTAAGCGCAGGATTGTGGGTTTGATCCCATGTTGGGCACTGCAATATTTCTATAATCTTGCTAATTTAAAAAAAACACCAACTAATTGTTGCAAGGCAGACATTCAGCACTGAAAGCAACTGACAGACATCAAATTCAAGGCACTTTCATGTCACATCTCTTTCTGCTTCTGTCTCTGCCTTGCCTCCTGCTCCAGGGTCAGTTAGCTGCTTGATGCAGACACAGTCAGTTCATGGGAATGTAAGACTTGTAAGAATTTAAGGCTTGCAGATAACAGGCACCAGGATCTCATCTTCCTGATTCTCCCAGATACTGATTACAGGAATGTGCACAGTGCCGATTATCCACAGTCACATTCTCCTTCCAGTCTTGTGTATGTTGTTCAGCTTTGAAATTGTTCATATTTTCACACTGGATTTCAATGTGAAGAAAGCAGAGCTGTGATAAGCTTATATTGTTCAGTAGATGTACTGCAAGAAGGTACATAACAGGCTGATGGTAACAATACTCTTTGTATGCGGTGAGCTCCAGTGGAGGATTGGCACCGTTAACGTGTTGCTCAATTAGCCTCGTGACAAATTTTGTGGTAGAAATGACAAGAAAACTCGTTGAATTTACTCCGTGATTTGGTTTCAAAAGAGCCAAGTACAAGGTAAGAAAGTACATCTCGCTCGAGTGGGTTATAAAATGGCAGAATGTCCCGTGCTGTTGGGAAACTTAAAATTATAGAAAGTTACAGCACAGAAAGACGCCATTCGGCCGGGCGTGCTGCTTTCAAAGAGCAGTTGTGATTTGTTGGTCCATCAGGAGTGATGGACCAGTTTGTGTCAGTGCAAACAGGAGGCAGCAAAATTTATTCTTCTCCCACCCATATTTTGCCTCACACCAACATCCCTATGGTCAGAGCTTTGCAACCAGACTTCTCCACTCCTTTCATTCCCTTACTCCGCCTCTGTGTTAGTTCTCGACTTGTTCCAAGTGTGATGTTTCCAGCTTTGTGGCGAAACTTCAACTCTCATCCCATTGATTCTGGTCGAGCTGTTCAATATTTTCAATCAATCAGTAATTTACATTCGTTTTAACAATTTCACAAGACCAATAAAATTTCCTTCCTTGACCAGGAATCGAACCCAGGCCGGGGGAATCCTAACCACTAGGGAAACTGTCAAAGAGCATTTCGATTTGGCTTACCTACACTGCTTTTGCCCATATATTTTTTTCATTTCAGATCTCTTTCATCATAAAACTGCTTGTTTAGGTTAAACACAAACGACTTCTTCAGCCAGTGAAAACAATGGTTGCTGTGAGCTGGAACATGAAATTGACAGTGAGGTGAAATCGTACCACAAGCTGCTCATGTGCAACTTTCATTCGCTGTTGGTCCGATGAAAGCACCTAATCTGAATAATTGGACATTCAGGGAAACTACCGATAATAAAAACAAAAATACCTGGAAAAACTCAGCAGATCTGGCAGCATCTGTGACGAGGAATACAGTTAACGTTACGAGTCCGGATGACCCTTCAACAGAACTAAGTAAAGATAGAAGAGAGGTGAAATATAAGCTGGTTTAAGGGGAGGGTGGGACAAGTAGGTAATGTTTGACATTTGGCTTATGGAGGCTACTTTTGTCTTCTTTTTTTTTCATTCCAGATTTCTTTCACCAGAGACAAGTTTCTCCAACCAAATGGTCTGTTTAGGTTGAACACAAGTGAATTCTTCACCAGTGAGAAGAACCAATGGTGTTAGCTGGAACATGAAATTGATACTTTCCTCCTTTAAGACAGTTCTTAAAGCCTCCCGCTTTGACCGAGGTTTAGTCACCTGACCGAATATGAGACTCGGTGTCACACTTTGTTATATTATAATCCTGGGGAATGCCTTGTGACGTTTCAACAGGTTAAAGGCGATTTATAAATAAAAGTTGTTGTTGCTGTTATTATAGGATATACGTAGAAAGGGCCAATCTCCTGTTTTATCTGTCACGCTGGTACTTTTTAAAAAGTCATTCTCGGGATGTGGGCTTTGCTGGCTGGGCAGCATTTATTGCCCATCTCTAGTTGCCCTTGAGAAGGTGGTGGTGAACAGCCTTCTTGAACTGCTGCAGTCCATCTGGTGATAGGTACAACCACAGTGCTGTTAGGGAGGGTGTTCCAGGATTTTAACCCAGCGACAGTGAAGGAACGGTAATAGATTTCCAAGTCAGGATGGTGAGTGACTTGGAGGGCAACATCCAGGTGGTGGTGTTCCCATCTATCTGCTGCCCTTGCCTTTCTAGAAGGTAGTGGTTGTGGCTTTGGAAGGTGGTGTTGAAGGAGCCTTGGTGAATTCCTGAAGTGCACCTTGCACACACTGCGTCGGTGGTGGAGGGAGTGAATGTTTGTGGATGTGGTGTCAATCAAGTGGGCTGCTTTGTCCTGGATGGTGTCAAGCTTCTTGATTGTTATAAGAGCTGCACTCATCCAGGCAAGTGGGGAGTATTCCATCACACTCCTGACTTGTGCCTTTGTGCCTTGTAGATGGTGGACAGGCTTTTGGGAATGAGGAGATGAGTTACTGGTCGCAGGATTCGTAGCCTCTGACCTGCTCTTGTAGCCACAGTATTTATATGGATAGTCCAGTTCAGTTTCTGGTCAATGGTGAGCCCCACGATGTTGATAGTGGGGGATTCAGTGATGGTAATGCCATTGAACATCAATGGGCAATGGTTGGATTCTCTCTTGTTTGAGATGGTCATTGTCTGACAATTATGTGGTGTGAATGTTGCTTGCCGCTTGTCAGCCCAAGCCTGGATATTGTCCAGGTCTTTCTACATTTGGACACGGACTGCTTCAGTATCTGAGGAGTCACGAATGGTGCTGAACATTGTGCAATCATCAGCAAACATCCCCACTTCTGACCTTATGATGGAAGGAATGTCATTGGTGAAGCAGTTGAAGATGATTGGGCCTAGGACACTACCCTGAGGAAGTCCTGCAGTGATGTCCTGGAGCTGAGGAGACTGACCTCCAACAACCACAACCATCTTCCTTTGTGCTAGGTATGACTCCAACCAGCGGGGAGTTTTCCCCCTGATCCCCATTGACTCCAGTTTTGCTAGGGCTCCTTGATGCCACACTCGGTCAAATGCTGCCTTGATGTCAAGGACAGTCATTCTAACCTCACCTCTGGAGTTCAGCTCATTTGTCCGTGTTTGAACCAAGGCTGTAATGAGGTCAGGAGCTGAGTGGCCCTGGCAGAACCCAAACTGGCATTCACTCAGCAGATTATTGCTAAGCAAGTGCCACTTGAAAGCACTGCTGATGACCCCTTCCATTACCTTACTGAAGACCGAGAGTGGACTGATGGGGCAGTAATTGGCTTGGTTGGATTTGTCCTTTTTATGTGCAGGACATACCTGGGCAATTTTCCATATAGCCGGGTAGATGCCAGTGTTGTAACTGTACTGGGCCAGCTTGGCTAGGGGTGGGGAAAGTTCTGGAGCATACGTCTTCAGTACTATTGCCGGGATATTGTCAGGACCCATAGTCTTTGCAGTATCCAGCGTCTTCAGCTACTTCTTGATATCACGTGGCGTGAATTGAATTGGATGAAGACTGGCATCTGTGATTCTGTGGACGTCCGGAGGAGGCCGAGATGGATCATCCATTCAGTACTTCTGGCTGAAGGTTGTTGCGAATGCTTCAGCCTTATCTTTTGCACCCTTGTGCTGGGCTCCTCCATCATTGAGGATGGGATATTTGTGAAGCCTCCTCCTTCAGTGAGCTGCTTAAATTGTCCACCACCATACATGACTGGATGTGGCGAGACTGCAGAGCTTCGTTCTGACCTGTTGGTTGTGGGATCTCTTAGCTCTGTCTGTCATTTGCTGCTTATGCTGTTCGGCACGCAAGTAGTCCTGTGTTACAGCTTCACCAGGTTGACACCTCACTTTTTAGGTATGCTTGATGCTGCTCCTGGCATGCCCTCCTGCACTCTTCACTGAACCAGGGTTGATCCCCTGGCTTGGTGGTAATGGTAGAGTGGGGAATATGTCAGGCCATGAGGTTACAGATTGTGATTGAGTACAATTCTGCTGCTGATGGTGGACCACAGTGCCTCATGGATGCCCAGTCTTGAGCTGCTGGACCTGTTCAAATCTATCCCATTTAGCACAATGGCAGTGCCACACAAAATGATGGAAGGTATCCTCAATATGAAGGTGAGAGTTCGTCGCCACGTGGACTGTGCGGTGATCACTCCTACCAATACTGTCATGGACAAATGCATCTGCAGCAGACAGGTTGGTGAGGATGAGGTCAATTGTGTTTTTCCCTCTTGTTGGTTCCCTCACCACCAGCTGCAGACCCAGTCTAGTTGCTATATCCCTTTGGAATCGGCCAGCTTGGTCAGTAGTGGTCCTTGGTGATGGACATGGAAGTCCCTCACCCAGAGTACAATCTGCGCCCTTGCCACCATCAGTGCTTCCTCCAAGTGGTGTTCAACATTGAGGAGCACTGATGCATCAGCTGAGGGAGGATGGTTACGTGGTAATCGGCCGGAGGTTTCCTTGCCCATGTTTGACCTGATGCCACGAGACTTCATGGGGTCCAGAGTCGATGTCGAGGACTTCCAGGGCAACTCCCTCCCAACTGTATACCACTGTGCTGCCACCTCAGCTGGGCCTGTCCTGACGGTGGGACAAACCCAGGGATGGTGATGGTGGAGTCTGGGACATTATCTGTAAGGACTGATTCCATGAGGATGACTATATCAGGCTGTTGCTTCACTAGTCTGTGAGACTGCTCTCCTAATTCTGGCTCTCGGCCCCAGATGTTAGTAAGGAGGACTTTGCAAGGTTGACAGGGCTGAGATTGCCATTGTCATTTCTGGTGCCTAGGTGGATGCTGGGTGGTCTGTCCAGTTTCATTCCTTTTTTGAGAATTTGTAGTGGTTTGATACAACTGAGTGGCCTCCGAGGGCATTTCAGAGTCAATCACATTGCTGTGGGTCTGGAATCACATGTAGGCCAGACTAGGTAAGGACATTTGTGAGCCAGGTGGGATTTTACAAAAATCGACAATGGTTTCATGGTCTTCATTAGACTTTCAATTCCAGATTGCCATTGAATTCAAATTTCACCATCTGCCATAGCATAATTCAAACATTATTCTGGGTCTCTGGATTTCTAGTCCAGCCACAATACCATTACACCATCACCTCCTCTATTTGTAAAAGGTTATGGTAAAGAAGGATTGAGAGTTTTCAATGTTGCACATAAGTGAAATGGGTCAAAAGCGAAGCAACACATTTCCAATCAGAGCCGAAATAGATGGTAGTTACAGAATAGCTCTGCCACCTTTAGTTTCTTTGCTAGTTCCATCACCATCGGTTTTACCTTACATCCTCATCCCTTGTGTTAAGTAATCTCACCTGCCTCCCAACTGATCACAAACCTTCTCTACTGTCCTTTCCCTCTCCCCCTTTCCTTGTCTGTGAACTTTCTGAAAATCTGTTGCATCTCTCACCTTTAATTCCAGTTCTGATGGAAGCTCAGGGACCTGAACCACTAACTGTTTTGTTCTCCACAGTCTCCAATTGATCTGCTGAGTATTTTTCCATTTGTGAATTGGAGTGAGAGATGTATGGTTCAGTTCCCGTCGGTCCAGGGTGGTTTGACACTGATTTCCATAGTGCAGTGGTCATACCGATTCCTTAACATATGCAATTCCCTGTTTGATTCCAACAGAAAATGTTGGAAATACTCAGCAGGTCAAAAAGATTCCACGGAGAGTGAAGCAAAGTGAATGTTTCACGAAAGTGCCCTTTTATCCAAACTGGAAGAATTTAGAGATTTAATAGTTTACAAACAAGTACAGAGTCAGGAGAAATAGAGACCGAGATCAGGAATGAACATTATCATAGGGTGGAAGGCAAGAATGATTTAATGACAAAGGGAGTGTTGGTGAAAGAGACAATTGTGATAATGTGACAAGGCAAAAAGCTAATTAATATGAGAAGAAACAATGGAATAAATGGTAACAGTAAAATGATTACGAGCACCTGCTGTCTGAAATAAAGGGAGTGGTGGTTCCGAATTGTAATCATTGAAATGAATGTTAAATCTGGAAGATTGTAAAGTGTCTGATCAAAGATGAGCTTCTCATGCTTGAGTTTCTGATCGACAGATGAGGTTCTGTTCTCTGAGTTTCTGTTGAACTCCAAAGGAATAATGTGGAAGGCCAAAGACAGGGAGGTCTGACTGAGAGTGGCTTCAAGAGCAGGTCAAAGGCTGGGAATAGTGCAAAGATTAACTCATCTCCTGACTCCCCAAAGCCTGTCCGCCATCTACAAGGCACAAGTCAGGGATGTGATGAAATGCTCCCCACTTGCCTGGATAAATGCAGCTCCCACTCAAGAAGCTTGACACCATCCAGGAAAAAGCAGCTCACTTGATTAGCATATATCTACATTCACTCCCTCCACTACCGACGCACAGTAGCAACAGTGTTTAGCATCTCAAGATGCGCTGCAGGAATTCACCAAGTTTTCATGGACAGCACCCTCCAAAGCCACAACCACTACCATCTAGAAGGACAAGGGCAGCAAGTAGATGGGAACACCACCACCTGGAAGTTCCCCTCCAGACACTCACCATCCTGACTTGGAAATATATCATCGCTCCTTCACTGTCGCTGGGTTAAAATCCTGGAACTCCTTTCTAACAGCACTGTGAGTGTACCTACACCTCATGGACTGCAGTGGTTCAAGAAGGCAGCTCACTACCACCTTCTCAAGGGCAACTAGGGATGGGCAATAAATGCTTGCCAAGCCAGTGAAGTGCATATCCCATGAATAAATAACGAAAACAAAGCAGCACTGAAGAGACACCATTCAGGTACTTCATGTGAGCAATGGGATTTACTCAGCTTCCATACCTGTGAACAGTCCAGCTCTAAAAGTTCAAAGGGTCTGATGCTTTTGCATTACTACTAACAAAACATGGTTTAAATGTTCCAAATACAAAAATAATCACTTGTTTAGCACACCTACTGAGACTCCAAGGAGTTCACATCTAACTGTAGGGCTTTGTCCTGCTGTTAATGGCTGCTGCATTCATTGATTTAATAATTTTATATCTTCGTGGTATGGCTACAATCATAATTGGATGATAAAGGATACTTTTCTAAATACCGATGTTCAATGGCGGGGCTCTTACCCAGGACTCATGGCGAACCGGAACGTGTCCCATCCTCACGTCAGGAGCCTCTTGCGCAAGCGCAGTGACGGGCTGTAAATGAAGCATGCGCAGTGTGGGTGCTGCAGCTGTCCGGAGGCGCTCATCTTGATTCTGCAAACGATGCGAAACGGCCAATTATAGGAGGGTAATGGGGAACGCGGACCGAATGGGGAGGATTCATAAACATTTGGTGGACGTCTGAAAATCCGATTAAGAAACTTCTGGTTCCGTGTTTGCACAAAAACCAGACGCCAACAGCTGCGCGATCGCGTCACCAGGTTGGTGGTCGGAATTAACGCCGCCATCTTTATAGGGGGCAATGTGCAGCAGGGCGCATGCGCGGTCATCTGGTCCAACTAGCTAGAGGAGAGAATGTTGTGCATTTCTATCCTGGAATGACAGGGATGGATTTTGGAAACTCCTTTTACAGGGGTTTAAAAGAGGAGCATTTACACACAGAAAACTCAAACCAAGAGAAATGTTTGTCTCTTCTGATGTACGTCTTGTAAATTTCTTTTGCAGAATATTAGAAGTGGAGGATTTACACACAGCAAACTCATTGTCTCTTCTCGATTTCTATATAAGACTGATAGTGAAGAATTTTTTTTACAGGTTATTAGAAGAACAGGATTTGAAGGCGGAAGAGTCAACCCAAACATCAGATCAAAACCTGTCAGAGTTACTCGATTCATCAGAACCTGAAGGTATGTTTGCCTGTGGACAAAGATTCAAACATCCATGTGACTGGAAATAAGGAAGAGGAAGATTTGAAAACAAGGATGAGAATTTTAAATGGAGGAACTGCTTTACCGGGAGCCTGTGTGGGTCAGTGAGGACAATATATTCAGTCTTTCCAATATTTAAATTGAGGAAGTTTTTGTTCATCCAGAACTGGATGTCCGACAAGTCAGGACAGTGTGTGACTAGGAGGGCAATTTGGAGGTGGTGGTGTACACATGCACCTGCTACCCTGGCCCTTCTAGGTGGGAGGTTGAGGGTTTGAAAGATTTTGTGTCTCACGTTTTTGTTCTCTCAATCTCTCTCTGCTCTCATAGAGGCCAGAGTTTTGTGTAGGTCCAGACCAGGTGGCAGGTTCCCTTCATGGATGGACATTAGTGAATCAGTTGGGTTTTTTACAACAATCCAGAAGTTTTCATGGTCACTTTTTCCTAGTGCTGGCCCTAAAAATTACCAGATTCATTCAGCTCAATTTCACAACCTGCCTTGGTGTTTTTGTGGGATCTCTCTCACTCTTTTTTCTGTTTTAAATCAATTTCACAGGGTGTTAGAAGGGGAGGATTTGCAGTTGGGAAACTGAACCAAATATCACATCAGGATCTGACAGAGTGGCCCAATTTATCGTAACGCGACTATCACCGGCTTTTGAACATGGAAGGAAAAAGCATCGTTCACAGTGGGGAGAAACTACACGTGTTCTGTGTGTGGGCGAGGCTTCAGCCGATCATCTGGCCTGTCGAAACATAAATGCAGTCACAATGGGCAGAAACCGTGGAAATGTGGGGATTGTGGGAAGGGTTTTGATTCTCTAGTTGAGCTGGAAACTCACCGACGCATTCACACTGGGGAGAGGCTGTTCACCTGCTCTAAGTGTGGGAAGGGATTCACTCAGTCATCCAACCTGTTAGCTCACCAACGGGTTCACACTGACGAGCGACCTTTTAAATGCCCTGACTGTGGGAAGTGCAATAAAAGTTCCAGGGAACTGATGCGCCATCAACGTGTTCACACTGATGAGAGACCATTCAATTGCTCTCACTGTGGGCCTGGTTTCAAGCGATCATCTGATCTCACTGTTCACCAGCGAATTCACACTGGGGAGAGACCGTTCACCTGCCCTGATTGTGGAAACAGGTTTGCTCAATCATCCATCCTGCTCACACACCAGCGAGTTCACACTGGGGAGAGGCCATACACCTGCTCCAAGTGTGGGAAGGGGTTCACTACTTCAACCAACCTGCTGGAGCACCGGCGAGTTCACACTGGGGAGAGGCCATTCAGCTGTACCAAGTATAAGAAGGAATTTGCTGACTCATCTACCCTGCTGAGATATCAGCAAGTTCACAAGGAACTACAGTGATGGGATTTTGCTGTTAATCACACCCATGTTCATTGGGGTCTGCTTTTGCTGATGTTAATAAATTTCAGCCCAGTTATAGGGGTTAAAATTCTGGATAAAAGTCAAATAAATCAGCTTTGTGTTACACACAGTGTGTTGAGTCTTTAATATCTCAAAGATAAGTTAATTCCTTTTCAAGGACTCTCCCTCTGTCCTGTCTCCTCCACCCTCACTTCAACAAGTGTGAGGAGCTCGTGGAGCTTCTTTGTCACTAAGATTGAGACAATCTGATCAGCTGCCTCTGCTGCTTCCCTCCCTTCCACTAGCCCACTGGGACAAACTGTCTCTAAAGTTCCCCCTTGTCTGAGCCCTGAACCCACATCTTTGTCCACATCCTCTCCCATCTCCTCTCATGCCCTCTCAGTATTCATCTTGTCCATCAGACTCACCTCCTGCTCCATTGACCCTATTCCCACTAAACTTCTGATCACCCAACTTCCCATGTTCACTGATATTGTTAACAGTTCCCTCTCTTCAGGTACCGCTCCACGTTCCTTTGAATCTATCATCATTACCCCTGTCCTCAAAACAAACAACCTAAAAAAAACAAACACTCAACCCTCCGTCTTTGCAAACTACTGCTCCATCTGCAACCTCACTTTCCTGTCTAAAATCCTTAAAGTGTTCTGTAATCACCCAAATCCATGCCCATCTTTCCTAGAACTCCCTTCTGAATCCCTCCATTCAGGTTTCTGCCCTTGCCACTTCACTGAAGCAGCTCTTATCAAAGCCACCAATGACATCCGATGTGACGGTGTCAAAGGGAAACTATCCCTTCTTGTCCTTCTCGACCTGTTTGCAGCCTTTGACAAGGTTGACCACACCATTCTGCTCCAACACCTCTCCACTGTCGTCCAGCTGGGTGGGACTGCTCTCTCCTGGTTCCATTCTGCTCTATCTAATCATAGCCAGAGAATCACTTGCAATGTTTTCCCTTCTCATTCTCACAGTTACGTCTGGTGATCCCAAGGATCTATCCTTGACCCCGTCCTATTCCTCATTACTTGCTGTCCAGTAATGTCCCCAACTGAAACTCAGCATCAGTTTTCACATGAACATTTGATGAGATGCGTCTCTATCTCACCATCATTTCCCTCGACTTAAGCACTTTGGCTAAATTATCAGACAACTTATGAAACATTCAGCACTGGATGAGCAGAAATTTTATTGAATTAAACATTGTGAAAATTGAATCCATTGTTTTAATTCCCAAGCTCCGGATTCCATCCTTCTCCCTTGCAAACATCTGAGACTAAACCAGACTTTTCCCAACATTGGTGTCATATTTGACACTGAGATGAGCTTCAAATCGCATACCTGCACCATCACAAAGACCACCTATATCCACCTCTGGAACATCAGCTTTCTTCACCCTGTTTCAGCTCATCTGTTGCTGAAACCCTCCTTCATTCCTGTGTCACCTCAAGACTTGACAATCCCTAACACAGTCTGAGGCAGCGTCCCATGTTGCATCCTCCCTAAACTTGAGGTCACCCAGAACTCTGCTGCCCAGACCCTGCCTCGGACAAAGTCTCAGTCACCTTTCACCCACTCACTCATCTTGATTTGGAAATTCTCATCATTGTTTGCTAATCCTTCCTTGGCTTCACCCTTCCCTAACTCTGGCATCTCTCTTAACTCGAGGTTTCTACACTCATCTAATTCTGGTCCTTTGAGTATTCCTGATTTTAATCTCTCCATCACTAGTGGCCACACCTTCAGCTGCCTAGGCCCCTGTCTCTTACACCCTCTCCCAAATACTTCCACCTCTCTCACAAAAACCAAAAGAGCTGGAAAAGCTCAGCAGGTCTGACAGCATCTGTGGAGAGGAAAACAGTTAATGTTTCGAGTCCATATGACTCTTCAACAGGGTTCTGATGAAGAGTCACTCAAACTCCAAATGTTAACTGTTTTTTTCTTCGCAGATGCTGTCAGACCTGCTGAACCTTTCCAGGTATTTTTGTTTTTGCTTCAGATTTCCAGCATCCGAAGTATTTTGCTTTTATGTCCACCTCTCTCGCTCTCTTTCCTGCTGGAAGATGCTCCTTAAAACCTGTCTCTTTGACCAAACTTTTGATCATCTGACTGAATATCTCTTTACGTGTCGTATTTTGTTTTCTAATGTGAGTATGAAGAGCCTTTCGTCATTTTATTACATTAAAGGTGCTTTATAGTTTATAAGTTGCTTGTAGTTACAGCCTCTCTGGGGGTCATTTCATTTTTTGCTTGTAGCAGATGACATATTTAATATGATATTGGGATACCGGTGTGAGCGTGCAGATGTGATTTGTTACGTGTGATTTAACGAACATGTGGAAAGACAGGGGTGAGTCTGCATTGAAGAACATTTCCCAGACATGCTCAGCTACTTGACAACAGAACAACATTGAGGGATTAATGTGGACAGTAGAATGAGGCAACATGTTAAATCATCAAGACACTGATACATATCCTAGAGAGTATGTTTAAATCTATTCAGCATTTTCTTCAGTGCTTAAGTATCCTTTCCATATGGAGCCTGGAACTGCACACAGTCCTTCAAGTTCACCAATATGCTCTGGAAATTTAAGATTCCCTCACTGCTGTTGCACTAAACTCCTCTAGAAATGAACATCAGCTCTATCTTTGTTCTCTTATCAATTTCTGTTGTTCCTTTAGTGATTTATGTGGGTGTATTTTATTTCCAGAACTCTTTGATCGTCTACCTCATTTAATTTCAGACATTCTAACCAAAAACTGCCTCTTTATTGCTCCTCCCAAAATGAACCTCCTCACATTTCACTAGATTGAATTTTATTCCCATTGATCTGTCCAGTTTGCCAGTCTGTTTCCATCTTCCTGGATTTGTGCGGGACTCCCCATTATTAACTCTATCACCCAACTGTTATCACCTGTAAATTACATAAGGATATTTGCAATTCCAAGTGATGAACAGTAGTTGCTCCCAGCACGGATCCCTGCAGGACATCACTTCTCACTTCTTCCACTCTGAGAAACATCCCTTAACTCCTTCCCCCTGACCACTGTTTTGTGCTCAGATTTCCCTCAGTTCTGCTGCTGGAACCTCCACTCCACATAGTCTGCCTTGGTCACCCTCATAGGCCACATATCCTGCAGACATGAATGGAGCAGTGGTGGGGGAGATGGGGGTCAGGTCCTATGGTAGCAGCATTGATGAAGTGGGCTCCTCTGTCCAATGAGTTCTGAGGCACTGCCCCTGGCTTCATTTCAAATCTTTCCACTTAAAAAATTATATGTAATCATCTTATTGAAGCCAGTCACAGTCTCATGACCCAGACCTCCCTGTCGCTTGCTATTTCAAAACTCCACCCTGCTCTCGTGCCCACATGTCCGTCCTTGGCCTGCTGCAATGTTCCAGTGAAGCTCAACGCAAACTGGAGGAACAGCACCTCATCTTCTGACCAGGCACTTTACAGCCTTCCAGACTGAATATTGAGTTCAACAATTTTATCTTCACCTATCACTGGCCCTCTATCCAGCTCTACCTGTCCCACTCGTCTTAAACCACCTCTTTTCTATTTTTTCTTAGTTCTGTTGAAGAGTCATGTGGATTCAAAACGTTAACTGTGTCCCTCTCCGAAAATGCTGCCAGACCTGCTGAGTTTTTCCAGGTATTTTTGTATTTGTTTTGGATTTCCAGCATCCGCTTTTATCCAAATTAGAAACTCCTGGAGCCCAGTTTACACCGAGCGTTTGGAAACTCCTTTTCCAGGGGGTTTAGAAGGGGAGGATTTACACATAGCAAACTCAAACCAAATGTTAAAAGCAAAATACTGCAGATGCTGGAAATCTAGAATAAAAATAAAAATACCTGGAAAAACTCAACAAGTTTGACAGCATCTGCGGAGAGGAGCACAGTTAATGTTTCGAGTCCGAATGACTCTTCATCAGAACTAAGGAAAAATAGAAAAGAGGTGAAATATAAGCTGGTTTAAGGGGGTAGGAGGGAAGAGGGAGGACGGGGGGAGGTGGGGGAGGTGGGGGGAGGATGGAGGAGGGGGGACAGGAGGGAGGAGGGGGAAGAGGGGCAGGAGGGAGGAGGGGGAGGAGGGAGGAGGATCGGGGTGGTGGGACAGGTAGAGCTGGATAGAGGGTCAGTGATAGGTGCAGATTGCCAAAAGATGTAAAACCCAGATTCCAGCTTGGTGAAATTGTGGCAACACCTATCAATGGCCCTCTATCCAGTTCTTCCTGTCCCACCCACCCTTAAACAAGCTTATATTTCACCTCTT
Organism: Isurus oxyrinchus; assembly: GCA_026770705.1. Lineage (NCBI taxonomy): Eukaryota > Metazoa > Chordata > Chondrichthyes > Lamniformes > Lamnidae > Isurus > Isurus oxyrinchus. The sequence continues at coordinate 1,841,087 of JANJGN010000026.1, read as the reverse complement.
TTCTATTTTTCCTTAGTTCTGATGAAGAGTCATTCGGACTCGAAACATTAACTGTGTTCCTCTCCACAGATACTGTTAGACCTGCTGAGTTTTTCCAGGTATTTTTGTTTTTGTTCAAGAGAAATGTTTGTCTCTTTGGACTGACCTGCTGAAACACAGTGAATTCACACTGGAGAGAGGCCATTCAGTTGCTCACAGTGTGGTAAAATGTTCAGGACATCATCCCACCTGCTGGGATACGATTCACACTGGTGAGAGAACTTTTGAAGGGCCAGGGTGTGAGAAGTGCTTTGAAAGGTGTGGGGAACCTTGCGGGGAGGTTTGCTAGTGCTGTTGGTGGGGGTTTAAACTAATTTGGCACCAGGGTGGGATACTGAGTCAAGGTATAGTAGGGGGTGATGTACAGACAGGTATATAAGGAAAAACAAGTCAGTCTGGAAAGTAGAATGTACATAATCAAATTAAGGCACAAGGGAACATAGCAAGGCTGGATGGCATTTATTTTAATGCAAGGAGTGTTGTGAGTAAGGCAGATGAGTTGAGAATGTTGATTAGCACATGGGGATATGATATCATTGCTATCACGGAGACATGGTTGAGGGAGGGGCAGGACTTGTAGCTTAATATTACAGGGACAGGAGGGGAGGGGAAGGGGGCCGCGGGGGGTTGTAAAAGAGGTGGTTGTGTCACAATATTGATCAGAGTCAATTACTGCACTAAGGGGGGATGGTATCTTAGAAGGTTTCTTAAATGAGGCCATGTGGGTAGAACCTAAAAATAGAAAGGGGGTAATAACATTATTGGGAGAGTACTATAGATCCCCAAACAGTCAGGGAGAGATAGAAGGCCAAATATGTAGGCAAATCTCAGAGAAGTGTAAAAATAATAGGGTGATAATACTAGGGGATTTCAACTTCCACAATATTAACTGGGATAGACAAAGTGTGAAAGGTTTAGAGGGGGCTGAAATCTTAAAATGTATCCAGGAGAGCATTTTAAGCCAGCACATAGAAAGCCCTACAAGAGAGGGGGTGGTGCAGGGCCTGCTTTTCGGGAACAAAGCTGGGCAAGTGGTAGAAATGTCAGTTGGGGAGCATTTCAGTGATAGTGACCATAACTCAGTAATGTTTAAGATAGTTATGAAAAAGGACAAAATTGACCGGAAATAAAAGTTCTGAATTGGGGGAAGGCCAGTTTTAATATGATAAGACAGGATCTGGCCAAAGAGGATTGGGAGCAGCTACTTGTAGGAAAATCTACATCAGAGCAATGGGAGTCATTCAAAAAGGAAATAGAGAGAGCGCAGGGCCAACATGTTTCTGTAAAGGTGAAGGGTGGGACCAACAAGTCCAGAGAAATCTGGATGTTGAGGAATTTACAGGATTGGATAAGGAAAGAAAAGGGAAGCTTATAGTAGATACCGAGGGCACAAAACAGCAGGAGCCCTTGAGGAGTATAGAAAGTGCAGGGGGCTACTTAAAAAAATAATTAGGAGAGTGAAGATGGGGCATGAAAAACACTGCTGGGTAAAATAAGTTAAAGTCCAAAGGCATTTTGTAAGTATATTCGGGACAAGAGGATAACCAGGGAAAGAGTAGGGCCCATAAGGGACCAAAATGGCAATCTGGGTGAGGAGCTGGAAGATGTAGGTGAGGTTTTAAATGAGTACTTTGCATCTGTATTAACTATACAGAAGGACGATGTAGATATAGAAATCAGGGAGGGGGACTGTGATACACTTGAACAACTTAGCATTGAGAGGGAGGAGGTATAACAGTTTTATTGGGCCTTAAAAGTGGATTAATCCCCAGGCCCAGATGAGATGTATCCCAGGTGCTGTGGGAGGCAAGGGAGGAGATTGCAGGGGCCCTGACATTAATTTTCAAATCCTCTCTGGCCACAGGAGGGCTGCCAGAGGACTGGAGGACAGCTAATGTGGTACCATTATTAAAGAAGAGTGGGAGGGATAAACCAGGGAACTATCGGCCAGTGAGTCTAACATCAGTGGTAGGGAAACTTTTGGAACACATTCTGAGGGACAGAATTAATATTCACTTGTTGAGGCAAGAATTAATCAAGGATAGTCAGCATAGCTTTGTCAGGGAGAGATAATGTCTAATAAATTTGAATTTTTCGAGGAGGTGACTCGGTGTGTAGATGAAGGTAGTTCAATTGCTGTAGTCTACATGGACTTCTGTAAGGCTTTTGACAAGGTCTCGCACGGGAGACTGGTCAAAAAGTTAAGAGCCCATGGAATCCAGGGCAATTTGGGAAATTGGCTCAGTGTCAGGAGGCAGGTGGTGACGGTCAAAGTTTGCTTTTGTGACTGGAAGCCTGTGTCCAGTGGTGTACTGCATGGTTTGGTGCTGGGTCCCTTTCTGTTTGTAGTGTACATTAATGATCTAGACATGTATGTAGGAGGTATGATCAGTAAGTTCAGAGATGATGTCCATAGATCCTTGAAGGCAGGACAGGCAGATAAGGTGGTTAAGAAGGCATATGGGATTCTTGCCTTTATTAGCCAAGTCATTGAATATATAGCAGGGAAGTTATGATGGAGCTGTATAAAACATTACTTAGGCCACATCTGGAATACTGTGTGCAGTTCTGGTCACCACACTATAGGATGTGATTTCACTGGAGAGGGTGCACAGGATATTGCCTGAGCTGGAGCGTTTCAGTTGTGAAGAGAGACTAGATAGGCTGGGGTTGTTTTCCTTAGAGCAGAGAAGGCAGAGTGGGGTCCTGATAGAGGTGCAAAAAATTATGAAGGGCATAGATAGGGTGGATAGGAAGAAACTTTTCTCCTTAGTGGAGGGGTCAATAAACAGGGGGTATAAATTTAAGGGAAGGGGCAGGAGATTTAGAGGGGATTTGAGGAAAACCTTTTTCACTGAGAGTGTGGAACTCTGGAGCTCACTGCCTGAAAGGGTGGGAGAGGCGGGAGACCTCACAATATTTAAGAAGTATTTAGACGAGCACTTGAAACACCTCAGCTTACAGGGCTATGGGCCGAGTGCTGGAAAATGGGATGAGAGTAGATCGGGGCTTGATGACCAGAGTAGATATGATGGGCCGAAGGTCCTCTGTCCGTGCTGTAAAACTCTGAAGTCCCATCACCTGTTCACACTGACGAGAGACCATTCAGATGTTGTCACTGTGGGACTGGGTTCAGGCCATCAAGGGACCTTATTCGACACAAGTGCAGTCACGATGTGACATCATCCAAAAAGCACCATGTTAGTTTTCACATGTACACTGACAACACCCAACTCTACCTCACCACCATCCCTCTCCATTCCTCCACTGTTACTAAATTATCAAACTGCTTATCCAACATTCCATACAGGATGAGCAGAAATTTGCTCCTTTTAAAAATTGGGAAGATCAAAGCCATCGTCTTCAGGCACCACTACAAATTCTGTTCCCTAACTACCGAGTCCATCCCTATGAGGTAACATTGGGATATGTTGTCCTATGTTTGCAAAGCCAGAAATCTTTACACCTAAGTGAGAGGGGGAGAGCTATTCCTATAATATTTAGTACATTACAGGAGATTTTATAAAGTGATTGGACAGTGATTTCTTACAGATCTCTCCAGCTTGAGAAGGGAATATCCTTATTGATTTCTCACAACTGATTTCTGATTAACCTCACTATTTCTAAGCTATGAATCTGTTTTCCTAATTTCTTGATGACAAACTGTAGATAACATACTAAAGCTACTAGAATGATCAGAATCAGCAACACAAACCCTTGAGCTGCCACCAAGAGTAAATGTCAAAACTTTTCCACTAAAATGTGATAACTATCAACTTAGATTCATCCTCCCCACCTGTCGATCATCTCTCACAATTCTAAATTATTGGCATGTCATAAATACATCTGGTTCAAACAAATTCATGCATGGACTTTAAAGATTCTCTAGCTCTCTGTTCACCTGTATCCACCTTGTGGATAATTTCTAAATCCAGATTCTATTTCCTTCTTCAATTTAACTTCATTCCCTCTGATAGATACGAGTGTGTTTAATTCAATGCTGATTGTTTTATATTTGGTTTCCCTATGAAGTGTGAGTTAATGTCCTGGTGATTTAAAATGTCTCATTCAATTTTTCACAATAATCACTTCATGTTCTGTTGTCAAGTAGCTGAGTATGTCTGGGACCTGCTCTTCAGTGCAGGGTCACCATGCATTTCCACATGTTAATTACACCACATGGAACATATCACATCTGCACACTCACGCTGTATCCCATTATCATGTGTGAACCTATGCAAACTAATCTTGGCCTTTCAGGTGATCTTATCAAAATATCAATGGGATGTCTGTCTGAAGATCTTTGCTGATCTAATCCTGCATGATTTTGATGCCTTGGATAATGGCCAGATTATGAAATTCTGTTTCTTTTAATGCAGAGGCAAGGACACAAACATCACCAAGAGAAATCTCTGTTTACTGTTCTCATCTACACTTCCCTGACTTTAACTAGAATGGACATGTACATTAGATTGATTATTCCATTGAACTATATGCAGGTGAATTATTCCATTCCCCAACTGGTGGTGTGATTTTCTCTATCTTTTATTCTAAATGCATCATTGCATGAATTACTATTCTATCTCATTCAGGAGCGCTGGAGGAACTATATTGTCCCATTTAATACTCACATAATATGGTGTTTGTAGATCACAGACAGAAGTACAGATACTTGCAATCAGATTGTAGATCACTCCCATATCTCCCATTCTCAGACACTTTGTCTTGTATGATAACAAATGGGATGAAGCCAAATGTTTAAAAATCAAAGCCTTTTGTTTAAATTGTCACCGTGCTGTCAGTGGAAAGGGATAACTTCTCAGCTTGTTAGCAAAGGGGCTGAAGAAACATTCTCAAATGTGCACACTTGTGTCAACTTTATATAACTTCATTTTCAGATCAAGGATGAACCAACCCCCATTTCAATCTTTGTTTTTCCAATTCTCTTGGTATTTTTCTCAGCTTTGCCTAAATATTATTTTTTTCTTCTTCCTCCAGGCACCTTTGCAAATGACGGTAATAAAATGGAAGAAGAATAAAACTGAAAAAGGTCACTTTCACAGGCAAAAGGAGCTTCAACCCTCTGAGACTGAAAAGAGTTAAAGAGGGTGGAGCTTCCCACAGCTTGTGAGCTCCGGAACAGAACCTCAAGGCTGAAGCTTATCTTTAGGGAATCAAACTTTTCGATGCCTTTTACAATTGTACAAGTTCATTGTGATTCATACTTAAAGGTTTACTTTCACTCAGTCATTATAACCTTTCACTTTTCTCAGCACAGAAGCTGGCAGCATTTTAGATTCAATCCCAATTGTAAACTTCTCTTGCAGCTGGTGTATGGAGAAGATCATGTCCACTGTAGATCTGCCAGCACAGAAACCGCACTGTGCTTCTGGATATACTCGGTCTGCAAGTAGATGGAGGATGGAGTCTTTTAAGCCTGACCCTCGTGAAGGACATCCCTGTGATGCTGAGAAGTGAGGTATCCCTGTACTTATTGCAATCTCTTCTGTCACCTTTATTTTTGTATATTGTGATCATTCTTCAATCACACACGTGTCCTTTGGAATGGATCCTACCTCCCAACAGAGAAGGAGGAGGTCATGAAGCTGTGACAGTAGATGGGACTTTCCAGACTTGAGCAGTTCAGTTCACTTTGCCGGGTGTCTTTCTGCTTTTTAGCCTTTTCGAGCTCACGTGGTGAAGGTTCCTCATCCAATTCAACCATGACAGGAAGCTGCAGGAGGGAGTCAAACAGAGACTGGGAGATGTCCTTCTCACGGGAGTACAGCTCACAGCAGTTTCAACCCAGTGGGACATTTGTTTTATTCTGTGGGTGAGAACATCAACATCCACTTGGTGAAGGTCGGACCAAGCGCCCTCCTGATCCCATCATACACAGCACACAGATTTCTGTTGTCACAAGCAGTTTGGATTTCATGATCTGGGCTGATCCAGTGTTTATTAACACAGTATCTCCCTGTTTTTTACATGACTGTCTCAGCTACTTGCAAGTTACACAGTGTTCTAGCTGTTGGGTTTATGTTTTTGCTTCAATGACAGATTCATCTCTGCTGAGTAGGTCTCAAACCAGTCTTTGTTGTGGGTTCCACATTTTCCAAATGTTGCTGCTGCTGTGTCAGAAATGATTGAACTCAGCGACTTCCAAGATTCAACAATATCAATGTTGACTGATGAAGCTTTTACTGAAGTGCCTGTAAAATATTTTACTGTTTTGTTTATGTTCTTTGATAAATTAATTTCATCATGGAGGTGTCTCTATGTGGAATGTACAAGTCAGTAAGAATTGTCAGCAAGGATTAATCAGTACTCTCTAATTGGAGATGTTAATCAGTGGACCCTCTCAGACACTGAAATGTAGACTTTGCTCCAAAGATTAGGATTGAAGTAAAAATTCATAATTTTATTATAATCGAGTTCCTGTTGAGAATTCTTGAATTAAGAGGAAAGATCACAAATGGTGCTTTTATCAAGGGACACTGTAGCTCAGATAATCAGTGACAGATCCAGAAAATTAAACTCCAGCCAGTTATAGGGTTGTTAATATCAGCAGAATCAAAGCTAATACTATCTGACTATCAGTCCTGGATGTGGCTAACAGCAGCAGTTAAAGCGAAATCCAATCCTTGCAGTCACTTGTGAATTCGCTGGTGTGACAGCAGGTTGGCTGACTGAGTGAATCCCTTCCCACACACAATGCAGGTGAATGACCTCTCCCCAGTGTGAACTCGCTTGTGTACTTTAAGATTAGTTGGAGACCTGAACCTCTTTCCACAGGAAGTGCAGCTGAATGGCTTCTCCCCAGTGTGAACTTGCTGGTGCGACTTAAGGCTGGCTGACTGAGTGAATCCCTTTGCACACACAGAGCAGGTGAATGGTTTCTCCCCAGTGTGAACTCACTGGTGTGCAGTGAGGTCGGAGGAATGCCTGAACCTCTTTCCGCAGGAATTGCAGCTGAACAGCCTTTCCTCAGTGTGAATTTGCTTGTGTTTTAGTAGATTGGAGGACACAGTGAATCCCTTTCCACACACGGAGCAGGTGAATGGCCTCTCCCCAGTGTAAATCGCTGGTGTCCACTCGGGTGGTATGAAGACCTGAACCTCTTACCACAGTAAGTGCAGCTGAAGGTCCTCTCCCCAGTGTGACCTCGCTGATGTGTCAGCAGAGTGGATCACTGAGTAAATCCCTTCCTACACACGGAGCAGTTGAACGGCTTCTCTCCTCCAGTGTGAATACGTTGATGGCTTCTCAGCAGAGATGGATAATTGAATCCTTTCCCACAGTCCCCACATTTCCACGGTTTCACCATGGTTTTGGCCCCATTGTGAGTGCGTCAATGAATTTCCAGCTGGGATGGATAACTGAATAGCTTCACATTATTCTCACATTTTCTCATCCGCACACAGAACACGTGTACAGTTTCTCCCCACTGTGAATGGTGCAATGTTATTTCAGGCTGTGTAACTGGTTAAAGCTCTTCCACAGTGAGTTCACTGGAACACTCTCAGTCGGGTGTGTGTGTGTCTCGGTGCTTTCCCAGTCACACTGATGTTTGAAATCTTTTCCCACAGAAAGAACAGTCAAACATTTCTCCTTCCACATTCAAAGGTCGATAACATTCAGGTCCTGATGAATTGAGTGACTCAGTCAGATGTTGATATGATGTTTGGTTTGTGTTTCCAATATACAAATCTTAATATATGATGATGTTTGGCATCTGAAAATCCTTCCCTTCTAAGACCCTGTAAAAAAAAGTCATCACTGTCAGTCCAGCATGGAAATTAATAATTGACAATTCCACTTGCTACAGAATATTTCTTCCTCTTGTCTCCCCTACCCCACCCCAAGCTGTAAATCACAGTCCCACACACACTCTCTTTCTTGTGATGAGAAATCCAGACCCATCATGCAATCTCCACCATTTCTTTCCTCTCCCATTTTTCTATCTCCCTCTGCTCTGCCTGGGTTCAGTTCTACAGCCCTGCTGTAAAAGGAAGTTAAAATCCACTACTGTAAGTCCAAGATTAGAAACTGAGAAGAGACAAACATTCCCCTTGGTTTGAGTTTGCTGTGTGTAAATCCTCCCCTTCTAACCCCCTGTAAAAGGAGTTTCCAAAATCCATCCCTGTCAGTCCAGGATAGAAATTCACAACAAAAACAGAATTACCTGGAAAAACTCAGCGGGTCTGGCAGCATCGGCGGAGAAGAAAAGAGTTGATGTTTCGAGTCCTCATGACCCTTCAACAGAACTGATTGAATATTAGGAAAGGGGTGAAATATAAGCTGGTTTAAGGGGAGGTGGCGGGGTGGAGGGGAGGCAGGCGGTGGGGGAGAGAAGTTGGGGGGTGGTGGTGTGATTGTAGGGACAAGCAAGCAGTGATAGGAGCAGATAATCAAAAGATGTCACAGACAAAGGAACAAAGAAGTGTTGAAGCTGGTGATATTATCTAAGCAAATGTGCTAATTAAGAATGGATGGCAGGACACTCAAGGTACAGCTCTAGTGGGGGTGGGTGGAAAGAGTAGCAGGGCATACAAGATTTAAAAATAATGGAAATAGGTAGGAAAAGAAAAATCTATATAAATTATTGGAAAAAACAAAAGGAAGGGGGAAGAAATGGAACGGGGGTGGGGATGGAGGAGGGAGCTCAAGATCTAAAGTTGTTGAATACAATATTCAGTCCGGAAGGCTGTAAAGTGCGTAGTCGGAAGATGAGGTGCTGTTCCTCCAGTTTGCGTTGGGCTTCACTGGAACAATGCAGCAAGCCAAGGACAGACGTGTGGGCAAGCGAGCAGGGTGGAGTGTTAAAATGGCAAGCGACAGGGAGGTCTGGGTATTTCTTGCAGACAGACCACAGGAGTTCTGCAAAGTGGTCGCCCAGTTTACATTTGGTCTCTCAAATGTAGAGGAGACCACATTGGGAGCAACGAATGCAGTAGACTGTTTACAGTGTTAGTTTACCTCTATGTTTTCAGCTCAGACATGGATCTCGAAATCTACTGCTAATGGGATCCACATTCTTAGCACTACAAAAGAACAAGGCGCAGGAGTAGGCCATTAGGCCCCTCAAGCCTGCTCTGCCATTTAATAAGATCATGGTTGATCTGATAGTAACCTGAAACCTGTACCCCATCTATCCCCGATAACCTATCAACCCCTTGCTTACCAAGAATATATCCACCTCTGCTTTAAAAATATTCAAAGACTTTGCTTCCACAGCCTTTTCAGGAAGAGAGTTCCAAAGATTCACAACCCTCCGAGGAAAAATAAATTCACCTCATCTCCACTTTAAATGGGTGACCTCTTATTTTTAAACAGCTATCTCTAGTTCTAGATTCTTCCACAAGGGGTAACATCCATTCCACATCCGCCCTGTCAAGTACCCTCAGAACCTTATATGTTTCACTAATCAAGTAAAGAAAAGCAAAATAATGCAGATGCTGGCTATCTGAAATAAAAACAGAAAACACTGGAATTCTCAGCAGATCTGGTAGTGTCTGTGGAGCGAGAAACATGATTTTCATCAGAACGGCACTGCATTATGCCTCTCGATCCAAAGATGCTGCCAGATGTGGTCAGGGAACTCAAGAAGAAAAAGAAAATCCCCTTTGAGGAATGGAATCCAAGGCGAATGAAGTGTGAACTGTCCAACTGACCAGAGACAGTCAAAGCACCTTTCCCTTCTTTAAGACGCTGGAATATTGAATCTGATGTTATCAGTGAAATTAACTGATCTGAGACATTGAAAGGATCCTGCACATCAGGAATTCAAACCTAATATTGGCTTCGGGACAATCAGAATGCTTGGGAACAGACACGGCACGCAAAGGCTTGAAGGAGAGCTGGTTCCCGGTGACATGGATGTGCCTGCAGTGGGTGGGGTCAGACTGTTTCCATGTAGCCATAATGAATGTCCCAAACTTTACCTTGGAAAAGATAAACTGATAGAGAACAATTGTCATTCCAGTAGCAGATATCTGAAGCTTTAACTCGCTAACACTCTAGGTTAAACCCACATCAGTCTCTGTGGTGCAACTGGTCAGTGTGTTCAGCTGTTAACGGAAAGGTTGGTGGTTTGAGACCACCCAAGAACCAAGCTTACACTGTTTTCTCCCCATCAGCGTTCATCGTCACACAGTTCCAGGCTGTCATTAGGTACTAGCGCTGAAAGGAAAGATTTCTGAAATGTTGCCAGTTCCACTGTTATCCAAGTGAGCTCCCAGGCAAACAGCTTTTTTCGAATATTTATTTCAAATGTAATGAGACAACAATTAGTCCAACCATGTACCAATATCTAACCTACTGGAAAGTTATGAAGTTATTGGATTCAAACAAGCCCATCAATTATTCCCTCTTCCTCAGCTTCACAGTGAGTGAGACAGGGAAAAGCAGAAAAGCAGCAATATTCCGTCCCTGCACTCTCCATTCACCTGCTGCCAGCAGAAAGCAGCCACTGCAGCTTCAATCAGTGGGTTATTGCCCATCTCTGGAACACCAGACACTCCAACCCGGACCAAACTTCCCAATACACCGAGCACAGGCTCAGGAAAACACAGGTAGATTATATCCCAGTCACTAAACCTCCGAGCAGCATTTACAGAATTCCCGAGTGAGTGAGTCACAAATAAAAGTCACACCAACTTTCTAAATGTTTTCACTGTAAAATTCCTTCATTTTATTGAAAATATGACTGTGGGGAATCTGAAAATGAGCACCATGGTATTTGTGTTACCAAGTAACTTGTTTTCCATTGTTTGTCTGTCAGGTTTGCAATTCAATTTGTGTTGGATATTGAAGCGAATCTGATTCAAAATGAGGTCACAAAGCAGGTAGATATTAAATCCACAAACAAATCCTGAGGAAAATGGATCACAATGTTTGGAAGGAGGTGCAGCTGAGAAGCGGAAGCTGTGAATGGTGTTATTGATGATTGAGTGAAAAGCATTGGATCCTTGGTCAGTCATCGTGTCCGAGTGGTGAAAATGATGCTTTTAAAATCCACTGGGGTTTCTCTAGGAGAGCTCCAATCTTACCGACTGTACTTCTCATTATTGCTGATTTCAACCGGGTGTCAACAGAGCTCTCCGATCAATGGAAGAAAAAACATCCTAAAATTCTCCTGATTTTTGGACTCTTAAGGGAATGAAGGGCTCTCGGGATCGGGTCTTGGGACTGGGGATCCGCCATGATCTTATGGAGTGACAGAGGAGGCTTGTGGGGCTTTCATTCTGTTCTACTTGAGTAGAATTACCAGACAAAACAATGGGCTGTAGCATCCTGAGCTCGGTATCGCAGCTGAGCGGTCGTAGGTGCTGATTTAAGGTCTCACTCTTTGTTGAGGCGTGGTTTCTAACCCCAATGCTGCTGAATTTGCCTTATTGGTTGAAAAAGTGCCAGCTCACAGTTAAAGCAGGTGTATGCAGTGTTTCGCTTTAACAAGAAGAATGAGGAAAGACAATAAAAATATAAATGGCTGTGGAGAAAAGATGGGGTTTTTGAATTAGCTAAATTCCTCTTCCATGAGCCAGAATTTACACAATGGGCCGAATGTCCTTCTCCTCTGCTGTAGCCGCCTATGATTTTATACTAACGACACTAATCTGTGCATAGAGCCAGTCGCCGTGGCTGAGTGGTTAAGGCGATGGAGTCAATATCCATTGGGGTTTCCCTCTTCCCATTATTCCTGGTTTTAACTTTGTGTCTAGCTCAGTCGGTAGAGCGAAGGCTCATAATGCCAGGGCCTTGGGTTCACCCCACTGCAGGCACAGCTTCTTTCAAACAAATAATTCACCAACCTCGTCACTGCGGTTCTTGTGAAATTTGCACATGATGGATATTCACCACTGAAAGCATTTGATGCACAAAAATTTCAAAGCACTTTCACATCACATCTCTCTCTGCCTCATCTCCAGCTCCCTCTGCTCTTCCAGGAGCTACTTGACCAAATGCAGTCAGTTCGTGTGAAGATAAAACACAACGTGATCAGTTTACAGATAACAGGGCAAAGAGATACCAGGAATTTCCTGATTCCTCCAGGTACTGATTACAGGAATGTGCACAGTGCACATTCACCGCTACACTGTCCTTCCAGTCTTGTGTACGTTGTTCAGCTTTGAAATTGTTCATATTTTCACACTGGATTTCAATGTGAAGAAAGCAGAGCTGTGATAAGCTTATATTGTTCAGCAGGTGTACTGCACGAAGGTACATAACAGGCTGATGATAACAGTGCTCTTTGGATGCGGTGAGCTCCAGTGAAAGATTGGCACCATTAATGTGTCATTCAATTAGTCTCGTGACAAATCTCGTGCTAGAAATGAGAAGAAAACTTGCTGAATTTGCTCCATATTTTGGTTTCAAAAGAGCCGAATAGAAGGTTAGAAAGTACATCTTGCTAGAGCGCGTGACAAAATGTCAGAATGACTGTGAAAGAAGCACCTGTGCTGTTGGGCAACATAAAATTACAGAAGGTTACAGCGTAGAAAGAGGCCATTCGGCCTCGATGAGCTGATGTGCTGCGTTTAAAGAGCAGTTGTGATTGACCCATCAGGAGTGATATCTTTGTCAGTGCAAACAGTAGGGACCAAAATTCGTCCTTCCCCCACCCATATTTTGCCTCGTGTCACCATCTCTGTGGTCAGTGCTTTGCACCCAGCCCTTCTCTTGTTCTCCTTTCATTCATTCATTCATTCTGCTTTTTCTTTGTTCCCGACTTGTTCCAAGTGTGATATTTCCAGCTTGGAGGCGAAACTTCAACTGTCACCCCAAAGATTCTGGTGGAGCTTTGAAACGTTTCCAATCAATGAATAATCAACACTCATACCAAAAAACTCAATAACTCAACATTCCCTGAGTGGGAAACGAATCTGGGCCATGGAAGTGAGAGCACCAAATCATGCCCACTAGACCACCAGGGAAGCAGTGAAACTTTTATCAGTTTGGTTTATCGACGCTGCTTTTAACGATGTTTCCATTTTAGATGGAACAAATTCTTCAGTCAATGACAACAACAGTTGCTGTGAGCTGGAACATAAAATTGACAGTGAGGTGAAATAGCTCGACAAGCTTCTCATGTGTAAATTTCAATTTCCAAAACCTACCAACATCATCACTGTGACTCCTGTGAAACTGACAAGGGAACACAGCAGAAATTCATCACTGAAAGCAACTGACACATCAAATTCTAAACACTTTCATGTCACATCTGTTTCTGCTTCTGTCCCTGCCTCGCCTCCAGCTTACTCTGCCCGTCCAGCTCCCAAATCAATTAGCTGCTTGATGCAGACACAGTCCATTCATGAAGCTTCCCCTAGAAAGCAGGGTCAGGGAATATGGGACCCAAGGACTTTAGAAAGAATGAGTTTACAGATGACATAGTAAAGATAATCTGGGATCTCATCTACCTGATTCTCCCAAATACTGATTACAGGAAAGGGCACCGTGCCAATTGTCCACAGTCGCTTACTCCTTCCAGTCTTGTGCACATTGTTAACCTTTGAACCCACTCACAAGAGGGATTATAAAATGGCAGAATGACTGTGAAAGAAGAAACTGTGGTGGGAAACATAAGATTATAGAAAGTTATAGCAAAGAAAGAGGCCATTCGGCCCCGCGCACAGCTTTCAAAGAACTCTGAAGAAGAGTCACACTGAATCGAAACGTTAATTCTATTTCTTTCTCCAGAGATGCTGCCAGACAGACTGAATTTTTCCAGCATTTTCTGTTTTTATTTCAGATTTTCCACATCCACAGTATTTTGCTTTTATCTCTGGATTTCTAGCTCAGTCACAATGCCAATACGCCATCTCCTGAATGCTGACAAATAAATAAGAAAACACGGGTGTGTTTGGGTGGGTTTTCTCCTATTTAAAATGATAAATCGTTAGGCAGCAGGATTCAAACCCAGTGTTCATTTTTAACAACAAATGTAAATTATTGAACATTCACTCACACTGAAATGAACATGTTTGGATCGTGGTCTTACCCAGCATCAAACCGCTCTGCCACATGTGAAATGACCATGACCCCCACTGTCCTGCACAAACCCTGCGCTGTAAAGATCCCAATAGAGCTGTCTGGAATGTTAAGCGGTGACGTCATGCAGCAGCACTTTGGGTCTTTGTTTTGAAGAAATGGAATTCGGCTGTTCTCATTATGAATGCTGGAGACAGACTGATCAACAATGTCATCATCAAATGGCACAGCTCAGTAAGAGGCCCTAAGATGGAAGCAAAATACTGTAGATGCTGGAAATCTGAAATAAAAACAGAAATTGCTGAGAAAAACTCAGCAGGTCTGGCAACACCTGTGGAGAGAGAAGCTGAGTTAATGTTCCAAGTCCGTATGTTTCTTCTTCAGACTAAGGCCGACTCGAAGCATTAACTCTGCTTCTCTCTCCACAGGTGTTGTCAGACCTGTTGAGTTTTTTTCAGCATTTCCTGTTTTTACTACAACGTGAAGCCCTTCACCCCATCGTATCTGTGCCAGCTATTTTTAAAGAGCTAACCAATTCGTCTCAAATTCCTTCTCTCTTTACTTAAACCTGAGTTTTCCCCCTTTCAATCATTGTCCATTTCTCGCTTGAAGGTGGAGTTTCTGCAGAACACAGGCACAGTTTGCCTTAGTTACCAAAGTTTCTCTGGCCCAATGACATGAAGAGTTGAACTAGGATACCTCATACAGTTTTCGATACAAATATTATTTATTTATGCAATTGATTTTATATCGAATTACAAAAGAACTTTATTCTGATCAAGCAGGTCATCATTATTTCTGAGCTGGTGTCTACAATCTAATTCCATTTGCTCTATAAACTGGAGAGCTGGATTAAGGTTCAGTCTCTGGAGGATTGGGTCCAAATCCCGCCGCTCCCAAGTTTTCAGCTGCTTCCCACTTTCGGGCACATTAGGAATTCCCTTTGGGTGAGCAAGAGACAAGTCCAGTTTAATACAGTGAGTGGGGCAGGTTGTGGTCCTTTATCTTGACAGGGTGAACGAGGAGAGACAATGTAAATAGAAATTGGTGTGAAGGAAAGGCGAGTGTGTGGAATTGGTTTTGTTGCTCTTCCTGAGAGCCAGCACAGGCACGACGGGCCGAAAGACTTACTTTATAGCCGCCTCTGGTTTAATATGAACATGTCTTACCCAAGGAATTGCTATTAATCTTGGACGAGAGTTGAGGACGATGTTCTGACATCCATCGGGGTTTCCCCAATGTTGGTTTGCTGACTGCCGTTCTCATTGTTCCCAATTTTAACCAGGTGCCAACAGGATTAGTTATCAGGTAAATAGAATCAAACAAAAACTCCCGCGCTTTTTTATCCTGCAAGGATTTGCGAAATCTGCAGACGGAAATCGAACAAAACTTAGCCGGTTTGGTGATATCCTTTCTTTCTCGGTGTTTGTCTCTCCTTAGGCCTCTGTCACTCTTGGTGTATATGTCAGTGTGTGTTCCGTTGTGTGTGTGTCAGTGTGGTTCAGTTCCTCATTTTCACCACCCACACTTTATTCACCTTAGTTTTGTGACTTCATATTAAAATCGTAGAGAGAAAATAAAAAACAGGTTTAAAATGATCAAGAGGAATTTTGTTTCTGCATTTTTGGGTAGAGACTATTCAGTTACTAAGTGTCTGCACGCTACAAAGAGAGGGTAATTAAATTTTTTACTGAGCAACATTTAAACAGGCAGCCACCGACTCCTTGTGGTCGAGAGGTTAAGGCAATGGAGATATTGAGAGAATGAATGTGTAAATACAAAAAGCCCAAACTGATAGCCCTCGGACATTAGGAACTGTATTTCTTCTCGAAGCTGTTCCACGTGTGACATTTGCAGCTCTGATGTGAAACTTCAACTCTCACTCCACTGATTCGGGCGGAGCTGTTGAGCGTTTTCCATTTCCAATCAATAAGTAAATCAGACTTGTTTTAACAGTTTGTACCAGATCAATAAACCTTCATTGCCTGGCCGGGAATCGAGTCCACGGTGAAAGGGCCGAATCCTCACCTCTAAATTAAGAGGAAAGCTATCTATAACTGTTGCAACATGCTTTATCTACGCCGCATTTGCCCTTTTTCAGATACTTTCACCAGACATAAGTTTCTGCTACAGAATTTTATCATAAACGATATCTTCGGGCAATGACAGCCACTGTTTTTAAGGGGTGAGCTGCAGTGAACGATTGGCACCAATAAAGTGTCGTTCAACTGGTCTGGTTCCAAGCCCTGTGCTCGGATTAAAGAAAAATTTTGAGTTTGCTCAGTGTCTTGACTTCAAAAGCGAGGATGTAAGAAAGTACGTTCCCATAGAATGTAATAAAATGTCGGAATGACTGGGAAATGATGCTGGGAGACATAAAATTATAGACAGTTACAGCAAAGAAAGAGGCCATTCGGCCTGGCGCACTGCTTTCAAAGAGCAGTTGTGATTGATTGTTCAGGAGTGATATTTGTGTCAGTGTAAACAGTCGGCAGTAAAATCATTACCACATTACCACAGCAGACATTCATCACTGAAAGCAACTGACATACATCAAATTCTGCCGTTTTCATGTCGCGTCTTTTAATTCTCTGTTCTCCCTCTCAGACATTTCCATGTCTATCAAATATCATCCACGCAGAAATTTGTCCTGTTCCTCATTCCACTAGGAGACTTACTGTGCGCAATGCGTAGCAAGTGGCTTCATAGCTCAGTGACCAGCGTATTGGTCTTGTAAACCAGCAGTCGTGAGTTTAGTTCTCGCTGCGGCCTGTGGTTTAAGTTTATGACATTTGAGGAGAGCACTGCAAAAAGATATGGGAAAGTGATGTGAGTGGGCAACAAGTTGGCAGATGGAATATAATGTCGGCAGGTGCGAATATGTTCACTTCGCTATTAAAGTTAGAACAGCAGAATGCTTTTAAAATGTGAGAATGTTGTAAGTGCTGATGTTCAAAGACACTTGGGTGTTCCTTGTACAAGCAATGTAGAAAGTTAGCATGCAGGGGCAGCAAGAAATTAGGAAGCCCAATGGAATATTGGCCTTTATTACAAGGGGATTGGAGAGCAAGAATAAAGAGGTCTTTAAAGAAGGGTTTTGGTGAGACGGCATCGAGAATCCCGTGTGCTGTTTTCATCCCCACATTTATAAAAGGATACACTGTCAGTGGAGACGGTACAGAGAAGGTTCACTAAATTGGTCTCTGGGATGAAGTGGTTGTCCTATGATGAGAGGCTGAATAAATTGGGCTTCTATACTCTGGAGTTTAGAAGAATGAAAGGCAATCTCATTGAAACCTACAAAATTCTGAGGGGGCTTGATCGGGTGGACACAGAGATTGTTTCCACTTGTCAGGGAATCTAAAACACTGGGGCACAGTCTCTGGGTAAAGGGCCGATAATTTAGGGCTGAGATGAGGAGAAATTACTTCACCCAAAGGGTTGTGAATCTTTGAATTCTCTACCCAGAGGGTTGTGGATGCTCCATCATTGAATACAGTTAAGGCTGGGATGGACAGGTTTTTGCTCTATTGGGGAACTGAGGGATATGGAGAATGGGCAGGATAATGGATTTGAAATCCAAGATCAGCCATGATTGAACTGAATGATGGAGCAGGTTCGATGGGCCCTGTGTCCTACTCCTGCTCCTATTTCTTGTGTTCATGTGTATGATAAAGACAATAATTTATGTTATAATAAAAACAGAAAGTGCTGGAAGTTCTCAGCAGGCCTGACAACAAATGTGAAGGGAGAAACAGAGTGAAGGTTTCGAGTTTAATATGACTCTTTTCCAAACCATAAATTGGCTGCTGGTTACGACATTTTGCACAACATCGAGACAGGGAATAGAGCCCAGGCAGTGAAAGCACCGAATCTGAACAATTAGGGTGTTTCTATAACATACTTTTTGAACGAAAATAGCTTCCAACTGAAGGTTTAATGGTTTAAGACCACCTAGGATCAAATAGATTTCCTCTCTTCCTGCTTCTACTTATATTACCAACATAGTTCTGCTTTGTGCCCTTTGGCTACAAGGAAATCTTGTCCAAACTTTGCCAGTTCTGCTGTTATTCAGTAAGTTCCCACACAAATAGATTTATGAATATTCATTTCAAAAAAGCGAGAAAATGGAGGAAACATGTGCATAACATCCATCCTATTAGAAAGATTGGGTTCAAAGCAACTCTGATTGCATATACCGAACTGGAACATGCCATCACACCGAGTGAATCCACTGTTCAAATGTTGCTCAGTGAAAATTTCAATCTTCCTCCGCTGTGTCACATATGGATACTGAATCAATAAGCAGTCTCCACTTAAATAAATACAGAAAGCATCAATCTCCTCTTGCAACTTTTACACCTGTTGTTATTCTTTGTACCATTTACCATGAAGATATATAATGCAAGTGAATAAAGTTTTGCGATGGTAAAAATGTGTTTACCCCTCGGGGAACTGAACCACATTGACACATACATAAACACACACAGACGTATACACTGAGAGTGACAGCGGGCTAGGCTTTGTCACAGAGGAGAGGCAAACTCTCAGAAAGCAAGGATGTCACCAGTTTAACTCAGCTTTGTTCCATTTCTGACTGCAGATTCTGTGAATGCTTATGGATGAACAGGAAAGAAGGAACACAGAAGTGAAACAAGAAAAACAGACAGGAGCGTTTGGAAGGTTCTGACTCCATTTAGCCAATAATGAATCCTGGAGGCACCAAAAGGGAGGAACACTGAGCAGTGCAATCGGCAGGATGCGAATGTGTGTGGGCAGATCCCAGTGGAGTTCCAATCCATCGCCTTAATCAGTCAGCCATGACTGGAGACCTTACACTGGTGTAAATGCTGTTCATGTAAAACCATGGAATGGTTACAGCAGAGACTGAGAGCATTCAGTTCCACCTATTCCCACTCACCCTGCAGTTGTTATCCTACAGCCTCTCTTCTTCCTACCAAGATGAAGAACGTCATGTGTCAAAAGTCCCGAACCTCTACTTAGGGTTTTGATGAAATGTCTGAAAGGACGAACCAACTGAAACATTGGCAGTGATGAGATTCAAATCCACGACTCAATAGAGGTTGCAGTCTAAATCCAGCGCCTTGGAAAACTCAAACACGCTACTGCTGGCAATATGATAGTTACTATTGCCTTGAGTGGTATTGGTGCTGAATAAGAACATAACAAACAGCAGCAGGAACAGACCATTTTGTCGCTCGAGCCCCTCACAGTTCCATAACATCAGAGCCAAGGTAACAATCTTGAGGCCATTCAGCCCAGGTCAGACGAACATCGGCCATTCAGCTTTTTGATGCTGCTCCGCCATTCAATAAGATCATGGCTGACACAACAGAAACCCCACACAGCGACTTAGCCAGAGGGACTTGTATAGAATTTCAAACTGTGTCCTCGTGCTGCAGTTCTGGATTATGCTTTGCAGAAATAGGATTGGACTGGGATATTTAGGAACACTGTAGAGAAATTGATCGAGCAATGGAATCATAAAAGTTCACAGCTCATTAGGACCCATCGTGCCCACGCCAGCTTTTTTGAAAGAGCTGCCCAGTTAGTCCCAATATCTTTCTCTTTCTTTCATAACCTAGCAGCTTTTCCATTTCAAATATTTGTCCAATTCCCTTTTGAAAACACTGAATTAAGAAAAACAATATTGAAAGAGGTGCAGGAGCTTCTGCAGTGTCCATGCTCAGTGTGTGAAAATTAGCGAAGTTTCCCTGGCCCATTGTCGGCATTTTATTTCATTCAAAATGTATTACAGTTCATACAATATCATTAAAATTTATTGAGATCACATTGACTAATCTACCACCAAGGAATCATACCTGACCCCAGTGATCCGTGAAAAATGTAACCAGGTCAAATGCTATCTATAGTGTGTGTGCCAGTGGTGCAATTGGTTAATGTGCGGTACTTATAGCGCAGGCAGCAGGCTATGCTGAGCTTGTGGGTTCAAGCCTCAGCTGTAGCGAAGGTTTTACTGGAGCTGCTACATGTGGAACCCCACTTGGATCGTCGATTCTGGAATTAACAGCTCGTTTTTCTATACAGGCCTGCAATGACAGAGCATAAGTGTACCTCTGCCCCCCCGTACTGGTTTATTAAATTCTGTTGCACAGGGTGTACAAGAAACATGCAAAACCAATAGCGACTCATTTACCATCTCTCCCATGCTTGTAACTTGTTCTATTTGACTAAAAACTTCTAGAAAACCATGTTTAAAGGGAAAGGTGTTATAATTCCGCCACTGATCACACGAGATAACACCCGGCTGGAAGTAGTTAATACTGCTCCCCAAGTACCACGGTGACAGACATTCTGATCCTTGCTGCAGTTCCTGATACACACACGGGGAAAACAGATATCACCTGGCTCATGAAACGTGCATGGATTAACGTCAACCTGACCCTTGGAGCCAAGCTGATGGTGTATTAGGGCTGTGTCCTCAGTACCTTGTGGCTGTGAAACAAGGAGAACTTATACCTTTCAAGGAAAGAAACTCCGTGACTTCCATCTGCACTGTGTGCGGTGGTTATTGGGTATTTCCTGGCGGGACACAATCAGGAAACCGCAGCCCTCTCAAAGACAGAGCTCCCAAATCTGTTAGGCTCAGCAAACCGAGGGAGGTTGGATGGCTCGGGCCCATTTACAGGATGGAAAGTGGTCACATAGCTAAGGGCCAGGCGGACAGTGAGACGCCCAAATCTCTGCTTGTAGGACACTTACTAGCGTGACATGGAGGCCCTAATTAGCGATTATCATACATGAATATCACTAGATGATGACAGAGGAATATGGCAATACTTCCTGTGGACTGTTGTGCATCACCATGGCTGCAGCGGCTTGGCAACAGACGCCAAGGCTGGAAACAACAACCCATAACATCACTTGTAGCTTTATGTGAGACACTTGTGACAGCAATTGCCCCTCAAGGATTGAGCTCAGCCATCAGAAACTGTGCAGCACCTGGAGACAACCCATCTGAATAGATTCGCTTGCTGCATGTCCGTCATCTTTCATGAATGGAAGGATGACGAAGATCATTGTGAAATTCACTTGCAAACAATATGACGTGTCACACACACACACACACACACACACACACACACACACACACACACACAGACAGACACACATAGACATATATGCGCACACATAAACAGACACACACCAATACATACATACAGACATACACACACAGACATACAAAGACACAGACGTACACAGGCGCACACAGACACACATGCATATATGCACAAAGGCATACACACACACACACACACACGCACAAATGCATAAACATACACAGAAATGCACGCTCATACATAGACAGAGAAGCACACACTCACACGAGCACAAACACATGGACACATGCAAAAACACACACACACAGACACACAAACACATACAAAAACACACAGAACACAGACAAGCACACACACACAAAGACACACAGAGACACATACCACCCACACTGACACACGCCGACACTCACACACCACCGACACACACGCAAATGCACACATATGCAAACCTACACACACACACAGACGCAGGCAATGCGCACATGTCTGTCCTTGGCCTGCTGCATTGTTCCAGTGAAGCTCAATGCAAACTGGAGAAACAGTACCTCATCTTCCAACTTTACAGCCTTCCGGACTTAATATTGAGTTCAACACTTTTGGATCATGAACTGTCTCCTCCATCCCCACCCCCATTCCGATCCCCCTTTTTCCAATAATTTACAATTTTTAAAAAACTACATTTTTCTTTTCCCACATATTTTAAATTTATATCGATCTATTGTTTTATCTGCACCTTTTTGTACATTTCAATCCCTCCCCCCGATCCCAACCCCATTTGGGCCATCCGTACCTTGCTCGTTCTGCTTGCTCCCCTTAATGAGCACATTTCTTAGATAATATCACCACCGTCAACATCCCTTTGTTCTTTTGTCTATGACATCTCTTCTTTGCCACCACCTATCACTGGCCCCCTATCCAGCTCAACCTGCCCCACCCCTCACTACCAGCTTATATTTCACCGCATTTCTCCATTTCCTTAGTTCTGAAGAAGAGTCTTATAGACTCGAAATGTCAACTGTATTTCTCTCTGCAGATGCTGTTAGACCTGCTGAGTTTTTCCAGGTATTTTTGTTTCTGTTTCAGATTTCCAGCATCCGCTGTATTTTACTTCTATCTGAGAGCGAGAACAATACATTTCCGTGAGTTTGATGCTGTCTCAGGTAGAGAGATGACAGACATTCAGTGAATGTGGTGACAAATGTGCCCGTCTTAGCAAAGAAATGGTTGGCATGATATGAATTTCTAAACAAGACCACACAACAGAATATATTATCAATGAATATTTACATTATTAGACGATCTGTAGTTACAGTTTGAATAAGAGAAAATAAAATAAAATGAAACATTCTGGTGAAGATAAATCTTTTATCTTTGTGAAATGATGCAGCATGATTTCTTTTCACACCAACACACAGAACAGGCGATGTCTCATATGTAATTCTGTTGGCTGTAATGAAAATGAATATCTGGAGCTGCACGGAACTAAGAATCAATAAGAAACCTATACTTTTAGGCCAAAGTCAGAGGCCCATTTCCAACTCAACGTCCACTTTATAGAGACATAGACTCGTGTAGTAACAATAGAGACAAAGTATTGTGTGGTAATTACTGACTCAGGGCCCAGTGCAATTTAAGCAGAGATATTACTAGTGCATTAATAATAGAGAAATCATCTAATGTTACTTAAACAAAGACATGACCTGTGCACAAATAACAGGGACGGGGCCCAGTGCTATATTAACATAGACAGGGTCTACTGATGTAATAGCGGAGACGGGGCGAGTGCAATATTTACTGATACAGGGCCTGGATCAACATCAAGTGAAATCGGGCAATTATTACAGGTACAGGGCTCAGGGTAATTGCTTCCCAGAGAGAGTCTAAGTCATAATAACGGAGACTGCCGCCAGTGTGAGAGACACAGATCTGATCTCGTGGAGTAAAAACAGGGAAAGGGAGAGTGGAATAGAAGCAGAGACAGAGGTACAAAGACAAAGTCTCTACAAAAACAGGGTCCATTTTAATTAAAAAGACAGACAAGCTCGAGTGTGATACAGGCTGATAGAGTCTATTGTAAATTGTTCTGAAATACGGTCTAGAGGAATGTAAGTGCAGGAATGATTGAGTGTGTTATAAGCAGGGCCACGACCTAGTGAAACATAAGTGAAGCAGTGCCGAGTGCAGTAATAATTGAGACAGGATCTTGAGTAATACGAACCTGCCTAGTGTAGTAATAACACAGACTGGATCCAGTTTAAGATACAGGATCTAGTGGAGCTTCACATAATTCAGGGCTATTTTTAATATCAACTGACGCAGTGCCTGGTGAATTAAACACCGGCAAATGTGCAAGATCAATAAAAACAGAGGCATGAACAAGTCCAGCAATAACAAAGTCATAATAAAGGACAATAACAACAGAAACAGGGAATTGTGTGATATGAATAGAAGCGTGTATTGGTGCAGCATTAACTGAGACAAGATCCAGTTCGATAGACATGTGGCAGGTTCTACTGGAGTAATAGCTGAGACAGAGCCTTGTGAAATGCAGATAAAAACATGTTCTAGTTTTCTATAACCAGAGACAAGCTCTAGTGCAGTGCCAACTGGGGCGTGGCTTATTATAACTTTAGTCGAGACCTGCTTCAATGCAGTCATGACTGAGATAGTGCCAACTTTATTGTGGCCCTCACCCAGTATATAAACAACTGAGATTGCGCCAATTAGAGAAACAACTGAGAGATGACCTTATCTAATATGATCAGAGACATGTCTTAGTGTAAGAGAAACAGAGATGGCGTCTAACTTAATATGAACAGAGACAGTGCCAAATGCAGTAATAATTGAGACCGCGTCTGCTTCATGTGATGGAGCAATCACGGTTTCACTGCCACCCAATGGTCAAACATTGCTACTGCAGGTGTTGTGAAAATGTCGATTCCATTTACTGTTTCTGAGATCAATGGTTAAAATCAGAAATAATGGAAAACGTAGTCGGCAGGATTCGAACCTGCGCGGGGTAACCCCAATGGATTTCAAGTCCATCGCCTTAGCCACTCGGCCACGACTACAGACACTGGCGTTGAGCCTCTATTATTTATATGGAGTCATAGAATGGTTACAGCAGACAAAGAGGGCCTTCTGTCCGCCCTGTCTCTGTCACAACCTAGCCGGGCATGCACGCGCGTTTTTTCCTATGTGAAACTTCAGGGAGATCAATGTTGTTTCCTCCTGGAGCCTCAGCTTGTTCTGAATTTCAAACTGTGGAAGGTAATCGACCGACAAAATCCACAAGGTTGTAATGCATTCCTCTCAATCATCAATAACATCATTCACATCTTCCACTTCTTTGCTGCACCTCCTTCCAAACATTGCAAACTCCACTTGCATCGTTCATCCTGATATTGCTCTCTTTGACATTTGAATATGAAGTTGCACAACCAACATTAATCAAGTTTGAGTTGAATATGTGTCTATCCCCTCGGGGAACTGAACCGATTGACACACACAGAGGAACACACACTGACACATACAACGAGAGTGACAGAGGCCGAAGGAGAGACAAAGACCCAGAAAGCAAGGATGTCATCAACTTGGCCAATTATTGTTCCATTTCAGACTCCAAATGTAGTGAATGTTTGCAGATGAACTGAAGTCAGAAACACGGGGGTGTTTGGGAGGTTTTCTTTTTCATTTGACTGATAATTTATTCTGCAAACAGTTTGTCTCAATTCGGAATGAGAAGAAGGGGAGTTGGCTGGATACTAACCACGTGGAAAAACGCCTCAACCACTCGGCCAGGACAACAGGGTAAAGGATGCATGTCGTTTGTTTAAAATAATAGAATAATACAGGGAGTTCCAGTGAAAGAAGGTCTTCCAGTCCGTGCCATTGCCCACCTTTTCCCAGTCACCCTGGGATTTACACTGCCTCTCCTCATTTTTCCAACTGAATTACAACACTGCACAGATCAGCTGCTCCTTCACTGCACAGAGAATCTTTTGGAAGCGTCTCAAATAACAAAGCACCAGAAAGTTTGGTTGCGGTGGGAGTAAAGCCCAAATGACCAGAGAGATCCAAACCTGAACCAGAGACTGAGCCCGTTCGGCCTCGTTATCACATTCAGATTAGACAGCAGCATTGACACGGAATTACGATATAAAAAAAATATGATCAGGAATTGGCCATTCGGCCCCTCGAGCATTATCAGCTACTTAATAAGGTCATGTGAAAACTTCAATCATCCTCCGCTTTGTAACTTCCAGAAGTATAGTTGCTGAACAGTCTCCACTCAAAATAAGGAGAGAAATGTCCTGTTAACAGCTTTCTTTTGCTGATATGAAGTCAGAGAAATAACCTGGATAATGATTGGGTGGTGAAAATGAGAAACTGAACCACATTGACACACACAAAATCACAAATATGCACATTGTTAAGATTTGAAATTGTGCTTATTTTCACACTGTCTTTCAATGTGCAGAAAGTGGAGCTGTGATCAGCTTATAGCTCAGAAGATGTACAGCAAGAATGTGCATAACAGGCTGATACTCACAGTGTCTGTTTGGACTCGGTGAGCTGCATCTTATGATTGAGACCATTTAAATGTCGTTCAACGAGTCCGGTTCCAAATTCTGTGCTAGAAATGATAAGAAAACTCGCTGAGTTTGCTTATTGTCTTGAATTCAAAGCATCACATGGAAGATAAGAAAGTTCATCTTAACCGTGGTGTTAGGAAACATAAAATGATAGATAGTTACATCAAAGAAAGAGGCCATTCGGCCCTGTGTGCTTCTTCCAAAGAGCAGTGTGATTGGTTGATCTGAATGATTTCGTCATTTAGGAAGAATAGGCAAAAAGGAAAACGAGGCAGGGTCGCGCTGTTAATAAGGAATGAGATCAGTACATTAGTGAGAGAGGGTCTTAGGTTGAAGGATCAAGATGTAGAATCAGTTTGGGTGGAGCGAAGAAACAGCAAGAGGCAGCAAACATTGGTGGGCGTTGTTTATAGGCCGCCAAATTGTAGTGGAGTTTACTTTTACAAACTTCACCAAGGATAAGTTTCTTTGACCAAATGGCCTGGATGGTTTGAACACAAGTGACGTTTTGAGCCAATGAGAAGAATCATTGCTGTTCGCTGGAACATGAAATCTATACTTTCCTTCTTTAAAACAGTTCTTAAAGCCTCCCCCTTTGACCGAGCTTTTCGTCATCTGACCGATTATATGGCTCAGTGTCACACTTTGTTATGAAATGCTCCTGGGGAACGCCTTGTGACGTTTCATTAGGAAAAAGAAGCTTTATAAATATAAGTTGTTGTTCTAGTCCATTCATATAAAGAGACAAACTACTCATTTCTTTCATCCTGATATTTTTTACTGTAAAATTGAAATGTGAAGTTGCACAACTACCGTGAATACAGTTTGTGCTCGTAAAAATGTGTTCACCTCCTCAGGGAACTGAACCACATTGACCCACACAGAGGAACAGACTCAGAGATATACACCGAGAGTGACAGAGGCCTAAGGAGAGACAAATGCCAGAGTGAAATCATGTCACCAAATTGGCTCAGTTTTGTATTCCATTTCCGACTGGAGATTTGCAGCAGGCTGACAAATGAACGGAAACAAACGAATACGGATGTGTTTGGATCGCTTTCCCTTGATTCAAACGATAGTTAGCTCTGTCTGTGCGCCAATAAAATCCAAAATAATGAGAAACGTAGTTAGCAGGACGCAAACCTGCATGGCGTAACACCCATGGATTTCTAATCCATCGCCTTAACCACTCAGCCATGACGACAGTGGCTCATGCCACTATTATTTGTATGAAATCATGCAATGGTTACAGCAGAGAAAGAGGTCTTTCTGCCTGTCTGTCACTGCCATTACCTGACCTTTTCCCCGGATCCCTGCAATTTATACTGTCCTTGTTCTTCCGTCCAAACTGGGAAAGAAAGAGTGAGAATGATCCAACCCAGCAAATTACTGCCCCATCAGTCTATTCTCCATCAGCAGTAAAGTAATGGAAGGAGTCATCAACAGTGCTATCAAGAGGCAATGACTTAGCAATAACCTGCTCACTGATGCCCAGCTTGGTTTCCACAAGGACCACTCAGCTCCTGATCTCATTACAGCCTTGGTTCAAACATAGACAAAAGAGCTGAACTCCCGGGATGAGGTGAGATCAGCATTTGACCGAGTGTGGCATCAAGGTGCCCGAGAACAACTTGAGTCAATGGGAATCAGGAGGAAACTCTCCGCTTGTTGGAGTCATACCGAGCACAAAGGAAGATGGTTGTGGTTGTTGGAGTCAGTCATCTTAGGTCCAGGACATCACTGCAGGAGTTCCTTAGGGTAGTGTCCTCCGACCGACCATCTACAGCAATGAAATTCCATCCATCATAAGGTCAGAAGTGGCGAAGTTAGCTGATGATTGCAGAATCTTCAGCACCATACCCGACTCCTCAGATACTGAAGCAGCCAATGTCCAAATGCAGCAAGACCTGGACAATATCCAGGCTTGGGCTGACAAGTGGCAAGTACCATTTGCACCCCATAAGTGTCAGGCAATGACCATCTCCAACACGAGAGAATCCAAACATTGCCTCTTGATGTTCAATAGCATTACGATCACTGAGTCCCTCACTGTCAAAATCCTGGGGGTTCCCATTGACCAGGAACTGAACTGGACTAGCCATATAAACACTGTGGCTACAAAAGCAGTTCAGAGGTTAGGATTTGTGCAACGTGTTATTCACCTCCTGACTCCTCAAAGCATGCCTACCATCTACAAGGCACAAGTTAGGAGCGTGATGGAATATTCCCAACTTGCTTGGATGAGTGCAGCCCATACAACACTGAAGAAGCTGGACACCGTCCAGGGCAAAGCAGTCCACTTGACTGGTACCACATCCACATTCACTCCCTTCACCACCGATGCACAGTAGCAGCAGTGTGTACCAGCTACAAAATGCACTGCAGGAATTCACCAAGGCTGCTTAGACAATAGCTTCCAAACCTACGACCATTACCAGCTAGAAGGACAAGGGCAGCAGATAGATAAAAAGAACATCATTATCTGGAAGTTCCCCTTCAATTCACTCACCATCCTGACTTGGAAATATATTGCCGATCCTTCAGTCACTGGTCAAAATCCTGGAACTCCCTTCACAACAGCACAGTGGAAGTACTTACACAACATGGACTGCAGGGGTTCAAGAAGGCAGACCACCTGCCCAAGGGCAATTAGGGATGGACAATAAATGCTGGCACAGACAGCGAAGCCCACAACATGTGAATGAATAAAAAAAAGATCCAGGTTAGCCTGCAAATTATATTGCCTTGAACTTCTGATCAAAGTAAAGCACTGCAAACGTCAGTGCCTGGAGCAAGGCTGACATATTTGCTCAACTGAGGAACCAGCTGAAGCTTTCAATATTGGTTTTCTTAACACCAAGTTTCCAAATGGGAATTGTTCAATGGCTTGAAAGCGAAAAAACAGGGCTAAGGAGAAAGAGAAGGAAATTGTCATTAATTGTTAAGCTCTTTGTACAAAACTGACATAGACACGATGGGTGGAAGGTCCTCTTACTGCGCTGTGCCATTTGATGATGACATTGTTGATCAGTCTGTCTCCAGCATTCCTAATGAGAACAGCCGAATTCCATTTCTTCAAAACAAAGACCCAAAGTGCTGCTGCATGACGTCACCGTTTAACATTCCAGACAGCTCCATTGGGATCTTTACAGCGCAGGGTTTATAGAGGCGAGTGGGGTCATATTCACTTCACAGATGATGGAGCTGCTGTTTGAAACCTGGCAGGAGCATTATCCAAGCTTGTTTATTTGAGTGTGAGCGAAAGCTCGACAATTTCCGTTTGTTGTAAATTTGAACACAAGGGTTGGAATCCTGCTGACTAAAGTTTTCACCATTTTTGATTTTAACCAAATTAGTTATCAGTTAATTAGAAGGAAACCCAACCAAGTACACCCGTATTTTCTGATTTCCATTCATTTGTCAGCATTCAGGAAATTTGCTTTCGGAAATGGAACAAACACTGAGCCAATTTGGTGACACCCTTGCTTTCAGGGCCTGTGACTCTCCTTAGGCCTCTGTCACTCTCAGTGTATATATCTCTCTGTGTCTGTTCCTCTGTGATTGTCAATGTGGTTCAGTTCCCTGAGGAGGTTAAAACGTTTTTAATGTCGCAAACTTGATTCACATTAGTTGTGCGAATTCATGTTAAAATGTCGCAGAGAAAAGTATCAGCATGAAAGATAAAACAGGAGATTGGCCCTTTCTATTTCTATCCTACAACAACAACAACTAATATTTATAAAGCGCCTTTAACCTAATGAAACATCACAAGGCATTCCCCAGGATCATTATATTACAGCTATAATGTGTCACTGAGCCTCATATTCAGGCAGATGACTAAAAGCTCGATCAAAGGGGAAGGATTTATGAACTGTCTTAAAGAAGGAAAGTATCAATTTCATGTTCCCGCTAATAGCAATGGTTCTTCTCGTTGGTGAAGAAGTCGCTTGTGTTCAACCTAAACAGACCATTTGGTCGGAGAACGTTGTCTCTGCAGGAGGTCGGGAATGAAACAAAATGTCAAAAGTTGCCTCCATCATCCAAATATCAAGCCTTATTCGCAGTTTCCCTGATGTTCAGTGAGTTGGAATTGGCGCTTCCGTTGGACCAACAGCGAACAGGATGGAGGGCTTCAGAAATTGAAAATTGCACATA
The DNA here is from genome assembly GCA_026770705.1 of Isurus oxyrinchus. Classification (NCBI taxonomy): domain Eukaryota; kingdom Metazoa; phylum Chordata; class Chondrichthyes; order Lamniformes; family Lamnidae; genus Isurus; species Isurus oxyrinchus. The sequence goes on along the minus strand of JANJGN010000026.1, from coordinate 1,811,203 downwards.
AGCAGCTTGTGGGGCGATTTCACCTCACTGTCAATTTCATGTTCCAGCTCAGAGTAACCGTTGTTTTCACTGGCTGACGAAATTGTTTATCTTGAACCGAAACAGGAGGTTTCGTGGTGAAAGAGATCTGAACTGAAAAACAATAGGCAAACGCAACGTAGATAAGCCAAATGAAGGCGATTGGCATAGCATCCCTGGTGGTCTAGTGGCTAGGATTCGGCGCTTTACTGCTTTACTTGTGGCCCGCGTTCGAATCCTAGTCAGGGAATGTTGGAACGAGTGTTGTTTATTTATTGATTGGAAACGTTTAAAAACTCCACCAGAATCAGTGCAGTGAGAGACCAGAAGACAGAGGAGCAGAAATTAGGCCATTGGGCCCATCAAGTCTTCTCTGCCATTCCATCATTGCTAATAAGTTTCTCAACTGCCTTCTCCTCGTAACCTTTGGTCCCCTTCCGAATCAAGAAGTTATCTGTCTCAGCTTTAAATACACTCAATGACCTGGCCTCCACAGCCTTCTGTCTCAATGAATTCCATAGATTCACCACTCTCTGGCTAAAGAAGTTTCTCCTCATCTCTGTTCTAACTCTTTACTCTGAGGCTGTGCCGTCGGGTCTTAGTCTCTCCTACTAATGGAAACATCTTCCCCACGTCCACTCTATCCTGGCCTTTCAGTATTCTTTTTCAATTAGATCCCCCCTCATCCTTCTAAACTCCATCTAGTATAGACCCAGAGTCCTCATATGTTGAGTCTTTCATTCCTGGGATCGTTCTCGTGAAACTCCTCTGGACCCTCTTCAGGGCCAGAACATCCTTCCTGATATACGGGGCCCAACATTGCTCACAATTTTCTAAATGTGGTCTGACCAGAGCCTTATAAAGCTTCAGCAGCACATCCCTGCTTTTATATTCTAGTCCTCTCGAACTAAATGCCAACATTGCATTTACATTAGCAAACTTAGCGAGTTTTCTCGTCATTTCCAGCACGAGATTTGTCACGAGACTAATTGAGCGACACATTAATGGTGCTAATCCTTCCCTGGAAGCTCACCGCATCCAAAGAGCACTGTTATCATCAGCCTGTCATGTACCTTCTTGCAGTACATCTGCTGAACAATATAAGCTTATCACAGCTCTGTTTTCTTCACGTTGATATCCAAAGTGAAAATCAATTTCAAGGCTGAACAACTGGGAGGGGAGTGATTGTGGATAATCGGCACTGGGCACATTCCTGTAATCAGTATCTGGGAGAACCAGGAAGGTGAGATCCAGGTGTCTCTTTACCCACGAGTTTTATCCATTCCCACGAACTGACTGTGTCTGCATCAAGCAACAGCTAATTGACCTGGGGGCTGGAAGGGCAGAGGGAGCTGGAGGCAAGGCAGAGACAGAAGAAGAAAGAGATGGGACGTGCATTGAATTTGATGTATGTCAGTTGCTTTCAGTGGTGAATGTCTGTCTTGTTAGTTTCACAGGAGACACAGCAATTGGTGTTTATTTCAAGCAGCAAGATTTTAAAAATAAAAAAATAAAATCAAATTACTGTGAACGATGGGAATGCTGGAAAAACTTCACAGCTGGTGAGAGACACAGAATAAACATTTCCAAGCCGCACGAACATGGTTTGGATTTTCCAAATATTAGAGGGCCCAGCGTGGAGCTCGAACCCACGACCATGAGATTAAGAGCCTCATGCTTTACCGACTCAAATGGCAGGGGTTATGAAAAACTCCTCCATATGCCAACATACATGGAGAAACCTGCTGCTTTCCACCCGATGCCTCAGCTTGTTCTGAATCTTAAGGTGTGTAATATAATCAACGCACAAATGCCCCAAGGTTACAATGCATTCCTCTCAATCTCCAATAACATAATTCACATCTTCTACTTCTTAGCTGCACCTCCTTCCAAATATTGTGATCGATTTTCATCAGAATCTGTTTCTGGATTTAATGTTTAGCTGCTTTGTGACCTCATTTTGAAATCAGATTTGCTTCAATGTCCAACACAAATTGAATTAAAAACCTGACCGGCAAACCATGGAAAACAAGTCACTCGGTAACATAAATCCCATGGTGCTCATTTTCAAATTCACAGTCAGCATTTCAATAAAATAAAGACATTTTACAGTGAAAACATTTAGAAAGTTGGTGTGACTTTTATTTGTGACTCACTCACTCAGGTATTCTGTAAAAGCTGCTCGGAGGTTAAGTGAGTGTGATATAATTTGCCTGCGTTTTCCTGAGCCTGTGCTGGGTATATTGGGAGGCTTGGTCTGGGTTGGAGTATCTTGCGTTCCAGGGATGGGCAGTAACCCGCTGATTGAAGCTGCAGTCGCCGCTTTCTGCTGGCAGCGGGTGATTGGAGAGTGCAGGGACGGAATATTGCTGCTTTTATTCTTTTCCCTGTTTCACTGTGGAGCTGAGGACGTGAGAATTATGGATGGTTTTATTTGAATCCAAGAACCTTAAATTTCCAATGGGTTAGATATCGGTGCATGGTCGGTCTAGTTATTTTCTCAGTGTAGTCAGCAACGTTTCGGGTGTCTTCATATTCAGCTCAAGTACCCAATGACAACCAGGAGCTGAGTGACAATGAATGCGGATAGGGATAAAACAGTGAAAGTTTCATCCATGGGTGGCTTAGAACCACCAACCTTTTGGCTAACAGCCGAACGTGCTAAACAATTGCGACACAGCTGATGATAAAAGCGTACGCCAGGGTGTCAGCGAGTTAAAGCTTCAGATTGTTGCGAACGGAATGACCATTGTTCGCGATCAGTTTTACTCTTCCAAAATAAATGGATATATGGAAACAGTCTGATCCCGCGCATTGCAGACAAATCCATATCACTGGGAACTAGTTCCCCAACAACCAGTGCCGTCTCCCATCGAGCCTTTTGTTGCCTTGTCTGTTACCAAGTATTCTGATTGTCCCGAAGCCGATATTAGTTTTGAATTCCTGATGTGCAGTAACGAGAATCCTTTCAAAGTCTCGGATCAGTTAATTTCACTGATAACATCAGAGTTAATGTTCGAGAGTCTTAAAGAAGGGAAAGGTGCCTTGACTGTCACTGGTCAGTCGGGCAGTTCACCCTTCATTCTCCTCTGATTCCGGTTCCCAAGGAGTTTCTGAAGATTCACAAAGCTGGAGACTGAGTTTTCTGATTTGGTTCCCAGTCCATTTTCCCAGCTACCAATTGACATTATTTTCCAAATATTGAGCAGGCAGCAAAGTGGCCTCGAGACCACAATCAGATCAGCCATGATCTTGCTGAATGGCGGAACAGGTTCAAAGGGCTGAATCGCCTCCTCCTGATCGTCATTCTTCTCTTCCTGTGACACAGCCCGAATCACTCCTGACTTTAGCAAACTGCCTTCAGAATTAATAATCAGCTAAATGAACTGAAAACCATCCAACCATTTCCGTGTTTCTTCTTTCCGTTCATCTGCAAACATTCACTAAATCTGCAGTCTGAAATGAAATAATAATTGGCCACGTTGGTAACATCCTTGTTTTCAGGGTATTTGTCTCCCCTTCGGTCTCTGTCACTCTCGGTGCTTATGTCTGTGTGTGTTCCTCTGTCTATGTCAGTGTGGTTCAGTTCCCTGAAGTGGTGAACACATTTTCACCATCACAAACTTTATTCACATTGATTGTGCAGATTCATATTGAAAATTTACAGAGAAAAGTATCAAGATGAAAGATTCAAGAGAGTTTTGCAATGTTTGGAAGGAGGTGCAGCTGAGAAGTGGAAGATGTGAACGATATTATTGGTGATTGAGAGGAATGCATTGCAACCTTGGGGCTTTTGTCTGTCGATTACCTTCTACAATTTGAAATTCAGAACAAGTTGAGGCTTGAGGTCGTAAACAGCCGTGATCTCCATGGATATGGGGATGTGGAATGCTTCATTCTTCTTACATGCCTGGCGAGTTCAGTCGACATCTTCTGAGGCTCTTAATGCCTGGTCTGTTCGGTTTGCGACCTGTGCTCGACGAAATTCCCTTTTTAAACTTTGCTACTTCCATGGGTGATCCCCAGGTCTCGATTCCTCCGGCAGTGTCACCGCTCAAACTGAGTCTTTCTCCATCCTGCTTTGTTAATATCACAGCTGCTGGTTTCTGAGTGAAAACTGTTCTCTGCGTCACTGAAAGTTAGAGTATTTAATTCTGAGCATTTGGTGCTTTCACCGCTGCAGCCTAGGTTTAATTCCCATACAGGGAAAACCTTTTCCTTTTCGTTGTGTGAACTATCACAATGAACAGGAATTCCTTATTGAATGAAACCAGGTCTGGCAGCGCCTGTGGAGTGAGAAACAGAGTTAATCTTCCAGCTAGATGATCTTTCATCAGAGCTGGAAAAGCCAGAGATGTAACAGGTGGAAAACAAGTCCAGAGGGGGAGGGAGGGGAGTGAAAGGACAAAAGGGAAGGACTGTGATAGGTTACAAGGCATGAGAGAGAAACTGACTAAAGGGATGATGGTGCAAAATGTGGGTGGGAATGGGACAGATTTTTCTTCCTGCTGTTCAAACTGGGACAAATATCACTGATCAACCAATCACAACTGCTTTTTCAAAGCAGCACGTCGGGCCGAATGACCTCTTTCTGTGCTGTAATTTTCTATAATTGTTTCATTTCCATCCTCACTGCTGCTGCCTTCACAGTCGTTCCATCATCTTACAACACTTTCCAGCAAAATACACATTCTTCCCCTGTGTTCTGCTCCTTTAAGATCATGGAACTGAGTAAATTCAGTGGGAAATTTCCTTCTCATTTAGCAGGAGATTTGGAAACAGATCTGGGAAATATTTGTGTCAGTGCAAACAATAAAATCTCCCCTATCACTTCTACATTTTCCCATGCACCACCATCTCTATGGTCACTGCTTTTCAGCCTATCACAGCCCTTCTCTGATTTCTGATCTTCACTTCTGTATTTGTTCATGACCTATTGCACGGGTGACATTTTCGGCTCTGATGCAAAACTCCAGCTCTCACTCCACTGACTCAGGCGGAGCTGATATGCATTTTCCGTTTTCAATCAGGAAGTAATGCATATTTATATTAATCATTCGCATGACATTTATAAGCGCCGAATCCTAACCACTAGACCCCCAGGCTTGCAAATTCACTGCCCGGCTTATCCACGCGACTTGTGCATTTTAATTTCATTTCACATGTCTTTCACTAGAGGCACTTTTCTCCCACAAAATGACACGTTTATGTAGAACACAAACGACTTCTTCAGCCAATGACAACAGAGATTGCTGTTAGCTGGAGCAGCATTCATTGTCACACAGTCCCGCGTTGTCATTGGGTCCTTAAGTGATAAGAAAGGGCAGAAATCGCCAACTCTCCTGTTACCCGGCAAATTCCAACAGATATGTTTTTTATTGAATATTTATTTTGAATATTCTCCACTCACCCGCTGCCAGTTGAAGGATATCGTCACTTTGCTGAGTGTCCACTTTGTGAAAAGACGAAGAGTAAGTGCAGTACAGATGTGAGATTCTGCATTCAGCTAATATTCAACAACAAGCAGGAGGGAAGCAACTTTCCCACCCACCTAATTGAACAAGTTTCAATAATACTTCTACCCAGTTTTGAACCGGTGACTTTCCACGTGTAAGGCAAATGGGATAACCACTACACTACAGAAACTTAGCACGCAAGGTGTTAAGTGCACCTGACTACAATGCAGTTCTGCAGCAGCACTTTGGGTCTTTGTTTTGAAGAAATGGAATTCGGCTGTTCTCATTAGGAATGCTGGAGACAGACTGATCAACAATGTCATCATCAAATGGCACAGCATGTTGGACAGTCTCTCTGATCATCGCAGCTTCTTTTTTTAAAGAGCAATCAATTAGTCTCAATATTCTTCTCTCTTTCCATAAGCCTCAATTTCTCTCTTTCAAGTAACTGTCTCATTCACTGTTGAAGAAGGAGTTTCTGCAGAATCCATGCACAGTTTCTCTGACCCAGTGACATGGAGATTTGGACTTGGGTTCCTTCCAGTCCCTCGAGGAGTTGATCCTAATCCCAGCACTGCCGCAGTTTAAGTCACATTCCCACTTTTGGGCTCGTTAGGAATTCCCTTTCGGAGAATTTAATACAAGGCGGGTTGTGGTCCTTTATTTTGTTTGGAAAAGCATGGAGAGACAATACAAATATAAATTGTTGTGGGGGTAAAGGCGGGTGTGTGGAATCGGTAGATCTGCTCTTCCAGAGACCCAGCACAGACACGATGGGCCGATTGACTTAGTTTGCAGCCATCTCTGATTTGATAAGATCACATCTGAGCTCGCGAGCAGCTGCTCGGCGAGCTGAATGTTTAATGTGATGGAATTGAAATCAATTGGGGTCTCCCCCTGAAGGTTTGAATCCTGCTGACTACAGTTCACATTATTCCTCATTTTAACCAGGTGCCGTCAGCCTCATCCCTGTGGCTCCTGTGAAACTGACAAGGTGGCACACGGCAGAAATTCATCACTGAAAGTAACTGATACACATCAAATTTTGCCGCTTTCATGTCGCATCTTTTAACTTCCCGTTCTCCATCTCAGACATTTCCACGTCTACCAAATGTCACCCATCTGGGACTTAGCATCTACCTCAGTCTATTTAATATATCGGCTTTCCCGTGCGGCCTTGTTAGCTGGTGGCTCCATAGCTCAGTGTTTGGAGCACTGGCCTTATAAACCAGGGTTTGTGAGTTTAACCTTCACTAGAGCCTATCATTAACCTTTAGCTGAGAATACGAAGTTATGTGGAAAGCTGAAAAACCGCAGAACAATATCTAAGAAGAAAAAGCAAAGTACTGCGGTGAAGCATTTTGCTTTTAAGTTAAAGTACTGTGGATGCTGGAAATCTGAAGTAGAAACTCAGCATCTGTGGAGAGAGAAACAGACTCGGCTGCACTTGTGCAAAGAACGCTGAAAGTTCCATCAGTCCCTACAGCACAATTGATCAGCATGTTCGACTAACTGAAAGTTTGGTGGTTCTCAGGGACGAAGCTTCCAATGTTTTTCCGCCCATCAACATTCATTGTCGCACAGATTTGGGTTGTCAACGGCGGCAAGAAATATTTCCACAAATGTTGCCAGTTCTACTGCTCTGCAGTGAGTTTTGAACCAGAGAATCTTCCCCATGTAAAGTAAATGTGATAATCACTTGACTACAACAACTACATGCAGCACTTTGCAGAACGAACTAGAATATTAAACTTTGCTGTCTTATGCAGTTCCGAACTTTTTTTTATGGAAGTACAATTTGGCTGAGAACCTTAGCCCTGCGGCAGAGAAACATTAGAATTATCAGATGACACGGCACTTCAGCAGTTCATTCAACACTTCCCACATGTGCGAACAATCTTGGAGCAAATCCGTCCCCATCTTTCTCTCTTTTTTCAGAGCCATGCATTTTCCAGGATATTACTCAAAACCTGGAGAAGTATAAATGTCACATGGTTTTGAAATGTTGCATCCAGTTAATGTTTAACAACAAACTGGAACGATGCAACCTTTCCTCACACTTAATTCTGTTAATGCTTCTACCCCATTTCGAGTGGGGAAAATTTCCGTGCGTGAGAGACTGTGATCCCTATTACCCTACACAAACCCTGCAATGTGAAGAGCCCAATTTAACACACAGAAGGCAGAGAGCCAGGAATTTTCAGATTAGAAAGACGTAACTAGTGGAGTGCCATAAGGCTCAGTCTCAGGGGCTCAATTATTTACTATCTATACTAATGACATGGAGGAGGGAGCAGAGTGTAATGTATCCAAATTTTCTGACGATACAAAAATAGGTGGGAGGTCAGGTTGTGATGAGGACTTGAAGAATCTTCAAGGGGATATAGATAATTCGAGTCATTGGACAAAAGTTGTTTAATGTAGGAAAGTTTGAGATCATACACATTGCTAGGAAGAATTGAAAGGCAGAATATTATTTAACTGGAGGGAGACTCCAGAAAAGTGCAGCACAACGGGATCTGAGTGTTCCTATGCATGAAACATTAAAACTTGGCATGCAGGTGCAGCAAGTAATTCAGAAGGCAAATGGAATTTTCGCCTGTTTTGCTTGTGGTTGGAGTTTAAAAATCGGGATGTCTTGTTACAGCTGTACAGGGTGTTGGTGAGGCCGCACCTGGAGTTCTGTGTACAGTTTTGGTCCCCATATTTAAGGAAGCATATATTGGCATTGCAGGCAGTTCAGAAGAGATGCACTGGGCTAATTCCTGGGATGAAGGAGTTGACGAATCAAGAACAGTGAAGCAAGTGAAGACTTTATTCATTGGAGTTTAGAATACTGAGGGGTGATCTTATTGAAACGTGCAAGATTCTGAGGGGGTTGATAGAATAGATGTTGAGAAGATGTTTCCATTAATGGGGGAACCTCCAACTTGGGGACATCGTTACAGAATCAGGGGCCACTCATTTAAAACTGAGATGCGAAGGAAATTCTTCTCCCAGAGGGTCGTGCATGTTTGGAATTCTCTACCCAAGAGAGTTGTGGAGGGTAGCTCACTGAGAGTATTTAAAGAGGAGGTAGATAGATTATTGAAATATCAGGGATTGGGGGATATGAGGAGCTGGCAGGAAAGAAGAGTTGAGGCCTGGGCAGAGTAACCATGGCCTTATTGAGTAGTGGGGCAGGCTTGACGGGCCGAATGGCCGACTCCTGCTCCTATTTCTAATGTTCTTATGTTCTTATGAAACGTGTCTCTGGTGAAAGAGGTCTGAAGCAAAAATAAAAGGCACAGGTTGCATAGATAAGGCACGTTGTGAGGCTTGTGAGCAGCTTTCTTGGTGGTCTAGTGGTCAGGATCTGGCGCTTTTACTTCTGTGGTCCAGGTTTGATCCCTGGTCAGGGAATGGAGATTTACTGACCTCGTGCAAACTGTTAAAATGAGTCTGAGTTGTTTCTTGATGAAAAGCAGAAGATGCTCATCTCTCCAGAATCAGTGGAGTGACAGCTGGAGTCCTGCCTCAGAGCTGGAAATGTCACCTGTGCAACAGGTCGAGAACAAATATAGAGGTGAAGATAGGGAATGAGAGAAGGTCTGTGATAGGTTGCAAAACCCTAACCAGAGAGATGTTTGTGCAAGGCAAAACATAACGGGAATAAGGAAGGCTTTACTGTTTACACCGACAAAAATACCTCCCAGATCGTGATCCAAATCTCGTGCTAAATGAGAGGAAAACTCGCTGAATCTTCTCCTTTTTAGCTGCACCTCCTTCCAAACATTGCAAATTCCTCTTGCATCTTCCATCCTGATATTTTTCTCTGTGAAATTTGAAACTAATGTGAATAAAGTTCTGAAGGTAAACATATGTTAATCCCCGTGGGTAACTGAAACACATTGACACACACAGAGGGATACACACAGACATATACACTGAGAGTAACAGAGGGCAAGGGATTGTCTCTAAGGAGAGACAAACACCCAGAAATGAAGCCTGACACCAAATGACACCATTTCTCGCTGCAACTTTTGTGAATGCTTGCAGAATACTTGCCATTAATTAGAGATCGCTGTTGCTTTTAGATGGTTTTTATTCAACTTATTTAGACAATTAATTGTGCAGGTACACTGTAAAATTCAGGAATGATAAGAAGCTTAATTGGCAGGATTCCAGCCGACGTGTGGAGATCCCAATGCATTCAAAACCCGTCACCTGAACCACTCAGTCACGAATCCAAGCCCCAGATTTGCATTAATGACATTTGTATAAAAACATAGGCAGTTACATCAGACGGTCATTCAGCATGTCGTTCACATGCCGACTCTGTGCCAGAGCAGCTCAGCGACTGTAATTCCACACACCACCTTTTTACTGCAGCAACTCATATTTATATCGTCTCTCATCGTTCCTCCTATTAAAGTAAAACACCACACACAATGCTGGATTTAATGTGAGTTGGTATCTGTTGGTTCAAATTGGACAGAGGCAGATCCTAAAAGGCAGATATCTTAAATGGTTAACAGCGGTGGGATTCGAACCCACACCTCCGTAGAAGCTGGAGACTTAATCCAGAGACTTAGACCGCTGGTATTGCCAATGAAGCAGGACAGAAGCAAAGGAGCAGGAATAGGTCATTAGGAAAGTCGAACGAGCTCCGCCAGTTAATCAGATCATCCTGCACTTTGTAACATACAAAAATCATCTCTACTGCTAACTTCCTTTTTCAATGTTTCATTATTTCGATGTTTCAAATTATGTTTCTTTTTTCCCGTGTGACTGCGTGAAATGTTGGTAAAAATATTGGTAAAAAGTAATGAAATTGTAAATATTGACTGAGAAAAATGAGATGATTGGTTAGGATAAACACTTTTTAATAATTCGATTTGACACCAACTATTTTTAAAATGTTGAAAACTGTTAAAAGTGTCAAAAGCCAACTCTTCACGTCATTGGGTCAGGGAAATGTTGTTAATTTTCACACACTGAGCATGGACACTGCAGAAGTTCCTGCACCTCTTTCAATATTGTTTTTCGTAACTCAGAGTTTTCAATAGGGAATTAGACAAAGACTTGAAGGGAGAAAAAAAGGTTATGGAAAGAGGCAAAGAAATTGAGATTAACTAGAAATTACTTTGTACAAAACTGACAGATATGATATTCTGAAGGACCTTTTACTGCGCTGTGCCATTTGATGATGACATTGTTGATCAGTCTGTCTCCCAGTATTCCTAATGAAAACAGCTGAAATCCATTTCTTCAAAACAAAGACCCAAAGTGCTGCTGCATGACGTCACCACTTTACATTTTAGTGAAGCCCATTGGGCCTTTGTGCCGTTTCCTGTTTCTGTGGTGCAGCGATTTTCATGCTTGTTTAACACGTGAAACGGTCTCTGGTTCAAAACTGGGCAAAGACATTATCAAAATCTGTGGGTTCACGTTGCAGCCACGTGGCCTGGTCAGTGTTTATCCTTCAACCAACAGCACATGGTCTGCTCATTGTGACGTCCCTGGTTTTGGCTGTTTCCTGAGCGGTGATTGGCTGTCGTGTTCCCTACATTACATCAATGGCTCCACTTCAATAAAAGCAAAACTGCGGAAATCTGGAAAGGGGAACAGAAAATGCAGGAAAAACTCAACAGGTCTGACAGCATCTGTGGAGAGAGAAACCTGCTGAGTTTTCCAACATTTTCTGTTCTTATTTCAAAAAAGTACTTAATTGGCTGGAAAGTGGTTTGACACATCCACCGGTCGGGAATAGTGCTATTTAAGTGCAAGTCTGTCCTTCTTTAATTATCTTAACTCCCAGTCCTCGGGTTACTGACCCCTGTCAGTGGAAACAGCCCCTCCCTATCTGCTCTATCAAACCGCCTCGTCCCTGTTGTCCCCACCCCCGTCATTTTGAACAGCTCCGTGAAATCTCCGTTGAACCTTCTTTGCTCCATAGAGGACAATCCCGGTCTCCATAAACTGTCCATAAAACTTAATTTCCTCATCTCTGGACATGATGCAAGGCGGAGGATTGAGACGAGATTTTGGAAAATATTGTCAGTTGGCAGGTGGGAAAATGGAGAAGGAACCAAACCAGAAAACCTAGTCGCCATCTTTCTGAATCTTTAAAAACTCTGGGAACCGGAATCAGGGGAGAATGAAGGGTGAACTGTCCGACTGACCAGAGACAGTCAAGGCACCTTTCCCTTCTTTTAGACGTTGGAACATTGACTCTGATGTTATCAGTGAAATTTACTGATCTGAGACTTTGAAAGGATTCTCGTTACCGCACATCAGGAATTCAAACCTGATATCGGCTTCAGGACAATCAGAATACTTGGCAACAGTCAAGGCACCGAAAGGCTCGAAGGGAGACGGCTCCGCTTGTAGGAGAGCTAGTTCCCAGTAATGGGTGTGTCTGCAGTGGGTGGGATCAGACGGTTTCCATATATCCACAATGAATGTCCCAACCTTTATTTTGGAAGAGTAAAACTGATAGAGAGTACTTGTCATTCCGTTCGCTGCAATCTGAAGCTTTAACTCGCTGATACGGTAAATACGGTTGAATGGTCTCTGTGGCGCAATCGGTTAGCGCGTTCGGCTGTTAACCGAAAGGTTGGTGGTTCGAGGCCACCCAGAGACGAAGCTGTCGCTGTTCTCACACCATAACCCTTCATTGTCACACAGTTCCTGGCTGTCATTTGGTCCTTGAACTGAATGTCAAGACTTCAGAAATGTTGCTGGCTCCACTGTTACACAGTGAGTTCCCAGTTAAGCGGCTTTTTATCGAATATTCGTTTCAAATGTCACGGGAAAACAATTAAGCATACCATGTACCGATATCCAACACACTGGAAATCTATGAAGTTATTGGATTCAAACAAACCCATCAATTCTTCCCTCTTCCTCATTTCCACAGTGAGTGAGACAGGGAAAAGCAGCAAAGCAGCAATATTCTGGCCCCGCACTCTCCAATCACCCACTGCCCGCAGAAAGCGGCGACTGCAGCTTCAGTCAGCGGGTTACTGCCCATCCCTGGGACACAAGATATTCCAGCCCAGACCAAACATCCCAATACACCGAGCACAGGCTCAGGAAAAGGCAGGTAGATTATATCCTGGTCACTAAACCAACAGCATTGACAGAATTCCCGAGTGAGTGAGTTACAAATAAAAGTCACGTCAACTTTCTAATCTTTTCAATGCAAAATTCCTTCATTTATTGAAAAGCTGACTGTTGTGAATCTGAAAATGAGCACCATGGGATTTGAGTTACCGAGTGACTTGTTTTCCATTGTTTGTCCATCAGATTGCAACTCAATTTGTGTTGGATGTTGATGCCAATAATTTCAAAATGAGGACACAAAGCAGTTAAGTATTAAATGCAAGAGAAAACCTGAGGAAAATCGAACACAGTATTTGGAAGGAGGTGCAGCTAAGAAGGGGAAGATGTGAATGATGTTATTGATGATTGAGATAAATGCATTGCAACTTTGGGGCATTTGTCGGCCGATTACGTTCCACACTTTAAAATTCCGACCAAGCTGAGATATCAGGTGGAAAGCAACAAAACCATCCATGTATGTTGGGATACGAAACAGCTTCATACATTCCCGGCTAGGTTGGTCGGTAGAGCATGTGACCCTTAATCTCGGGTTCGAGCCCCAAGCTGGGTGCTGTTTAAAAATCTGAATAACCGTCGTACGGACTAGGAACATTGACCCTGTTTCTCTTTCCAGCTGCTGAACTTTTAGATCATTTTATGTTTTTGTTTCAGGTTTCCATCATTTGCAGTAATTTGCTTTTATCTTTTTTACTTTTACATCTTCCTGCTTATAAAAAACACCAACTAATCACTGCGGCTCCTGTGAAACTTACAAGACAGACATTTACCACTGAAAACAACTGACACACATCAAATTGAAAGTAATTTCATTTCGCATCTCTTTCTGCTTCTGTCCCTGCCTCGCCTCCAGCTCCCTCTGCCCGTCCAGCTCCCATGTCAATGAACTACTTGATGCAGACACAGTCAGTTCGTGGGAATGGGTAAAACCTGTGGGTAAAGAGACACCTGGATCTCATTTTCCTGATTCTCCCAGATACTGATTACATGAAGTGCCGATTATCCACAGTCACTCTCCTCCTAATTGTTCAGCTTTTGAATTGATTTTCACACAATGTGCAGAAAGCAGAGCTGATATTGTTCAGCAGATGTACTGCAAGAAGGTGCATAACAGGCTGATGATAACAGTGCTCTTTGGACGCAGTGAGCTCCAGTGAAGGATTGGCACCATTAATGTCGCTCACTTAGTCTCGTGACTAATGTCGTGCTGGAAAAGATAAGTAAATTCGCTGAATTTGCTCCGTGGTTTGGTTTCAAAAGAGACGAATACAAGGTAAGAAAGCGCATCTCGCTCGAGTGGGTGACAAAATGGCAGAATGACCCGTGCTGTTGGGAAACATAAAATTATATAAAGTCACAGCACATAACGTGGCCATTCGGCCAGGTGTGCTGCTTTCGAAGAGTGGTAGTGATTGGCTGATCCATCAGGAGTGATATTTGTGCCAATGCAAACAGTAGGCAGCAAAACTCGTACTGCTCTCACCCTTACTTTGCCTCACACCAACATTTCTATGGTCAGTGCCTTGCAAACAGCCTTTCTCCCTTCCCTGATGCTCACGAGAGTGATGTTTTTCAGATCTGAGGCGAAACTTAAGCTCTCACCCCTCTGATTATGGTGGAGTTTTTAAGCGTTTTAATCAATGAGTGATCAACACTCGTTTCAACAAATACAATAAATCGACATTCCCTGACCGGGAATCGAACCCGGGCCGCGGCGGTGAGAGCGCCGAATCCTAACCACTAGACCACCAGGGATGTTGTGTTGGTGCTTTTCGATTCGGCTTATCTACGCTGCTTTTGCCTATTGTTTTTCAGTTCAGATCTCTTTCAGCACAAAACTGCTTGTTTAAGCTCAAGATAAACGACTTCGTCAGCCTATGAAAACAACAGTTGCTGTGAGCTGGAACATGAAACCGACAGTGAGATGAAATAGTCCCACAAGCTGCACATGCGTCACTTTCAATTTCCAAAACCCTCTACCCTGTTCGCTGAGCAGTGATTGGCTGCTGTGTTCCCTGCATGAGAACAATGACTCTCCTTCAGAAAGTACTTCAATAAATGCAAAATACTGGAAATCTGAAATAAAAACATTAAACGCAGGTATAACTCAGCAGGTCTGACAGCGTCTGTGGAAAGCAAAACCTGCTGAGTTTCTCAAGCATTTTCTGTTTTTATTTCAACAAGTGCTTAATTGGCTTGAAAGTGGTTTCAGACATCCGCTGGTCAGGAATGCGCTGTATAAGGCAAGTCTGTCTTTCCTTCACTATCTTTAAATCCCAATCCTGTGGTTACTGACCCCCGTCAGTGAAAACAGTTTCTCCCTATTTTTACCATTAAGCCGCCCGTACCCACTGCCCCCACCCACCTCATTTTGGATAGTTCAATGAAATCTCCACTTAAACTTCTTTGCTCTAAAGAGAACAATCTCCGTCTCTATAATCTCTCCACAAAATTGAATTTCCTCAGCCCTGGACATGTGATAAAATGCTCCTGGGGAATGCCTTGTGACGTCTCATTAGGAAAAAGGAGCTTTATCAATATAAGTTGTTGTTGTAGTCCATACATAGAAAGAGACAAACTACTCTTTCCTCTTTCATCCTGATATTTTTCACTGTAAAATTCAAATGTGAAGTTGCGCAACTAATGTGAATACAATTTGTGCTCGTAAAAATGTGTTCACCTCCTCAGAGAACTGAACCGTATTGACCACATAGAGAAACACACTCAGAAATGGACATCGAGAGTGACAGAGGCCTAAGGGGAGAAAAATGCCAGAGTGAAATCACGTCATCAAATTGGCTCCGTTTTGTTTTCCATTTCCGACTGGAGATTTGCAGAAGGCTGACAAATGAATGGAAACAAGAGAACACGGATGTGTTTGGATCGCTTTTCCTCGATTCAAACGATAATTAGCTCTGTCTGTGCGTGGTTAAAATCCAAACTAATGAGAAACGTAGTCGGCAGGATTCGAACCTGTACGGGATAACCCCAATGGATTTCTAATCCATCGCCTTAACCACTCGGCCACAACTACGGAAGCGCTCATCCGTTACTATTATTTGTATGAAATCATGCAATGGTTACAGCGGAGAAAGAATTCTTTCCGCCCGTCCTGTCACTCCCATTCCCGACCTTTTCCCTGGAACCCTGCAATTTATCCTGTCTCTCCTCGTTCTTCTGACCAAACTGGGAAAGAAAGAGTGAGAATGATCCAACCTGGACAATTACCGCCCCATCAGTCTACTCTCCATCATCAGCAAAGTAATGGAAGGGAAGCAGCACTGACTTAGCAATAACCTGCTCACTGATGCCCAGCTTGGGTTCCACAAGGACCACTCAGCTCCTGATCTCATTACAGCCTTGGTTCAAACATAAACAAAAGAGCTGAACTCCCGAGATGAGGCGAAATCAGCATTTGACCGAGTGTGGTATCAAGGTGCCCGAGCACAACTGGAGTCATTGGGAATCAGGGCGAAACACTCCGCTTGTTGGAGTCATACTGAGCACAAAGGAAGATGGTTGTGGTTGCTGGAGGTCAGTCATCTTATCTCCAGGACATCACTGCAGGAGTTCCTTAGGGTAGTGTCCTCAGCCCAACCATCTTCAGCAATAAACTTCCATCCATCATAACATCAGAAGTGGGGAAGTTAGCTGATGATTATACTATGTTTAGCACCATACCCGACTCCTCAGATACTGAAGCAGTCCATGTCCAAATGCAGCAAGAGCTGGGTAATATCCAGGCTTGGGCTGACAAGTGGCAAGTAACATTCGCACCGCACAAGTGTCAGGCCATGATCATCTCCAACACAAGAGAATCCAACCATCACCTCTTGATGTTCAATGGCATTACTATCATTGAATCCCTCACTATCAACATTCTGGGGGTTCCCATTGACCAGGTACTGAACTGGAATAACCATATAAACACTGGCTACAAGAGAAGTTCAGAGGTTAGGAATCGTGCAACGTGTAACTCACTTCCTGACTCCCTAAAGCCTGTCTACCATCTACAAGGCACAAGTTAGGAGTGTAATAGAATAGTCCTCACTTGCTTGGATGAGTGCAGCCCCCGCAGTACTGAAGAAGCTGGACATTGTCCAGGGCCAAAGCTGTCTACTTGACTGGCACCACCTCCACATCCAGGTTTAGCTGCAAATTACATTGCTTTGAACGTCTGACCAAAGTAAAACACTGCAAACATCAGACCCTGGAGCAAGGCTGACATATTTGCGCAGGTGAGGAACCAGCTGAAGCTTTCAATATTGATTTCCTTAACACCGATTTCCAAATGGGAATTGTTCAATGGCTTGAAAGTGAAAAAAACAGGGCTAAGGAGAAAGAGAAGGAAATTGTCATTAATTATAAAGCTCTTTGTACAAAATTGACATAGATACGATGTGTGGAAGGGCCTCTTACAGCGCTGTGCCATTTGATGATGACATTGTTGATCAGTCTGTCTCCAGCATTCCTAATGAGAACAGCCGAATTCCATTTCTTCAAAACAAAGACCCAAAGTGCTGCTGCATGACGTCACCGTTTAACATTCCAGACAGCTCCATTGGGCTCTTTACAGTGCGTGGTTTATAGAGGCGAGTGGGGTCATATTCACTTCACATATGATGGAGCTGCGGTTTGATACCTGGCAAGAGCATTATCCAAGCTTGTTTATTTGAGTGAGTGAAAGTTCGATAATTTACGTTTGTTGTAAATATGAACACGACAGTTGGAATCGTGCTGACTAAATTTTTCACCATTTGTGATTTTAACCACATTGATTATCAGTTAATTAGAAGGAAACCCATCCAAATACGTCTGTATTTTCTGATTTCCATTCATCTGTCAGCATTCAGGAAATTTGCTTTTCGCATTGGGACAAACACTGAGTCAAGTTGGTGACATCCTTTCTTTCTCGGTGTATGTCTCTCCTTAGGCCTCTGTCACTCTCGGTGTATATCTCTGTGTCTGTTCCTCTGTGATTGTCAATGAGGTTCAGTTTCCTGAGGGGGTGAAAACTTTTTTAACGTCGCAAACTTAATTCACATTAGTTCAGGTTAAAATGTCGATGAGAAAAAAATCAGCGCGAAAGGTAAAACAGGAGACTGGCCTTTCTATATATATCCTACAACAACAACAACTTGTATATATAAAGCACCTTTAACCTATTGAAACATCACAAGGCGTTCCCGGTGAGAATTTTATCACCAAGTGTGACACCGAGCCTCATATTCGGTCAGATGACTAAAAGCTCGGTCAAAGGGGGAGGCTTTAAGAATTGTCTTAACAGAGGAAAGTATCAATTTCATGTACAGCAATGGTGTACGTTGGTGTCTCATTGGTGAAGAAGTCACTTGTGTTCAACCGAACACAAGTCCAGTGACTCTGGATTGGCGCTTCCATTGGACCAACAGTGAATAGGGTGGAGGGTTTTGGAAATTGAAAGTTGCACATGAGCAGCTTGTGGGACTATTTCACTTCACTGTCCATTTCATGTTCCAGCTCAGAGCAACCGTTGTTTTCATTGGCTGACAAAGTTGTTTATCTTGAACCTAAACAGACAGTTTTGTGGTGAAAGAGATCTGAAATGAAAAACAATAGGCAAAAGCAGCGTAGATAAGCCAAATCGAAAAAACTCTCTTGCAACTTTCTTGGTGGTCTACTGTTTAGGATTCGGTGCTCTCACTGCCGCAATCTGGGTTTGATTCCTGGTCTGGAAATGTCTATTTATTGATTTTTTTTAAACAAGTGTTGATCACTCATTTACGTTTAAAGGCTTCACCATAATCAGAGGAGTGAGGGTTTAAATTTCGCCTCTGATCTGGAAAACATCACACTCGTGAATGGCAGTGAAGGAAGAGGAGAGGAGAAGGGCTGTTTACAAAGCAAAGCAAAGTACCTTCTTGCAGTACATCTGCTGAACAATATAAGCTTATCACAGCTCTGCTTTATTCACATTGAAATCCAGTGTGAAAATCAATTTCAAAGCTGAACAACGAGGAGGAGAGTGACTGTGGATAATCGGCACTGGGCACATTCCTGTAATCAGTATCTGGGAGAACCAGAAAGATGAGATCCAGGTGTCTCTTTACCCTCGAGTTTACCCATTCCCACGAACTGACTGTGTCTGCATCGAGCAGCTCATTGACCTGGGGGCTGGACGGGCAGAGGGAGCTGGAGGCTAGGCAGAGACAGAAGCAGGAAGAAATGCGACAATAAAGTGCTTTGAATTTGATGTGTCAGTTGTTTTCAGTGGTGAATGTCTGGCTTGTAAGTTTCACAGGAGCCGCAGTGATTAGTTGGTGTGTTTTTTTAAGCAGCAAGATTTAAAAGTAAAAAGATAAAAGCAAATTACTGCAAATGATGGAAATCTGAAACAAACACAGAAAATGCTGGAAAAACTCAGCAGCTGGAGAGAGAAACAGAGTCAAAGCTTCCAGACCGTACAACTCTTAATCAGATTTTCAAAAAGTTATAGCGCCTCACGTGAGGCTCGAACCCACGACCCTGAGATTAAGAGTCTCATGCTCTACCGACTGAAATGTAAAAAATTGTTTCGTATCCCAACATACATGGATAAACCTATTGCTTTCCGCCTGATACCTCAACTTGGTCAGAAGTTTAAAGTGTGGGATGTAATCGGCCTACAAAAGCCCCAAGGTTGCAATGCATTCCTCTCAATCATCAATAACATAATTCACATCTTCCACTTCTTAGCTGCACCTCCTTCCAAATACTGTGATCCATTTTCCTCAGGATTTTCTCCTGCATTTAATATTTGCCTGCTTTTTGTCCTCATTTTGAAATCAGCTTCGCTTCAATATTCAAGACAAATTGAATTGCAAACCTGACAGACAAACAATGGAAAACAAGACACTCGGTAACAAAAATCCCATGGTGCTCATTTTCAGATTCACAACAGTCAGCTTTTCAATAAAATGAAGGAATTTTACAGTGAAAAGAATTAGAAAGTTTGTGTGACATTTATTTGTGACTCACTCACTCGGGTATTCTGTAAATGCTGCTCGGAGGTTTAGTGATCGGTATATAATCTACCTGTGTTTTCCTGAACCTGCGCTCGGTGTATTGGGAGGTTTGGCCCAGTTTGGATTATCTTGTGTCCCAGGGATGGGCAGTAACCCGCTGATTGAAGCTGCAGTCGCTGCTTTCTGCTGGCAGCGGGTGATTGGAGAGTGCGGGGCAGGAATATTGCTGCTTTTCTGCTTTTTCCTGTCTCACTCACCATGGAGCTAAGGAAGACTTAGTAATTGATGGGTTCGTTTGATTCCAACAATTTCATGGATTTCTAGTGGGTTACAGAGTGGGTCCAAATCTTTTCTCACTGTATTTGACAGAAAACGTAATTTTAAAAAGAAGCTGTTCTTGTGGGAGCTGACTGGACAGCAAAAGACCTGCCACCGTTTTGGGGATGATATCTTGCAGCCCAAGTATCCAATCACAATCCAGAACTGTGTGGCAATGATTGGTGATGAGGGGGAAAAACAGTAAAAACCTTCACCCCTTAGGTGGTTTTGAATCACTAAACTTTCAGTTAACAGGCAAACACGCTGACCAATTGAGTCACAGACACTTACACAAACCTGACCGAAAAGGTATCCGAACCAAGGTGTCAGTGAGTCAAATCTTCAGATTGCCACTACCCAGATGGCTATCGCACGCTATCAGTTTTATACTTCCAAAAAAAGGGTGAGACATTCATTATGGATTCATGGAAACAGTCTGATCCCACCCACTATAGACACATCCAAGTCACCGGGAATCAGCTCTCCTACAACCGGTGCCATTTCCCTTCGAGCCTTTCATTGTCTTGTCTGTTACCAAGTATTCTGATTGTCCCGAAGCCGATATTAGGTTTGAATTCCTGATGTGCAGTAACGAGAATCCCTTCAATATCTCAGATCAGTTAATTTCACTGATAACATCAGAATCTATGTTCCAGCGTCCTAAAGAAGGGAAAGGTGCCTTGACTTTCTCCAGTTCACCCTTCATTCTCATTGGATTCCATTCCTCAAAGGGGATTTTCATTTCCTTCTTGAGCTCCCTGACCTCATCTGGCAACATCTTTGGATTGCGAGGCTTAATTAACATTTCAGATGCAGTGCAGTTCTAATTAAAGGCAACAGACCTGAAATGAAAACGATGTCTCTCTCTCCACAGATGTTACCAGATCTGCTGAAAATTCCAAAATTTTCTGTTTTTATTTCAGATAGCCAGCATCTGCAATGCTTTTCTTTTCGTTTCCTGATTAGTGAAACATATAAGACCCTGAGACCTTGACAGGTCGGGTTTGGAGGGGATGTTACCTCTTGTGGGAGAATCTAGAACTGGGGATCGCTGTTTAAAAATAAGGGGTCACCCATTTAAAATGGAGATTAGGCGATTTTTTTTCTCTCAGTGGGTTGTGAAACTTATGAACTCTCCTCCTGAAAAGGCTGTGGAAGCAGAGTCGTTAAATATTTTTAAGGCTGAGGTGGATATATTCTTGACAATCAAGGGTGAGACAGGTTATTGGAGATAGTTGAGGTACAGATTTCAGGTGACTATCAGATCAGCCATGATCTTATTAAATGGCGGAGCAGGATTGAGGGGCCGAATGGCTACTCCTGCTCCTTTTCCTTATGTAGTGCTAAGAATGTGGAACCCATTACCAGTAGATTTCAAGATCATGTCTGAGCTGAAAATGTGTCGGTAAATTCACACTGTAAACAGATTGTTTACCATCTGGAATTGGAAAGGGGCTCACTATCATCCCAATTACTGACACAGGAACACAGTCTTGCTGGTGCGAGACCATTCAGATACTTGACGTGTGCAAAGGGCTTTATTGAGTTTTCCCACAAGTTAACACGCCAACTTTATAAGTTCAAAGGATTTGATCCACAGTCAGAGAAATGATAATAGCATGACACGGTTTAAATGTTCCACGTATAGGGGGAAAGGTCACGAGCTCACCCCATCTGCTGAGACTGCACTGAGTTCAGATCTAACTGAAGGATTATTATGTCCAGGCGAAAAGCGTGATGGAGCCCTGATCAATTTGGCCGCTGAATCAATTGATTCAACAATTTTATGTCCTGCCCCAATGTCACACATCTTATTCTGATTACAGGACATAGGTTTGTGTTCTTTTATATGGTCTTTCAATGGCGGAGTGGAGATCCAGGTTTCATGCGAGAAAGAATGTGCCCTATCGTCATTCCAGCAGCTCCCTGCGCATGCGCATTGCTGCGTGTGGTGGGGCATGTGCACTTCGTCTGTTTCATGAGCATGCGCAGTGCTGGTCTGTGACTGAAGCTGCTCAGAGCGGGTGAGAGAATGTCGAGCGGAGCAAATTAACAGAGTTAGTGGGTGTGTGAGGAGGAATGGAGCCAGCGGAGTGGGCAGGGAGGCTTCATAACGACACAGTGCAGGCCGCATACCCCAAATAACAAGGGACCGGTCTTGGGTTTGCAGAGAACGGGCCGAAAAAGTCTGGATTTCTCCCTTCGCCAGGCCCGGGGTAACGGCCACCATCTTCATAAGGGGCAATGTGCAGCAGGGCGCATGCGCGGTCATCCTGGTCCAGGTAGCAGGAGGAGAAAATATTGTGAATTTCTATCCTGGACTGACAGAGATGGATTTTGAAAACTCCTTTGGCAGGGGCTTAGAAGCAAACTCAAACCAAGAGAAACATTTGGCCTTTCTGAATTTATGTTCGGGATTGACAATGATGGATTTTGTGAACTCTATTTACAGGGTGTTAGAAGAGGAGGGCAAACTCAAGGGAGATGAGAAACCAAAACCAAACATCACATCAAAATCTGAAAGTCACTTGATTCATCAGGACCTGAATATCATCAACCTTTGAATGTAAGCTTTAAGTTCCAGGTCATTACCAGTCACTGGGTAAAATAAACTCTTCCTGGCATCCCCCTTGTGGATCTTGCCCAAAATCTTAAAACTCTGTTCCTTAATTCTTTCATAATCAGCTAATGGGAACAGCTTTTATTTAACTACCTTTCATGATCCTGTACCTCTCTATCAAATCTTCCCTCCAAGGAGAACAACCCTTGTTTCTCGAACCTCATCTTACAGTTGAAACCCCTCATCTCTCGAATCATTCTGGTTAATCTCCTCTGTACCCTCACATCCTTTGCAACGTGTGGTGATCACTGGTTTGCACGGACCCAGATGTTCTGTGTTTGTGCCTGTGACATCATCACACATCGACAATTACACTGTGACATCATCATACATCGACAATTACACGGTGACTTCACCCACGTCCCCGGGTATTTCCTCAACTGAGAGATTTTTCTCTGACTCCAGTGTTTCTGACATCGTTTCAGCTGCAGGCTCCAGCAGGAGAGTTTAAAGTTGAAAACTGAAACTGTTTCAGAGTTGACTATTTTTCACCATCCACCTAAAATTTGGAGCTTTTAGATCTATGCTCTGTATCTGTGAGAGGCTCCATGGCTCTGGGGCTGGTGTGGCTCCTTTACTGTGGATCTGAATCCATGTTCATCCATTGATCTGTTTCACCTCTGCCTTCCCTGATGACTTTGCTGCCATTTTTTAACTTCCCCTGTCTCTAATAATGGATGTATTTGATTTACGTTTAGTATTTTACTGTTACTTCTGTCGATAGTGTCTAAATTAAGCTTCCACCACTGTCCACCCCCCGACCATGTGCTGCTGGCTTCCCAGCTTTATCTTCCCACAGTATCTTTCATAGTCAGAAATTGCTTTTCCTGACCTAGAGTCCATTTCTATTCCACTTCTGAGCTTATATTGACCATCATATTTGGCACCATTTTTACTCCCTGAGAGGAGGCGATGGTGTAATGGTATTGTCACCAGAGGAGTAATCCAGAGACCCAGGGAAATATCCTGGGGACCTGGGTTCAAATCCCGTCATGGCAGTTGGTGGAATTTCAATTCCATAACAAAAATCTAGAATTAAAAGTCCAATGATGATTGTCCTAAAAACCCACCTGGTTCACTAATGCCCTTTAGGGAAGGAAATCTGCTGTCCTTAGTCTTGGCCTACACGTGACTCCAGACCACAGCAGTGGTTGACTCTTAACTGCCCTCTGAATGCTGGCCTGAGTGATGCCCACATGAATTTAGAAAAATCATTCTGCAAACCTTGAAATGTTAACTCTGTCTCTCTCCACAGATACCAGCATCTGTTGTGATCCCCAGCTGCCTGTGGAGAAGATGATGTTTGACCTTCTTGAACCGCTGCAGTCCATGTGGTGAAGGTGCTCCCACAATGCTGTTAGGTAAGGAGTTACAGGTTATTCACCCAGCAATGATGAAGGAACAGTGATATATGTCCAAATCAACAGCAACAATTTGTATTTATATGGCATTTTTAATGTAAGACAATGTTTCAAGCATTTCACAGAAAGGTTAAAAGCAAGGTTTGACACTGAGCCAAACAAGGAGATATTGGGGCAGGTGACCAAACGTTTGGTCAAAGAGGTAGGTTTTAAGGAGTGTCTTCAAGGAGAAAAATGAAGTAGAGAGGAAGAGAGGTTTGGGGAGAAAATTCCAGTGCTTGGGGCCATGGAAACTGACAGAATGCTCAGCAGGTCAGAACTAAAGGAGCACTATCATCTCAGAGGGTTGTGAGGCTGGATTACAATGATAGGGAGGAGCGAGACCAACATGGAATTTCAAAAAGTGGATGAGAATTTTAAAATGTAGGTGCTTCTTATCCTGGAGCCTTTGTAGGTCAGTGAGCACATGGGTGATAGGTGAACAAGACTTGGTGCAAGTAAGCACACGGGCAACAGAGTTTTGGATGACCTCAAGGTTACAGGGAGGTTGAAAGCGGGAGACCAGCCGGGAGTGGGTCAGACAGATCAGGACGGTGTGTGACTTGGAGGGGAACTTGGAGACAATGATGCTCACAAACACCTGCTACCCTGGTCCTTCTGGGGGTGGAGGTTGAGGGATTGGAAGATTCTGTCAAATTTCTGCTATTGATATAAACAATCCATCACCTTCGCCTCCTGTGCTCCCTACCTCTTTTCTTCTCTCTCTCTCACTCACTCTCTCTTTCCATAGAGGCCAGTGTCGGCCCAGACCAGGTGGCAGGTTCCCTTCCCTGAAGGACATTAGTGAACCAGTTGGGTTTTTACGATAATCCAGCAGTTTTCATGGTCACTTTTTCCTAGCGCCAGCCCCACAAATTCCCAGATTCATTCAGCTCAATTTCACAAGCTGCCTTTGTGTTTTTGTGGGTTCTCTCTCACTCCCTTTTTTCTGTTTTAAATCAATTTCACAGGAGATTAGAAGGGGAGGATTTGCAGTCGGGAAACTCAATCCAAACATCACATCCAGATCTGACTGCACCGCCCAATTTATCGTAAACTGAATATCATTGGATTTTGAACATGGAAGGAAAAAGCACCGTTCACAGTGGGGAGAAACCATACACGTGTTCTGTGTGTGGACGAGGCTTCAGCCGATCATCTGACCTGTCAGAACATAAATGCAGTCATAGCGATGAGAAACCATGGAAATGTTGGGACTGTGGGAAGGGATTCACTTACCCGTCTGAGCTGGAAACTCACCGACGTAGTCACACTGGGGAGAGACCGTTCACCTGCTCCGAGTGTGGGAAGGGATTCACTCAGTCATCCCACCTGCTGAGACACCAGTGAATTCACCTGCTCTGAGTGTGGGAAGGGATTCACTCAGTTACACCACCTCCTGACACATCAGTAAGTTCACAATGGGGAGAGACCGTTCACCTGCTCCGAGTGTGGGAAGGGATTCATTAGTGTATCTAACCTGCTGAGACAGGAAGCAGTTCACTCAGTTATCCACCATGCTGGGACACCAGCGAATTCACCCTGGGGAGAGACCATTCACCTGCTCCGAGTGTGGGAAAGGATTCATTGATCCATCCATCCTGCTGAAACACCAGTGGGTTCACACTGGGGAGAAAACTTTTAAATGCCCAGACTGCGGGAAGTGCTTTAAAAGTTCCGGGAACCTGATGTCCCATCAACGTGTTCACACTGTTGAGAGACCATTCAGGTGCTCTCACTGTGGGACTGGGTTCAGATGGTCATCTGACCTTACGGTACACCAGAGAATTCACACTGGGGAGAGACTAGTATAGTTTATTTGTATCTAGTTCCATTTTTATAAGTTCTGCTGAATGTGGCCCTCGCCCAGTGTCAGGATATTGGATCAGAGCCACCATGGAAAATGAATTTGACACCGGTGAGATAGACAATGTCAACTGGATCCTCAGTATCTCTGTAACCTCCTCCAGCCCCACAACCCTTCCTGTAAATACAAGGTGTTGTTCTTGGATTACACCCTGAGATAGACAATGTCATTATATTTTAACCTTTATTCTTCAAGTAAAGTATCTTTCTTCAGGCTGTTCTCAAGGTTGTGCAAGATGAAAGCAAACAGTGATTTATTTGTACTTTTTCCAATTTAGTTACTGCATTCATTGCTCATGATGTGGTCTGCTCTACATTGGGAAGACCAACACAGATTGGGTAATGACTTTGTGGAACAACCTCTGTTCAGTCTGTGAGCTTGACCCTGAGCTTCCAGTCACTTGTCATTTTAATTCTCTGCCCCACTCCCATTCTGACCTCTCTGTCCTTGACCTCCTGCACTGTTTCAATGAAGCTCAATTGGGGCTCGAGGAACAGCAGCTCATCTTTCAATTAGGCTCTTTACAACCTTCCGCACTTAACATCGAGTTCAGCAGTTTCTGCACCAACAGAGAGTTGTCAGGATCTGGAACATTCTACCTGAAAAGGTGCTGGAACCTGATTCTATCAGGAATTTTAAAAGGGATTTGACAGGGATTTGAGATTGAGGAACTTACAGGGTTACAAACAGAAAGTGGGTGTGTGGGACTAAACACCACTGCTCTTTTCAAAGAGGCAGCACAAGCACAAAGGGTTGAATGACCTCCTTCCGTGCTGTAAGTTTCTATGATTCTAGGAGTTGGCCATTTAGCCCCTCGAGACTGTCCCAGAGTGCAATCAGATCATGGCTGATCTGTGACCCTTTGTCTCGTGTCCCTTGATTTATACCTTGTGTTAAGGAAGGATCTATCAATGCCAGATTGACACTGAACATTGATCAAGCATGAATCAATGCCAGATTTAAACTGAACATTGGACAAACATGAACTGCTAATTCAGGAAGAGAATTCCAAACTTTTCCCAACTTTACCTGGAGAAGATTTACCTAATCTCACCCCTGAAAGGTCTGGCTCTAATTTTTAGACCATGTTCCTCAGTCCTGGATTCCCCAACCAATGGAAATAGTTCCCCACTATCGACCACGCCACTTCCAATTAATATCATGAAAACTTCAAGAATATCCTCCTTAATCTTCTCAATTCCAGGCAATACAAAGCTCACAGTGAGATGATGAATATTGGCAGAATGAATAGGATACTCAATGGTGCAGTCCTAAAGGGTGTGTAGGGACTGGGAGAACCAGGGGTTAATGTGCATACACATTTGAAGATGAAAGGACATATTGAGAGAGCAGTTCACAAAATATATGAGATCATGGGCTTCATAAGCAGATTTCAGGTGTATAAACACAGGGAAAATAAGCTGACCCATTATAAAGCTCTGGTTAGGTCACAACAGGAGTAATGCATCCAGTTCTGGTCTCCACACTTTAGGAAAGGGGTGAGGGTCCTTGAAAAGATGCGAAGATTTTCCAGAAGGTTCCAGGAAAAAGGGAATTCGGTTACAAAGTGAGATTGGAGAAGCTGAAGTTGTTCTTCTTGGAGTTACAGACTTGAGGGGAGATTGGATAGAGGTGAACAAGATTGTGACAGGTTCAGATAAGGTGGACAAAGAAAATGTTTCCATTTGGTGATGGTACAAGGATTAGGAGGACACAGATTGAAGGTTATGGGCAATAGATACAGGGCAAATGCAGGGAGGAACATTTTACACAACAAGTGGTAATAACCCAGAACTCACTACCTACAAGGGGGCTGGAAGCAGACATGATCAATGCTTTAAAATTAAATTGGACCAGCATTTAAGAGAAATAAACATGCAGGGAGCTGAAGACACAGTGGGGCAATGAGATTGGATTGCTCTGCAGAGAGTTGGCATGGACTCAATGGGCTGAATGGCCTCTTTCTGTGCTGTCATTACTCTGATGCATTTGTTTGACCACTTCTCATAATTTAACCTTTGGAGTCCAGTTGTTATTCAGGTACGTCTGCACTGCTCTCCCACTAAGGCCAATATAGTCTATCCTTCCTAAGGTGTGATGCCCAGAACACAGTAAGTCCTGTCCTGATGGAAGGTCATGTTGACCTGAAACGTTACTCTGTTTCTCTCACAGATGCTGCCAGACCTGCTGAGCACTTCCAGCATTTTTTATTTTTTTTAAAGTGGTTCAGGTGGAGTCTAACCAGGATTTTGAAAATCTCGGTGCTTTTCCCACAAACAGACCAGACAAACCTTTTTCCTTCCACAATCAAAGTCCAATGATATTCAGGACCTGATGACTCGAGTGACTCTGTCCGATCTGGATGTGATGTTTGGTTTGAGTTTCTCCATCTACAAATCCTTCCCATTGGAAATCCTGTAAAAAGGAGATTATAAAAAAAAATCCCTGTCAGTCAGGGGGAGAAATTAAGAGACAAACATTTCTCTTGGTTTGAGTTTACTATGTGTAATTCATCCCCTTCTAACCTCCTGTTAAAAGAGTTTCCAAACATTCGGTGTGAACTCAGCTCCGGGAGTTTCTAATCCGGGTTTGGAGTCCTACACCGGGTGTTTGTGAACCCTCCCAGTCCACCCTCCAGTTCCATTCATCTCCTGCACTCGGCCCTTTCTCACCCGCTGGACTTTCAACCCGACCGCTTTCATCCTGATCCCCTACTGATACTGCGCATGCTTCAAGGGAAGTTCGGCCACGCCCCTCTCGCTCCGATTGGTGGAAGGACCAGACGCTCCCGCTCGGACCTCCAGGCCCGTCCCCTGTCCCTATTGGTCCGGAGTTGCAGTCAATCATTGTAAGCTGGAGCATGCGCAGTGCGTGGAGTCAGACGAGAGGAGAGCTGGAGTGAGCGCATTTAAAATGCGGGAATTACGAATTCCGAATGTGGATTCAGGGCCGGAAAAAAAACTCCGTGAGCATAGATAGGGCTGGAGGGTAAGTTGGGAGGCTTTAAGAATTCACGGTCTCTGTCCTAAACCCTCAATAAGGAACCATCGGTTCAACCACAGATTAGACCATTTCTCCGGAAGTAGGCCCGAGTTAACGGCCGCCAACTTCATAGGGGGCAAGGAGCAGCAGAGCGCATGTGCGGTCACCATCTTTGTAGGGGGCAGTGTCCAACAGGGAGCATGCGTGGCCGCCATCTTTACAGAGGCTGCAGACCCGGATGAATGACCCGCAGAGACAATAAATCAGAGATAGAGTTTGGTGTGAAATCAATGGATTATTGTAAAACAAGAGATCAGGGTCACAGTCAGAAACAACAACAACTTCTATTAACATCATACATCATCCCAGTGAGCTTCACAGGGAAATTATAAAACAAAGTGTGACATCCAGACACAGGAGGAGATATTAGGGCAGGTGACCAAAAATAGTTAAATAGACGTTTGGTTGTACGGAATTTGATTATTACTGAAAAAGCTTTTCCTATTGCACTCCCAGGACAGACGCAAGAATCCCAAATTTCAGAGGGAACAACAATTTCTGCTGCATGAGAAAAGGGTGCAGATTGGTTGGCCAGTCAGCTTTGATTGGTTGTTGCCATGGAGAACACAGCAAGGAGCTGTCATCCTCTGCGCTTTTGTTTAATTCCACAATAGGCCCCGTGCCTGGACTTGTTCCTTCTGCCTGCAGAGGACAGGTCATAGTGGATGAACGTACGGAGCTTCTAGCACGTGTAAGTGAGCCACATTACAAGCCTGACTGATAATTTTTTAAATTTGATATTCTTCCCTCTATCCTGATGAGTACAAGATAAAATGTTTTGACAGAATGTCTTTTTTTTATTAATACTCAGTTGTCTTAAAGGGGGAAAGTGTGGTGGACAGAGGGAGAGTATTTCAGAGCTTGGGGTCGAGGGAACTGAAGGCACGGACACTAATGGTGGAGCAATTAAAATAGGGGTGTTAGAATTAGAGCAGTGCAGATATCTCAGAGGGTAGTGGGTCTGCAGGAGATTGCAGAGATAGGGAGAGAGGAGGCCATGGGAGGATTTGAAAACAAGGATGAGAATTTTAAAATCAAGTTGCTGCTTGAATGGGAGCCAAGGAAGGTCAGGGAACGGGCTTAGCTGTGAGTGAAGACACAGACAGCAAAAATATGGATGTCTTTAAGGATACGGAGGGTAGAATGTAGGAGACCAGCCAGGAGTGTGTTGGAATGGTTGAGTCCAGAGGTAAAAATGGCAGTGAGACCCTCCTGAGACAGGGGTGAGGTCAGGTGATATTACGGAGGTGGAAACAGGCGATTTTAGTGATGGCACAGATATGAGGTCAGCAACTCATTTCGAGGTCAAATGTAACACCAAGTTTGTGAACAGACTGGTTTAATCTCAGACTGTTACCAGGGAGAGGGATGGAGTTGGTATCTGGGAAATGGAGATTGGAGCAGGGACCGAAAACTGTGTCTTCAGCCTTCTCAGTGTTTAATTGGAGTTAATTAGTCATCAGGAAGAGAAGCAGGAACCAGAATGGGCCATGAGACTGATCCCAGGTTTAACTCAGTTAGAGAGGGAGAGAAGGAAGGAAGGAAACCCTCGGATGTTTGGAGAAACCACCTTCATAATCACTCATTAAATCTCCACACAGTAAGTTTTGGGCACAAGGTTAACATCTGTTATTCTGCATGGCTGGTGAGGGGGTTTCAGATTAATGTTTTGTCATGAGTAATCTCTGAAGTGAATGATCAGACGTATTGTCACCTCCAGTTGTAGAAATTTGTTAAAAAGATACAGAAGGAATTGTCCAAAACTCTGTTTGGATTTCAGCACAAGGAGGAGGGAGAGTGTGTGGAACAGGGATTTGCAACTTTCGGGGAACAAGAGAAACTAGAATTGTCTGTTCTGAATTTCTATCCTGTTCTTGCAGTGATGACACTTGTAAACTCCTTTTACAGAGAATTAGAAGGGGAGGATTTTCAGGCAGGAAACTCAAACCAAACATCACATCAAGATCTGACAGAATCACTCGATTAATCAGGACCTGAATATCATCACCTTTGAATGTGGAGAGAGGAACGTTTTTCTGTTCTGTCTGTGGGAAAATGTTTCAAACATCAGTGTGACTGGAAAAGCACCGAGACACACACTCACACCCGAGTGAGAGTGTTCCAGTGAACTGACTGTGGAAAGAGCTTTAGCCAGTTACACAGCCTGAAATAACATCACACCATTCACAGTGGGGAGAAACTGTACACGTGTTCGTTGTGTGGACGAGGCTTCAACTGATCACCAAACTTGGAGAGACACAGGGACACCTGCACCATGGAGAAACTGTGGAAATGTGGGGACTGTGGGAAAGGATTCAATTGTCCTTCCAAACTGGAAATCCATCGACGCAGTCACACTGGGGAAAGGCCGTTCACCTGCTCTGAGTGTGGGAAGGGGTTTACTCAGTTATCCAGCCTGCTGACACACCAGCGAGTTCACACTGGAGAGAGACCATTCACCTGCTCCGAGTGTGGGAAAGGATTCAAGCGGTTATCCCACCTGCTGACACACCAGCAAGTTCACACTGGAGCGGGACCATTCATCTGCTCTGAGTGTGGGAAGGGATTCACTCAGTCATCCAACCTGCTGATGCACCAGCTAATTCACACTGGAGAGAGACCATTCTCCTGCTCTGAGTGTGGGAAGGGATTCACTCAGTCATCAAACCTGCTGACACACCAGCGAGTTCATACTGGGGAAAGACCATTCACCTGCTCCGAGTGTGGGAAGGGATACACTCAGTTATCCACTCTGCTGACACACCAGCAAGTTCACACTGGAGAGAGACCATTCACCTGCATGGTATGTGGGAAAGGATTCACTGGCTCCTCTGACCTGCTAAAGCACCAGCGAATTCACACTGAGGAGAGGCCATTCAGTTGTACTTCCTGTAGAAAGAGATTCAGGACTTCATTCAACCTCAAAGTGCACCAGCGAATTCACACTGGGGAGAGGCCTTTCACCTGCTCCAAGTGTGGGAAGGGATTCACTCAGTCATCCACCCTGCTGACACACCAGCGAGTTCACAATGAAGAGACACCATTCTCCTGCTCCGAGTGTGGGAAGAAATTCACTCAGTCATCTAACCTACTGACACACCAGCGAGTTCACACTGGAGAGAGGCCATTCACCTGCTCCGAGTGTGGGAAGAAATTCACTCATTCATCAAACCTTCTGACACACCAGCGAGTTCACACTGGGGAGAGACCATTCACCTGCTCTGAGTGTGGGAAGGGATTCACTCAGTTATCCAGCCTGCTGAAACACCAGCGAATTCACACAAGGAGAGGCCATTCACCTGTACTTCCTGTAGAAAAGGGATTCAGCCTTCATTCCACCTCAGTGTACACCAGTGAATTCACATTGGAGAGAGACCATCCACCTGCTCCGAGTGTGGAAAGGGATTCACTCATTTCTCCAACCTGTTGAGACACCAGCGAGTTCACACTGGGGAGAGGCTGTTCACATTCTCCGAATGTAGGAAGGGATTCACTTGGTCATCCCACCTGCTCAGACACCAGCGAGTTCTCAAGTGTCTGCAGGGGTTGGATTCTGCTGTTATTGCTGCTGTTAATCACATCCAGGACTGAACCATGTTCATTCTGATAGTTGTGGTTTGTTTCTATTGATGTTAATAATCCCTGTAACTGGGCTGAAGTTTAATATCTTGATGTCTGTTAAATAAATCAGCTGTGTTTCAAACTCTCAGAATGTCGAGTCCTTGATTTCTCTAGGATAAGAGGAGACTGATTGATGTCCTGTTCCCAACTGCTCCATTTTTGGTTCTTTTCTCCTTTCTCACTCTAGATTCTTGCAGTTTTCAGACCTTTGGTTACTCTCATGGATCAGTCCCAACTCCCCACACCTCCCAGAGAGCCTTGGGATCCAGGGAAGTATCAGTATTAAAAACAGAAAATGCTGGAAATAACCGATACTTTTCCAAGTGCCAACTGATTTTCTCCCAGATTATTGTCTCCAGCCTTTCCCCACCAATGATATGAAGCTGATTGTCCTGGAATTGCTGTGTTTTTGAACAGGGGTGTAACATTTACAATCTGTCAGTGCTTTGACACCACTACTGTATAAGGAGGATTGGAAGATTGTGACCAGAGCCTCCACAAGTTCCATCTGAAGGATGCTGTATCTGATAGTGCAGCAGTCCCTCAATGTCACCCTGGAGTGTCAGCCTAGATAATGTGCTCACGTTTATTAATATTTCCTCTTGTTATTGATGTGGATCATTAAGAAACAATGGACTCTTATGATGTCATCCAGTCCCAGTGTGATGATGTCATCCAGTCCCAGCGCGATGATATCATCCAGTCCCAGCGCGATGATATCATCCAGTCCCAGCGCGATGATATCATCCAGTCCCAGTGCTTTGATGTCATGAAGACTTAAATACCAGTGGTGGTGAAAACAGTTTTGTTCGAGATGGCAGCAAGTCCATTACTGATAGATCAGCAAATGGAATTAATGGGAAAGAAAGTGAGGCAGCTCATGGACATCAAGAATAGTGTTGTGGATTATGAAGATGAACATGTGAAGTCTACATGTCCCGTCTCCCAAAAAGCTGCCCCCCGTCTCCCGACACTCTGCCCCCATCTCCCGACACTCTGCCCAATCTCCCGACACTCTACCCTCATCTCCCGACACTGCCCCCATCTCCCGACACTCTGCCCCATCTCTTGACACTCTGCCCCATCTCCTGACACTCTGCCCATTGCCCGACACTCTGCCCCCATCTCCCGACACTCTGCCCCATCTCCCGACACTCTGCCCCCATCTCCCGACACTCTGCCCCCATCTCCCGACACTGCCCCCATCTCCCGAAACTCTGCCCCATCTCCCGACACTCTGCCCCATCTCCCGAAACTCTGCCCCATCTCCCGACACTCTGCCCCATCTCCCGACACTCTGCCTCATCTGCCGACACCCTTCCCCCATCTCCGGACACTCTGCCCCCATCTCCCGACACTCTGTCCCCATCTCCAGACACTCTGTCCCCATCTCCCGACACTCTGCCCCATCTCCCGACACTCTGCCCCCATCTTCCGACACTCTGCCCCATCTCCTGACACTCTGCCTCATCTGCCGACACCCTTCCCCCATCTCCGGACACTCTGCCCCCATCTCCCGACACTCTGTCCCCATCTCCAGACACTCTGTCCCCATCTCCCGACACTCTGCCCCATCTCCCGACACTCTGCCCCCATCTTCCGACACTCTGCCCCATCTCCTGACACTCTGCCTCATCTGCCGACACCCTTCCCCCATCTCCGGACACTCTGCCCCCATCTCCCGACACTCTGCCCCATCTCCCCACACTCTGCCCCCATCTCCCGACACTCTGCCCCCATCTCCCGACACTCTGCCTCCATCTCCCGACACTCTGCCCCCATCTCCCGACACTCTGCCCCCATCTCCCGACACTCTGCTCCCATCTGCCGACACCCTGCCCCTATCTCCTGACACTCTGCCCCATCTCCTGACACTCTGCCTCCATCCCCTGACACTCTGCCCCATCTCCTGACACTCTGCCCCCATCTCCCGACACTCTATCCCCATCTCCCGACAGGGTATCCACATCTCATGACACTCTGCCCCCATCTCCCAACATTCTGCCCCCATCTCCCGACATTCTGCCCCCATCTCCCGACACTCTGCCCCCATCTCCCGACACTCTGCCCCCATCTCCCGACACTCTGCCCCCATCTCCCGACACTCTGCCCCCATCTGCCGACACCCTGCCCCCATCTGCCGACACCCTGTCCTCATCTCCCGACACTCTGTCCCCATCTCCAGACACTCTGCCCCCATCTCCCGACACTCTGCCCCATCTCCCGACACTCTGCCCCCATCTCCCGACACTCTGCCCCATCTCCCGACACTCTGCCCCCATCTCCCGACACCCTGCCCCATCTCCCGACACTCTGCTCCCATCTGCCGACACCCTGCCCCCATCTGCCGACACCCTGCCCCCATCTCCCGACACTCTGCCTCCATCCCCTGACACTCTGCCCCATCTCCTGACATTCTGCCCCCATCTCCCGACACTCTATCCCCATCTCCCGACAGGGTATCCACATCTCATGACACTCTGCCCCCATCTCCCGACATTCTGCCCCCATCTCCTGACACCCTGCCCCTATCTCCCGACACTCTGCCCCATCTCCCGACACTCTGCTCCCATCTGCCGACACCCTGCCCCCATCTGCCGACACCCTGCCCCCATCTGCCGACACCCTGCCCCTATCTCCTGACACTCTGCCCCATCTCCTGACACTCTGCCCCCATCTCCCGACACTCTATCCCCATCTCCCGACAGGGTATCCACATCTCATGACACTCTGCCCCCATCTCCCAACATTCTGCCCCCATCTCCCGACATTCTGCCCCCATCTCCCGACTCTCTGCCCCATCTCCCGACTCTCTGCCCCATCTCCCGACTCTCTGCCCCATCTCCCGACACCCTGCCACCATCTCCCGACACTCTGCCCCCATCTCCCGAGCAGCCTGTCTCTACCTCTGCTGAACCCACACTGGATGCACCATGTTGAAGCCAAAGGGAAGGACTGAGTGACAAATTGTAATTCACCAAGGGTGTGCACATGGGGCTTTCATAAAATATTAAGTTTCCTGTTTTTAACAAGGACACAGAAAATGTATTGATTGGGACCATTTCCAGCTCTTGTCCATTCTGACATCCCGTGGGCCAGCTCACCCTCTCACTGGGTTTATGCTGAACGTCAGTCCAGGCTGGGAGCCATTGGGTGAATGTGCAATGGCTGGATGAGTGGGTGGAGGAATGTTCAGTTCACAGGGAGGGAGTGGGTTAGAGGGGTTGGTGCTGGTGGTGGGAAGTGTTCATTCTGAAAGAGTCCCACCTGAAACAGTGACCATTCATTTCTCACTTTCCAAAGATGTTTGATCTGCTGTATTTTTCTCTGAAACCCAGGATGGTCAAACTATGCCCAAAGTTCAGATTTGCGTCGTGAGCCTGGGCTATGGGGCTCACATACATGGAGCACCATTACTGGATGTCCTTCATCCCTGATTTTAATCACTCCACCATTGGTGGCCGGGCCTTCAGCTGCCTGGATCCTAAGCTCTGGAATTTCCTCCCGAAACCTCTCCACGTTTCTCATTTACTTTCCTCCTTAAAGACAATCCTTATAACCGACCTCTTTTGCCAAGCTTTTCGTCATTTGACTTAATATATCCTTATGCCCCAGTGAAACTCCTTTGGACAATTTATTATGTTAGAAGCTCGATATAAATTTAAGTTGTTGTAGTTATTGTTGTATTTCAGTTAGATCTGATCACTTATTGAGTCTGTATCAATGTAACTCGGATAGACACAGCTTGTGTCATAGTTCAGTGAGATCTGATTACTTACTGAGTGACTGAGTCTGTATTAATGTAACTCAGATAGACACAGCTTGTGTCATAGTTGGGAAAAGGTGATCTTTTCCAAACATTCAAAATTACCACAAAGCCATTAAAGAACATCTGTTGTGAGCTGAATGATTTGGTAGAATTAGAGTGAAGGAGTGGGATTGACCTGCAGCCTCAGTCACCACTTTAAGGACAGGAAGAGAGGGAATCTGGAGAGGAGAAAATAATTAGTAGGAGACCAGGCACTGAATCTGGAACAATGAGCAGAGAGGGGGAGGAGTGTGTGGGACAGGGATTTATAGATTTGGGGGAATGAAAGGAGAAAGAATATCCCTTGGAACTAGAATTGTCCATTCTGAATTTCTATCCTGTACTGACAGTGATGACTTTTGTCAACAGGGGATTTGAGGGAGAGGATTTTCAGATGAAAAACTCAAAAAGCAAAAATTTTGACAAGATCTTATTGAATCACTGAATTCATACATGATCAGCCTCTGATAATGGAAGGAGAAATGTTTGTTCTGTCTGTGTGGAGAAAAAAAATCGTCAGTGTGACTGGAAAATCACCGGGACACACACACCCGAGTCAGAATCACATCTCGGGGTCAAACCTGATATCACGTGTGCAAAAAGCCTGGTTTAGATTCAGACAGTTGCCAGGGAGAGGAATGGAATTTTTAGCTAGGGAATAAATACAATGGTATCAGTCTTCCCAGTATTCAATTGGAGGAAATCTTTGCACATCCACCACTGGATATTAGACAAACAGTCTGATAATTTAACAAAAGTGGAGAAGTGGAGAGAGGTGGTGGTGAGGTAGAGCTGGGCACTGTCAGTGTCCATGTGAT
Organism: Isurus oxyrinchus; assembly: GCA_026770705.1. NCBI lineage: Eukaryota > Metazoa > Chordata > Chondrichthyes > Lamniformes > Lamnidae > Isurus > Isurus oxyrinchus. The sequence continues at coordinate 1,774,148 of JANJGN010000026.1, read as the reverse complement.
AACTGACACTGTGTTTTCAGGTGATGTCGTTGTGGGGAGAATGTTGATGAGAAATAAGAGGAGGCCAAGGCTGGATCCTTTGGGGTCACCAGAGGTAACTATGGGAGTTAGAATGGAAGACATGACAAGTGATTCACTGGCTATGATTAGATAGAGAAGAATGGAACCAAGAGAGAGCAGCCCCACCCAGCTGGACGACAGTGGAGAGGTGTTGGAGCAGAATGGTGTGGTCAACCTTGTCAAAGGCTGCAGACAGGTCGAGAAGGATGAGAAGGGATAGTTTACCTTTGTCCCAGTCACATAGGATGTCATTGGCGGCTTTGATCAGAGCTGCTTCAGTACAGTGGCAGGGCAGAAACCTGATTGGGGGGATTCAAACAGGGAATTCTGGGAAAGATGGGCATAGATTTGAGACATGACAACATTTTCAACGACCTTGGAAAGGAAAGAGGTTGGAAATGGTGTAGTAGTTTTCAAGGATGGGGAAGTTGGGGGATCAGCAGTTTACTGGGAATATGGTCGATAGCAGGAGGTGAGTCTCATGGACAAAATGAACACTGAGAGGCCATGAGGGTAGATGGGAGAGAAACTAAAGAAAGATGTGAATTCAGGCTTGAACAAGGGGAACTTTGGAGACAGTTTGTTCCAGTGGGCTAGTGGAAGGGAAGAAAACAGCAGAGGCAGCTGATAGGATTGTGTCAATCTTAGTGACAAAGAAGCTCAATGAGCTCCTCACACTTGTTATTGGATAAGAGGATGGGAGATGGGAGCATTTCAAAATAAACTAACTTGTCTTCAAGATATTAAAACAGAGTTTCCCAAATTGCGGCTCGTGATCCCCAGTGATGAGATTTTGGCCTCACGAGACCTGAGGCATCCATGGCTGCCAGGGAGCTTGGACTGTCCCCTGACAGCTCCGAGGGCCCCTTAAATCCTCACCTTTTCCTATTGGTGGACGAGGTCTAACGGCTGCTATCTGAGGCTTGATTGCAGCATAAAACGCCCGTGAAAAGGTAGGTGTTTGTTTTCTATTCATCAACTCCCCCAATTCATTCGTCATTACCAAACTAAGACAAACACATATCCTGGGGATTAAGATAGATGCAAAAAAGCTTTCTACCTCTTCTGTCATTTCAGCAGACGAAAGGAGGATCAGTCTGAATTTGAGGGATGTACATTCACCATTTTGAAAAGTATATTTTTAGGATTACTAAAAGTTTTATGAGCCATTAAATATTTGTAGAGGAGAAAGCACCTTTCTGACTGTATATCATGCTAATAGCTTCTGTTGTATATAACTAAAACCCTATTGTAGTGATTATGATAAAAGCTGTATCTGTGTGTAATTGGCAGTCATGTATATGAAATATCCTGTACACGCAGAAATGGAATTTCAAGATTTTATTTAGTGAAGAGTTATAGAGTTATAAAGAGAATTATTAAGAGTTAATTATACATGAATCCAATTTAAAATGTAGACTTTACATTATATTAAATTTCCATTGAGCTTAGAGCAAGTATTTAGCTGCTTGAAGTGCTCTCTGCAGAATAATGATTGTCCAAACTGTCGGTCTGAAGCCTGCTCCCTGCTCAACATCTGTAACCCCCAGATTTTCACTCTAGGGTCACACCAAGTCTGAGACATTAAAATGGGGTCTCACGGGGAAAAGTTTGGGAAGCACTGGATTAATAGACTCAGAGCTTTGTGTTTAACACAAAGCTGTTTTATTTGAATTTTATCTGGAGTTTATAAACATCAGCAGAAACAGATCTCAATGAATATGGTTCAGTCTTGGATGTGATAAACAGCAAAATCCAATCACTGTCATGACTCATGAACTCGCTGGTGTCTCAGCACGTGGGATGAGGTAGTGAATCCCTTCCCACACTCGGAGCAGGTGAACGGTCTCTCCCCAGTGTGAACTCGCTGGTGTCTCAGCAGGTTGGATGATCGAGTGAATCCCTTTCCACACACGGAGCAGGTGGACAGTCTCTCCCCAGTGTGAACTCGCTGGTGCATCAGAAGGTTGGATGCCTGAGTGAATCCCTTCCCACATGCAGAGCAGATGAATGGTCGCTCCCCAGTGTGAACTCGCTGGTGCATCAGCAGGTTGGATGCCTGAGTGAATCCCTTCCCACACTGGGAGCAGGTGAATGGTCTCTCCCCTGTGTGAACTCGCTGGTGTGTTAGCAGGCTGGATGCATGAGTGAATCCCTTCCCACACATGGCACAGGTGAATGGTCTCTCTCCAGTGTGAGTGCGCCGATGAGTTTCCAGCTGAGATGGATAGTTAAATTCCTTCCTACAATCCTCACATTTCCACGCTTTCTGCCCAGTGTGAACGATGCTTTTTCCTTCCATGTTCGACATCCGATGATCTTCAGCTCACGATAGACTGGGAAATTCTGTCAGATCCAGATGTGATGTTTAGTTTCAGTTTCCCAACTGCAAATCTTCCCCTTCTAATACCCTGTGAAATTGATTTAAAACAGAAAAAAGGAGTGAGAGAGAACCCACAAAAACACAAAGGCAGCTTGTGAAATTGAGCTGAATGAATCTGGGAATTTGCGGGGCCGGCACGAGGAAAAAGTGACCATGAAAACTGCTGGATTGTCATAAAAACCCAACTGATTCACTAGTGACCTTCAGGGAAGGGAACCTGCCACCCGGTCTGGGCCTACACAAGACTCTGGCCTCGACTGGAGGAGAGAGAGAGAGAAAGATGGGAGTGGGTGAGAGAGAGAGAGGGGAAGGCAGGGGGGTGAAGGAGATGGATAAAAACAAAGTGCTGGAAGATCTCTGCAGATCTGACAGCATCTGTGGAGAGAGAAACAGAGTTAAAGTTTCGAGACTGTATGACACTTCGGAAATGGTGAAGCAGAGGGGATGTATATTTCTACAATTCAACCAGAACTTAGACAGAACCTCCCAAACCCTCAACCTCCACCACCCAGAAGGACCAGGGTAGCAGGTGTCTGTGAACATCATCACCTCCAGTTCCCCTCCAAGTCACACACCGTGCTGACTTGTCTGACATCCGGTACTGGATAAGCAGAAATTCCCTTTATTTAAACATTGGGAAGATTGAAGCCATTGTCTTCAGTCCCCTCTACAAACTCCACTCCCTGATCACTGACTCCATCTCACTCCCTGACAACTGTCTGAGGCTGAACCAGACTGTTCACAACCATGGTGAAATATTTCACCCCAAGATGAGCTTCCAACCACAGATCCACATTATCATCAAGACTGCCTATTTCCACCTCAGTAACATCGCCCGACTCCACCCCAGTCTCAGCTCATCTGCTGCTGAAACTCTCATCCATTCCTTTCCTTTGTTACCTCTGGACTTAACTATCCTAACGCACTCCCGGCCGGCCTCCCACATTCAACCTCCCTGTAATCTTGAGGTCATCCAAAACTCTGCTGCCTCTGTGCTTACTCACACCAAGTCTTGTTCACCCATCACCCCTGTGCTCACTGACCTACAAAGTTTCCAGGTTAAGAAAGACCAAAATGTTCAATTTCTTATCCTTACTTTCACATTTTTCCATGGCCGCTCCCGAACTCAAAAATCTCCATCAGTATCACAACTCTCCGAGATATCTGTACTGCTCTGATTCCAGCCTCCTGAGCATTCCTGATTTTAATCACTCCACCACTGGCAGCCACTTGTCAGTTTCCAAGGCCCTGAGCTCTCGAATTTCCTCCCTAAACCTCTCTATCTTTGGAAGTCCCCGGAATCACAGATGCCAGTCCTCAGCTAATTCCATTCACTCCACGTGATATCAAGAAATGGCTGAAGACACTGGACACTGCAAAGGCTGTGGGCCCTGACAATATTCAGCCAATTGTACTGAAGGCTTGTGCTCCGGAACTGGCCGCACCTCTAGCCAAGCTGTTCCAGTACAGCTACGACACTGGCATCTACCTGGCAAGTGGAAAATTGCACAGGTATGTCCTGTACACAAAAAGCAGGACAAATCCAACCCGGCCAATTACAGCCCCATCAGCCTACTCTCCATCATCAGTAAAGTAATGGAAGGGGTCATCAACAGTGCTATCAAGCGGCACTTGCTTAGCAATAACCTGCTCACTGATGCCCAGTTTAGGTTCCGCCAGGGTCACGCAACTCCTGACTTCATTGCAGCCATGGTTCAAGCATGCACAAAACAGTTGAACTCCCCAGGTGAGGTGAGAGTGACTGCCCTTGACATCAATGCTGCATATGACTGAGTGTGGCATCAGGGGGCCCTAGCAAAACTGGAGTTGGTAGAAATCAGGGGGAAACTTCTCCGCTGGGTGGAGTCAAACCTAGCACCAAGGAAGATGGTTGTGGTTGTTGGAGGTCAGTCATCTCAGTTCCAGGATATCACTGCAGGAGTTCCTCAGGGTAGTGTCCTCAGCCCAACCATCCTCAGCTGCTTTATCTATGACCTTCCTTCCATCATAAGGTCAGAAGGGGGGGCATTTTCTGATCATTGCACAATTGTCAGCACCATTCACGACTCCTCAGATCCTGAATAACTTCATCCTCAAATGCAGCAAGATCTGGACAATATCCATGCTTGGGATGACAAGTGGCAAGTAACATTCACGCCACACAAGTGCCAGGCTATGACCATCTCCAACAAGATAGAATCTAACTATCATCCCTTGACATTCAATGACATTACCATCACTGAATCCCCTAATATCAACATCCTGGGGGTTACCATTGACCTGAAACACAACTGGACCAGCCATATAAATACTGTGGCTACAAGACCAGGTCAGAGGCTAGGAATCCTGTGGTGAGTAACTCATCTCCTGACTCCCCAAAACCTTTCCACCATCTACAAGTCAGGAGTGTGATGGAATACACTCCACTTGCCTGGATGAGTACAGCTCCAACAGCACTCAAGAAGCTTGACACTGTCCAGAACAAAGCAGCCAGCTTGCTGGCACCACATCCACAAACATTTAGTCCCTCCACCACCGATGCACTGTAACAGCAGTGTGTACCATTTACAAGATGCATTGTAGGAATTCACCAAGGGTCCTTAGAGAGTATCTTACAAACCTACGACCACTACCATCTAGGAGGGCAAGGGCAGCAGACACATGAGAACACCATCACTTGGAAGATCCCCTCCAAGCCACTCGCCATCCTGACTTGGAAATATATCGCTGTTCCTTCATTGTTACTGGGTCAAAATCCTGGGACTCCCTCCCTAACAGCACTACGGGTGTACCTACACCACATGAACTCCAGTGGTTCAAGAAGGCAGCTCACCACCACCTTCTCAAGGGCAATTAGGGATGGTCAGTAATGTCAGCCAGCGAAGCCCACATCCCTTGGAAGAATTAAGAAGATTCCCTTTAAGAGTGACCTCTTTGACCAAACTTTTGGTCACCGGCCCTAATATCTCCTCATGTGGCTCAGTGTCAAATGTTACTTTGTGAAATGTCTTGGAACATTATATCACATTAAAAGTGTGATGAAACAAAAACGATTGTTGTTGATTTGGACATGTATCACTGTTCCTTCATCATTGCTGGGTGAATAACCTGTAACTCCTTACCTAACAGCATTGTGGGAGCACCTTCACCACACGGACTGCAGCGGTTCAAGAAGGTCAAACATCATCTTCTCCACAGGCAACTGGGGATTTACAATATAAGCTCCTATCTGTGGAGAGGGAAACAGAGTAAACATGTTAGGATGTGCAGAACGAATTAAAGGGACTAAAAGTGGTGCAGAATTTGATGCTCAATATAAGCTCAGAAGTGGAAGGGAAATGGACTATAGCACAGGAAAAAACAATTCCTAATTATGAGAGATAATGGGGGAAGATAAAGCTGGTGAGCCAGCAGCACATGGTCAGGGGACGGGCAGCGGTGGAAACCTCATTGAGACACAGGCAGCAAAAGTCACAATTAAATACTAAACATAACTAAAATACATCCAGTATTAGAGGCAGAGGAATTGGACAATAGCAGAGAGGACAGAGCTGAATCAGAGCAATGTATTGTGTAATAAATTCAATTCATCCTGGGTCCCTGGGTGCTAAATTAGCAACCTGTGGAGATTGTAAAATTTAAAGGTACAGGATGTTCCAATGTTTGTTACATTGGTTCCTGTCTAGTAACAAGGGTGGGATCATCTGGGAGTGTTTTGATAGGTCACCAGATCAGTTCTAGGGTCAGTGAACAGCTCTTCTTGAGGCAGTTATTTCTGGGAGTTGCCAGACAACAGGTGCCACAGGAGCAGGTAGAGGTCCCAGTTAAGTTGAGTTAAAAATTTAGAGAAAAGGCTGCAGGGAGTAGACTTTAACTAAAGAGGGGTGTCGAAGCAAAGGTACCCCTTTAGAGCAATGGTGTTCTGCTTGGCACGGCCATAAATCTTGCCTAATGCAATCTAGTGTTTGATTGTACTTGGGAATCCAGGGAGAAGGAATCTCAGAAAGCGAGACTGAACCTCTGTGAGATGGGCCATTGTTAAAGCCGTATGAGTGGGAGTGACTTTTGGAGAGAATTCCAGGTGAGAGCTTCGAAGCTGGAGATTGGAAACCCTCTTGAGAAAGACTAAGTTTCAGTGAGATTGATTGACTCACAGTGGGACTAATGTCTGGGTGGATTGTTGAGAAATCCATGGAATCTCTTTTGGTTGCATCTGTCATTTACTCTGTCGTGTGGTGTGTCTCATCACAGTTCATCTGTTAATTCACATGTACCTCATATTTACCCTGAATATTCGAGGATCAGGTACATATTGTAAATTGTTTTATCTTTCTGAACTTGTACAGTAAATATTGTTTTACTGTTGTTCAAAACCTGTGGAAACTTATGGCCTTATTCCAAAGGCAGGTGTCTTAAATCTCAACCTTCATCTACTTGAAACAAAATGTTATTGAACCCTCACCGGATCGCATATGTGTCTGGCCAAGAATCATAATAATGGACATGGATTCAGATCCACAGGAAAGAAGCCACACCAGCCGTTAACAGGATCCACACCAACTGGTGAAGTCAAAACTAAGATACAGAGCCTCTTCTTGCTTAGATAGTTAATTGACTTTGTGCACTGTCAACATTGCTCACCATACTCAGTGTCCCAGCTATCACTGTGATCAAATACCCATCACTTGTTTACCTGAACAATCTCATTGACGTTAAGAAGCCTTAACAATGTAACTGAGAAGACATTCACACCAACCTCAGAGCCATGGAACTTTGGCACAGATAACAGAGCATTGACGACAGAGCATAAAACCAAAAGCTTTAAATTGTAGATGAATAGTCAAACATACTCACCTGTGAAACAATTTCCAAGTTCAATTTTAAAAATCCTGCTGGATCCTGAAGCTGGAAAGATATCAGAAGCACTGGAGTCAGAGCAAAATCTCCCAGTTGAGGAAATACCCAGGAGTGGGCTGATGTGGCCATGTAATTGTCGATGTGTGATGATGTCACACACACAGACACAGAACATCTGGGTCTGTGCAAACCAGTGATCACCACACATTATGAAGGATGTGAGGGTCCTTGAGAGGGTACAGAGGGGGTCGATGGATGGGGTATATGAGCTACAAGGTTTGGTTCTCCTTCGAGCAAAAGAGATTGAGGGAGATTTGATAAACACATACAAATTTATGATAGGTTTAGATCAGGTAGATGGCGAAAAGCTGTTCCCATTAACTGATTGTAAAATGATTATGGGACACAGATGAAAGATTTTGGTCAAGATCTGTCGGGGGGATGTGAGGTGGAAATTTTACACAGAGAGTGGTAATGACCTGGAACTAAATGATTACAATCAGAGGCCGATAATATCCAGGTCCTGAATTTCTATCCTGGGCTGACAGTGAAGTGACATGTTTGGGAAATGGTTTATACAGAGCATTAGAAAAAGATGATCCAGGTCCTGATGAATCGAGTAACTCTCTCAGATCGAAATGTGATGTTGGTCTTGACTTCCCGTCTGTAAATCCTCCCCTTCAGGGAAAAGGAGTTTCCAAAATCCATCATTGTCAGTCAGGACAAACATTTCTCTTGGTTTGATTTTGCTGAGTGTAAATTCTCCCCTTCTAACCCCCTGTAAAAGGAGTTTCCAAAATCCATCCCTGTCAGTCCAGGATAGAAATTCACAATATTCTCTCCTCCTGCTACCTGGACCAGGATGACCGCGCATGCGCCCTGACGCACATTGCCCCCTATAAAGATGGCGGCCGTTACCTCGGGCCTGGTGGAGGGAGAAATCCAGAATTTTCCAGCCCGTTCTCTGCAAACACAAGACCGGTACCTTGTTATTTGGGGTCTGTAGCCTGCACTGTGTCTTTATGAAGCCTCCCTGCCCACTCCGCTGGCTCCATTCCTCCTCACACACCCACTAACTCTGTTAGTTTGTTCCACTCGACAATCTCTCACCCGCTCTGAGCAGCGTCAGTCACAGACCAGCAGTGCGCATGCTCATAAAACATACAGCAATGCGCATGCACAAGTAAACTGCAATGCGCATCTGCAGGGAGCAGCTGTTGTGAGGATAGGGCACATTCTGCTCCCCTTTGAATGCTGGGTAGCCCGGCTGCCATTAAAAGTCCATGTTTCTGAATAGGAAATTATTATTTGTGATCCGGTGACAATTGGAGCCACAGGGCCAAGATATAACAATGTTTTTTGATATCAGTTGACTTAATAAAGTACACTGGTCCTTTGCCATAGTTCTGTCTCAGGTGTAATTAACAGCAGAAGCAATCCCTAGTTAGAAGTGAACTCACTGGAATGTCAACAGGCCGTGTGAACAAGCGATTTTTCTTTTCATACACAGAACATTTAAATTCTGTCATCAGTAAGAATCTAACAACCCAGCTGGTGAACGATCATTTCACAGTGTGATTTTACCCATACGTTTCCAGCTCACACGGGGATCTCAAACCCTTTAGAAAGTGAGTTGCATATTCTCAACCATCTATAGTTATCAAAAAGTGGGTGCTGTGAATCTGAAATAAAAGTTTAAAAATGCTGGAATTTTCAGCAAATCTGTTAGTATCTGTGCAGTGAGAAATATAGCATCAGTGAAGAGTTAGACATCGTTTACATTTCAGGACTGCAACGCATCAGTGAACAGTCCTGAAAACTTAACTCTTCTCAACCTACAGATGCTCCTAGATGTGCTGAGTATTTCAGGCACGTTCTGCATTATCTCTGGTGAATGAAATTGATCATGATTTACACATTAGAGTTATTGGTGACTAACTTATATTTATTCTCATCCATTCACAAGTGGAAACATCTTCCACGTGTCTATCCTGTCAAAACCTTTCCCAATCTTAAAGTCCTCATTCATGTCATCCCTCCATCTCTTCTCTGGACAAAACCTTTGCAAACTGTTCAATCTTTGTTGATTGATATAACAGTCCATTTCTGACATCATTCTAGTAAATCTGTTTTGCACCTTCCCCAATGCTTCTCGATCCAATTTAACAGAGGGAAACAGAGCTAATCTGAGCATCAACATCACTATTGCCCCAAATTCCTGCATGTTGGAAGGATCAGTACGGCAGTGTGAGAGAGGACTGTGGGTTCGAGCTGTTATTCACCATACTCTATTTGAGAGATCCGCCCATTAGAATATTTGGACACTAAGGGAATCAATGGGTATGGGAATGGGACGGGAAAGTGGAGTTGACCTGGAAGATCATTTAATGGTGGAGCAGGCTCAAGGGGCAGTATGATCTACCCCAGCTCCTATTTCTTGTCTTCTTATGAACATCACTGTCAACCATTTCCAAACAAGCACAGCAGATGCAGCACCCGCCCGTTCACCTCTTCCCTTCCCACATTCCAGGTCCCCGAACACACTTTCCAGGTGACACAGTGAAAAAGGTCAGTGACCTGAAACATTCCATCAGCTTGGTCGACATGATACTAAACTCATGGTTAATTCCTCCTCAGCCACAGGGAATGGATCAGTAGCACCACTACTCACCAAGATGGTCGATTCTTAAAGGACATAGACGCTAGACTGGGTTTGTGGCAAGTCATGAGAGAGCCAACAAGAGGGAAAAACATACTTGACCTCATCTTCATGATGTAGTCTGCTGCAGACGCATTTGACAGCATTAGTAGGAGTGACCTCCTACGCAGACATTGTAGACACAAAGTCCCGTCTTCACATTGAGGATGCCTTTCATCGTGTGCTGTGGCATTACCATCGTGCTAAATAGCATAGGTTTCGAACAGATCTAGAAACTCAAGGCTGGACATCCATGGGGCGCTGTGGGCTATCAGCAACAGCAGAATTGCACTCAACTGCAATCTGTAACCTGATGGCCTGGCATACCCCCCTCACTCTCCCATTACGATCAAACCAGAGGATCAACCCTGGCTCAATTAAGAGTGCAGGAGGGCATGCCAGGAGCAGCATTAGACATACAAAAAAATGAGATGCCAACCTGGTGAAGCTACAACATAGAACGACTTGCAGGCCAAACAGAGTAAACGGCATGTGACAGACAGAGCTAAGAGATTCCACAACCAATGGATCATATCTAAGCTCTGCAGTTTTACCACATCCAGTCGTGAATGTTGGTGAACAATTAACCAACTTACTGGAGGAGGAGGCTCCACAAATATCCCCATCTTCAAGAGTACTGAAAACGTGTGCTCCAGAACTCGCTGCACCCCTAGCCAAGCTGTTCCAGTACAGCTACAACACTGGCATCTCTCCAGCAATGTGGAAAATGGCCTGGGTATGTCCTGGACACAGAGAGCAGGTCAAATCCAACCGGACCAATTACTGTCCCATCATTCTACTCTCGATCATCAGCAAAGTAATGGAAGGGGTCATCAACAGTGCAATCCAGCAGAGCTTGCTTAGCAACAACCTGGTCACCGGTGCTCAATTTGGGTTCTGCCAGGATCGCTCAGCTCCTGACCTCACTATAGCCTTCGTTCAAACATGGACAAAACAGTTGAACTCCGGAGGTAAGGTCAGAGTAACTGCCCTTGACATCAAATCAGCATTTGACCGAGTGTGGTATCAAGGAGCCCTAGCAAAACTGGAGTCAAGGAAATGAGGGGGGAAACTCTCCACTGGTTTGAGTCCTGGGTTGTGGTTGTTGGAGGTCAATCATCTCAACTCAGGATATCGCTGCAGGAGTTCCTCAGGATAGTGTCCTCAGCCCAACCATCATCAGCTGCTTCATCAATGACCTTCCTTAATCACAAGTAAAAATCGTGATTTTCGCTGATGATTGCACAATGTTCAACATCATTTATGACTCCTCAGGTACTGAAGCAGTCTATATCCAAATGCAGCAAGACCTGGAAAAATATGGCAGATTAAATAGAATGTGGGAAAATGTGAGGTTATGCTACTTGGCAAGAAGAATAGAGGAGCTGAATATTATTTAAGTGGAGAAAGACTGCAGAAGGCTGCAGCACAGGGGGATTTGGGAGACCATGTGCATGAATCCCAAAACACTAACATACAAATTCAGCAGGTAATAGAGGAGGAAAATGGAATGTTGGTCTTTATTAAAAAGGGAATGGAGTATAAAAATAGGGAAGTCTTGCTAAAACAATACAAGGCACCAGTTAGACCACACCTAGAATACTATGAACAATTTTCGTCACCATATCTAAGGAAAGATATTCAGGTATTGGAAGCAGTCCAGAGAAGATTCATTAGGTTGATCCCCGGTATTGAGCGATTTATTTTATGAGGAGAGGTTGAGTAGGTTGGGCCTGAACTCATTGGAGTTTGAAGAATGAGAGGCGACCTTATTGAAACATATAAGATGCTTTAGGGGCTTGACAGGGTAGATGCTGAGAGATTGTTTCCCTTTGTGAGGGAGCCTAGGACCAAAAGGCATAATCTAAGAGTAAGGTGACGCCCATTTAAAAATAGATGAGGCAGAATTTCTTCTCTCAGAGGGTAATGAATCTGCAGAGTTCTTTACCACAGAAGACTGTAGAGGCTGGGCCGTTAAGTATATACCAGGCTCAGAGAGACAGATTTTTAATCAGTAAGGGAATCAAGGGTTATGGGGACAAGGCAGGGAAGTGGATTTGAGGATTATCAAATCAGCCATGATCTCATTGAATGGTGGAGCAGACTCTTTGGGCCAAATGGCCTTCTTCTGCTCCTACATCTTGTGGTCTTATGGACAATACCCTGGCTTGGTCTGGCAAGTGGCAACTAACATTCACGCCACATAAGTGCCAGGCTATGGCTATCTCCAACAAGAGTGAAGCTAACTAAATCCCCTTGACATTCAATGGTATTACTACCATTTAATCTCCCATTATCTACAACCTGGGGGTTACCATTTACCAGAAACTGAACTGGACCAACCACATACATACTCTGGCTACAAGAGCCGGTCAGAGGCGAGGAATTCTGTAGCTAATATCTCACCTCCTGACTCCCCAAAGCCTGTCCACACTCTACAAAGCACAAGTCAGGAGTGCAAAGGAACACTGTCTACTTGCCAGGATCAGTGCAGCTCCAAAAACACTCAAGAGCTCGACACCATCCAGGACAAAGCAATGCACTGGATTGGCATCACATCCACATTCTATCCACCACCGACGCACAGTGGCAACAGTGTGTATACCATCTACAAGATGCACTGCAGAAACTCACCAAGGTTCCTTAGGCAGCACCTTCCAAACCAATGACCACTACCATCTAGAAGGACAAGGGCAGCAGATAGACGGGAACACCACCACCTGGAAGTTCCCCTCCGAGTCACTCACCATCCTGACTTGGAAATATCACCGTTCCTTCACTGTCGCTCGGTCAAACCCAGCATCTCATGAATGAATTTTTAAAAATCAATTATGAACACAAAAATTCCAGCCGTGATTGAACCGGGGACTTTCTCATGTAAAGTAAACGTGATAATCAGTGCACTAGGGAAATGAGTGTGAATCCCTCCCGGACAGAGGGGAACTGACCATCCATCTCTAGCTCTAATTCCCGAACAGAAAATGCTGCCAAGAATCAGCAAGTCGGCCGCTCTCACCATCTGAAACCGTCACAATGACCGGCTGATTGACGGCAGCTCCGGACCAATAGGAAGAGGGGACCGGCCTGGAGGACCGGGCGGGAGCAGCTGGTCCTCCAACCAATCGGAGTGAATGAGAGGCGGGGTTCTAGTGAGACGCGCCGCGCAGGCGCAGTGTCATTGAATCGGAAGGCCACGGAGTGCAGGAGCTGAAGGAGGAAGGAGGCGGGAAAGAGTGAGTGACAGCCGAGTACAGAAGAGAAATGGAGCCAGTGTGGACTGGAAGGTTTCATAAACACCCGGTGCAGGCCTCCGGACCCGAATTGCAAACTCCCGGTCCAGCGTTTGCACCAAACCGGCAACTGAAACTATTCAGGTCTCAGACCTGGGGTGACGGCCGCCATCTTACTCGGGGCAATGTGCAGCATGGCGCATGCGCGGTCATCCTGGTCCAGGTAGCAGGAGGAGAGAATGTTGTGAATTTCTATCCTGGTCTGACAGGGATGGATTTTGGAAACTCCTTTCACAGGGGGTTAGAAGGGGAGAATTTACACACAGCAAACTCAAACCAAGAGAAATGTTTCCTCTTCTGATGTAAATCTTGTAAATTTCTTTCACAGGCTATTAGAAGGGGAGGATTGACAGACAGAAAATGCAAATCAAGAATCACATCAAGATCTGACAGTCACTCGATTCATCAGAACCTGAATATCATCGGTGTTAGAATATGGAAGGAATAAGGTTTGTTTGTTTTATATATGGGATGAGATTTTGAATATCTGTGTGACTGGAAATAGAGAGGGAGAGACCGTGGAAGGATTTGAAAACAAGAATGTGAATTTTAAAATTGAGGTGCTGCTTAACCAGGAGCCTGTGTGATCCATGAGCAGAGTGGTGGGATGAGTTGAGACTAGGGTGGAGTCGGTAATATACAGAGGTGGTGATTGGTGATCTCCATGAGGATGCAGATATATGGATGCAAGCTGATCTCGGGTAAAATATGACACCAAAGTTGTGAACACTCCGAGTCAGCATCAGCCAGCTGACAGGGAGAGGGATGGCTCCATGGCTATGGAGTGGAGTTTGTAGCAGGGACTGATGACACTGGCTTCAGTCTTCCCAATATTTAAATGGAATTTCTGTTCATCCAATATTGGATTTCAAACCAGTCAGGATGGTGTTGGATTTGGAGGGGAACTTGAGATGATGGTTTTCAGATACATTTGCTACCCTGGTCCTTCCAGGTGGTGGAAGTTTTGTCAAAGCTTTGGGTGAGTTTTAGGTATTGAAAATCCCTCTCGGTCTCCCTCTGATGCTGCCACCACTTTTCTCTCTCTCTTCCCATGGAGTCCAGAGTTTTGTGTAGGCCCAGACCAGGTGGCAGGTTCCCTTCCCTGAAGGACATTAGTGAATCAGTTGGGTTTTTATGACAATCCAGCATTTGTTATAGTCACTTTTTCCTAGTGCCGGCCCCACAAATTCCCAGATTCATTCAGCTCAATTTCACAACCTGTCTGTGTTTTTGTGGGTTTTCTCTCACTCCATTTTTTTGTCTTAAGTCAACTTCACAGGGAATTAGAAGGGAAGGATTTGCAGTCGGGAAACTGAAACCAACATCACATCAGGATCTGACAAATCATTTGGTTTTGAACATGGAAGGAAAAAGCACCATTCACAGTGGAAAGAAACCATACACGTGTTCTGTGTGTGGACGAGGCTTCAGCCAATCATCTGGCCTGTCAAGACACAAGCACAGTTACTCAGGGGACAGTCTGTGGAAATGCGGGAACTGTGGGAAGGGATTCAGAACCCCATCAGAGCTGGAAACTCATCAGTGCACACGCACCAGGGAGAGACTGTCCATCTGCTCTGAGTGTGGGAAGCGATTCACTCAGTTATCCCACCTGCTGATACACCAGCGAGTTCACACTGGGGAGAGGCCGTTCACCTGCTCCGAGTGTGGGAAGGGATTCACTCAGTCATCAAACCTGCGCACACACCAGCGAGTCCATACAGGGGAAAGACCGTTCACCTGCTCTGAGTGTGGGAAAAAATTCACTCATTCATCCCACCTGCTGACACACCAGCAAGTTCACACTGACAAGAGACCTTTTAAATGTCCAGACTGCGGGAAGTGCTTTAAAAGTTCCAGGGAACTATTGTCGCATCAACGTGTTCACACTGACGAGAGACCATTCAGGTGCTCTCACTGTGGGACTGGGTTCAGATATTCATCTCACCTCACTGTACATCAGCGAATTCACACTGGGGAGAGGCCATTCACTTGCTCTGAGTGTGGGAAAGGATTCACTCAGTTATCCAACCTGCTCACACATCTGCGAGGTCACACTGGGGAGAGACTGTTCACCTGCTCTGAGTGTGGGAAGGGATTCATTCGGTCATCTGACCTGCTGACACACCAGCGAGTTCACACTGGGGAGAGACCATTCACCTGCTCCAAGTGTGGAAAGGGATTTACTACCTCATCCCACCTGCTGAGGCACCAGCGAATTCACACTGGAGAGAGGCCATTCACCTGCTCTGAGTGTGGGAAGGGATTCACTCAGTCATCTGACCTGCTCACGCATCAGCAAGTTCACAGTGGGGAGAGGCCGTTCACCTGTTCTGAGTGTGGGAAGGGATTTACTCGACCATCTGAGCTGCTGAGACACCAGCAAAATCATGAATAACTACAATGATTGGATTTTGCTGTTAATCACATCTGGGACTGAACCATGTTCACTGAGGTCTGTTTCTGTTGATGTTAATAAACTCCAGCCCAATTATAGGATTAGCATTCGGGATAAAAGTCAAATAAATTAGCTTTGTTTTAAATACATAGCATGTAGAGTCTTTTTCATATCTCGGGAACACAAGTTAGTTCCTTTTGAAGGGCTCTCCCTCTCCCCTGTCTCCTCCACCTCACCATCCTCACCTCCAACAACAAGTGTGAGGAGATCATGGAGCATCTTTGCCACTAAGATTGAGACAATCCGATCAGCTGCCTCTGCTGCTTCCCTCCCACTCACCCACTGGGACAAACTGTCTCTTAATTTCCCCCTTGCCTGAGCCCACATTTTCCTCTAGCTTTTCACGATTTTCCCTCACACCCTCTCTGTCTCATCTTGTCCATTAGACCCACCTCCACCCTCGAAACTTCCCACTAAACTGCTGACCATGCAACTTGCCCATGTTCACTGGTGCAAAAACACAACAAGAAAAGCGGCCCAAACATGGTTCACAAAATAAGTTAAGGAAAATAATAGATCCAAAGAGGAGTCATATAAAGTTGCTAGAAAATGTAGCAAGCCTGAGGATTGGGAGCGGTTTGGAATTCAGCAAAGGAAGACCAAGAGATTGACCAAAAGAGGAAATATAGGGAATGAGAGAAAACATGCAAGGAACATAAACGAGCTATGTAAAAGCTTCTATAAGTACGTAAGAGGAAAAAGATTAGTGAAGATAAATGTAGGTCCCTTACAGTCTAAAATGGGAGAATTCATAATAGAGAACAAGGAAATGGCAGAGCAATTGAACAACTACTTTAGTTCTGTCTTCATGCAGGAAGACACAAATAACTTCCCAGAAATACTAGTGAACCAAAGGTCTGGTGAGAAGGAGGAGTTGAAGGAAATTAGTATTACTATAAAAACAGTGCTGGAGGAATTAATGGGACTGAAAGCCAATAGATCCCCAGGGCCCGATAATCTCCATCCCAGGGTACTAAAGGAGGTGGCCATGCAAATAGTGGATGCAGTGGTTGTCATCTTTCAAAATTTTGCAGGTTCTGGAACAGATTGGAAGGTGACAAATGTAACCCCACTATTTAAAAACAGAAGGGAGGGGGAAAAACCAGGGAATTCCAGAACGGTTAGCCTAATATCAGTGGTAGGGAAAAGGCTAGAGTCAATTATAAAGGATGTGATAACAGGACACTTAGAAAACACCAACAGGATTAGACAAAGTCACATGGATTTATGAAAGGGAAATCATGTTTGACAAACCTGCTGGAGTTTCTTGAGGACATAACTAGCAGAATAGATAGGGAAGAATCAGTGGATGTGGTGTATTTTGATTTTCAGAAAGCTTTTGATAAAGTC
Source organism: Isurus oxyrinchus (assembly GCA_026770705.1). Lineage (NCBI taxonomy): Eukaryota > Metazoa > Chordata > Chondrichthyes > Lamniformes > Lamnidae > Isurus > Isurus oxyrinchus. The sequence goes on along the minus strand of JANJGN010000026.1, from coordinate 1,757,052 downwards.
CCACATGAGAGGTTAGTGTGCAAGGTTAAAGCACATAGGATTGGGGGCAATATATTGACATGGATTGAGAATTGGTTAGCAGACAGGAAACAGAGAGTAGGAATAAATGGGTCTTTTTCAGAATGACAGGTGGTGACTAGTGGGGTACCGCAGGATTAGTGCTTGGGCCCCAGCTATTCACAATATATAACAATGATTTTGATGAGGTAACCAAATGTCATATTTCCAAGTTTGCTGATGACACAAAACTAGGTGGGAATGTGAGTGGTGAGGAGGGAGTTAAGAGGCTTCAAGGTAATTTAGGCTGGTTGAGTGAGTGCGCAAATACATGGCAAATGCAGTATAATGTGGATAAGTGTGAATTTATTCACTTTGGTAGGAAAAACAGGATGGCAGAGTATTATTTACATAGTGATAGATTGGGAAATGTTGATGTACAAAGGGAGCTGGGTGTCCTTATACACCAATCACTGAAAGCAAGCATGCAGGAGCATCAAGCAGTTCAGGTAAATGGTATGTTGGCCTTCATTGCGAGAGGACTTGAGTACAGGAGCAAGAATGTCTTACTGCAGCTGTACAGGTCCTTGGTGAGACCATGCCTGGAGTATTGTGTGCAGTTTTGGTCTCCTTACCTAAGAAAGGATATACTTGCTATAGAGGGAGTGCAGCGAAGGTTCACCAGACTGATTCCTGGGATGGCAGGATTGTTGTTTGAGGAGAGATTGTGCTGAAGAAGCCTGCATTCACTGGAGCTTAGAAGAATGAGAGGGGATCTCAATGAAACGTAAAATTCTGACAGGGCTAGACAGACTGGATGCAGGGATAATATTTCCTCTGGCTGGGGATTTGGTTTCTAGAACAAGGGGTCATAATCTCAGGATACAGGGTAGCCCATCTAGGACTGAGATGAGGAGAAACTTCTTCACTCAGAGGGTGGTGATCCTTGGAATTCTCTACCTCAGGGGGCTGTGGAGGCCAAGTCATCGACTATACTTAAAAAATAATAGATTTCTAGACTCTAAAGGCATCAAGGAGTAAGGGGAGAGAGCGGGAGTAAAGCATTGAGATAGAGGATCAGCCATGATCACATTGAATGGGGGAGCAGGCTCCAAGGGCCGAATGACCTACTCCTGCTCCTATTTTACTGTTTCTGCTGTTCACAGTTCCCTCATCTCAGAAACTAGGAACAAAAGATCGAAAAAAAACAGGAGGAGGAGGAGGCCATTCCTCCCTTCTAGCCTGCTCCACCATTTAATAAGATCATGGCTGATCTGATTGTGGCCTTAACACCAATTTCCCACCTGCCCCCATAATCCTGGGCACCCTCGTTGATCAAAAATCTGTCCAGCTCAGCCTTGAGTGTATTCAATGACCTGGTCTCCACTAGTCTCTGTGGATAAGAATTCCAAAGACTAACAACCCTCCAAGAGAAGGAATTCCTCCTCATCTCCAACTTAAATGGGAGACCTCTTAATTTGAAACCGTAACCCCTAGTTCTAGATTTTCTCACAAGGGGAAACATCCTCTGAGCATCCACCCTGTGAATCTGATATGTTTCAACAAGATCACCTCTGATTCTCCTAAACTCCAATGAGCAGAGGCCCAAACTGTTCAACCTTTCCTCACAAGACAAACCCCCTTCATCCCAGAAATCAGCTGAGTGAACTTTCTCTGAACTGCCTCCAATGCAAGTGTATCCCTCCTTAAGTAAGGAGACCAAAACTTGACCCAATCCTCTCGGTAAGATCTTCTTTTAAAGGGTGTATGGGGAACTGGGTAAGGATTTCAGTGCAGGGAGGAGGGAGAGTATGTGGGACATGGATTTACAGCTTTGGGGAACAAGAGAGGAAAAAATGTTGTTGCTGAGAAAAGGAGACATGTCAAAGCTTTTCATCTCGCACTCATCAGGACATTTCGCATGAATACCAATATAAGGGGAAAACAACAATTTATACTGTATGTGAAGAGAGTGCTGACAGGTTGGCAAGTGGACTCTGATTGGTAGAGGCGTTGCCATGGAGAATGCACCAGTGATGGTGACTGACAGTTAACTGCGAAGCATTGTTTGAAATTAAACCAGGCAGCTTTACCCTGATTGCATTGCCCTGAGGAATAAGTCAGTGAATGGCTGCCACTTATTTTGTTGAGCTTAAAAAGGAGCCATGTATTCAGTATTTACAGTGAAGAATTGTGTAAACTTCTTTCCAAGGTAATAGGGGAGGATTTTCAGATCCACAGTGGGGAGAAACCGTATATGTGGTTTGCATGTGGAGGAGGTTTCAAATGTCCATCCAACCTGCAGAGACACAAGGATACCTGCACCATGGAGAAACTGTGGAAATATCAGGACTGTGGGAAGGGATTCAATTATCCTTCTGAGCTGGAAACACATCGGTGCAGTCACACCAGGGAGAGACTGTTTAGCTGCTCACTGTGTGGGAAGAGATTCAGTCAGTCATCCAGCTGCTGAGACACCAGCAAGATCTCATGTGACTGCAAGAGTTGGATTCTGGTGTTACTGCTGTTGTTAATCACATTCAACAACAACTCACCTTCATATAGCGATTTGACCACAGTTAACATCCCAAGGAGAGTTATCAAATGAAATTTGTCAGAACTGCACATTGAGAAATTTGGGAAGATGGAGAAAAACGTGATTAAAAAGGTAAATTTTAAGGAACATCTTAAGAGGGAGAGAGAGGCGTTGGGGTTTTGGGAGAGAATCACACAGCTGGAAGCATGGCCACCCATGGTGAAGTAAAGAAAATACTGGATGTGAAAGGGGCCAGAGTGAGAACAGGACAGATATCCGAGAAAGCTGTGGGGCTGGAGGAGATTCCAAATGTAGGGAGGGGTGAGGCGGTACAGGGGTGAAAAATAAGGATGAGAATTTTAATAATTGAGGTGTCAGTTGGAGCTAGTGCAAATCAGTGAGCACAGGGGTGATGGGGGAATAGGATTTGGTCTGTGTCAGGACACAGGAACAGAGTTTTGGATGACCTCAAGCTTGTGGAGGGCAGAGTTTGGGAGGCCAGCCACAAGTGTCTTGGAATAGTCCAGTCTAGAGGGGACTAAGAGACGGGGTGAGGTTTTAAGCTGCAGATGAGCTGAGGTATGGATGGAATCAGGTGATGTTACGGACATGGTATTCGTGACAGGGCGAATATGTGGCCGGTAACTCATCTCAGGGTCAAGTATGAATCGAGGATGTGAAAAGTCTGGTTTAGTCTCAGACAGTTTCCAGGGAGAAGGATGGAGTCAGTAGCTCAGGAATGAAATTTGGAGCTGGGACCATAAAGAATGTCTCCAGCCTCTCCAACACCCAATTGGAGGAAATGTCTGTAAGTTCAGTACTGGATGTGGGATAAGCAGCCTGAGAATTGGACAAGAGTGGAGGAGTCGAGAGAGGTGCTGGTGTTGTCCGCTTACATGTGAAATTGAACACTGTTCTCAGATGTTGTCCTTGAGGGGCAGTTTGTACAGGAGAAATAGGAGGGGGTCCAGGATAGATCCTCAGGGACACCAGAGGTAATGGTGTGGGAGCTGGAAGAGAAGACATTGCAGGGGATACGGTGGCTGTGATTTGCTGGATAAGCAAGGAACCAGAAGAGTGCAGAGCCACCCAGCTGGACAACAGTGAAGAGGGGCTGGAGTAGGAGCATGTGGTTTAACCGTGTCAAAGGCTGCAGACTGATGGAGAAAGGCAAGGAGGGACAGCTCACCTTTGTCACAGTGACACGGGATGTCCTTCATGACTCTGATAAGAGTTGTTTCAGTCCTGTGATAGGGACAGAAATCTGCTGGGAGGGATCGAAACATGGAGTTCCAGCACAGACAGGGACGAATTTGGGAGGTGATGAAATGCTCTTGGATTTTGGCGAGGGAAGGGAGGATGGAGATGGGCCAGTAGTTTGCAAAGACAGTGGAATCAAGGGTTTGTTTTTCATGAGGAGGGGCAGATGACGGTGAATTTAGAGGAGACAGGGACAGTACCTGAAGAGAGAACCATGAACAATATCAGCGAACATGGGGAGAGTGGAGGGTCAGTAGTTTAGTGGTAATAAGGTTGAGGGAAGAGGTGGGTCTCCTCGACAAGATGAGCACTGAGAGGGCGTGAGGGGAGATGGAAGAGAAAATAAAGATGTGGTTTCTGGGCAAGGGGAACTTTAGAGACAGTTTGTCCCGGTGGGCTAGTGAAAGGGAGGGAAGCAGCAGAGGCAGCTGATCAGATTGTCTCAATCTTAGTGACAAAGAAGCTCCATGAGCTCCTCACACTTGTTGTTCGAGGTGAGGATGGAGGAGACAGGGGAGAGGGGCAGCCCTTCAAAAGGAAATAACTTACATTTGAGATATTAACAAGATTCACCACACTGTGTTTAACACAAAGCTGATTTATTTCACCTTTATCCAGAATATTAACCCTATAACTGGACTGGAGTTTATTAACATCAGCAGAAACAAGCCCCAATGAACATGGTTCAGTCCTGGATGTGACTAACAGCAAAATCCAATCACATAGAAATATAGAAACTAGGAGCAGGAGTAGGCCATTCAGCCCTTCGAGCCTGCTCTGCCATTCAATATTATCATGGCTGATCCTATATCTCATTGCCACATTCCCGCTTTCTCTCCATACCCCTTTATGTCCCTAATGTCTAAACAGTTATCAATTTCTTTCTTGAATATACTCAGAGACCCGGCCTCCACAGCCTTCTGCAGTAGAGAATTCCACAGGTTGACCACCCTCTGAGTGAAGAAATATTTCCTCATCTCAGTCCTAAATGGCCTGCCCCGTGTCCTGAGACTGTGGCCCCTGGTTCTAGACTCCCCAACCAGGGAAACATCCTCCCTGCATCTAGTCTGTCTAGCCCTGTTAGAATTTTATATGTTTCAATTTGATCCCCTCTCATTCTTCTAAACTCTAGTGTATACAGGACCAGTCGAACCAATCTCTCCTTATACGACGGTCCTGCCATCCCTGGTATCAGCCCCATGAACCTTTGCTGCACTCCCTCTATGGCAAGTATATCCTTTCTTAGGGAGGGAGACCAAAACTGTACACAATACTCCAGGTGTGGTCTCACCAAGGCCCTGTGTAACTGAAGTAAGGCATCCCTACTTCTGAACTTAAATCCTCTTGCAATGAAAGCCAACATATCATTTGCCTTCCTAATTACTTGCTGCACCTGCCTGTTTACTTTCATTGACTGGTGTACAAGGACACCCAGATCCAATACATCACCATTTAAATAAACCTCTGCCTAACTGTTTTTCACACCGAATCGTATAACTTCACATTTATCCACATTACACTGCATCTGCCATGTGTTTTCCCACACACACATCTTGTCTAAATCGCCCTGAAGCCTCCTTGCATCCTCCTCAAAGCCCCGCCCAGTTTTGTGTCGTCAGCAAACTTGGAAATATTGCAATTGATCCCTCATCCAAGTCATTTATATGTACCGTGAATAGCTGGGGCCCAAGCACTGATCCCTGTGATACACCACTAATCACTACCTGCCATTGGAGAAAAACCTATTTATTTCCACTCTCTGTTTCCGGTCTATCAACCAATTCTTAATCCGTGCCAGTATATTACCCTCGATCCCATGTACTTTAATTTTTCCCACTAGCCTCTTATGTTGGACCTTATCAAAAGCCTTTGTGAAATCCAAATACACCACATCCACTGGTTCTCCCTTATCTAGTCTACGAGTTACATCCTCAAGAAACTCCATAGATTAGTTAAGCATGCTTTCCCTTTCATAAACCCGTGCTGACTTTGTCTAATTCCGTTAATACCTTCCAAGTGTTCTGTCACCACACCTTTTAAAATAGACTCTAGCATTTTCCCCACTACTAATGTTAGGCAATCACTGTAGTTACTCAGAAACTCACTGATGACTCAGCAGGGTGGATCACCAAGTGAATCCTTTCCCATACTCGGAGCAGATGAACGGGCTCGCCGCAGTGTGAACTCGCTGGTGTTTGGTGAGTTCCGCTGATAGCATGAACCCAGTCCCATACTGAGAGCACATGAACGGTCTCTCATCAGTGTGAACCCGCTGATGGGACATCAGTTCCCCCGAACTTTTATAGCACTTCCTGCCGTGTAGGCATTTATAAGGTCTCTCCCCAGTGTGAACTCTCTCATGTCTCAGCACATGGGATAATTGAGTGAATCCCTTCCCACACATGGAGCAGGTGAACGGCCTCTCCCCAGTGTGGATTCGCTGGTGTACAGTGAGTTGAAATGATCCCTTGAACCCAGTCCCGCACTGAGAACATCTGAATAGTCTCTTGTCAGTGTGAACACATTGATGGCACATCAGGTGCCCGGAACTTTTGTAGCACTTCCTGCAGTCTGGGCATTTAAAAGGTCTCTCCCCAGTGTGAACTCGCTAGTGTATCAGCAGGTTAGATGACTGAGTGAATCCCTTCCCACACTCAGAGCAGGTGAACAGTCTCTCCCCAGTGTGAAACCACTGGTGTATCAGCAGGTTGGTTGAATTAATGAACCCCTTCCCACGCTGGGAGCAGATGAATGGTCTCTCCCCAGTGTGAGTGCGTTGATGAGTTTTCAGCTCAGATGGGTAACTGAATCCCTTCCCACAATCCCCATATTTCCACAGACTCTCCCCTGTGTGACTGTGCTTGTGTCTCGACAGGCCAGATGATCGGCTGAAGCCTCGTCCACACACAGAACACGTGTACGGTTTCTCCCCACTGTGAACGGTGCTTTTCCTTCCATGTCCAAAATCTGATGATATTCAGCTTACGATAAATTAGGTGACTCCATCAGATCTGTTGTGTTCTCTGGTTTGAATTTCCCAACTACAAATCCTCCCCTTCTAACACCCTGTGAAATTGATTTAAAACAGAAAAAAGGGAGTGAGAGAGAACCCACAAAAACACAAAGGCAGGTTGTGAAATTGAGCTGAATGAATCTGCGAATTTGTGGGGCCGGCACGAGGAAAAAGTGACCATGAAAACTGCTGGATTGTCATAAAAACCCAACTGGTTCACTAATGTCTTTCAGGGAAGGGAACCTGCCACCCGGTCTGGGCCTATACAAGACTCTGGCCTCTATGGAAGGAGTGAGAGAAGGATGAGGAGTTGCAGGAGGATAACGAGAGGGGTTTTATATACCTCCAATTCTACCAGAACTTTGACAGAATCTCTCAAACCCTCAACCTCCACCACTCAGAAGGACCAGGGTAACAGGTGTATGTGACAGATCATCACCTTCAAGTTCCCCTCCAAGTCACACACCGACCTGACTTGTCTGACATCCAGTGCTGGATGAAAAGAAATTTCCTCCATTTAAATATTGGGCAGACTGAAGCCATTGTCTTCAGCCCTTGCTACAAACTCCACTCCCTAGGCACCAACTCCATCCCTCTTTGCCTCTGCCTCAGCTCAAACGGTTCTGAAACTCTAATCCATTCTGTTGCTCCCTCTAGACTTGAGTGTGCTGACACTTTCCTTACTGGCCTCCCACATTCAACCTCCATAAACCTGAGATCATCCAAAACTTCACTGTCTGTATCACAGATTCACAGAATTGGTACAGCACAGAAGGAGGCCATTTGGCTCTTCCTGGCTGCACCAGCTCTCCGAATGAACATTCCCCCATCTTCTCCCCATAATCCTGCACATTCTTCCTTTTCAGATCCAATTCCGTCTTGAATGCCTCTATTGAAGCTGCCTCCGCCACAGACACAGGCAGCGCATTCCAGATCTTAACCACTCGTTGCATGAAAAAGTTTCTCCTCATGTCTCCATTGATTCCTTTTCAATTAACTTAAATCTGTGTCCTCCAGTTCTCGATCCTTCCACCAATGGGAACAGATTCTCCCTCTCTACTCTGTCCAGACCCCTCGTGATTTTGAATACCTCTATCAAACCTAAGTGAATCTTACTCACACTGTATCCCTTCCTTCCATCAACACTGCTCATCCCAGTGAAGCAACACCTCAATTTTAAAATTCTCATCCTTGTTTTCAAATCCCTCCATGGTCTCTCCCTCTGTGTTTGGAGTCCCACAGATATTGAAAGTATTTTCCCACAGAGAGAACAGACAAACCTTATTCATTCCACATTCAAATGATGACGATAGTCAGGTCCTGATGAATGGAGTGACTCCGTCAGATCTTGTTATCATTCTTAGTTTGAGTTTCCTGTCTGTAAATCTTCTTCCAATAATCTGTAAAAGAAGTTTTAAAAATCCAACATTATCAGTCCCGGATAGAAATAGAGAAGAGACAAACATTTCTCTTGGTTTGACTTTGCTGTGTGTAAATCCTCCCCTTCTACCTCCCTGTAAAAGGAGTTTCCAAAATCCATCCCAGTCAGTCCAGGATAGAAATTCACAATATTCTCTCCTCCTGTTAGCTTGACCAGGATGACCGCGCATGCGCCCTGCTGCACATTGCCCCGTCTGCCCCGTATAAAGATGGCGGATTTTAATGGGGAATTTTGTGGATGGCGCCTTCCCGCATTTGCCGCCTGGTTCGCTACAATCGCGGGAGTTGTGCATTCCTAATGTGGGTTTGAGGAGAGTGTTTATGAATCCTCCTCACCAACTCCGCAGCCTCCATGACCCTTCCACAATCGGACATTTCTCAGCGTTTGAGAAACCGAAATAAACACCTCCCAGCAACGGCAGATTCTGCGCATGCGCTATGTAAAGCCCGCCACCGCGCATGCGCATCCGCTCTGCAGTGAGGACAGGGCATATTCTGTATCACTCTGAATGCTGGGTAATAGACCCGCCATGGAAAGGACATGTTGTTGACTATATCATTTTGTTTTGTGGTTTGATTACGCCGCAGATGTAGGAGAAAAATAAAAAATTATTACACCCCTTGATTGATAACCAAAGTCCACCATAGCTCAGTCCTGAATGTAATTACCAGCAGAACAAACTACAACAGTTAGATGTGAACTTAGTGGACTCTAGGCAGATCGGATAAACAATTGATTTTCCCCTCATACATGGTACATTTAAACTGTGCCTTACCATGAAGAATGTGCTGGCTATGGGTCAAATGCTTTGCAGTTTTAAATATGGATTGTTAATATCATTAAAGGGCAATAATGAACCAAGTGGGTTTTTTCTGACGATGATTGTCACCATTACTAACACTGGCTGTCAATTACAAACTTTGATTGATTCACTGAATTTGAATTCCACCAGATCTGATCCTAATTCCCAAACAGAAAATGCTGGAAATAACCAGTGGCCAGGCCGTGACTGTGGAAAGAAAAACAGTTAATGGTTCAGGTCACTGAACTTCCAACTGAACTGGAAAAAAGCTGGATATTCAGCAGATTTTAGGAAAGAGCACAGACGGAGAAAGGAGGAGGGGTAAGAACAGAAGATAAGGTTTGTGATTGGCTGAATTCAGGAGAGATTAAACAACAAAAGGGATCAGGATGCAAACAAAAATCAATGTAATGAATCAAGTAAAGAAACTAAAGGTGGGAGAGCTATTCTGTATCTGTCGTCTATTTCTGCTCTGATTGGAAAAGTGTTGCTTTTCTACTGACCCATTTCACTATCCCACACTGAAAATTCTCAATCCTTTTCCAACATTATGAACATTTTATTGAGCAAATACATGCAATCATACAGGAAAAGTCTAATCAATTTAAATATTGAAATAATGAAACAAAGAAATTTTATGACCCAGAAGGTGGCCATCCGATACAACATGTCCATGTCAGCAGAAGAACAATCCAGTTCAATCCCATGTTCTAGCTCTTGTTCTGTAGCCATGTAGGTTGCAGCGGCTCAAATGAATTTCCACATGTTCTTTTCTTTAATCCGATTGGGGGGGGGGGGGGGGGGTTCTGCCTCCACCAATAGCTCAGGTAGTGAGTTCCTGACTCCTTACGCCCACTGAGTGAAACAAATTAATTGACAACACCCGTCTAATCCTTCCATTAACTCTGTTAAATTGAATTATTGGTTTTACTGTGGCTCTGTTGGTAACACTTTCTGCTATATGTTGGAAGGCTATGATGTCAAATCTCATTGCTAAAACTTGAGCACAGCAATTTAGGTTGGCCTTCCCTCAGAGCACCGAGTGAGTCCTGCACTTGCTGTGGTGTTTGCTTGAGATTTAAATTGAGCCACCCTCCTCCCCACTGCCCTTTGAGGTAGGTGTAAAATTCCCCGTGTCACTATTTCACAAAGAGCAGGGTCCCCTGCCCTGTCCAATATTTATCCCCCAATCAACATCACAAGAACAGATTCTGTGGGAGTTGCTATGTTTCCTACATTACAACAGTGAATCCACTTCCAAAGTACCTCATTGGCTGGAAAGCACTTTGAGATTCTGCTAGTAGGGAAAGGCGCTATATCATTGTGAGGATTTCTTTATTTCTGAATCTATGTTCCTGGTTATTGATCTCTCTGCTCACGGAAATAGGTCCTTCCTTTCCACTCTATCTCGGTGACTCATAATTTTATACACTTCAGTTAAATCTCCCCTCAGTCTCCTCTGTTCCAAAGAAAACAACCCCATCCTATCCAATGTTTCCTCGAAGCTCATTTTGATGTGAATAAGGTTCAGGAGGAATTCCCGAATACTAGCCCCTAATCTTATGAATCAGATCATTCTCATCTGGATCCTGTTTGATGTGGACTCGCCACTATTGGTCCCCCAGGAAGTGGTCATTCTAATTCTGTGACTCTGAACAGTTTTGTTGGTACAGGGACTTGAGTGGAACTCACTGCTTTTAAAGTGCCATCACTCATTGTAAATTAGGCTGCACCTACAAACTTGTCTCTCGCACTTCCAGTTAAGTGGAGGGTGGTTTTCACATATATACTTGCAGCTGTGATATTAACAGAAGCATACAGGAGAAAGACTCAGTTTGAGCAGTGATACTGCAGGAGGAATGGAAAGCTGGCTTCACCCGTGAAAGCAGCAAAGTTTTTAAAAATTGCATCTAACGTAGGGCTTGAACTCACGATCCTGAGATTGAGTCTCATGCTTGACCAACTGCGCAAGCCAGACATAGCAAAAGAACATCTCCATATCTATTATCACAGCGAGTTCACTGTCTGACTGAAATGGCAGAGAAGGAAATTGACCACTGCTTTCCACTCTATCATCAATAACATCATTCACAGCTTCCGCTTCTCAGCTGCACCTCCTTCCAAACATTGAAATCCATTTTCCTCAGGGTTTGTTCCTGGATTTAATATTTACTTGCTTTGTGTCCTCATTTTGAAATCAGATTCGCTTCAATAACCAACACAAATTGAATTGCAAACCTAACGGACAAACAATGGAAAACAAGCCATTCTCTAACACAAATCCCATGGTGCTCATTTTCAGATTCTCAACCGTCAGCTTTTCAATAACATGAAGGAATCTTACAGTGAAGGGATTTAGAAAGTTGGCGTGACTTTTATTAGTGAGTGAACTTGGGTATTCGGTAAATGCTGTTCAGAGGTTTAGTGACCAGGATATAATGTACCAGCATTTCCCTGAGCATGTGCTTGGTGTATTGAGAGTTTTGGGCCGGGTTGGAGTATTTTGCGTCCGAGGGATGGGCAGTAACCCACTGATTGAAGCTGCAGTCGCTGCTGTCTGCTGGCAGCGGGTGATTGGAGAGTGCGGGGCTGGAATATTGCTGCTTTTCTGCTTTTCCCTGTCTCACTCACTGTGGAGCTGAGGAAGAGAGAATCATTGATGGGTTTGTTTGAATCCAATATTTTCATAGATTTCTAATATGTTAGACATAGTTACATGGTAGGTCTAATTGTTTTCTTGTTATATTTGAAATGAATATTCGAACAAGTTGCTTGTGAGGGAACTGACTGGGTAACAGTGGACCTGGGCAATGTTTTCATGCTGTTAAAGCACCCAATTACAACCCAGACCTGAATGTTAATGACTGCTGATGGGTAGAAAACAGTGAAAGCTTCACCCCTGGATGTGTTGTGAACCACCAAACATTTGGTTAACAGCGAATGCGCTGATCAATTGCACCACAGCAACTGATATAAAACCAGCCTTCAAGATATCCCAAACCAGGGATTTAGCGAGTTAAAGCTTCAGATTGCTGCTACTGGAATGACAATTATTCTCTATCAGTTTTACTCTTCCAAAATAAAGGGCGGGACATTCATTGTGGATACATGGAAACAGTCTGATCCCACCCACGGCAGCCACATCCATGTCACCGGGAACCAGCTCTCCTATAACTGGTGCCATCTTCCTTTGAGTGTTTCGGTGTTTTGTCTTTTACCAAGTATTCTGATTGTCCAGAAGCCGATATTAGCTTTGAATTCCTGGTGTGCAGTAACGAGAATGCTTTCAATGTCTCAGTTCAGTTAATATCACTGATGACATTGGAGTCAATGTTCCAGTATCTTAAAGAAGGGAAAGGTGCCTTGACTGTCTCTGGTCAGTCGGACAGTTGACTCTTCATTCTCCTCTGATTCAAGTTCCCAAACAGTTTCTAAATATTCACACAACTTGGTGGAGGAGGGTAGGGAGATGGTGGAGGGTGGTCGGGACGGGAGGTTTGATGGAGCAGTTAGGGAAGAAACTGTTTTCATTGACTGGGGTCAATAACCAGACACTGGGATTTATGATAATTAAAGAAAGACAGACTTGCATTTATATAGCACTTTTCCCGACTAGCGGATGTCTCAAAGCACTTTCCAGTCAATGAAGGACTTTTTGAAGTGTCGCCATTGTTGTGATGTAGGAAACACAACAGCCATTCACCACTCAACAAACACCCACAATCAGCAACGTCATAATGAGCGGACAATGTGTTTTTGTGACGTTGATTGAGGGATGAACAGGACACGTGGCTGTGAGACACTGTATTCCCTTAATATTTAGCCTTAAATGTGAATTTTTGGACATTTGCTTACCATTAAATTAACAGATTTTGATCATGTTTCTGCCCAGTTTCAAAGCGGGGACCTTTCACATGTGATAACCACTCCACTACAGAACAATACCTGACAGAGCCAGAGGCACCTACACATCATGTTAAAATGTGAGGTTCTGTAGCAGCACTTTGGGCCTTTGATTTTCGGAAATGGAATTCAGGTGGCAGATTTAGAAATGCTGCCATCAAATTAATCTGATAATGTCAGCATAACATGGCATAGCACGTGAGGAGACCACTCAACCCTTCATATCAATAACAACTTTTTATGATGTTCTTTCTAATTAGTCTCCATTTCATTTTTTTTTCTCTCCAAACCATGATCTTTGAAACTTTCAGGTCATTGTCCAATTCCCTTCTGAAAACTCTGAGTGAAGATAAACAATATTGAAAGAGGAGCTTCTGCCATGTCCACGCTCACTGTGTGAACATCAACGAAGTTCCCCTGAACCAATGACACGAAGACTTCGGCTGGGGCTTCTTAAACAGCTTTTAAAAAAATGAAGTCCATTTCATATGGAATTTGCAAAGGAATTTCATTCTGGTCAAGCATCTCCTTATTTTTCTCAGCCGATATATACAATCTAATTCCCCCTGTACAAACTGTTACAGAGGCTGTTATAGAAAAAAAGGAAAGGTTTGCTACAGCTATACAAAGTCCCAGTTAGTTCACACCTGGAGGACTGTGTATAGTTCTGGGAATGGCACCTTATAAAGGATCAAGGTTCAGACGAGCTGCATTAATTAGGTTAGTGGGTTTTGGAAATTGAAAGTTGTACTTCTGCAGCTTGTGGCACTATTTCATCTCACTGTTCACTTCATGCTAATGTCTAACACACTCGATGAACAAGTCTTCTGTGTTTGAACTAAACATGCTATTATTCGGCGCTCCCACTCCTGCTGCCCGGGCTTGGCCCTCATCAGGGAATGTTGTTTTCTTGTTGCTGTGTGAACTGTCACAATGAACTGATCCTGGAGTCTCTTGCCCCTGGGATCTACAAAACCCATCACTTCTCTTCCACTTTCATTCTCATTCTTTCATTCCCTGTTTGAGTCGGTTCTCCAGTCAGACTCTTCAACAAATCCATTTGGGCGGACAAGTGGCAGCTGGAATTTAATGCAGGGATGTGTGAAGTGATTCATGTTGGTCTGAAGAATGAGGAGAGGCAACATCAAACAAAGTGCACAATTCTAAAGGGGTTTCTCTGTTACACAGCGAGTGGTTAGGATCTGGAATGCACTACCTGCGAGTGTGGGGGAGGCAGATTCAATCGCGGATTTCAAAAGAGAATTGAACAGAAAATGCAGGTCTCCTGGGAAAAGGTGTGGGAGTGGGACCAGGTGAGTTAGTTTCCAGAAGAGTAAGAGATCTCTCTTTTCAGACAGAGATGAGGAAATTTTTTTATCCCTCCGATGGTCTGTAGAATTATTTTCCCCAGAAAGCAGTGGAGGCTGGGTCATTGAATTTATTCAAGGCAGAATTAGACAGATTCTTGATAGACAAGGGAGGCAGAGGTTATATGAGGGGGGGAGCGGTGGGGGAGCATGAAAGTGGAGTTGAGACCAGGACCAGATCAGACATGATCTTATTGAATGCTGAAGCAGGCTTGAAGGACTGAATGGCCTCCTCCTGTTCAAAACTCCTGTGTTCCTCAGGCCAGAGCCAAATGTAACCTTGTCTCTGATTCTCCAATACAATAGGGGGGCTCGAGGGGCAAAATGGTTCCATTACTGCTCCAGTTGTTATGTTCTAATTCAGAGCTGGTCCCACTCAAAATAATGGTTGAAGGAGCTTTTTCTGTCATAAGTGTGGTTAAATGGCCTGATGAACTGTCAAAATTCCAGCTAATTCATTTTCTTCGGTCTCTTCAGCAAATCCCTCAGGATGCACTGGGGAAAGTTGTCACCTGCAGTGCTTCATTTTGTTCGGAAAAATGAGGAGGGGTGATATAAACTGCAGAACGACTGGAAATAGGTGGGACCGAATCCAGTTTTCTCTGCTGCAACAATACTATGATTTTGGTTGAGCAACATGCCCATTAGCCCAGCGACTGTAGTAGTGCTGAATCGTTAAGGTGATGGATCTAAAATCCATTGGGGTCTCCCCACAGAGTTTTGCAATCCTGATTGCGCTGCTCACTGTTTCGTCTTTCAGGTGCCTCCTGAATTAATTATTGGTTAAATGGAATAAAATCCTTCCAATCACTCCCATATGTTTTGTTCTGCTTCGCTTCCGCATTCCTTCATTTCCATTCATCAACAAGCACTCACCAAATCTGCAGTTGGAAATAGAACAAACACTGAGCCAAGTTGGTGGTATCCTTGTTTTCTGGGTGTTTGTCTCTCCTTAGACCTCTGTCACTCTCGGTGTTTTTGTCTGTGTGTGTTTCAATGTGGTTCAGTTTCCAGAGGAATGAACATATTTTTACCATTGCAACTTTATTGACATTCATTATCTATCCTCATGGTAAATGATAAAGTGAACAACAACTGGTTTAAAAGTTGCCAGAGCTACAATATGGGATTCCTTGCATGACAATAGATTTTTCTTCCTGCTGTTCAGACTGGGACAAAAGTCACTCCTGATTAACCAATCACAATGAGCAGATCAGGTGTTTTTGGTTGAAGGATAAACAGTGACCAGGCCACATGGCTGTAAGAAACTGCCTTCAACATACATGAATCTGCAGATTTAGATGATGGCTCTGTGCAGTCATGAACCAGGGATCTTATCATGTGTTAGGTAAAGGGGACAATCACTGCACTGCAGAAACAGGAGATAGCCGCAAAGCTGAATGGGCCTCAGTGAAATGTTAAACGGTGACGTCATGCAGCAGCACTTTGGGTCTTTGTTTTGAAGAAATGGAATTCAGCTGTACTCATTAGGAATGCTGGAGACAGACTGATCAACAATGTCATCATCAAATGCACAGAATGAAAACAGGTATTTTGGCCCAACGGATCTACGTCAGTTTTGTATAAAGAGCTTTCCAGTAATCTGAATTTCCTTGTCTCTGTCCATTACCCTGATTTTTTTCTCCTCCTTTCAAATCTTGTCCAATTCCCTTTTGAAAACTCTGAGTTGAGAGGAACAATATTGAAAGAGGTGCAGGAGCTTCTGCAGTGTCCATGCTCAGTGTGTGAAAATTAACAAACTTTCCCTGACCCAATGACACGGAGAGTTTGATTCCGAATTTTTATTACTGTTATGAAAATTTTAAAAATAGTTGATTTCAATCGAATGTTCTAAAAAAAAGTTTATTCTGACCAATCTCCTCATTTTTCTCAGTCGACAAACACGATCTAATCACTCTTTACCAACACTTCATTGAGCAAACATGTACAGTCACATAGGAAAAAAAAACATCATTTGAAACATCGAAATAATAAAGCATTTAAATAAAAAAGTTACTACTAGAATGGCTTCTGTTTGCTACAAAGTGCAGGATGATCTGATTAACTGACGGAGCTGGTTCGAGATTCCCAATGTCCAATTCCTGCTCCTTTGTTTCTGTTTTATTTTGGTGTCAACACCAGTGAAGGAAACGATCACTAACATCATTCAGTGAGGTAGCGTGGCCAGCAGTCTAAGTCGCTGGATTTAGGCTCTAGTCTCTTTGGGTTCGTGGGTTCGAATCCAAGTGCTCTGTCCTGTTTTTGGTGTTTGCAGCTGCCCCATTGGAACCAACAAATACCAGGTCACATTAAATCCAGTGCGATGTTTTACTTTGAAAGGAAGATTGAGGAGAGACAATTTAAATACGAATTTCTGTTGGGAAAAGGTGGGTTGTGGAATTACAGTTGTTGATTTGCTCTTCAAGAGAGTCGGCATGTGAACAATCTGCTGCATGACCTCCTGATGTAGCCGTCTACAGTTTTATACAAGAAACATTAATGCAAATCTGGCGCTCGTATTCATGACTGAGTGTTTAAGGCGACGGGTTTTGAATGCTTTGTGGTCTCCACAGGTCGGCTGGAATCCTGCGAACTATGCTTATTATCATTCCTGAATTTTGCAGTGTACCTGCACAATTAATTAACGATTAAGTTGAATAAGAACCACCTAAAATCTCCAGCGTTCTCAAATTCCCATTTGTCTGCAAGCATTCACAAAGGTTGCCGATAAAATTGGAACAAAAACGGAGCCAGGTTGGTGTCAGGCTTTCTGGATATTTGTCTCTCTTTGGGGTCAAATCTTTGCCCCCTGTCAATCTTGGTGTATATATCTGTGTGCCAATGTAGTTCAATTCCTCATTTTTACCTTTCAAACATTATTCACGTTAATTATGTAGCTTCATATCAAGATGATACAGAGAACAGAACGAGCAGATTTAAAAGATACAAGAGGAGTTTTCTTTCTTTATTTATACTGGAGACTTTTCAGCTTCTAAGTGTCGGTGTGGTACAAAGTGGAGAATGAGGAAAATTTTCACTGAGCAACATTTAAACGGACAGATACCGAGTCCTTGTAATTGACTGGTTAAGGCAATGGACACATTGAGAGAATGAGTTTGTATTTGTATTGCCTCTCCTCCTTCTTCCGGTTAAAATCAAACCCAATAAACACCTGCATTCACTTTGAGCCGAGTGGATTCACGTTGCAGTCACGTGGTCTGGTCAGGGTTTAACCCTCAACCAAGAGCACATTGTCTGCTCATTGTGACGTCCCTGGTTTTGGCTGTTTCCTGAGCGGTGATTGGCTGCCTTGTTCCCTACATTACAACAATGACTGCACTTCAGTAAAAGCAAAACACTGCGTAAATCTGGAAAGGAAAACAGAAAATGCAGGGAAAGCTCAGCCAGTCTGACAGCATCTGTGGAGACAGAAACCTGCTGAGTTTCGCAACATTTTCTGTTTTTATTTCAAAAAGTACTTAATTGGCTGGAAAGTGATTTGAGACATCCACTGGTCAGGAATAGCCCTATTAAAATGCAAGTCTGTCCTTCTTTAATTATCTTAAATCCCAGTCCTCTGGTTACTGACCCCCGTCAGTGGAAACAGTCTCTCCATCAAACTGCATGTCCCCACTGACCCCACCCCCACCATTTTGAATAGCTCCGTCAAACCTTCTTTTAACCTTTTTCATTTTAAAGAGAACAATCCCGGTCTCTATAAACTCGCCACAAAACTGAATTTCCGCATCCCTGGACATGATACAAGGTGGAGGATTGAGACGAGATTTTGGAAAATATTGTCAGTTGGCAGGAGGGAAAATGAAGAATGAAACAAAACAGAAAATCCAGTCTCCAGCTTTGTGAATCTTCAGAAAGACTTTGGCAACCGGAATCAGGGGAGAATGAAGGGTGAACTGTCTGACTGACCAGAGAAAGTCAAGGTACCTTTCCCTCCTTTAAGACGCTGGAACATTGACTCTGATGTTATCAGTGAAATTAACTGATCTGAGATATTGAAAGGATTCTCGTTACTGCACATCAGGAATTCAAACCTAATATCGGCTTTGGGACAGTCAGAATACTTGGTAACAGACAAGACACGCAAAAGCTCGAAGGGAGGCTGCACCGGTTGTAGGAGAGCTGGTTCCCAGTGACATGGATGTGTCCGCAGTGGGCAGGATCAAACCGTTTCCTTATATCCACAATGAATGTTCCACCCTTTGTTTTGGAAGAGTGAAACTGATAGCGATCTGGGTGGTGGCAATCTGAAGATTAGACTCACTGACTCCCTGTTTGGGATAGATTGGAGGCGGGATTTGTGCTGTGGCGCAATTATTCAGCGTGTTTGCCCATTAGCTGAAAGGTTGGTGACGCAAGGCCACCCAGGGGGTGAAGTTTTTTTTACTGTTTTTCTCCCTCATCACCAATCATCGTTACACAGTTCCAGATTGTCATTGGGTAATTGGGCTGCAAGATTACATCCCCAAAACGGTGGCAGATCTACTGTTATCCATTCAGTTCTCACACAAACAGCTTCATTTTAAAATTTATTTTCTGTCAAATATAATGAGAAAAGATTTGGACCTACTATGTACCTTCACCTAACCCAGTACAAATCCTGGAATCAAACGAGCCCATCAATTATTCTCTCTTCCTCAGCTCCACAGTGAGTGAGACAGGGAAAAGCAGAAAAGCAGCAATATTCCGGCCCCACACTCTCCAATCACCCGCTGCCAGCAGAAAACAGCGACTGCAGCTTCCATCAGCGGGTTACTGCCCATCCCTGGAACGCAAGATATTCCAACCCCACCAAACCTCCCAATACACCAAGCGCAGGCTCAGGAAAAGGCAGGTAGATTATATGCCGGTCACCAAACCTCCGAGCAGCATTTACAGAATTCCCGAGTGAGTGAGTCACAAATAAAAGTCACACCAACTTTCTAAATCGTTTCATTGTAAAACGCCTTCATTTTATTGAAAAGCTGACTGTTGTGAATCTGAAAATGAGCACCATGGGATTTGTGTTACCGAGTGACATTTTTCCATTGTTTGTCCATCAGGTTTGCCATTCAATTTGTCTTGGATGTTGATGCGAATCTGATTTCAAAATGAGGACACAAAGCAGGTAAGTATTAAATGCAGGAGAAAATCCTGAGGAAAATGGAACACAGTATTTGGAAGGAGGTGCAGTTAAGAAGTGGAAGATGTGAATGATGTTATTGATGACTGAGAGGAATGCATTGCAACCTTCGGGCATTTGTAGGTCGATTACGCTCCACACTTTAAAATTCCTATCAAGTTGAAGCATCAGGTGGAAAGTAACAGGTTTAACCATGTATGTTGAGATACGAAACAGCTTTGCGCATTCCTTGCTAGCTCAGTCGGTAGAGCATGTGGCTCTTAATATCAGGCTCGTGGGTTTGAGCCCTAAGCTGGGCGATGTAAAAAGTTTAAAAATCTGAATAAGAGTCTTTACGGACTGGAAACATTGGCCCCGTTTCTCCCTACAGCCGCTGAGGTTTTTCCAGCATTTTCTGTTTTTGTTTCAGGTTTCCACCATTCGCAGTAATTTATTTTTATCTTTTAACTTTTAAATATTGTCGCTTATAAAAACACCAACTAATCACTGCAGCTCCTGTGAAACTTACTGGTCAGATGTTCACCACTGAAAGCAACTGACACACATCAAATTCGAAGTACTTTCATGTTGCATCTCTTTCTGCTTCTGTCCCTGCCTCGCCTCCATCTCCCTCTGCCCGTCCAGCTCCCAGGTCAATTAGCTGCTTGAGGCAGACACAGTCAGTTCGTGGGAATGGATAAAACTCGTGGGTAAAGAGACACCTGGATCTCATCTTCCTGGTTCTCCCAGATACTGATTACAGGAAGGTGCACAGTGCCGATTATCCACAGTCACTCTCCTCCCAGTTGTTCAGCTTTTGAATTGATTTTCACACTGGATTTCAATGTGAAGAAAGCAGAGCTGTGATAAGCTTATATTGTTCAGCAGATGTACTGCAAGAAGGTACATGACAGGCTGATGATAACAGTGCTCTTTGGACACGGTGAGCTCCAGGGAAGGATCGGCACCATTAATGTGTCGCTCATTTAGTCTCGTGACAAATCTCGCACTGGAAATGACAAGAAAACTCGCTGAACTTGCTCCATGTTTAGGTTTCAAAAGAGCTGAATACAAGGTAAGAAAGCGCATCTCGATAGAGTAGGTTACAAAATGGCAGAATAACCCGTGCTGTTGGGAAACATAAAATTATAGAAAGTCACAGCACAGAAAGAGGCCATTCGGCCGGGCGTGCTGATTTCAAAGAGCAGTTGTGATTGGTTGATCCATCAGGAGTGATATTTGTGCCAATGCAAACAGTAGGCAGCAAAATTCATACTGCTCCCAGCCATATTTTGCCTCACACCAACATTTCTATAGTCAGTGCTTTGCAACCAGCCCCATCTCCTCTCCTTTTCCTTCATTCCCTCACTCCACTTGAACCAAGTGTGATGTTTTCCAGCTCTTGAGGTGAAACGTAAGCCCTCACTTCTCTGATTCTGGTGGAACTTATAAACGTTTCCAGTCAATGAGTAAACAACACTCGTTCCAAAAAGCTCAACATTCCCTGACCGGGAATCGGACACGGGCCGCGGCAATAATAGCGCCGAATTCTAACCACTAAACCACCAGGGAAGCTGACGTAGTATTTTTCGATTTGGCTTATCTACGCTGCTTTTGCCTAATGTTTTTCAGTTCACATCTCTTTCACCACAAACCTGTCTGCTTAGGTTCAAGATAAACGACTTTGTCAGCCAGTGAAAACAACGGTTGCTGTGAGCTGGAACATGAAATTGACAGTGAGGTGAAAAAGTCCCACAAGCTGCACATGCGCAACTTTCAATTTCCTAAACCCTCCACCCTATTCGCTGTTGGTCCAATGGAAGCGCCAATCCCGAGTCATTAGACTTCAGGGAAACTACCAATAAGAATTATGGAGGCAAGTTTTCACTTTTTTTTCATTCCCGATCTCTTTCACCAGAGATAACTTTCTCCGTCCAAATGGTCTGTTTAAGTTGAACACAAGCGACTTCTTCACCAATGAGAAGAACCATTGCTGTGAGCTGGAACATGAAATCGATACTTTCCTCCTTTGAGGCAATTCTTAAAGCCTCCCCCTTTGACCAAGCTTTTAGTCATCTGACCGAATATGAGGCTCGGTGTAACACTTTGTTATAGAATGATCCTGGGGAACGCCTTGTGACGTTTCAAACAGGTTAAAGACGCTTTATATATACAAGTTGTTGTTGTAGGATAAAATAAAGAAAGGGCCAATCTCCTGTTCTATCGTTCACACTGATACTTTTCTCATCGACATTTTTACCTGAATTAATGTAAATCAAGTTTCCGACGTTAAAAACGTTCTCATCCCCTGAGGGAACTGAACCACGTTGACAATCATAGAGGAACAGACACAGAGATATACACCGAGAGTGACAGAGGCCTAAGGAGAGACACACACCCAGAAAGCAAGGGTGTCACCAACTTGGCTCAGTGTTTGTTCCATTTCCAAAAACAAATTTCCTGAATGCTGACAAATGAATGGAAATCTGAAAATATGGACGTATTTGGATAGGTTTCCTTCTAATTAACTGATAATTAATTTGGTTAAAATCAAAAATGGTGAAAACTTTAGTCAGCAGGATTCCAACCGTCGTGCTCATATTTACAACAAACGTAAATTATTGAACTTTCACTCACTCAAATAAACAATCTTCGATAATGCTCTTGCCAGGTATCAAACCGCAGCTCCATCATCTGTGAAGTGAATATGACCCCACTCGCCTCTATAAACCCTGCGCTGTAAAGAGCCCAATGGAGCTGTCTGGAATGTTAAACGGTGACGTCATGCAGCAGCACTTTGGGTCTTTGTTTTGAAGAAATGGAATTCGGCTGTACTCATTAGGAATGCTGGAGACAGACTGATCAAAAATGTCATCATCAAATGGCACAGCGCAGTAAGAGGACTTTCTACCCATGGTGTCTACGTCAGTTTTGCACAAAGAGCTTTATAATTAATGACAATTTCCTTCTCTTTCTCCTTAGCCCTGTTTTTCTTTCGCTTTCAATCCATTGTCCAATTCCCATTTGGAAACTGGGTGTTAAGAAAACCAATATTGAAATCTTCAGCTGGTTCCTCACTTGAGCAAATACGTCAGACTTGCTCCAGGCACTGACGTTTGCAGGGCTTTACTTTGGTCAGAAGAACAAGGCAATATAATTTGCAGGCTAACCTGGATCTTTTCTTAAATTCATTCACGAGATGTGGGCTTCACTGTTTGGGCCAGCATTTATTGCCCATCCCTAATTGCCCTTGGGAAGGTGGTCTGCCTTCTTGAACCGCTGCAGTCCATGTGGTGTAGGTACACCAACAGTGCTGTTAGGAAGGGAGTTCCAGGATTTTGACCCAGTGAAAGTGAAGGATCAGCGATATATTTCCAAGTCAGGTTGGTGAGTGACTTGCAGGGGAGATTCCAGGTGGTAGTGTTCCAATCTATCTGCTGCCTTGGCCCTTCTGCCTGGTAATGTTCGTGGGTTTGGGCGCTGCTGTCTAAGGAGCCTTGGTGAATTCCAGCAGTGCATCTTGTAGATGGTACACACTGCTGTGCTACTGTGCATCGGACGTGAAGGGAGTGAATGTGGATGTGGTGCCAGTCAAGCAGACTGCTTTGCCCTGGACGGTGTCCAGCTTCTTCATTGTACTGGGGACTGCACTCATCCAGGCAAGTGGGGAGTATTCCATCAGATTCCTAACTTGTGCCTTGCAGATGGTGGACAGGTTTTGGGGAGTCAGGAGGTGAGCTACTTGTTGCACGATTCCTAGTGTCTGGGATGCTCATGTAGCCAAAGTATTTATATGGCTAGTCCTGTTCAGTTCCAGGTCAATTGTAACCCCCTGGATGTTGATAGCGGGTGATTCAGTGCTGCAAATACCATTTAACATCAAGAGGCGATGGTTGGATTCCCTCTTGTTGGAGATGGTCATTGCCTGACACTTATCTGGCGCGAATGTTACTTGCCACTTGTCAGCCCAAGTCTGGATATTGTCCAAGTCTTGCTGCATTTCGGCATGGATGCTTCAGTATCTGAGGAGTCGTGAATGATGATGAATATTGTGCAATCATCAGTGAACATCCCCACTTCTGACATTATGATGGACAGAAGGTCATTAGTGAAGATGGTCGGGCCGAGGACACGATCCTGAGGATGTCCTGTAATGATGTCCTGGAGCTAAGATGACTGACCTCCAACAACCACAACCATCTCCCTTTGTGCTAGGTATGACTCCAACAAGAGGAGAGTCTCCCGCTGATTCCCATTGACCCCAGTTTTGCTCGGGCTTCTTGATCCCACACTCTGTCAAATGCTGTCTTGATGTCAAGGGCAGTCACTCTCACCTCATCTCGGGAGTTCAGCTGTTTTGTCTATGTTTGAACCAAGGCTGTAACGAGGGCAGGAGATGAGAGGCCCTGGCAGAACCCAAACTGGACATCAGTGAGCAGGTTATTGCTAATTCAGTGCTGCTTGATGACACTGTTGATGACCCCTTCCATTACCTTCCTGATGAAGGAGAGTAGACTGATGGGGCGGTAATTGGCCGGGTTGGATCATTCTCACTCTTTCATACCCAGTTTGGTGGGAAGACCGAGGAAAGACAGCATAGGTTGCAGAGTTCTGGGGAAAAGATCATGTCATGGCAATGACAGAAAGACTGCTTTCTCTGCTGTAACTACTTTATGTTTTCATACAAATGCAAGTAGCACCCAAGTGCTATCTTTAGTCATGGCCGAGTGGTTAAGGCAACAGAATAAAAATCCTTTGGGGTTTCCCTGCGCACATTTGAATCCTGCTGACTATGTTTCTCATTATTTCTGATTTTAACCGCACACTGACAGAGCTAATTATCGTTTGAATTGGGGAAACTCCATCCATGTTCTCTTATTTCCATTCATTTGTCAGCCTTCTGCAAATCTCCAGTAGGAAATGGAAAACAAAACTGAGCCAATTTGGTGACATGATTTCATTCTGGCATTTGTCTCCCCTCAGGCCTCTGTCTCTATGTGTATATCTGTGTGTGTGTGTGTCCCTCTGTGTGTGCCAATGTGGTTCAGTTCCCCAAGGAGGTGAACACATTTTTACGAACACAGGCTATATTTATATTAATTGTACAACTTCACATTACAATGTTACAGTGAAAAATATCAGCATGAATGAGGCAACAGTAGTTTGTCTCTTTCTATGTATGGACTACAACAACAACTTATATTTATAAAGCTCATTTTACCTAATGAAACGTCACAAGGCGTTCCCCAGGATCATTATATAACAAAGTGTGACACTGAGCCACATATTCGGTCAAATGACTAAAAGCTCGGACAAAGGAGGAGGCTTTAAGAACTGTCTTAAAGGAGGAAAGTATCGATTTCATGTTACAGCTAACAGCAATGGTTCTTCTCATTGGCTGAAGATGTCACTTGTGTTCATCTGACACAGACAATTTAGCCAAAGAAACTTATCTCTGGTGAAATAGACCTGGAATGAAAAAGTGCCATAAGCAGCCTGCATGTGCTAAACTGCTGGGTTAGTGGTTAGAATGCGATAGTTTTATCAGTACAACCTGCGTTCAATTCCTGGTGATGAATTTGAAACTTATTATTCCTGGGCGAGCTATTCAAATTAATGTGATTGATTTGGTGGTTGGCAATAACACGGGATAGCTCTGCTAGAATTGATGGAGTGAGAGTGGAAATTTCATATCAGAGCTGGAAATGTCACAAGGGCAAAAGTCGGGAATAAAGCCAGAGTCAGAGAGAGGGGGTGAAAATAAAATAATAGGTTACAAAGCACTGACTATAGAGCTGGTGGTGAAAGGCAGAATATTATTCCTGTGTTACCCATATCACAAGCAGAGCTAATTTCCTGACTTATACCATGCCCAAAACTACCACTGCAGTTTGGTGGCCTATAGCAACTCCCGCCAATGTTTGCTGCCTCTTGCTGCTTCTCAGCTCCACCCAAACTGATTCTACATCTTGATTCTTCAATCTAAGATCCTCTCTCACTAATGGACCAATCTTGTTCCTTATTAACAGCGCGACCCCGCCATGTTTTCCTTTTTGTCCATTCTTCCCAAATGACTCTTTGAATATTCAGATCAATCAATCACACTGCTCTTTGAAAGCAGCACACAGGGCCGAGTGGCGTCATTCTTTACTGTAACTTTCTGTCATTTTATGTTTCCTAACACCACAGTTAAGATTAACTTTCTGATCTTCCATGTGATGCATTGAATTCAAGACAATGGGCAATTTCAGTGAGTTTTCTTATCATTTTTAGCCCAGAATTTGGAACTGGACTCGTTGAACGACATTTAAATGGTCTCAAAACAAAGACAGAATTACCTGGAAAAACTCAGCAGGTCTGGCAGCATCGGCGGAGAAGAAAAGAGTTGACGTTTCAAGTCCTCATGACCCTTTGACAGAACTTGGTGAATCCCAGGAAGGGTTGAAATATAAGCTGGTTTAAGGTGGTGGTGGGGGGGCGGGGGGGGGGGCGGTTGGGTGGGGGGAGAGAAGTGGAGGGGGGTGGTGTGGTTGTAGGCAAAAGCAGTGATAGAAGCAGATCATCAAAAGATGTCACAGACAGCAGAACAAAAGAACACAGAGGTGTCGAAGTTGGTGATATTATCTAAACGAATGTGCTAATTAAGAATGGATGGTAGGGCACTCAAGGTACAGCTCTAGTGGGGGTGGGGGGAGCATAAAAGATTTAAAAATATTTTAAAATAATGGAAATAGGAGGGAAAAAGAAAAATCTATATAATTTATTGGAAAAAAACAAAAGGAAGGGGGAAGAAACAGAAGGGGGGGAGGTGGGGATGGAGGAGGGAGGTCAAGACCTAAAGTTGTTGAATTCAATGTTCAGTCCAGAAGGCTGTAAAGTGCCTAGTCGGAAGATGAGGTGTTGTTCCTCCAGTTTGCGTTGGGCTTCACTGGAACAATGCAGTAAGCCAAGGATGGACATGTGGGCAACAGAGCAGGGTGGAGTGTTGAAATGGCAAGCGACAGGGAGGTTTGGGTCATTCTTGCAGACAGACCGCAGGTGTTCTGCAAAGCAGTCGCCCAGTTTACGTTTGGTCTCTCCAATGTAGAGGAGACCACATTGGGAGCAACGAATGCAGTAGACTAAGTTGGGGGAAATGCAAGTGAAATGCTGCTTCACTTGAAAGGAGTGTTTGGGCCCTTGGACGATGAGGAGAGAGGAAGTGAAGGGGCAGGTGTTACATCTTTTGCGTGGGTATGGGGTGGTGCCATAGGAGGGGGTTGAGGAGTAGGGGGTGATGAAGGAGTGGACAGGGTGTCCCAGAGGGAACGATCCCTATGGAATGCCCACAGTGGGGCTGAAGGGAAGATGTGTTTGGTAGTGGCATCATGCTGGAGTTGGCAGAAATGGCGGAGGATGATCCTTTGAATGCGGAGGCTGGTGGGGTGATAAGTGAGGACAAGGGGGACCCTATCATGTTTCTGGGAGGGAGGAGAAGGCATGAGTGTGGATGTGCGGGAGATGAGCCGGACACGGTTGAGGGCCCTGTCAATGACCGTGGGTGGAAAACCTCGGTTAAGGAAGAAGGAGGACATGTCAGAGGAACTGTTTTTGAAGGTAGCATCATCAGAACAGATGCGACGGAGGCAAAGGAACTGAGAGAATGGGATGGAGTCCTTACAGGAAGCGGGGTGTGAGGAGCTGTAGTCAAGGTAGCTGTGGGAGTCAGTAGACTTGTAATGGATATTGGTGGACAGTCTATCATCAGAGATTGAAACAGCGAGGTCAAGGAAGGGAAGGGAAGTGTCAGAGATGGACCATGTGAAAATGATGGAGGGATGGAGATTGGAAGCAAAATTAATAAATTTTTCCAAGTCATGACGAGAGCATGAAGCGGCACCGAAGTAATCATTGATGTACCGGAGAAAGAGTTGTGGGAGGGGGCCGGAGTAGGACTGGAACAAGGAATGTTCCACATACCCCATAAAGAGACAGGCATAGCTGGGGCCCATGCGGGTACCCATAGCCACACCTTTTATTTGGAGGAAGTGAGAGGAGTTGAAAGAGAAATTGTTCAGTGTGAGAACAAGTTCAGCCAGACGGAGGAGAGTAGTGGTGGATGGGGATTGTTCAGGCCTCTGTAAGAGGAAGAAGCTAAGGGCCCTCAGACCATCCTGGTGGGGGATGGAGGTGTAGAGAGATTGGACGTCCATGGTGAAGAGGAAGCGGTTGGGGCCAGGGAACTGGAAATTGTTGATGTGACGTAAGGTGTCAGAGGAATCACGGATGTAGGTGGGAAGGGACTGGACAAGGGGAGAGAGAAGGTAGTCAAGATAACGAGAGATGAGTTCTGTGGGGCAGGAGCAAGCTGACACGATCGGTCTACCGAGACAGTTCTGTTTGTGGATTTTGGGTAGGACGTAGAAGCAGGCCGTCCGAGGTTGGGCGACTATCAGGTTGGAAGCTGTGGGAGGAAGATCCCCAGAGGAGATGAGGTCAGTGACAGTCCTGGAAACAATGGCTTGATGTTCAGTGGTGGGGTCATGGTCCAGGGAGAGGTAGGAGGAAGTGTCTGCGAGTTGACGCTCAGCATCCGTGAGAAAGAGGTCAGTGCGCCAGACAACAACAGCACCACCCTTGTCAGTAGGTTTGATGATGATGTCAGGGTTAGACCTGAGAGAATGGAGTGCAGTAAGTTCAGAGAGAGACAGGTTAGAATGGGTGAGAGGAGCAGAGAAATTGAGACGACTAATGTCGCGCCGACAGTTCTCAATGAAAAGATCAAGAGAAGGTAAGAATCCAGAGGGAGGGGTCCAGGTGGAGGGAGAATATTGGAGGTGGGTGAAAGGATCCGTTGAATAGGGAGAGGACTCCTGCCCAAAGAAGTGAGCCCAGAGACGAAGACGGTGGAAGAAGAGTTCAGCATCGTGCCGAGCCCGAAGTTCATTAAGGTGAGGGCGTAAGGGTATGAAACTAAGTCCTTTGCTGAGTACTGAACGTTCAGCATCAGAGAGGGGAACGTCAGGGGGTATAGTGAATACACGGCTGGGGCTGGGATTGGAAGATGGGGTGGGGATGGAGGGACAGGCAGGGGTGGACGGTCCTAGATGGGTGTTGGTGTCAATGAGTTGTTGGAGCTTGCGTTCCTTAGCACTTGAGAAAAAGCGAAAAAGTTTCTTGTTGAGGCGTCAGATGAGCCGAAGAATAAAATGAAACTGGGGGCACGTGCAGCTTTGGAAAAGGGTACGGCGGTGCTGCTGGAGGGAGAGTGTGTTCATATGGCTGCGCATGGCACTGAGTGTGGATCTCAGGATGCGACGGGAACTGCAGTCCGAGAAACGTTTTATGTCCCGGAAATACCTGTAATCCTGGATGGGTTCGAAACATGAGGGGTGGAATTTCAGTTGAAATCCACGTGGGGTAAGTCGGAGATGGAGACAGTCACTGAGAAAGGAGATATGGCTGTGAAAGCGGGTTTTAGTAAACACCTTGTCAAACACCAGGAGAGAAATGGAAAGCAATGAAGATGAACAAGGCAAAAGAGAGATACGGAAATCTTGTCACAGAGACAAACAGAACTTCTTCAAGGAGGTAGGCATTTCTTGAAGAGCAGTGGCAGTCAATTAAACACAGAGATAAAAACAAAAAAACTGTGAATGCTGGAAATCCAAAACAAAAACAGAATTACCTGGAAAAACTCAGCAGGTCTGGCAGCATCGGCAGAGAAGAAAAGAGTTGATGTTTCGAGTCCTCATGACCCTTCGACAGAACTAGGTCTCAATCGTAAGTTGCAGCACACCGAGTCCAAACAGGCACCGTGAGCATCAGCCTGTTATATACATTCTTGCTGTGCATCTTCTGAGCTATAAGCTGATCACAGCTCCACTTTCTGCACATTGAAAGACAGTGTGAAAATAAGCACAATTTCAAATCTTAACGTGCGTATTTGTGATTTTCTGTGTGTGTCAATGTGGTTCAGTTTCCCATTTTCACCACCCAAACATTATCCATATTAGTTCTCTGACTTCATAGCAGAAAAAAAAAACAGTTTTTAGGATATTTCTCTCTTTATTTTGAGTGGAGACTGTTCAGCAACTAAAATTCTGGATGTTACAAAGCGGAGGATGATTGAAGTTTTCACATGATCTTGTTAAGCAGCTGAGAATGCTCGAGGGGCCGAAAGGTCAATTCCTGGTCATTTTTTTTTATATTCTAATTCAGTGTCAACGTTGGTGAAGACAATGTTTGTGTCTAATCTGAATGTGGTAGTGAGGCCGAGGGGGCTTAGCAACTGGTTCAGGTTTCGATCTCTCTGGTGATTTGGGCTTTATTCGCACCGCTGCCAAACTTTCTGGTGCTTTGTTATTTGAGACGCTTCCAAAGCATTCTCTGTGCAGTGAAGGAGCAGCTGAGCTGTGCAGTGTTGTAATTCAGTTGGAAGAATGAGGAGAGACAGTGTAAATCCCAGGGAGACTGGGAAAAGGTGGGACAATGGCACGGACTGGAAGATCTTCTTTCACTGGAACTCCCTGTATTCATTTTGTTATTTTAAACAAACAACATGCAGCCTTTACCCAGTTGTCCTGGCCGAGTGGTTGAGGTGTTTTTCACATGGTTCGAACCCTGCCAACTCCCCTTCTTCTCATTCCTGATTGACACAAACTGTCTGCAGAATAAATTATCAGTCAAATGAAATAGAAAACCATCCAAACACCCCCGTGTTTCTGACTTCAGTTCATCTGCAAATATTCACTACATTTGGAGTCTGAAATGGAAAAAATAATTGGCCAAGTTGGTGACATCCTTACTTTCTGGGTGTTTGTCTCTCCTTCGGCCTCTGTCACTCTCGTTGTATGTGTAGGTGTGTGTTCCTCTGTTTGTGTCAATGCGGTTCAGTTCCCCGAGGGGATGGACACATATTCACCAACATAAACTTGCTTAACATTGGTTGTGCAACTTCATATTAAAATGTCAAAGAGAACAATATCAGGATGAACGATGCAAGTGGAGTTTTCAATGTTTGGAAGGAGGTGCAGCAAAGAAGTGGAAGATGTGAATGATGTTATTGATGATTGAGAGGAATGCATTGCAACCTTGTGGATTTTGTAGGGTCGATTACCTTCCACAGTTTGAAATTCAGAACAAGGTGATGCTCCATGAAGGAACAACATTGATCTCCCTGAATTTTCATATCGGAAATCACGCGCGTGCATGCTCGGCTAGGTTGTGACAGAGACAGGGCGGGCAGAAGGCCCTCTTTGTCTGCTGTAACCATTCTATGACTTCATATAAATAGTACAGGCTTATGGTCAGCGTCTGTAGTCGTGGCCGAGTGGTTAAGGCGATGGATTTGAAATCCATTGGGATTATTCCCGCGCAGGTTCGAATCCTGTCGACTACGTTTTCCATTATTTCTGATTTTAACCATTGATCTCAGAAACATTAAATGAAATCGACATTTTCACAACACTTGCAGTAGCATAGTTTGACCAGTGGGTGACAGTGAAACCGTGATTGCTTACATCACACGAAGCAGGCGCTGTCTCAATTATTACTGCATTTGGCACTGTCTCTGTTCATATTAAGTTAGACGCCGTTTCTGTTTCTATTACACTAGGACATGTCTCTGATCATATTAGAGAAGGTCATCTCTAAGTTGTTTTTGTAATTGGCTCAGTCTCAGTTGCTTATGTACTGGACTAGGGCCACGATACAGTTGGAACTATTTCAGTCATTACTGCACTGAAGCAGGTCTCGGCTAAAGTTACAATAAGCCATGCCCCAGTTGACACTGCACTAGAGCTTGTCTCTGGTTATAGAAAACTAGAACATGTTTTTATTTGCATTTAACAAGACTTTGTCTCAGCTATTACTCCAATAGAACCTGCCACGTGTATATCAAACTGGACCCTATCTCAGTTAATGCTGCACCAATACATGCATCCATTCATGTCACACAATTCCATGTTTCTATTGTTATTGTCCTTTATCATGACTCTGTTATTGCTGTACTTGTTCATGTCTCTGTTTTTATTGATCTCGTACCTTTGCCGGTATTTATTTCACCAGACATTGCGTCAGTTGATATTACAAAGAGCCCTGAATTATGTGAAGCTCCACTAGACCCTGTATCAGTTTTCTTAAACGTGATCCGGTCTGTGTTATTGCTCCACGAGGCAGGTTCGTATTACACAAGATCCTGTCTCAATTATTACTGCATTCGGCACTGCCTCATTCATGCTTCACTAGGTCGCGGCCCTGCTTATAACACACTCTATCATGTCTGCACTTATATTTCTGTAGACTGTATTTCAGAACAATTTACACTAGACTCTGTATCAGACTGTATTACACTCGAGCTTGTCTGTCTTTTTAATTAAAATGGATCCTGTCTTTGCAGATACTTTGTCTTTGTACCTCCTGTCTCTGCTTCTATTCCATTCTCCCTTTCCGTGTTTTTACTCCAAGAGACCATATCTGTCTCTATTACACTGGTAGCAGTCTTCGTTTTTACGGCCTGAGACTCTCTGTGGGAAGCAATAACTCTGTGCCCTGTGCCTGTAATAACTGCCCTATTTCACTTAATGTTGATCCAGGCCCTGTATCGGTAACTATTGCACTAGACCCGTCTCCGCTATTACAGCAGTAGACCTTGTCTATGTTAATATAGCACTCGTCCCCGTCCCTGTTATTCGTGCACTAGGTCACGTCTTTGCTGAAGTAACATGAGATGGCCTCTCTAGTAATGTCTCTGCTTAAATTGCACTAGGCCCTGTCTCAGTAATTACCACACCAGGCTCTGTCTCTATTGTTACTACACTATTCTATGTCTCTATAAGGTGAACGTTGAGTTAGAAATGGGCCTCTGACTTTGGCCTAAAACTACAGGTTTTCCATTGATTGTTTGATCCCCGCAGCTCCTAATATTCAGTTTCATTACAGCCAACAGTATTACATATGCGACATCGCCTGTTCTCTGTGTGTGAGTGAAAAGAAATCATGCTGCATCTTTCCACAAAGATAAAAGATTTATCTTCACCAGAATGTTCCATTTTATTTTATTTTCTCTTCTTCAAACTGTAACTACAGATCGTCTAATAATGTAAATATTCATTGATAGTATATTCTGTTATGTGCTCTTGTTTCGAAAATCATGTCATACCAACCATTTCTTTGCTAAGATGGGCACGTTTGTCACCACACTCACTTAATCTCTGTCACATCTCTATCAGAGACAGCGTCTAACTCACTAAAATGTATTGTTCTCTCTCTCAGATAAAAGCAAAATACTGCGGATGCTGGAAATCTGAAAAAAAATACCTGGAAAAACCCAGCAGACCTGACAGCATCTGCGGAGAGGAGCACAGTTTACATTTAGAGTCCGTGTGACTCTTCTTCAGAACTAAGGGAATGGAGAAATGATATGAAATGTAACCTGGTAGTGCGGGCTGGGGCAGGTTGAGCTGGATAGGGGGCCAGTGGTAGGTAGAGGCAAAGAAGAGATGTCATAGACAAAAGGACAAAGGGGTGTTGACGGTGGTGATAATATGTAAGAAATGTGCTCATGGTGATATAAGGGGAGCAAGCAGGACGAGCAAGTGACAGATGTCCCTAGTGGGGGTGGGGTGGGGGGAAGGGATCGAAATGGGCTAAAAGGTGAAGATAAAAGGATAGATCAAAATAAAATTTAAAATAGGTGGGAAAAGAAAAATATATTTTAAAAAAAATATATAAATTATTGGAAAAAGGGGGATCGGAAAGAGGATGAGGATGGAGGAGAGAGTTCATGATCTGAAATTGTTGAACTCAGTATTAAGTCTGGAAGGCTGTAAAGTCAGAAGATGAGGCGCTGTTTCTCCAGTTTGCTGGAGACTCACTGGAACAATGCAGCAGGCCAAGGACAGACATGTGGACATTGTCTGCATCTGTGTGTGTGTACGTTTGCATATGTGAATGTGTGCCTGTGTGTGTGTCGGTGGTGTGTGTGTCAGCGTGTGTCAGTGTGTGTGGTGTGTGTCTTCATGTGTATATGTGTGTGTGTGTCACTATGTGTTGGTGTGTGTGTCTGTGTGTGCGTGTCTGTGTTGTACGTGTTTTTGTATGTGTTTGTGTGTCTGTGTGTGTGTGGTTTTGTATGTGTCCGTGGGTTTGTGGTCCTGTGTGTGTGTGTGTGTGTGCGTGTGTGTGTGTGTGTGTGTGTGTGTATGTGTGTCTTTGTGTGCTTCTCTGTGTATGAGCGTGCATTTTTGTGTGTGTTTATGCGTATGTGGGTGTGTATGTGCGTGTGTGTCTTTGTGCATGTATGCATGTATGTCTGTGTGCACCTGTGTACGTCTGTTTCTTTGTATATGTGTGTGTGCCTGTGTGCGTGTTTGTCTGTATGTATGTATTGGTGTGTGCCTGTTTACGTGTGCACATGTACATCTGTGTCTGTCTGCCTGTATGTGTGTGTGTGTGCATGTGTGTATGTGAGTGTGGGTGTGTATGAAACACGTCATATTGTTTGCAAGTGAATTTCACAATGATCTTCATCATCCTTCCATTCATGAAAGATGACGGACACGCAGCAAACGAATCTATTCAGATGGGTTGTCTCCAGGTGCTGCACAGTTTCTGATGGCTGAGCTTAATCCTTGAAGGGTAGTTTCTGTCACAGGTATCTCACGTAAATCTGCAAATGATGTTATGGGTTGTTGTTTCCAGTCTTGGTGTCTGTTGCCAAGCCGTTGTAGCCATGGTGATTCAAAACAGTCCACAGGAAGTATCAGCATTTTCCTCTGTAGTCATCTAGAGAAATTCATGTAAGATAATCGCTAATTAGAGCCTCCATGTCACACTTGTGAGTGTCCTACAAGCAGAGCTTTGGGCATCTCACTGTCCGCCTGGCCCTTAGCTATATGACCACCTTTCATCCTGTAAACGGGCCCGAGCCATCCAACCTCCCTCTGTTTGCTGAGCCTAACAGATTTGGGAGCTCTGTCTTTGAGAGGGCTGCAGCTTCCTGATTGTGTCCCGCCAGGAAATACCCAATAACCACCGCACAAAGTGCAGATGGAAGTTGCAGAGTTTCTTTCCTTGATAGGTGTAAGTTCTCCTTGTTTCACAGCCACAAGGTACTGAGGACACAGCCCTAATACACCATAGCTTGATCCCAAGGGTCAGCTTGATGTTAATCTATGCACGTTTCATGAGCTGGGTGATATCTGTTTTCCCCTTGCGTGTATCAGGAACTGCATCAAGGATCAGACTGTCTGTCACCGTGGAACTTGGGGAGCAGTATTAACTAACCACTTCCAGCCGGGTGTTATCTTGTGTGATCAGTGGCGGAAGTGCAACATCTTTCCCTTTAAAACTGGATTTCTAGAAGTTTTTAGTCAAATAAAACAAGTTACAAGCATAGGAGAGATGGTAAATGAGTCGCTATTGGATTTTGCAGATTTCTTGTACACCCCTGTACGGGGGGTGGGGGTGCACTTATGCTCTGCCATTGCAGGTCTACTGCATTGAAAACCGTGCTATTCATTCCAGAATCTACGATGCAAGTGTGGTTTCACGTGTGCAGCTCCAGTAAAACCTATACTGCAGGTGACGATCGAGCTCACAACCACGGCATAGTCCGCTGAATGTACTGCTCTATAAATGTAACACGTGGTAACCAATTGCGCCAATGGAGCACTAACATTATGTGTCATTTGACTTAGTTACATTTTCCACGGATCACTGGGGTCAGATATGATTCCTTGATGGGAGATTAGTCAATGGGATCTCAATAAAATTTAATGATATTTTATGAACTGTAATATATTTTGAATAAAATAAAATGCAAACAATGGGTCAGAGAAACTTTGTTAATTTCCACACTCTGAGCATGGCCACTGCCAGAGCTCCTGCACCTCTTTCAATATTGTTTTTCTTAACTCGAGTTTTCAAGAGGGAATTGGACAAATATTTGAAATGGAAAAGCTGCTGGGCTATGAAGAAAGAGAAAGATATTGGGACTAACTGGGCAGCTCTTTCAAAAAAGCTGGCGTGGGCACGATGGGTCCTAATGAGCTGTGAACTTTTATGATTCCATTACTCGATGAATTTCTCTACGGTGTGCCCAAATATCCCAGCCCAATCCTATTTCTGCAAAGCATAATCCAGAACTACCGCATCACGACGCAGTTTGAAATTCTATCCAAGTCCCTCTGGCTAACTCGCTGCACAGGGTTTCTGTCATGTCAGCCATGAGCTTATTGAATGGCAGAGCAGCATCAAAAAGCTGAACGGCCGATGTTCCTCTGACCCGGGCTGAATGGCCTCAAGATTGTTACCTTGGCTCTCATTTTATGAACTGCGAGGGGCTCGAGCGAAAAAATGGTCTGTTCCTGCTGCTACTTGTTATGTTCTTATTCAGCACCAATACCACTCAAGGCAATAGTAACTATCATATTGTCAGCGGTAGCGTGTTTGAGTGGTCCAAGGCTCTGGATTTAGGCTGCATCCTCGATCGAGTCGTGGATTTGAATCTCATCACTGGCAAAGTTTCTGTTGGTTTGTCCTTTCAGATGTTTCATCAAATCCCTTAAGATAGGCTCGGGGCATTTGATCTATGACGTGGTTTGTCTTGCTAGGAAGAACAAGGGAGGCTGTAGGAATTGCAGGATGAGTGGGAATTGTTGGGGCTGAATGGTCTCATTCTCTGCTGTAACTATTCCATGGTTTTACATGAACAACATTTACACCAGAGTACGGTCTCCAGTCAAGGCTGATGGATTGGAATCCACTGGGATTTGCCCACGTAGGTTTGCATCCTGCCAATTGCACTGCCCAGTGTTCCTTCCTTTTGGAACCTCCAGGATTAATTATTGGCTAAATGGAGTCAGAACCTTCCAAACACTCCCGTCTGTTTTTCCTGTTTCACTTCTGTGTTCCTTCTTTCCTGTTTATCCATAAGCATTCACAGAATCTGCAGTCAGAAATAGAACAAAGCTGAGTTAAATTGGTGACATCCTTGCTTTCTGAGAGTTTGCCTCTCCTCAGAGACAAACCCTAGCCCGCTGTTACTCTCGGTGTATATGCCTATGTGTATTCATGTGTGTGCGTCAATGTGGTTCAGTTCCCCAAGGGGGTGAACACATTTTTACCATCGCAAAAGTTTATTCACTTGCATTATATATCTTCATGGTAAATGGTACAGAGAATAACAACAGGTGTAAAAGTTGCAAGAGGAGATTGACACCTTCTGTGTTTATTTAAGGGGAGACTGCTTATTGATTCAGTGTCCATATGTGATACAGCGCAGGAAGATGGAAATTTTCACTGAGCAGCATTTGAACAGACAGTGGATTCACAAGGTGTGATTGTATGTTCCAGTTCGGTATATGCAATCAGAGAATCAATTTCTATTCGTACCTTTGAACCCAATCTTTCTAATAGGATGGATGTTATGCACATGTTTCCCGAATTTTCTCGCTTTATTTGAAATGAATATTCATAAATCTATTTGTGTGGGAACTTACTAAATAACAGCAGAACTGGCAAAGTTTGGACAAGATTTCCTTATAGCCAAAGGGCACAAAACAGAACTATAATATAATATAATAACGGTAATTTAAGTAGAAGCAGGAAGAGAGGGAGTCTACTTGACTCGTGGTGGTTTCAATCCATTGAACCTTCAGTTGGAAGCTAATTTCGTTCAAAATGTATGCAATAGAAACACCCTAATGGTTCAGATTCGGTACTTTCACTGCCTGGACTCTAATCCCTGTCTCGATGTTGTGCAAAATGTCATAACTAGCACCCAATTTATGGTTTGGAAAAGAGTCATATTAAACTTGAAACCTTCACTCTGTTTTTCCCTTCACATTTGCTGTCAGGCCTGCTGAGAACTTCCAGCACTTTCTGTTTTTATTATAACATGAATTACCGTCTTTATCATACACATGAACACAAGAAATAGGAGCAGGAGTAGGCCACAGGGCCCATCGAACCTGCTCCGTCATTCAATTCAATCATGGCTGATTTTGGGCTTTAGCTCCATTATCCTGCCCATTCTCCATATCCCTCAGTTCCCTGAGAGAGCAAAAACCTGTCCATCCCGACCTTAACTGTATTCAATGATGCAGCATCCACAATCCTCTGGGTAGATAATTCAAAGATTCACAACCCTTTGGGTGAACTAATTTCCCTTCATCTCAGCCCTAAATTATCGGCCCTTTACCCTGAGACAGTGCTCCAGTGTTTTAGACTCCCTGACCAGCGGAAACAGTCTCTGAGTCCACCCTATCAAGCCCTCTCAGAATTTTGTAGGTTTCAATGAGATTGCCTTTAATTCTTCTAAACTCCAGAGTATAGAAGCTCAATTTATTCAGCCTCTCATCATAGGACAACCAATTCATCCCAGAGACCAATTTAGTGAACCTTCTCTGTACCGTCTCCACTGACAGTGTATCCTTTTATAAATGTGGAGATGAAAACAGCACACGGGATTCTAGATGCTGTCTCACCAAAACCTTCTTGAAAAACTTCTTTATTCTTGCTCTCCAATCCCCTTGTAATAAAGGCCAATATACCACTGGGCCTCATAATTTCTTGCTGCCCCTGCATGCTAACTTTCTATATTTCTTGTACAAGAACGCTCTTTGAACATCAGCACATTCACTTTCTCACATTTCAAAAGCATTCTGCTCTTCACAACAAAGTGAACATATTCGCACCTGTCGACATTATATTACATCTGCCATCTGGTTGCCCACTCAAATCACTTTCCGATATCTTTTTGCAGTGCTTTCCTATAAGGTCACCTTGCTACCAAATTTCATAAATTGCAGCTAGAGGCCTCAGGGAGAATTGAACTCACGACCACTAGTTTACATGTCCAGTGCTCTAACCATTGAGCTATGGAGCCACTGGCTGCATCCAGTTGACAGTAAACCTCCTACTGGAACGAGGAACAGGACAAAGTTCTGCATGGATGATATTTGATAGACCTGGAAATGTCTGAGATGGAGAACAGAGAATTAAAAGATGCGACAGGAAAACGGCAGAATTTGATGTATGTCAGTTGCTTTCACTGATGAATGTCTTCCGTGATAATGTGGTAATGATTTTACCGCCACATGTTTACACGGACACAAATATCACTCCTGACCAATCAATCACAACTGCTCTTTGAAAGCAGCGCGCCAGGCCGAATGGCCTCTTTCTTTGCTGTAACTGTCTATAATTTTATGTCTCCCAGCATTAGTTCCCAGTCATTCCGACATTTTATTACATTCTATGGGAACGTACATTCTTACATCCTCGCTTTTGAAGTCAAGACACTGAGCAAACTCAAAGTTTTTCTTTAATCCGAGCACAGGGTTTGGAACCAGACCAGTTGAACGACACTTCATTGGTGCCAATCCTTCACTGCAGCTCACCCCTTAAAAACAGTGGCTGTCATTGCCCAAAGATATGGTTTATGATAAAATTCTGTAGCAGAAACTTATCTCTGGTGAAAGTACCTGAAAAATGGCAAATGCAGGGTAGATAAAGCTTGTTGCAAGGATTATAGATAGCTTTCTCCCTTAATTTAGAGGTGAGGATTCGGCCCTTGCACCGTGGACTCAATTTCTCGCCAGGCAATGAAGGTTTATTGATCTGGTAGAAACTGTTAAAACAAGCCTGATTTACTAAGTTATTGAAAACGGAAACACACAACAGCTCCACCTGAATCACTAGAGTGAGAGTTGAAGTTTCACATCAGAGCTGCAAATGTCACACGTGGAACAGCTTCGAGAAGAAATACAGTTGCTAATGTCCGAGGTATATCAGTTTGGGCTTTTTGCCTTTACACATTCATTCTCTTGGTATGTCAATTGCCTTAACCACTCGACCACAAGGACTCGGTGTCTGTCTGTTTAAATGTTGCTCAGTGAAAATTTCAATCATCCTCCTCTTTGTGGCGTGCAGACACTTAGTAGCTGAATAATGTCCAGCCAAAAATGCAGAAACAAAATTCTTCTTGAACCTTTTAAAACTGTTTTTATTTTCTCTCTACGATTTTAATATGAAGCCACAAAACTAAGGTGAATAAAGTGTGGATACTGAAAATGAGGAACTGAAGCACATTGACACACACAGAGGAACACACACTGACATGTACACCGAGAGTGACTGAGGCCTAAGGAGAGACAAACACCCAGAAAGAAAGGATGTCACCAAACCGGCTAAGTTTTGTTCCATTTCTGTCTGCAGATTTCGCAAATCCTTGCAGATGAGTGGAAGTAAGAAAGCACGGGAGTTTTTGTTTGATTCTACTTAATCAATAACAAATCCTGTTGGAACCTGGTTAAAATCGGGAACAATGAGAACTGCAGTCAGCAAACCAACATTGGGGAAACCCTGATGGTTGTCAAAAACATCGCCCTCAAATCTCGTCCACGACTGAAAGCAATTCCTTGGGTAAAACATGTTCATATTGAACCAGAGGCGGCTATAAAGTAAGTCTTTCGGCCCTTCGTGTCTGTGCTGGCTCTCAGCAAGAGCAACTAAACCAATTCCACACACCCGCCTTTCCTCCACAACAATTTCTATTGACATTGCCTCTCCTCATTCACCCTGTCAAGATAAAGGACCACAACCCGCCCCACTCCCCGTATTAAACTGGACTTGTCAGTTGCTCACCCAAAGGGAATTCCTAATGTGCCCGAAAGTGGGAAGCAGCTGAAAACTTGGGAGCGGCGGGAGTTGGACCCAATCCTCCAGAGACTGAACCTTAATCCAGCTCTCCAGTTTATAGAGCAAATGGAATTAGATTGTAGACAGCAGCTCAGAAATAATGCTGACCTGCTTGATCAGACTAAAGTTCTTTTGTAATTCGATATGAAATGAATTGCATAAATAAATAATGTTCGTATCAAAAACTGTATGAGGAATCCTAGTACAACTCTACATGTCATTGGGTCAAGGAAACTTTGTGAACTAAGGCAAACTGTGCATGGATTCTGCAGAAACTCATTCTTCAAGCGAGAAATGGACAATGACTGAAAGGGGGAAAACTCAGGTTTAAGTAAAGA
Source organism: Isurus oxyrinchus (assembly GCA_026770705.1). Taxonomy (NCBI): domain Eukaryota; kingdom Metazoa; phylum Chordata; class Chondrichthyes; order Lamniformes; family Lamnidae; genus Isurus; species Isurus oxyrinchus. The sequence goes on along the minus strand of JANJGN010000026.1, from coordinate 1,716,591 downwards.
GAGAAGGAATTTGAGATGAATTGGTTAGCTCTTTAAAATAGCTGGCACAGATACGATGGGGTGAAGGGCTTCACGGTGTAGTAAAAACATGAAATGCTGGAAAAACTCAACAGGTTTGACAACACCTGTGGAGAGAGAAGCTGAGTGAATGCTTCGAGTCGGCCTTAATCTGAAGAAGAGACATACAGACTCGGAACGTTAACTCAGCTTCTCTCTCCACAGATGTTGCCAGACTTAATGAGTTTTTTCCCCAGCATTTTCTGTTTTTATTTAAGATTTCCAGCACCTAAGAGTATTTTGCTTCCATCTTATGTCCTCTTACTGCGCTGTGCCATTTGATGATGACATTGTTGATCAGTCTGTCTCCAGCATTCCTAATGAGAACAGCCGAATTCCATTTCTTCAAAACAAAGACCCAAAGTGCTGCTGCATGACGTCACCGTTTAACATTCCAGACAGCTCCATTGGGCTCTTTACAGCGCAGGGTTTGTGCAGGACAGTGGGGGGTCATGGTCATTTCACATGTGGCAGAGCAGTGGTTTGAAACCGGGCAAAAACATTATCCAAGCTTGTTCCTTTAAGTGTGAGTGAATGTTAAATAACTTACATTTGTTGTTCATAATGAACACGAGGGTTGGAATTGTGCCGTCGAAGGACATATTATTTAAATAGTAGAAAGCACGTACAAACATATCCGTATTTTCTTATTCAGTGGTCAGCATTCAGGAAGTGGTGTAGTGGTATTGTCGCTGGGCTAGGAATCCAGGGGTAAAAGCAAAATACTATAGACGCTGGAAGGCTGAACAAAGAAAAACACAAAACGCTGGAAAAAAGATTCAGCATATCTGGCAGCATCTCTGGAGAAAGAAACAGAATTAATATTTCGATTCCATATAACTTCAGAATTCTTTGAAAGCAGCACACGGGGCCGAATGGCCTCTTTCTTTGCTGTAACTCTCTATAATTTGATACTTCCCAACATCATGGTTACTTCTTTCACAGTCATTCTGCCACTTTATAATTCACTTGCGAGTGGGTTCAAAGGTTAACTACATGCACAAGACTGGAAGGAGTCGGCGACTGTCGATAGTCGGCACTGTGCACATTCCTGTCACCAGTATCTGGGAGAATTAGGAAGATGAGATCCCAGATTATCTTTATCATGTCATCTGCAAATTCCTTTTTTCTAAAATCCTTGGGTCCCACATTCCCTAGCCCTGATCTCCAGGGAAAGCTTGGGTTCATGAACTGACTGTGTCTGCATCGAACAACTATTTGACGTGAGAGCTGGATGGGCAGGGGAAGCTGGAGGTGAGGCAGGGACCGAAGCAGAAACAGATGCGACATAAAAATGTTTAGAAGTGTTTAGAAGTGTGTCAGTTACTTTCAGTGATGAATGTCTGCCATGTGTTCCCTTGTCAGTTTCACAAAAGCCGCAGTGATCAGGTTGATGGGTTTAGGAAATTGACAGTTACACATGAGCAGCTTGTGGGGATATTTCACCTCGCTGTCAGTTTCATGTTCCAGCTCACAGCAACCGTTGTTGTCATTGACTGAAGAATTCATATCCATTTAAAATGGAAACATGGTAAAAGCAACGTCAATAAACCAAACTGAAACGAACGTGCCAAACCCCAGTTTCCCTGGTGGTCTAGTGGTCAGGATTCGGCGCTCTCACTACAGTGGCCCGGGCTCGATTTCCTGTCAGGAAATGTAGAGTTTCTGATTTTGTGGAATTGTCAAAATGAGCATTAATTACTTATTGATTGATACCTTTTAGCAGCTCCACCAGAATCAGTTGAAGTTTCGCCTCAGAGCTGGAAATATCACACTTGGCACAGGCCTGGAACAAAGACAGAAGCGAAGTGAAAGAAGAGCAAAAAAAAAAGGCTGGTTGCAAAGCATTGACCATAGGGATGGTGGTGCCAGGCAAAATATGGGTGGGAGAAGGGCAAATTCTGGTGCCTACTGTTTGCATTGACAAAAATATCACTCCTGATGGATCAATCAATCACAAGACTAATTGAAAGACACATTAATGGTACCAAGCCTTCACTGGAGCTCACCGCAACCGAAGAGCACTGTTATCATCAGCTTGTTATGTAACTTTTTGCAGTATATCTGCTGAACATTATAAGCTTATCAGAGATCTGCTTTCTTCACATTGAAATCCAGTGCGAAAATATGATAAATTACAAAGCTGAACAACGTAGACAAGACTGGAAGGAGAGTGTGACTGTGGATAATCGGCACTGTGCACATTCCTGTAATCAGCACCTGGGGGAATCAGGAAGATCCTGGTGTCTCTTTAGCCTGTTATCTGTAAACCCATTACATTCGCACTAACTGACTGTGTGTGGTCAAACAGCTCCTGGAAGGGCGGAGAGAGCTGGAGGTGAGACAGAAAGAGATGTGACATGGAAGTGCTTTGAATCAGTGGTGAATATCCGTCGTGTTCCAGTTTCAAAGGAACAGAGGTTGGTTGTTAGTTGTTTGAAAGAAGCTGCACTCAACGTGCGGCGAGCCCACGACCTGAGATTAAGAGCCTTTGATCTACCAGTTTAACTGGCCGGGCACACATAACATATGTATCCCATATCCCAACATACATGGAGACAACTGTTGCATTCCACCTGGAGCCTCAGCTTGTTCTGAATTCCGTAGTGTAGAACGTAAACGAACTACACAAGCCCCAAGGTTGCAGTACATTCCTTTCAATCATCAATAACATCATTCACACCTTCCACTTCTAAGCTGCACCTCCTTACAAACATTGCAAACCCCTCTGCATCTCTCAATCTGATATTTTTCTCTGTAACATTTTCATCTGAATCTGCACAACTAATGTGAATAAAGTTTGTGATGGTAAAAATGTGTTTACCTCCTCGGGAAACTGAATCACATTGACACACACAGAGGAACACACACAGGGAGAAACATCGAAAGTGGCAGAGTAAAATTGCCCTGTTGGTCGAAAAGGTGCCAGCTCACAGTTAGAGCAGGTGTGTGCGGTGTTTCACTTTAACAGTAAGAACATGGAGACACAGTAAAAATATAAATGGCTGTGGGGAAAATGTGAGGTTGTCGAATTGGCTAAATTCCTCTTCCATAAGCTGGCATGGACAGACTGGGCCGAATTTCCTCCTCCTCTGCTGTAGCCATCTATAAATTTATACCAACAACACTAACCTATCTATAGGACCAGTCATCGTGGCCCAGTGGTTCAGGCGATGGAGTCCAGACCCAGTCAAGGTGATGTGGAGTAGCATCATGAGCTTGCTAGTGCAGCTGTAGTGGTTGTCAATGGTTTGAGGTCTCGCTCTTTATTGAGGCGTGGTTTCAAATCCCATGGAGAGACAAACTCCCAGAAAGCAAGCATGACACCAAGTTTCACTCCATTTCCATTGCAGGTTTCGTGAATGAACAGAAATAGGAAAACGCCCATTTGTTATGATGAATCTTATTCAACGTAGCGGATAATTAACTCTGTGGACACAGCGTTAAAACCAGGACTAATGAGAAGCAGGAAACCCCAATGGACTTGGACTCCATCGCCTAAAACACTCATCTACGCTGACTGCCCCTATGCACAGGGTAATTTTGTTGGTATAAAATTATAGGCGGCCACAGCAGAGAAGGAGGACATTCGGCCCATCATGTCCGTGCCAGCTCATGGATGAGGAATTGAGCCATCCCACCTTTTTTCTGCAGCCATTCATATTTTTATTGTCTCTCCTCAGTGTTACTGTTAAAATGAAACACAGCACACACCTGCTCTAACTGTGAGCTGGCACCTTTTCGACTAGCAGCACGATTTTAGCAGAAGTGGGATTAGAAAGCATGCCTTAATAAAGAGTGAAACCTTAAACCAGCATCTACAACAACTCAGCTGAATTACCGAGCTCAGGATGTTATTGCCCATTGCTTTGTCTGTTGTTGCTACTGAAACAGAACAGAATCAAAGCAGCAACAATACGTCATAAGGCACCACAAGCCTCCTCCATCACTTAATAAGATCATGGCAGATCCCCAACCTCAACACCAATTTCTCACCCAAACCCAATCCCCTTCATTCCCTTAGAGTCCAAAAATCAGGAGAATTTTTGAATGTTTTTTCTTCCATTGATCCGAGAGTTCTGTGGACACCTGGTTGAAATCAACAATAATAAGAAGCACAGTCAGTAAGATTGGAACCTTCCTGGGGAAACCCCAGTGGATTTTAAAAGTATCATTTTCACCACTCAATGAAGAGTGACACCTTCAACCACCTTGAGCCAATCTACCAAACTCAGGTTATTAGTGCCCACCACCTTGGCTGGTATTGCTACTCAAATAGAACAGGAGCAAAGCAGCAGAAATACTTCGCAAGGCCCCACAAGTCTCCTCCGTCACTTAATATGATCACGGCAAATCTCCTGCCTCAACACCAATTCCCCATCCGATCCTGATAGCCCTTCATCCATTTCGAGTCCAAAAATCAGGAGAATTTTTAAATGTTTTTTCTTCCATTGATCCGGGAGTTCTGCGGACACCTGGGTGAAATCAGCAATAATAAGAAGAACATTCGGTAAGGTTTGAATTAACCTGCAGAGACTCCAATGGAAATTAGAACCATCCATTTAACCGCTCGGCTACGGTGACTGACCAAGGATCCAATGCTTTTCACTCATTCATCAATAACACCATTCACAGCTGCTGCTTCTCAGCTGCACCTCCTTCCAAACATTGAGATCCATTTTCCTCAGCATTTCTTTCTGGATTCAATGTTTAGTTGCTTTGTATCCTCATTTTGACATCAGATTCGCTTCAATATCCAACACAAATTGAATTGCAAACCTGACGGACAAACAATGGAAAACATGTCACTCAGTAACACAAGTCCCATGGTGCTCATTTTCAGATTCACAACAGTTAACTTTTCAATAAAATGAAGGAATTTTACAGTGAAACGATTCAGAAAGTTGGTGTGACATTTATTTGTGACTCGCTCACTCGGGTATTCTGTAAATGCTGCTCGGAGGTCCAGTGACTGGGATATAATCCACCTGAGTTTTCCTGAGTCTGTGCTCAGTGTATTGGGAGGTTTGGCCTGGGTTGGATTATCTTGTGTCCCAGGGATGGGCAGTAACCCGCTGACTGAAGCTGCAGTCGCCCCTTTCAGCTGGCAGTGGGTGATTGGAGAGTGCGGGGCCAGAATATTGCTGCTTTTCTGCTTTTCCCTGCCTCACACAGGGAAGCTGTGGAGCTGAGGAGGAGAGAATCATTAATGGGTTTGTTTCAATCCAATAACTTCATAAATTTCAAAGGGGCTAGATATCGATACAAAGTAGGTTTAATTGTTTTCTCATTATATTTGAAATTAATATTCGAGAAAAGCCACTTACCTGGGAGCTCACTGGATAACAGTGGAACTGGCAACATTTTGGTGGTCTTTCATTTAGCGCAAGGAGCCAATGACAGACCAGAACTGTGTGATAATCAATGCTGATGGGGAGAAAACAGTGAAAGCTTCGCCTCTGAGTTGTCCCGAACCACCAACCTTTTGGTTAACAGCCGAATGCGCTGACCACAGAGACAGACGAAGACATTAGCCAGGGTATCACTGAGTTAAATCTTCAGATTGCTGTTACCAGAATGACAATTGTCTCTATCAGTTTTACTCTTCCAAAATAAAGAGTGGGGCATTCATTGTGGATACATGGAAACAGTCTGATACCACCCAATGCTGACACATCCATGTCACCAGGAACCAGCTCTTCTACAACTGGTGCCATCTCCCATCGAGCCTTTGCGTGTCTTAACTGTTATCAAGTATTCTGATTGTCTCAAAGCCGAAATTAGGTTTAAATTCCTGATGTGCAGTAACGAGAATCCTTTCAATGTCTCAGATCAGTTAATTTCACTGATAACATCAGAGTCAATGTTCCAGCAACTTAAAGAAGGGAAAGGTACCTTGACTGTTTCTGGTCAGTCGAACAGTTAAACCTTCATTCTCCTCTGATTCCGGTTCCCAAAGAATTTCTAAAGATCCACAAAGCTGGAGACTGGGTTTTCCGTTTTGGTTCCTCCTCCATTTTCCCACCTGCCAACTGACAATATTTTTCAAAATCTCATCTCAATTGCATTGCATCATGTCCAGGGATGGGGAAATTCAGTTTTGTGGAGAGATTATAGAGACCGGGATTGTTCTCTTTAGAGCAAAGATGTTTAAGTGAAGATTTCATGGAGCTGTTCAAAATGAGGTGGGTGGGGGCAGTGGGGACGGGCGGCTTGATGGTACAGATGAGGAGAGACTCTTTCCACTGACGGGGGCCAGTAACCATAGGATTGGGATTTAAAGATATTTAAGGAACGACAGGTTGCATTTAAACAGCGCATTTCCTGACCAGCGGATGTCTGAAACCGCTCTCAAGCCAATTAAGCACTTTTTGAAATAAAAACAGAAAATACTGGACAAACTCAGCAGGTTTTGCTTTCCACAGACGCTGTCAGACCTGCTGAGTTCTACCTGCGTTTTATGTTTTTATTTCAGATTTCCAGTATTTTGCTTTTATTGAAGTACTTTCTGAAGGAGAGTCATTGTTCTCATGCAGGGAACACGGCAGCCAATCACTGCTCAACAAACACCCAAAGCCAGGGACTTGACAATGTGCAGAGCTTATAATCTTGGTTGAAGGATAAACAGTGACCAGGACACATGGCCACATCCCGCTGTCTTCAGCAAACTTCAATCTGCAAGTTATGATGATGATTCTAGCCAGTTTCGCATGAGGAAACTCTTCATACATTAGGTAAACATGATAACCACTGCCCTGCAGAAACAAGGGACAGGAGAAAAGCTCAATAGGCCTCACTAAAATGTTAAGCAGAGACGTCATGCAGCAACACTTTGAGCCTTTATGTTGAAGAAATGGAATTCGGCTGTTCTCTTTGGGAATGCTGGGAGACAGACTGATCCAAGAATATCATCATCAAAAGGCACAGCTCTACAAGAGGCCCATAATATCGATGTCAGTTTTCCACAAAGAGCATTTGAGTTAATCTCAATTTCTTTGTCTCTTTCCATAGCTCTGATATTTTTCCCCCTTTCAAGTCATTGTCCAATTCCCTTTTGAAAACTCTGAGTTAAGAACAACAAAATTGAAAGAGGTGCAGGAGCTGCTGCCGTGTCCATGCACAGTGTGTGAAAATTAACAAAGATTCCCTGACTCATTGAGGCGAAGGATTGGATTCTGAATTCTTTTTACAATTATTCAAATTTTAAAAATAGTTGAGTTCAAATCGAATTTTCAGAAAACAAATGTCTATTTTGACCAATCATCTCCTCATTTTCCTCAGTCGATACCTTTTACCAACATTTCATTGAGCAAACACGCACAGTCAGCACAGGAAAAAAACATTTGAAACTTTTAAATAATGTAGTTAATAATGGAGATGATTTCTATATGTTACAAAGTGCAGGATGATCTGATTAACTGGCGGAGCTGGTTCGAGATTCCCAATGACCTCTTCCTGCTCCTTTGCTCCTGTTCTATTTCGATGATAATACCAGTGAAGGGAATTAGTTAACACTATAGATAACGTGGTAGTGTGGCTGAGCGGTCTAAGCCGCTGGATTAACGCTCCAGTCTCGACAGAGGCATGGGTTTGAATCCCACCATTGCCAAACGTTCAGGTGATCTACGTTTTGGGGTCTGCAGCAGCCCCATTCAAACCAACAGATACCAGCTCACACGAGCGGAGTGTGTGGTGTTTTATTTTGATGGGAAGAACGAGGAGAGGCAATATAAATATGAATTGCTGTAGGGAAAGGCGGGGAGTGGAATTGCAGTCGTTGAGTTGCTTTTCCAGAGGGTTGGCATGTGAACATCATGCTGAATGACCGTATGATGTAGCCGTCTATGATTTTATACAAACATCATTAATACAAATCTGGGGTTGGATTCGTGACTGAGTGTTTAATGTGGCATGTTTTGAATGCATTGGGATCTCCACAGGCAGGCTGGAATCCTATTAATTATGCTTCTTATCATTTCTGAATTTTACAGTGTACCTGAACAATTAATTGTCTGAATAAGTTGAATAAAAACCATCTAAAACCTCCAGGGTTCTCGAATTTCTATTCATCTGCAAACGTTCACAAAAGTTGCAGCGAGGAATGGAACAAGAACGGAACCAGGTTGTTGTCAGGCTTGACTTCTGGGTGTTTGTCTCTCCTTAGAGACAATCCCTTGCCCTTTGTCACTCTCGGTGTATATGTCTGTGTTTGTTCCTCTGTGTGTGTCAGTATGGTTCAGTTCCCCAAGGGCATGAACATATTTTTTACCATCACAAACTTTATTCACGTTAGTTTCAAATTTCACAGCGAAAAATATCAGGATAGAAGATGCAGGAGGAGTTTGCAATGTTTGGAATGAGGTGCAGCTAAAAAGGGGGAAGATTCAGGGAGAAGTTTTCTTCTCACTTAACACGAGATTTGGAACAAGATCTGGGAGGTATCTGTGTCGGTGTAAACAATAAAGCCTCCCTTATTCCCGCTATATTTTGCCTTGCACAAACATCTCTCTGGTTAAGGCTTTGCAACCTATCACAGACCTTCTCACATTCCCTATCTTCACTTCTATATTTGTTCTCCACCTGTTGCACGGGTGACATTTCCAGCTCTGAGGCAGAACTCCAGCTCTCACTCCACTGATTCTGGCAGAGATGGGCGTCTTCTGTTTTTCATCAAGAAACAACTCAGACTCATTTTAACAGTTTGCACGAGGTCAGTAAATCTCCATTCCCTGACCAGGAATTAAACCTGGACCACATCAGTGAAAACGCTGAATCCTGACCACTTGACCACCAAGAAGGCTGTGCACACGCCTCACAACGAGCCTTATCTATGCTACATGTGCCTTTTATTTTTGTTTCAGATCTCTTTCACCAGAGACACGTTCCATAAGAACTTAAGAACGTTAGAAATAGGAGCAGGAATTGGCCATTCGGCCCTTCTAACCTGCTCCACTATTCAATAAGATCATGGCTACTCTGCCCAGGCCTCAACTCCTCTTTCCTGCCAGCTCCTCATAGCCTTCAACTCCCCAATATTTCAAAAATTATCTTTAAATGCTCTCAGTGAGCTAGCCTCCACAAATCTCTTCGGAGAGAATTCTAGGCATTCCCTACCCTCTCCTAGAAGAAATTCCTTCGCATCTAAGTTTTAAATGAGTGCCCCCTGATTCTGTAACTATGTCCCCTAGTTCGAGATTCCCCCATTAGTGGAAACATCTTCTCAACATCTACCTTGTCAAGCCCCCTCAGAATCTTGCACGTTTCAATGAAGTCTCCCCTCAGCCTTCTAAAGTCTCACAAATAAAGGCTTCACCTGCTTCACTGTTCTTGATCAGTCAGCGCCTTCATCCCAGAAATCAGCCTAGTGAATCTCTTTTGAACAGCCTGCAATGCCAATGTATGCTTCCTTAAATATGGGGACCAAAACTGTACACAGAACTCCAGGTGCAGCCTCCCCAACACCCTGTACAGTTATAAGAAGATTTCTCTATTTTTAAACTCCAATCACTAGCAACACAGGCCAAAATTCCATTTGCCTTCTTAATTACCTAAGATTGGCAGGGGAATGGGGTTGAGAAACTTATCAGCCATGGTTGAATGGCCAAATTTCTGCTCCTACGTCTTATTCTTATGCTTATACTTGCTGCACCTGCATGCTAACATTTTGTGCTTCATGCATAGGAACACGCAGATCCCTCTGTGCTGAACTTTTTTGGAGTATCTCCCCATTTAAATAATATTCTGCCTTTTGATCCTTCCTATCAATGTGTATGACCTCACATTTTCCTATATTAAACTCCATCTGCCAACTTTTTGCCCACTCACTCAACCTGTCTATATCCCCTTGAAGATTCCTTACATCCTCATCACAACCTGTTCTCCCACCTGTTTTTGATTCGTCAGAAAATTTGTATACATTACACTCTGCTCTATCCTCCATGCCAATATAGGTAGTAAATAATTGAGGTCTTAGGACTGACCCTTTTGGCACTCCATTAGTTAGGTCTATCCATCCTGAATAATCCCGACTGTCTGTCTTCTGTGTGTTAAATTGGGCTCTTCACATTGCAGGGTTTGTGTAGGGTAATAGGGATCACGGTCTCCCACACATAGAAAGTTTCCCCGCTCGAAAAGGGGTAGAAGCATTAAAAGAATTAAGTGTGAGGAAAGATCGCACCGTTCCCGTTTATTGTTAAATAGTAACTGGATGCAGCATCTCAAAATCATGTGACATTTATGCTTCTCCAGGTTTTGAATGATATTCTGAAAAATGCATGACTCGGAAGAAAGAGAGAAAGATGGGGATGGATTTGTTGTATGGCCGTTCGCACATGTGTGAGGTGTTGAATGACCTGCTGATGTGCTGTGTCATCTGATGATTTTAATGTTAGATCAATTTCTCTGCCGCATGGCTAAGGTTTTCAGCTGAATTGTCCTTCCACAGAACAAGATTCTGTAGCGCACTAAGACAGCACAGTTTGACATTTTAGGTGGTTCTGCAAGTAGCTGCGTGTAGTTTTTGTAGTCTACTAATTATCACATTTGCTTTAAACGCCGAGAATTCCCTGAATCGAAATTCACTGCAGAACAGTGGAACTGGCAACATTTGTGGAAAATGTTGTTGCCGCCATTGACAGCCCGGATCTGAGAGACACTGAATGTTGATGGGGGAAAAATATTAACGGCTTCATCTCTAAACCACCAAACTTTACAGTTAACAGCCGAACGCGCTGACCAATTGTGCTACAGAGACTGATGCAACTTTCTGTGTTCTTTGTACAAGCGCAGCCAAGTCTATTTGAACATCAGCACAACTTTCTCTCATTTTGAAATATGTTCTGCTCTTTTGTTTCCTTGAATTCTTTTTACGACCAAATGAGTAACTTCAGATTTGCTGCATTTTCTCCACCTAGCATTTTGTTAGCCAATCATCTCATATATTATAAAACGGGAAATTCCGGAAAAACTCAACCGGCCTGATAGCCTCGGTGGAGAGGGAAACAGAGTTAACGTTTCGAGCCCGTCTGGCTCTTCTTCAGAGCTAAGGAGAAATAGAAAGTGATGTCATTTATGCTGTTCAAGGGGGCGGGGAGGGGGGATGAGCTGGGTAGGGTAGAGCAGGCGAACCTAGATAGAAGGTCAGTGATAGGCGGGGTCTAAGGAGGGATTGACAATGGTGTCATGGACACAAGACAAAGGGTGTCTTAATGGTAGTGGTCAGGGCTGAAGAAGGTGCTGAAAGTGACATAAAGGCAAGAAAGCAGAATGTGTGAATTGAAGAACAAGGGTCAGCGCCCTGTGAAAGGCGGTGGTTGGGGAAAAAGGATAGAAAAGGAGTTAAAAGGGGGATGAAATCATGAATAAATGAATAAAAATAAGTAAAGAATAATAAAAATACATTTTTATAGCGAGATTTTAATAAGAGTGAAAATAGAGGAGCCTGTTCATGTTCTGAAGCTATTGCAATCAATGTTAAGTCCAGAAAGCTGTAAAGTGCCTAATCAGAAGATGAGGTGCTGTTCCTCCAGTTTGCGTTGGGCTTTGGAACATTGCAGCAAGCCAAGGGCAGACATGTGGGCATGACAGCAGGATGATTTGTTGAAATGGCAAGCAACAGGGAGGTCTGGGTCATGCTTGTGGACAGACCAAAGGTGTTCTGCAAAGCAGTCACCCAGTCTGCATTTGGGCTCCCCAATATAGAGGAGAGCAGCAAATGCAGTGGACAAAATTGAAGGGGGTGTAAGTGAAGAGCTGGTTCACCTGAAAGGAGTGTTTTGGCCATTGGAAGGTGAGGAGGGAAGCCCCTAAAGGGCCATCTGTCAGTCGCTCTATGTTGTTCTTTCACAGAGTGCTGGCCCTTGTTCTGTATTCACACATTTACACCACTGTCAGAAACTTTTATAGCCCTTTCCACTTCCATTAACATTCCCTTTGTATTGTGCCCATGACACCCTTGTCAACCGCCCCTGAGCCCCCACCTATCACTGACCTTCCCACTTGCTCCACCCCACCCCCTCGTAAACACTATAAATTCCATCACAGTTCTGCTTCTAGATCTGAAGTGGTCACACAGACTCGAGACTTTGACTCTGTTTCCCTCTTCACAGACGCTGTCAGATGGTGAGCTTTTCCAGAATTATTTTGTTTTTCATAAATATTTCCATCATCCGCAGTATTTTAACTTAAAAGCAAAATGCTTCTGCTATTTTGTTCTGCTTCTGCTATTTTGTTCTGCAGTCTCTCAGCTTTCCACATACTTGGTATTCTCAGCTGAAAGTTATCCATAGACTCCAGTGGTGATTGAATTCACAGCCCTTGATTGACAAGGGCAGTGTTGTAACCACCGAGCTATTGAGCCACCTTCTCACCAAATAGAAAATCGACCATATTCAGTAGAGTGAGGCAGACGCTGGAGTTCCAGTTGGATGACATTTGATAGACCTGGAAATGTCTGAGAGGGAGAACAGGGAGTTAAAAGATGCGACATGAAAGTGGCAGAATTTGATGTGTGTCAGTTACTTTCAGTGATGAATTTTTGCCATGTGTCACCTTGTCAGTTTCACAGGAGTCACAGGGATGAGGTTGGTGGCACTTGGTTAAAATGAGGAATAATGGGAACTGTAGTCAGCAGGATTCAAACCTACAGGAGGAAACGCCAATGGATTTGAAATCCATCACCTTAAACATTCAACCACGACTAACAGCAGCTTCCGAGCTCAAATGTGTTCTTGTCAAATCAGAAATGGCTACAAAGTAAGTCACTCGGCACATCGTGCCTGTGTTGGCTGTCTGGAATAACAACTCAACCAATTCCAAACACCTGCCTTTCCCCCGCAACAATTTATATTTACATGGCATCTCCGTGTTCTTCCAAACAAAATAAAGGAACACAACCCGCCCAATATTAAACCAGAGTCCCCTCTTGTTCTCCGAAAGGGAATTCCTTAAGTTCCACAAAATGGGAATGTGATTTAAACTGTGGCAGTGCTGGGATTCAGATCCACTCCTCCAGGGACTGGAAGAAACCCAAGTCCAAATCTTCATGTTACTGGGTTGGGGAAACATTGTTAATTAAGAGAAATTGTGCATGGATTCTGCAGGAACTCCTCCTTCAAAAGTGAATTGGACTGTGACTTGAACTAGTGTAAAATGAGGCTGATATGTTCCTCTTTAAAATGAAGTTGGCATAGATGTGATGACCTCATGACTCTCCAACATGCTGTGCCATTTGATGAGGACTTTGTTGATCAGTCTGTCTCCAGCATTCCTAATGAGAACAGCCGAATTCCATTTCTTCAAAACAAAGACCCAAAGTGCTGCTGCGGAACTGCATTGTAGTCACGTGTAGTGGACTCGCTTCGTGTTGAGTTCCCGTAGTGTAGTGTTTACCATGTTCATTTTCCACGCAGAACGTCCCCGATTCAAAACCACGCAGAAACATTTTCAAAACTTGTTCATTTAGGTGAAAGGGAAAGTTGCTTCGCTCCTGCTTGTTGTTGAATATGAGCTGAAGGCAGAATCTCACAGCCAGATGGCACTTGCTCTCCGTCTTTTCACAAAGTGGATACTCGGCAAAGTGAGGATATCCTTCAGCTGGCAGCGGGTTGGTGGAGAATATTCCAAATGAATATTCATTAAAAAAAAATATCTGTTGGAACTGGCTGGGTAACAGGACAGTTGGCGATTTCTGTCCTCTTTTGTCGCTTAAGGACCCAATGACAACCCGGGACTGTGTGACAATGAATGCTGCTCCACCTAACAGCAATCGCTGTTGTCATTGGCTGAAGAAGCCGTTTGTGTTCCACATAAACATGTCATTTTGTGGGAGAAACGTGTCTCTGGTGAAAGATCTGAAATGAAAATAGAAGGTACAGATATCATGGGTAAGCCAGCCTGTAAAGTAGCAAGCCTGGGGGTCTAGTGGTTAGGGTTCGGCCCTTATAAACGTCATGCGATTGATTAAAATAAATGTGCATCACGTCCTGATTGAAAACTGAAAATGCATATCAGCTCCGCCTGAATCAGTGGAGTGAGAGCTGGAGTTTTGCATCAGAGCCGGAAATGTCACCCGTGCAACAGGCCGCAAACAAACACAGAGGTTAAGAAAGGAAATTAGAGAAGGGCTGTGATAGGCTGCAAAGCACTGACTATCGAGATGGTGGTGCAAGGGAAAATGTGGAGGTAATAGGGGAAATTTCACTGTTTACACCGGCTCAAATATCCCCCAGATCTGGTTCCAAATCTCGTTCCAAATGAGAAGAAAACTTCCCACTGGGTTTACTCAGTCCCATGACATCAAAGGAGCTGAACACAAGGGAAGAAGGTGGATTTTGCTGGAATGGGTTGTAAGATGGTAGAATGACTGTGAAGGCAGCAGCATTGGGAGAGAAAATGAAACAGTTATAGGAAGTTCCAGCACAGAAAGAGGCCATTCGGCCCCACGTGCTGCTTTGAAAGAGCCGTTGTGACTGGTTGATCAGGAGTGATATTTGTCCCAGTTTGAACAGCAGGAAGAAAAATCTGTCCCATTCCCACTCACATTTTGCACCATCATCCCTTTAGTCAGTTTCTCTCTCGTGCCTTGTAACCTATCACAGTCCTTCCTTTTTGTCCTTTCACTCCCCTCTCTCCACCCCTGGACTTGTTTTCCACCTGTTACATCTCTGGTTTTTCCAGCTCTGATGAAAGATCATCCAGCTGGAAGATTAACTCTGTTTCTCACTCCACAGGCGCTGCCAGACCTGGTTTATTTCAATAATGAATTCCTATTCAATGTGACAGTTCACACAGCGGGAAAGAAAAGGCTTTCCCTGTACGGGAATTAAACCTAGGTTGCGCAGGTGAAAGCACCAAATGCTCAGAATTAAATACCCTGACTTCCAGTGAAGCCGAGAGCAGCTTTCATTCATAAACCAGCAGCTGTGATATTAACAAAATGAGATGGAGAAAGACTCAGTTTGAACGGTGACACTGCCAGAGGAATCAAGACCTGGGGTTCACTGATGAAAGCAACAATGTTTAAAAAGAGAATTTCACTGATCATAGGTCGCGAACTCAACAAACCAGGCATTAAGAGCCTCAGACGCCGTCGATTGAACTCGCCAGGAGAAGAGGGAAGTATTGCACATCCCAACATACATGGAGTGCACTGCTGTTTACGATTTCAAACTGTAGAAGGTAATCAACCGATGAAAGCCCCCAAGGTTGCAATATATTCCTTTCACTCACCAATAACATCATTCACACCTTCCACTTCTTAGCTGCACCTCCTTACAAACATTGCAAACCCCTCTTGAATCTTTCATCTTGATATTTTTCTCTGTAAAATTTCAGTATGAAGCTCCACAATCAATATGAATAAAGTTCATGATGGTGAAAATGTTCACCGCTTCAGGGAACTGAACCACACTGACATAGAGGAACACACACAGACATAAGCACCGAGAGTGACAGAGACCGAAGTGGAGACAAACACCCAGAAAACAAGGATGTCACCAACGTGGCCAATTATTGTTCCATTTCAGACTGCAGATTTAGTGAATGTTTGCAGATGAACGGAAAGAAGAAACACGGAAATGGTTGGATGGTTTTCAGTTCATTCAGCTGATAATTAATTCTGAAGGCAGTTTGCTAAAGACAGGAGTGATTCGGGCTGTGTCACAGGAAGGGACGAATAACAATCAGGAGGAGGCGATTCAGCCATTTGAACTGTTCCACCATTCAGTAAGATCATGGCTGATCTGATTGTGGTCTCGAGGCCACTTTGCTGTCTTCTCCTCAATATTTGGAAAATAATGTCAATTGGCAGCTGGGAAAATGGACTGGGAACCAAATCAGAAAACTCAGTCTCCAGCTTTGTGAATCTTCAGAAACTCTTTGGGAACCGGAATCAGAGGAGAATGAAGGGTGAACTGCCCGACTGACCAGTGACAGTCAAGGCACCTTTACCTTCTTTAAGATGCTGGAACATTGACTCTGATGTTATCAGTGAAATTAACTGATCAGAGGCATTGAAAGGATTCTCATTATTGCACATCAGGAATTCAAACCTATTTTCGGCTTCAGGACAATAAGAATACTTGGTAACAGACAAGGCACCGAAAGGCTCGAAGAGAGAAGGCACCAGTTGTAGGGGAACTGGTTCCCAATGACATGGGTGTGCCTGCAGTGGGTGGGATCAGACTGTTTCCATATATCCAAAATGAATGTCCCACTCTTTATTTTGGAAGAGTAAAACTGATAGAGAACAATAGTCATTCTATTCACAGCAATCTCAGGCTTTAACTCGTTGACTCCATAGCTTAAGTTTTCGTCGGTCCCTTTGGCGCCATTGTCTACCGTGTTCGGCTATTATCCAAAAAGTTAGTGGTTCGAGACCGCCCATAAATGAAACTGTCACTGTTTTCTCCCTATCAGCATTCATTGTCACTCAGTTCCCGGTTGTCATTGGGTACTTGAGCTGAATATGAAGACTCCCGAAACATTGCTGACTCCATTGAGAAAATAATTAGACCGACCATGTACCAATATCTAACCCATTGGAAATTTATGAAGTTACTGGATTCAAATAAACCCATCAATTATTCTCGCTTCCTCAGCTCCATGGTGAGTGAGACAGGGAAAAGCAGCAAAGCAGCAATATTCCGGCCCCACACTCTCCAATCACCCGCTGCCAGCAGAAAGCAGCGACTGCAGCTTCCATCAGCGGGTTACTGCCCATCCCTGGGACACAAGAAACTCCAACCCAGGCCAAACCTCCCAATACACCGAGCACAGGCTCAGGAAAATGCTGGTAGATTATATTCCAGTCACTAAACCTCTGAGCAGCATTTACAGAATACCCGAGTGAGTGAGTCACAAATAAAAGTCACACCAACTTTCTAATTCTTTTCACTGTAAAATCCCTTCATTTATTGAAAAGCTGACTGTTGTGAATCTGAAACTGAGCACCATGGGATTTGTGTTACCGAGTGACTTGTTTCCCATTGTTTGTCCGTCAGGTTTGCCATTCAATTTCTGTTGGATATTGAAGCGAATTTGATTTCAAAATGAGGTCACAAAACAGGTAAATATTAAATGCAGGAGAAAACCTGAGGAAAATCGAACACAGTATTTGGAAGGAGGTGCAGCTATGAAGTGGAAGGTGTGAATGATGTTATTGATAATTGAGAGGAATGAATTGCAACCTTGGGGCTTTTGTAGCCTGATTATGTTCCACACCTTAAAAGTCAGAATAAACTGAGGTATCAGGTGGAAACAACAGGTTTCTCCATGTATGTTGGAATATGGAGTGACTTTTCATATCCCCGGCTAACTCAGTCAGTAGAGCATGAAACTCTTAATCTGAGGGTTGTGGGTTCGAGCCCCATGATTCATGTGGCTTAGAAACGTTCATTCTGTTTCTCTCATCAGCTGTGAAGTTTTTCCAGCATTTGCATCGTTCACAGTAATTTGCTTTTATCTTTTTACTTTTAAAATCTTGCTGCTTGAAATAAAAGCACCAATTGCTGTGTCTCCTGTGAAACTTGCAAGACAGACATTCACCACTGAAAGCAACTGACACATCAAATTCAATGCATGTCCCATCTGTTTCTGCTTCTGCCTCTGCCTTGCCTCCAGCTCCCTCTGCCCTTCCAGCTCCCAGGTCAATTAGCTGTTGCTTGATGCAGACACAATCAATTCGTGGGAATGGATAATACTCATGGAAGAGACACCTGGATCTCACCTTCCTGGTTCTCCCAGATATTGATTACAGGAAAACAAAAACAGAATTACCTGGAAAAACTCAGCAGGTCTGGCAGCATCGGCGGAGAAGAAAAGAGTTGACGTTTCGAGTCCTCATGTCCCTTCGAAAGAACTTGAGTTCGAGTCCAAGAAAGAGTTGAAATATAAGCTGGTTTAAGGTGTGTGTGTGGGGGGCGGAGAGATAGAGAGAGAGAGAGGTGGGAGGGGGGGTGTGGTTGTAGGGACAAACAAGCAGTGATAGAAGCAGATCATCAAAAGATGTCAACGACAATAGTACAATAGAACACATAGGTGTTAAAGTTGGTGATATTATCTAAATGAATGTGCTAATTAAGAATGGATGGTAGGGCACTCAAGGTATAGCTCTAGTGGGGGTGTTTTTTTTATAATGGAAATAGGTGGGAAAAGGAAAATCTTTATAAATTACTGGAAAAAAAGGAAGGGGGAAACAGAAAAAGGGTGGGGATGGGGTAGGGAGCTCACGACCTAAGGTTGTTGAATTCAATATTCAGTCCGGAAGGCTGTAAGGTGCCTAGTCGGAAGATGAGGTGTTGTTCCTCCAGTTTGCATTGGGCTTCACTGTCCAAGGGCCCAAACACTCCTTTCAAGTGAAGCAGCATTTCACTTGCATTTCCCCCAACTTAGTCTACTGCATTTGTTGTTCCCAATGTGGTCTCCTCTACATTGGAGAGACCAAACGTAAACTGGGCGACCACTTTGCAGAACACCTGCGGTCTGTCCACAAGAATGACCCAAACCTCCCTGTCGCTTGCCATTTTAACACTCCACCCTGCTCTCTTGCCCACATGTCTGTCCTTGGCTTGCTGCATTGTTCCAGTGAAGCCCAACGCAAACTGGAGGAACAACATCTCATCTTCCGACTAGGCACCTTACAGCCTTCCGGACTGAATACTGAATTCAACAACTTTAGGTCGTGAGCTCCCTCCCCCATCCCCACCCCCTTTCTGTTTCCCCCTTCCTTTTTTTCCCAATAAATTATAAAGATTTTCCTTTTCCGACCTATTTCCATTATAAAAAAAACCACCCCCACTAGAGCTACACCTTGTGTGCCCTACCATCCATTCTTAATTAGCACATTCATTTAGATAATATCACCAACTTTAACTTTAACACCTATGTGTTCTATTGTACTATTGTCGTTGACATCTTTTGATGATCTGCTTCTATCACTGCTTGTTTGTCCCTACAACCACACCCCCCCCCACCTCTCTCTCTCTCTATCTCTCCGCCCCCCAACACACACACCTTAAACCAGCTTATATTTCAACTCTTTCTTGGACTCAAACTCAAGTTCTGTCGACGGGTCATGAGGACTCGAAACGTCAACTCTTTTCTTCTCCGCCGATGCTGCCAGACCTGCTGAGTTTTTCCAAGTAATTCTGTTTTTGTTTTGTATTTCCAGCATCTGCAGTTTTTTTGTTTTTATCTATTGATTACAGGAATGTGCCCAGTGCCAATTATCTCTCCCAGTTGTTCAGCTTTGAAATTGATTTTCACACTGGATTTAAATATGAAGAAAGCAAAGCTGTGATAAGCTTACAATGTTCAACAGATGTACTGCAAGAAGGTACAGAACAGGCTGATGGTAACAGTACTCTTTTTACGCAGTGAGCTCCAGTGAAGGATTGGCACCATTAATGTGTCACTCAATTCGTTTCGTGACAAATTTCGTGTTGGAAATCACAAGAAATCTCAAAGAATTTGCTTGGTGTTTTGGTTTCTAAACAGATGAATACAAAGGTAAGAAAGAATATCTCGCTGGAGTCAGTTATAAAATGGCAGAATGACCCCGTGCTGTTGGGAAACATAAAATTATAGAAAGTTACAGCATAGAAAGAGACCATTCGGCCAGGCGCGCTGCTTTCAAAGAGCAGTAGTGATTGGTTGATCCATCAGGAGTGATATTTGTGCCAATGCAAACAGTAGGCAGCAAAATTCGTACTTGTCCCTCTCATATTTTGCCTCACGCCAACATTTCTACAGTCAGTGCCTTGCAACCAGCCCCATCTTCTCCTCTTCCTTCATTCCCTCACTCCACTTGAACCAAGCGTGATGTTTTCCAGCTCTTGAGGTGAAACTTGAACTCTCACTCCTCTGATTCTGGTGGAGCCTTTAAACGTTCCCAATCAATGAGTAAACAACACTCGTTCCAAAAAAGCTCAATAACTCAACATTCCATGACCACGAATCGAACCCAGGGCCACGGCCGTGAGAGCACCGAATCCTGACCACTAGACCGCCAGGGAAACTACCCCCAAATTTTTCAATTTGGCTTAACTACGCTGCTTTTGCCTATTGTTTTTCATTTCAGATATCTTTCACCACAAAACTGCCTGTTTCAGTTCAACACAAATGACTTTGCCAGCCAATGAAAACAACGGTTTCTGTGAGCTGGAAAATGAAATCGACAGTGAGGTAAAATAGTCCCACAAGCTGCTCATGTGTAACTTTCAATTTCCAAAACCCTCCAACCTATTCGCTGTTGGTCCAATGGAAGCGCCTATCCCGAGTCACTGGACATCAGAGAAACTACCATTAAGGCTTGACTTTTGGATAATGGAGCAACTTCTGACTTTTTTTTTCATTCCCAATCTCTTTCACCAGAGACAACTCTCTCCGACCAAATGGTCTGTGTCGGATGAACACAAGTGACTTCTTCACCAATGAGAAGAACCATTGCTGTTCGCTGGAACATGAAATCGATATTTTCCTCCTTTAAGACAGTTCTTAAAGCCTCCCTCTTTGACCGAGCTTTTAGTCATCTGACCGATTATGAGGCTCAGTGTCACATTTTGTTATATAATGCTCCTGGGGAACGCCTAGTGACATTTCATTAGGTTAAAGGTGCTTTATAAATATTAGTTGTTGTTGTTGTAGGATAGAAATAGAAAGGGCCAATTTCCTGTTTTATCTTTCACGCTGATACTTTTCTCTGCGACATTTTAACATGAGTTCACACAACTCATGTGAATCAAGTTTGCGACATTAAAAACGTTTTCACCCCCTCAGGGAACTGAACCACATTGACAATCACAGAGGAACAGACACAGAGAGATATACATCGAGAGTGACAGAGGCCTAAGGAGAGGCACATACCCAGAAAGCAAGAGTGTCACCAACTTGGCTCAGTGTTTGTTCCATTTCCAAAAGCAAATTTCCTGAATGCTGACAAATGAATGGAAATCAGAAAATACGAGAGTATTTGGATGGGCTTCCTTCTAATTAGCTGATAATTAATTTGGTTCAAATCAAAAATAGTGAAAACTTTATTGAGCAGGATTCCAACCCTTGTGTTCATATTTACAACAAACGTTAATCATCGAACTTTCGGTCACACTAAAATAAACACGCTTGGATAATGCTCCTGCCAGGTTTCAAACTGCAGTTCCATCATATGTGAAGTGAATATGACCCCAGTCGCCTCTATAAACCCTACGCTGTAAAGATCCCAATGGAGCTGTCTGGAATGTTAAACTGTGACGTCATGCAGCAGCACTTTGGGTCTTTATTTGCAGGCGAACATTTTGGGTCCAGTGACCAGAATGTCATTAGTTTTTCATTAATTATGGATAAGGATAGGTCTGGTCCTCGAGTTGAGATTCCAAAAAGGAGAAAGGCCAATTTTGTGGAAATGAGAAAGGATCTAGGAAGAGTGGATTGGGATAAGTTGTTTTCTGGCAAGGATGTGTTCAGTAAGTGGAAGGCATTCAAAGGCGAAATTTTAAGAGTGCAGAGTTTGCATGTTCCTGTCAGGATTAAAGGCAAAGTTAACAGGCATAGTGAACCTTGGTTTTCAAGAGATATTGGCGATCTAGTTAAGAAGAAGAGAGAGGTGTATAGCAGGTATAGGCAACAAGGAGCAAATGAGCTACTTGTAGAGTATAGAAAATGTAAGAAAATACTAAAAAAAGAAATCAGGAAGGCAAAAAGATGACATGAGGTTGCTTTGGAAGATGATGTGAAGGTAAACCCAAAGGGTTTCTACAAGTATATTAAGAGTAAAAGGATAGTAAGGGACACAATTGGTCCCCTTGAAGATCTGAGTGGTCATCTATGTGTGGAGCCTCACGAGATGGGGATATCTTGAACGGTTTTTTTGCATCAGTATTTACTCAGGAAACTGGCATAGTGTATAAGGAAGGAAGGGAAACAAGCAGTAGTGTCATGGAACATATAGAGATTAAAGAGGAGGAGGTGCTTGCTGCCTTACAGCGAATAAAGTTAGATAAATCCCACGGGCCTAACATGATATTCCCTCGGACCTTGAGGGAGACTAGTGTGGAAATTGCAGGGGCCCTGGCAGAAATATTTAAAATGTCCTTAGCCACGGGTGAGGTGCCAGATGATTGGAGGATAGCTCATGTTGTTCCGTTGTTTAAAAAAGGCTCCAAAAGTAAACCAGGTAATTACAGGCCAGTGAGCCTGAAGTCAGTAGCAGCTAAATTATTGGAAGGTGTTCTCAGAGATCGGATATACAATTATTTGGACAGCCAAGAGAATCCGCATGGCTTTGTGTGTGGTAGGTCGTGTTTAACCAACCTCGTAAAGATTTTCAAGGAGGTTACCAAGAACGTAGATGAAGGAAAGGCTGTGGATGTTGTCTGTGTGGATGATGGACTTTGGTAAGACCTTTGACAAGGTCCACCAAGGGAGGTAAGTTCAGAAGGTTCAGACACTTGGTTAACATGGAGAGGTTGTAAACTGGATTCGAAATTGGCTGTGTGGGAGAAGATAGAGAGTGGTAGTGCATGATTGCTTCTCAGACTGGAGGTCTGTGACTAGTGGTGTGCCTCAGGGATCTGTGCTGGGACCATTGTTGTTTGTTGTCTTTTTCAATGATTTGGATGATTATGTGGTGAATTGGATCAGCAAGTTTGCTGATGACACTAAGATTGGAGGCGTGTGGACAGCGAGGAAGGCTTTCCAAGCTTGCAGAGGGATCTGGACCAACTGGAAAAATGGGCCAGAAAATGGCAGATGGAATTTAATGCGGAAAAGTGTGAGGTGTTGCATTTTGGAAGGTCAAACCAAGGTAGGACATACACAGTAAATGGTAGGGCACTGAGGAGTGTGGAGAAACAAAGGGATCTGGGAGCTCAGATACATAGTTCCCTGAAAGTGGCGTCACAGGTAGACAAGGTTGTAAAGAAAGCTTTTGGCATGAATCAAAATATTGAGTATAGGAGTTGGGATGTTATGGTGAGGTTGCATAAGACATTGATGAGGCCAGCTTTGGAGTATTGTGTGCAGTTCTGGTCGCCTAACTACAGGAAGTATATCAGTAAGATTGAGAGAATGCAGAGAAGATTTACTAGGATGTTGCCGGATCTTAATGAGTTGAGTTACAGGGAAAGATTAAACAGGTTCAGACCTTATTCCTTGGAGCATAGAAGATTGAGGGGAGATATGATAGATGTTTACAGAATTATGAGGGGTGTGGACAGAATAGATGCGAGTAGGCTCTTTCCACTTCAGTTCGGAGAAATAAACATGAGAGGACATGGCTTTAGGGTGAAAGGGGAAAGGTTTAGGGGGAACATTAGGGGGAACTTCTTCATTCAGAGAGTGGTGAGAGTGTGGAATGAACTACCATCTGACCTGATAAATGCGGGCTCACTTTTAAGTTTTAAGAATAAATTAGGTAGATACATGGATGGGAGAGGTCAGGAGGGTTATGGACTAGGTGCAGGTCAATGGGACCAGCGGAATAATATTTTGGAACAGACTAGAAGGGCCGAATGGCCTGTTTTCTGTGCTGTAGAGTTCTATGGTTCTATGGAAGCATTTGATCCATAATCAACACATTCTTAATGACTAGGCACAATTAAAATGTTCCGCGTATGGGGGAAAACATCAGTTGTTTACCTGATCTGCTGAGATTCCAGTGAGTTCACATCTAACTATAGTGGTTTGTTCTGCTGGCAATTACATTGAGGGCAAAAGTATGGTGCAGCCATTGTGCACTTTAGTTTAGAAATCAATTCACAATTTTATATCTGATCGCTATAGTTCCATCATATTCATGCGCATCAGGTGCTGCAACGGTAACCCGTTGCGCATCTGGGCTCCGCAAACAGTGAGAAATAACTGATTGTAGGAGGGTAATGGAGGTGGCGGAATGGGTGGGTAGCATTTCTCAACACCCTGTGGAGGCCTCAAAACCACAGGCGGAACAGACAGGTCCCACGTTTGCAGCCAATCGAGCGGCAACTGCAGGGCCTCGTCTGCCCTTCACATTTCCGTGTTAAAGGCTGCCATCTTTATTGCGGGCAATGTGCAGCAGGGCGCATGCGCGGTCATCTGGTCCCGCTAGCAGGAAGAGAGAATATTGTCATTCCCTATCTAGACTGAAAAGGGTGGATTTTGGAAAATCATTTTACCGGGGGTTAAAAGGGAAGAGTTTACACACAGCAAACCAAGAGAAACGTTTTTCCCATTGCAATTTCTATCTTGGACTGACAATGATGACTATTCTAAACTTCTATTGCAGGATGTTAGAAGGGGCGGATGAACAGACACTGAAGTTAATTCAAGTATCACATGAAGATCTGAGAGAGTCATTCCATTCATCAGAACCTGACTATCATCAGCATTTGAACATGAAAGGAATAAGGTTTGCCCGTTCTATCTGTGGGAAAAGATTTAAAACAACAGTGAGACTGGAAAAACAGAGGGAGAGACCGTGGAGGGATTTGATAACAAGGATGAGAATTTTAAAATTGAGATGTTGCTTCACTGGGAGCCTATGTAGGGCAATGAGCAGAGGGTGATGAGGGTGTGAGTAAGATTTACTTAAATTTGATACAGGTATTCAAAATCATGACGGTTCTGGCAGAGTAGATGGGAAAAATTGTCCTCATTGGTGGAAGGATCAATAGCGAGAGGGAGCAGATTTAAGGTATGAAAAATGGATCAATGGAGACACGAAGAGAAACTTTTTCACACAGCGCGTGGTTAAAATCTGGAATGTGCTGCCTGTAAGTGGTAGAGGCAGGTTCAATTGAGGCATTCAAGAGAGACTTAGGTAATTATCCAAAAAGGAAGAATGTGCAGGTTATGGGGTGATAGTGGGGGAATGGCCCTAAGTGAACTGCTCATTCGGAGATCTGATGTAGATAGGACTGGCCGAATGGTCTAATGTGCTGTAATAATTCTGTGATACAGACAATGAACTTTTGGATGAACTCATGTTTATGGAGGTTGGATGTGGGAGACCAGAAAGGAAAGTGTCTCATGGTCAAATCTAGAGAGAGCACAGGAGTGGATGAGAGTTTCATATATGGTTGAACTGAGGCAGAGGTAAAGTCGGACGATGTTGCTGAGGTGGATCCACCTGATCACAGACGTTCATTTTTATACTTTGCCTCCAGCCCCCCATTCACTGTATCAGACCGTATCACGTTTCTATCTTTCCCCAGTTCTGAGGAAGGGTCATCGGAACATGATACATTAACTCTCGTTCTCTCCACAGATGCTGCCTGACCTGCTGAGTATTTCTGACATTTTCTGTTTTTATTACTGAGGTGGAAATAGGCGGTCTTGATGATGATGTGGATATGTGGTTGGAACCTCATCTTGGGGTGAAATATTTCATCATGGTTGTGAGCAGTCTGATTCAGCCTCAGGCATTTGCCAGGGAGAGGGATGGAGTTGGTGCCTAGGGAATGGAGTTTGTAGCGGGGACTGAAGACAATGGCTTCAATCTTGGCAATATTAAAATGGAAAAAAACGTTCTGTCCAACAATTACTGGATGTCAGACAAGTCAGGATGGTGTGTGACATGCAGGGGAACTTGGAGGTGATGGTGTTCACATACACTTGCTACCCTGGTCCTTCTAGGTAGTGGAGGTTGAGAGTTTGTGAAGTTTTGCCAAAGCTCTAGTTCCTGCTCCCACTTCTCTCTCTGCCCCTCGCTCACTCTCTCCCTCTCTCTCTCTCTCTCTGTTTCTCCTATGTCTCTTTCTTCCCTTGGATGTCAGGGTCATGTGTCAGCTCAGACTTGGTGGCAGTTTCCCCTCCCTGAAGGACATTAGTGAACCAGTTGGGTTCTAATGACAATCCAGCAGTTTTCATTGTCACTTTTTCCTAGTGCCGGTCCCACAAATTATCAGATCTATTCAGCTCAGTTTTACAATCTGTCTTTGTGGGTTCTCTCTCACTCCTTTTTTTCCTTTTATAAATCAATTTCACAGGCAATTAGAAGGGGAGGATTTGTAGTTATGAAACTGAAAACAAACATCTCATCAGGATCTGATGGAATCACCCAATTTATCATAAACCAAATAGCACAGGATTTTGAACGTGGAGAAGCCATGGAAATGTGGAGACTGTGAGGAGAGATTCAGTTACCCGTCTGAGCTGGAAACTTACTGACGCAGTCACACTGGGGAGAGGCAGTTCACCTGCTCCAAATGTGGGAAAGGATTCATTCAGACATCCCACCTGCTGAGACACATGAGAGTTCACACTGGGGAGAGACCGTCTAAATACGCAGGCTGTGGAAAGTGCTATAAAAGTTCGGGGGAAAAGATGTCCCATCAACGTTTTCACTCTGATGAGATACCATTCAGGTGCTCTCACCATGGGACTGAACTCAGGCGATTAACGGAACGTACAGTGCACCAGCGAATTCACACTGATGAAAGACTGTTCAGATGCTCTCACTGTGGGACTAGATTCAGGCACTCATCTCAACTCACTGTACACCAGCGAATTCACCAGGGAAAGACCATTCACCTGCTCTGATTGTGGCAAGGTATTGATTTAGTCATCTGACCTGGTGACATACCAACGAGTTCACACTGGGGAGAGGCCCTTCACCTGCTCTGAATGTGGGAAGGGATTTACTACTTCATCCAGCCGACAGAGACACCAGCGAGTTCACACTGCAGTGGCCACTCATCTGCTCCGAATTTGAGACTTGATTCACTCGAGCATTCACCCTGCGAAGTCAACAGTGACCTAACAAGTAAATACAGTGATTGTATTTTATTGTTAATCTCATCCAGGACTGAACCATGCTGATTGCGTTCCATTTCTGCTGATAGTAATAAACTCCAGGCCAGTTATAAGTGTTGATATTCTGGATAAAAGTCAATAAATCAGCTTTGTGTTAAACTCATGGTGTGACAGGTCTTTTTAATCTCTAACAGAAGTTAGTCCCTTTTGAAGGGCTCTCCCTCTCCCCTGTCTCCTCCATCCTCACCTCCAACAACAAGTGTGAGGAGCTCATGGAACTTCTTAGTCACAAAGATTAAGACAATCTGATCAGCTGCCTCTGTTGCTTCCCTCCATTCCACTAGCCGACCGGGACAAACTGTCTCTAAAATTCCTTCTTTCCATAACTCTGAATTAAAATCTTCCTCTATTGTCTCCCCTCATGCTCTCTCAGACCTCATCTTGTCGATGAGACCCACCTCCTCCTCCATCAACACTATTTCCCCTGAGCTGCTGACTGCTCAACGTCCCCATTTTTGATAGATTGTTAACAGTTCTCTCTCTCTCTTCAGGTATTGCCTCTCTAATCTTCAAATCTGCAATAATTTATTCAATAAAACCAATCCATGACTCCAATGTGCTTGCAAACTCCCGCCCCATCTGTAATCTCCATTTCCTCTCCAAATTTCTTGTCACATCCCAAATCGATGCCTATTTTTCCTGAAGTCCATGTTTCGATCCCTCCAATAAGAACACTTCCCTGTCACAGTATCGAATCAGCTCATCTCAAAGTCACAAATTACATCCGATATGAATGTGATGAAGGTAAACTCTCCCTCATTGTCCTTCTCAGTCTGACCACTACCTGTGACACCATTGACCAAACCATCCTCCTCCAATGCCTCTCCACTGGTACTGCACTGGGTGGGACTGCACGGTCCTGATTCCTTTCTTATCTATCTCAGCTAGGGAATCACCTGAAGTAGCTGTGATTATTTGAGTTACATTTTCACAGGCTCACTCACTCAGTAAATGATCAGCTGTCATCGAATTTTGACAGAAAACTGTTCCATTTTTATGCTAGCTGTGACAGCATCTTGCAGAGCAAATCTACACCAGTCCTTCTGCATAAGATCACCAAAGAAGAGTGAAGATGTTACAGTCCATAACCAAAGCTCATTGTGGTAAAAAAAATAATCTGATGACCCCAAATAAAATTCAAAATATAGCACAACAGAAGTGTAGTTCTGCTACAGATAGAGATGGATTCCACAAGATCTTGGCTGATCTGATTGTCTCCGTAACTCCACTTTCCTGCCTATCCCCAAAATACATAACTGCCTTGTTGATCAAAAATCTACTTAACCCAGTCCTGAATATACTCATCACCCACCCTGCACTGCTGCCCGGGAAGAGAATTCCAAATACTAACAACCTTCTGAGAAAACAAATTCCTCCTCATCTCCATATTAAATGCATAGCTCCTTAGCTGTGCTCTCTCATTGTGGATTCCCTCAAGAGTGGTAATATCCTTGCTACATCTACCTTGTCAAACACCCTCAAGCTCTTATAGGTTTCAACAGTTTTCAATCACCTCTCATTCTTCTCAACTCCATGGCCAGAGGCTCAAACTTTCTTCGTGAAAGAACAGTACCATCCTAGGAATCAACGGAGTCAATTGTTCCTCTGAACGGCATCACATTCAATTAAGTCCCTGCTCAATATTATCCCACAACTATATTATGACATTGTGCAAATTGTAGGAGCTGGAACTTGATATTCCTCATTTTTCAATCCCTATGCCAACAGAATCTCACCACCCCCCCCCCCCCCCCCCCCACCTTCCCCAGATTCAGGCAAAGATTAACTGAGTCGGCCTCGAATGGTGGCTGGATTACCCACAATCCAGTGCGCCTCAGAACCCGCTCTATCTGCCGCGGATTGTCTGTGTAGATGGCGCATGCCCAGAGTCTGCTGTTCTGCTTCTTGAGGTTGGTGCCGGAAAGAAGCCGGAAGCGGTGGATGGTGAGAATGGAGAATGTTCATTGGTTCAGATTCGACTCTGGAGTCGCACTCGGGATTTGTAAACCCCGCCCCCGACACTGACATCTCACCTGACAGCTCAGAATGCCCGGATGATTGACAGCAGTTCCTGACCAATAGGAAGTGGAGGCGGAACTGAAGGAACGAGCAGGAGCGGCTGGTTCTCCAACCAATCGGAATGAATGAGGGGCGGGGCCGAGCTGGAGTGAAGCATGCGCAATGTGAGTAATGGCGGCGGAGAGATCCTTTTCTGAGTCTGTGATCAGTAAGTTCGTTTACGGCGGAGTGGAGGGATCCATGGATTGGGAGGGTGAGCGGAGAGGCTTCATAAACATTATCTGTTTGCAGCAAATTCAGAAAAAAAATTTCTGGGACCTGGCGGACCGTCTCTCGGTTTGCTCCGCGTGGCCCGCACTTTTCTTCCAGCTATAGACATTGTTTAACGTCCGCCATTTTTATTTGGGGCCATGTTCAGCGGGGCGCAAGCGCCGCCGCCATGTTTATAGGGGGCAAGGTATTTGGAATCTTTTCAATGACAACGTGAACGATTTGTCCATCAAACTGCTTCACGTTTTGAGTTACAATGTCTTACTGATGAAGCAGAACAACGGTATATGTCCAAATCAGTAACAATAATTTGTATTTATTTTGTGCCTTTAATATAAAATATTCCAATTTCACTGAAATTTTACTAAGTAACATTTGACATTGAGCCACATAAGGAGCAGGTATTACCACATATTAGGGCAGGTGAACAAAAGCTTGGTCAAAGAGGTAGGTTTTTCGAAGTGTCTTAAACAGGGAAAGTGAGGTTTAAGGAGGAAATTCCAGAGCTTGTGGCCTAGGCACATGAAAGAACAGTCACCAATGTTGAAGCGATTAAAATCAGGAATGCCCAAGAGGCCGGAATTTGATGAGTGTGGAGGTCCTGGAGGGGTATGTGGCTCTTTGAAAGTTTTAGTTGCATTGTCGATATATGAAGTCTTTCTCCTTTACCCACTGTCTCTCCAACGTCTCTTTCTCTCTCACTCCTGTCACAGAGGCAGTGTGCTGTGTAGGCCCAGACCAGGTGGCAGATTCTCTTCCCTGAATGACATTAGTGAACCAGTTGAGTTTCTTGTGACAATCCAGCAGCTTTCACAGTCCCTTTTTCCTCATGCAGGCCTCACAAATTACCAGATTCATTCAGCTCAATTTCACAACCTGCCTTTGTGTTCTTGTGGGTTCTTTCTCATTGCCTTTTTTCTGTTTTAAATCAACTTCATAGGGTATTAGAAGGGGAGGATTTGCAGTCAGGAAACTGAAACCAAACGTCACATCAGGATCTGATGGAGTCGGTCAGTATATCGTAACCTGAGTATCATTCGTTTATGAATATGGTAGGAAAAAGGATTCTTCACAGTGGGGAGAAACCGTACACGTGTTCTGTTTGTGGACGAGCTTTCAGCCGATCATCTGGCCTATCAAAACATAGATGCCACATTGGAGAGAAACCATGGAAATGTGCAGACTGTGGGAAGGGATTCAATTACCCATTTGAACTGGAAACTCATCGACGCACTCACACTGGAGAGAAACCATTCACCTGCTCCAAGTGTAAGAAGGGATTCGCTACGTCATCCAGCCTGCTGAGACACCAGCGTGTTCACACTGATGAGAGACCTTTTAAGTGCCCAGAATGTGGGAAGGTTTATAAAAGTTCTGGGGACTTGATGCGCCATCAACATATTCACACTGACGAGAGACCATTTAGGTGCTCTCACTGTGGGAGTGGGTTCAGGCAATCATCCCAACTCACTGCACACCAGCGAGTTCACACTGGGGAGAGACCTTTTAAATGCCCAGACTGTGGAAAGTGCTTTAAAAGTTCTGGGG
The DNA here is from genome assembly GCA_026770705.1 of Isurus oxyrinchus. Taxonomy (NCBI): domain Eukaryota; kingdom Metazoa; phylum Chordata; class Chondrichthyes; order Lamniformes; family Lamnidae; genus Isurus; species Isurus oxyrinchus. The sequence continues at coordinate 1,685,913 of JANJGN010000026.1, read as the reverse complement.
AACTGCTGTGCCATCAACGTGTTCACAAGGATGAGAGACCGTTCAGGTGCTGTCACTGTGGTAGTGGCTTCAGGCGATCATCCCATCTCACTGTACACCAGCGAATTCACACTGGGGAGAGGCCGTTCACCTGCTCCGCGTGTGGGAAGGGATTCACTCGTTTATCCAGCCTGAAGACACACCAAAGAGTTCACACTGACAAGAGACCTATTATGTGCCCAGAGTGTGGCAAGTTCTATAAAAGTTCCCAGGAACTGATGTCCCATCAATGTGTTCACACTTATGAGAGACCGTCCAGATGCTCTCACTTAGGACTGGATTCAGGTGATCATTTCAACTCACTGTACACCAGTGAATTCACACTGAGGAAAGGCTGTTCACCTGCTCCGAGTGTGGGAAGGGATTCACTGTTCCACCTGTAAACACAACAGTGAGTTCACATATAATTACACTGATTGGATTTTGTGTTAGTCACATCCAGCACTGTCTCAGCTGATGTGAATACACTCCATTTATAGGGATCATTATTATGGATGAAAGTGAAATAAATTTGCTTTCTTTTAAACACAATGTGTGTCAAGCCTTTTTAATATCTGAGTCAATTTACATGTGGACATATGAAACTGAATGAAGAGAAGGACACACGGCCCCTCGACTCTTCTCCATTATTCAATAAGATCATGGCTGATCTGATTGTAACCTCAGTTCCACAATCTCACCTACCCTGAGTAACCATTCACCCAATTGCTTATCAAAAATCCATCTACCTCTGCCTCAAAAATATTCAAAGACTCTGCTTCCACCGCCTTTTGAGAAAGAGAGTTCCAAACATTTACTACCATCTAAGATGGTAGTAAACCCTCATCTCTGTCCTAAATGGGCAACCTCTTATTCTAGAATCCCTAGTTCTAGATTCTCCCTCAAGAGGAAACATCCTTTCTACACCCAATCTCACAAGACCCCTCATGATCTTAACTGTTTCAATCAAGTGGCCTCTTAATCTACTAAACTCCAACGGATACAAGCCTGGCCTGTCCAACCTTTCCTCATAAGCAAACATTCCCATTCCAGGTATTAGTCTAGTAAACCTTCTCCAAACTGCTCCAATGCATTTACATCCTTCCTTAAATTGGGTCGGAAACCTTGGATTGGAAACAACTGTACGAAACTTAAATAAGGGTAATTACAATGGAATGAGGGCAGAGTTGGCTGGAGTGAACTGGGACAGCAGTTTAGCAGAAAAGAAGGTTGATGAACAATGGCAGGCATTTAATAAAACAGTTCATGACTCTCAACAATGATCTACCCCAGTGAGGAAGAAGGATTCATGGAAGCGGACAAACCAACCATGGTTAACTAAGGAAGTTAAGGACAGTGTCAAATTGAAAGAACAAACAATGTGTCAAAGATTAGTGTAACACGGAGGACTGTGAAAGTTTTAAAAACCAACAAAAGATTAAAAAAAATAAAGGGGGTGAAAATAAATTTTGAGGGTAAAATTGCAAGTAATATAAAAACGGACAGTGATAGCTTCTTTAAGTATATAAAAAGGAAGAGTGAGACCAAAGTGAACAGAAGCCCCTTAGTGAATGAGGCTGTAGAAATAATAATGGGGAACAGGAAATGGCAGAGGAGTTGATAAAATTCTTTCTTCAGCCTTCATGGTAGAAGATACTAATAGTATTCCAAAACTACTATATAATCAAGGGGCAAGGTCGGAGGGCGGGTGGGGCTGGAGGTGGTTGGGGGGGGGTGGGGGCAGGGTGGGGTGCAGCGGGAGAAATAGTGCTCGGGAAACTAATGCAGCTAAAGGCTGATAAGTCCCCTGCATCTGATGAGTTGCATCCTATGATATTAAAGGAAACTGCAAATATAGTGGATGCACTGGTAGTAATCTTCCAAGAATCCTTAGATTCTGGATAAGTCCCAGAGGATTGGAGATTGGCCAATGTAACACCCGTATTGAAAAAGGGAGGGAGACAAAGAACAAGTAACCATAGGCCAGAGAGATTAACATCTGTCATTGGGAAAATGTTGGAGTCTATTATAAAGGATGCAATAGCAGAGCATTTAGAAATGCATAACCTATTCAAGCAGAGTCAGCATGGTTTCATGAAGTGGAAATCTTGCCTAACATGTTTATTAGAATTCTTCAGGTAAGAAGCAGGATAGATAAAGGGGAACAAGTAGATGTAATATATTTGGATTTCCAAAAGGCGTTCGATGTGGTACCACACATAAGGCTACTAAATAAGATAAGAACCCATTATGTTGGGGGTTGTATGTTAGCATGGATGGAGGACCAGCTAAAAAATAGAAGACAAAGAGTTGAGATAAGGGAGGCATTTTCAGGATGTCAACCTGTTACTACTGTTACTAGTGGAGTGCCACAGGGATCACTGCTGGGGCCTCAATTATTTACAATTCATGTTAATGACTTAGATGTGGGAAGTGTACTATTGCCAAGTTTGCAGGTGATACAAAAATAGGTGGGAAGGCAAATGGTGAGGGTGACACAAGGAGTCTACAGAGGGATATAGACAGGTTAAATGAGTGGGCAAAAACTTGGCAAATGGAATGTAATGCTGGAAAATGTGAGGTTATGCACTTTGGCAGGAAGAATAGAGGAGTTGAATATTCTTTAAATGGAGAAAGACTGCAGAAGGCAGCAGCACAGAAGGATTTGGAAGTCCTTCTGCATTAATCCCAAAAAGCTAACATACAAGTTCAACGGTTAATAGGGAAGGCAAATGAAATGTTGGCCTTTATTTCAAAGGGAATAGAATACAAAAATAGGGAAGTCTTGTTAAAAATATACAAGGCACTAGTTAGATCACACCTATAACACTGTGAACAATTTTGGTCCCCTTATCTAAGGAAAGATATGTGGCATTGGAAACAGTGTAGAGAAGATTCATTAGGTTGATCCTGGGTATGGAGGGATTTTCTTATGAGGAGAGCTTTAGTTGGTTGGGCCTGTACTCATTGGAGTTTAGAAGAATAAGGGGCGACCTTATTGAAACACAAAAGATTCTTAGGGGGCTTGACAGGGTAGATGCTGAGAGGTTGATTCCCCTTGTGGGAACGTCCAGGACCTGAGGGCATAAACCATTTAAAACAAAGAAGAGGAAGAATTTCTTCTCTCAGAGGGTAGTGAAACTGTGGAATTTTTCACTGGAGAGGGCTGTAGAGGCTGAGCCATTATGCATATTCAAGACTGAGATAGACAGATTTTTAATCAGTAAGCGAATCAAGGGTTATGGGGAATAGGCAGGAAAGTGAAGTTGAGAATTATCAGATCAGCCATGATCTCATTGAATAGCGGAGCAGATTCAATGGCCTACTTCTGCTCCTATGTCTTATGGTCTCATGATCTAAATCAGGAGACCAATACTGTACACAATACCCTCAATGTGACCTCACCAATGCCAGATATAACTGAAGTATTCCCCTTACAATCAACAATAACATTCTATTAGCTTTCCTAACTACTTTGTGTATCTGCATACTAACCTTGTGCCATTCGTGCACTAGGACTCCCAGATCCTCTACATCTCAGAACTCTGCAATTTCTCACCATTTAGTTAATGTGCTTCTTTTTTATTCCTCCTGCCAAAATGCTCAATTTCACATTTTCCCTCCTTATGTCCTCTTCAAATCTTACTTTCCTACTTATCTTTGAATCATCAGCATAATTAGCAACCATACATTGGTCCCTTCATCCAATTCATTTATATAAATTGTAAAAAGTTGAGGCCCCAGCAGTGATCCCTGTGGCACAGCATTCATCACATCCTGCCAACCAGAAAATGACACACTTATATCTATTCTGTGTTTCCAGTTAGCTACCCAATCTTCTATCCATGCTAACATGTTATTCCCTACATGATTAACTTTTATTTTCCACAATAATCTTTGCTGTAGCCCATTATCAAATGCCTTCTGGAAACCTAAGTACAGTACATCCACTGGTTCCCCATTATCCACAGTGCATGTTACTTCAAAGAACTCCAATAAATTGGTTAAACATGATTTCCCTTTCACAAAACCATGTTGACTCTGCCTGATTACCTTGATTTTTTTCTAAGTTTCCTGCTATAACATCATGAATCATAGTGTTGAACATTTTCCCTATGATAGCTTAAGAGCTAACTGGCCTGTAGTTTCCTGCTTTCTGTCTCCCTTTCTTTTTGAACAAAAGAGTTACATTCGCTACTTTCCAAAATCATGGAACCTTCCACGAATCTAGGGAATTTTGGAAAATTAAAACCAATGCATCAACAATCTCATTAGACAATTTTTTTTAAGATGCGAGGATGAGGTCCATTAGGACCCAGGATTTTTCAGTCTGCAGCTCCAACAATTTGCTCAGTACCATTTCATTGGTGATGGTAATTTTCTTGAGTTCATCCCTGACTTCCATTTCCTGATTTACAGCTATTTCTGGGATGTTACTTGCCTCCTCTATACTGAAAAGGCACCCAGCTATAATGTTAAACTGTCCCGTCATGCAGCAGCACTTTGGGTCTTTGTTTTGAAGAAATGGAATTCGGCTGTTCTCATTAGAAATGCTGGAGACAGACTGATCAACAATGTCATCATCAAATAGGGGACCTTCCACCCATTGTGCCTATGCCATCTTTTTACAAAGATCTTTCCAATTAATCCCAATTTCCTTCTTTCTTTCCATGAATTAGAATTTCCCCCCTCTCAAGTAACTGTCCAATTCTCTTTTGAAGATGGAGTTTCTGCAGAATCCATGAAGTTTGCTTCAATTAACAAATATTTCATGACCTGATGACATGGATTTGGATTCCTTATACATTTTTCGAAATAAACATTATCTATTTAAGCAATTAATTTCATGTCAAATTTACAATAGATATCTATCCTGATCAAGCATGTCTCCATTATTTTCTCAACAATGATGACCAGGCAACAATCATTGATTGTTGTAAAAACCCATCTGGTTCGCCAGTCCTTTCTGGAAGTAAATCTGCTGTCATCCTTCCCTGGCCTACATGTGACTCCAGATGCACTGCAATGTGGTTGAATCTAAACTCCCCTTGGAAATTGTCCAGCAAGTCACTCAGCAGGGAATTTGCAGATGGACAACAAATGCTGGCCAGTGATGCTCATGAAGGAATAAAGATCTATCATAAAGACTGATGCAAAGGGATTATACACCATCTCTCCACTTCCTCGTGTTCAATCATAGTATTGCTTGCGTCTGTCTTTAGAACCACACCAATATATATCTTTGAGATGTGAAATAATTGTTAATTTCAATTTGTAACCCCATTAATTCCTGTTGTTGACTGAATAAACTTGTGCCCAGTCAAATTCAGCCTTTCCAATTTTACTGAATGCATTTTGAGACAGAGAAAATGTCATCTGGCTGTCACATACTATGTACAGTTAATAGTCACCAACAAGCGTGAATTCTGGAATTTTCCTCACACTTAGCTGAGTAAGCTGAGGTAATGTTTCTTCCCGGTTCCAGGCTGGGTCCTTTCGCATGTGCGTGATTAAAAATTACATTACAGAAACAATGTGCAGAATGACAGGGACTGACATAGAATATCAAACCATGAAGTCTTATTGCACTTCAGGACCAGGTTCTTTGGAAGTACAATTCAGCTAGAAAACCAGCCATGCAGCAGAGAAATTGTTCAGACATTAGAATCATAAAAATAACATAGGATATTAGCAGGTCATTCAACACTTCACAGATATGTTAACTACCTTGCAGCAATTCGTCCCAGTTTTCATCTCTTTCTCCATAGCAGCTCATTTTGCAGAATATCATTCAAGGCCTGGGGAAGTACAAATGTCACATTGCTGAAAGGAAATAAATGTGGTTAATATTGAACAGCAAACAAGAATAACGCAATTTTTCCTCACACATAAGATGAGAACATTTTGATAATATGCTCACAAGGTTTTGAAGTGAAAAATGGACAGCAAGATTTTCTACAGGTATTTAAACAGGAAAAGAGCAGGTAAAGTGAGTGTTGGTCTGCCAGAGAGTGAGAATGGGGAATTAAGAGTAGATAATAAGGAGATGGTGGATGAAATTAGCAAATATTTCAGCATGTACTGTACTTGGATTTCAAGAAAACATTGGATAAGGTGCCACATCAAAGTTATTTCAGAGCTCATGGTGTGGAGGGTAACATATTAGCCTGGACAGAAGATTGGCTGGCTGGCAGAAAATCAAGTGTATACATGAATGGGTCTTTGCCTGATTAGCAGGATGTGATGAGTGGAGTCCTGCAGGAGTGTGCTGGGGCCTTGACATTTTACAATTTACATCAATGACTTAGATGAGGGGAATGAAGGCATGGTAGGTAAATTTGCAGATGACAGAAAGATAGGTAGGAAAATATGTTGTGAAGAAGATGTAAGGAGTTTGTAGACAGATATAGATAAATTGAGTGAGTAGGCAAAAATATAGCAGATGGAATATAATGTGGGAAATGTGAAGCTGTTCACTTTGGCAGGAAGAAGAAAAAAGCTGAGTATTACTTAAAATGAGAGTGACTGCAGCATTCCAAGGTGCAGGGGGATCTACGTGTTCAAGTGCATGAGTCACAAATAGTTAGTATTCAGGAACAACATGTAATCAAGAAGGCTAATGGAATGCTATCCTTTAAGGCAAAAGGATTGAACATAAAAGTAAGCAATTATGCTTCAGTTATACAGGGCATTGGTGAGACCACACCTCTAATACCGTTTGCAGTTTTGGTCTCCTTATTTAAGGAAGGCTGTGAATGTGTTGGACGCAGTTCAGAGGAGGTTTACCAGATTGATATCTGGAGTAAGTGGATTGCCTTATGAGGATGGGCTGGACAGGCTGGACTTGTTTCCTCTGGAGTTTAGAAGAGTGAGGGGTGACTTGATTGAAGTATATAAGATCCTGAACGGCATTGACAAAGTGGATGTGGAAAGGATGTTTCCCTATGTGGGTAAGTCCAGGACTAGGAGGCATTGTTTTAAAATTATGGGTCGCCATTTTAGGACAGGGATGAGGGGAATATTTTTTCTCAGAAGGTCGTGTGACTTTGGAACCCTCTGCTTCAGAAGGCGGTGGAAGTGGGGTCATTGAATATTTTTGAGGCAGAGGTAGATAGATTCTTGTTCGGCTAGGGAATCAAAGGTTATCGCGGGTAGATGGGAATGTGGAATCAGTGATACAGACAGATCAGCCCTGATCTTGCTGAATGGCAGAGCAGGTACGATGGGCTGAATAGTCTAATTCTGATCCTATTTCATATGTTTGTATGTAAATATAAGTTGTTGTTGTAGTCCATACAGAGAAAGGGACAAACTCCTCTTGCATCTTTCATCCTGATATTTCTCTGTAACATTTTAATATGAAGCTGCACAACTAATGTGAATAAAGTTTGTGCTGTTAAAAACATGTTCACCCCCTCAGAATCAGAGGAACACACACACATATACAACGAGAGTGACAGACTCCTCAGGAGAGACAAATACCAGAACAAAATTATGTCACCAACTTGGCTCAGTTTTTGTTCCATTTCTGATTGGAGAATGTAGAAGGCTGACAAATGAACGGAAATAAAAGAACATGGATGTGTTTGGATGGCTTTTCCCTTATTTACACAATTATTTAGCACTTGAGAGAGAATCAAAATGGTTCCAGCAGGGAACGAGGGCCTTCTGCCTGTCCTGCCCCTGTCCCTGCCATTACACAACCTCTCCCTCAGAAACTGCACTCTTTCTTTTATTCATTCATGGAATGTGGGCGTCGCTAAGCCAGCATTTATTGCCCATCCCTAATTGCCCTTGTTCACAGGGTATTTAAGAGTCAACCACAATTGTGTGTCTGGAGTCACATGTAAGGAGCCTGAGACAGATATAGATAAGTTGAGTGAGTAGGCAAAAATATGGCAGATGGAGCATAATGTGGGAAAATGTGAAGTTGTTCACTTTGGCAGGAAGGAGAAAACAGCAGAGTATTACTTAACTGGAGAATGACTGCAGCCTTCCGAGGTAAAAGGAGTTTCCAAAATGCAGGCCAGAGGCTTGGAATCGTGCGACAAGTAACTCACCTCCTGACTCCCCAAAGCCTGTCCACCACCTACAAGGCACAAGTCAAGAGTGTGATGGAATGCTCCCACTTGCTTGGATGAGTGCAGTCCCCACAACACTCAAGAAGCTTGACACCATGCAGGACAAAGCAGCCTACTTGATTGGCACCCATCCACACGATGCACTGCAGGAATTCACCAAGGCTCCTTCGACAGCACCTTCCAAACTCACAACTACCACCATCTAGAAGGACAAGGGCAGCAGGTAGATGGGAACACCACCACCTGGAAGTTCCCCTCCAAGTCATTCACCATCCTGACTTGGAAATATATCACCATTCCTTCACTGTTGCTGGGTAAAAATCTTAATAGCACAGTGGGTGTACCGACACCACATGGACTGCAGCGGTTCAAGAAGGCAGCTCACCACCACCTTCTGAAGGGCAACTAGGGATGGACAATAAACACTGGCCCAGCCAGCGAAGCCCTTATCCCCTGAATGAATAAGAAACAGATTCAGGTCCTGATGAATCGAGTAACTCTGTCAGATCTTGATGTGATGTTTGGTTTGATTTTGAAAAGCCTTCCCATTTAATACCTTGCAAAAAGGAGATTATGAAAAAATCCATCCCTGTTGGTCCAGGAGAGAAATTAAGAGACAAACATTTCTCTGGGTTTGAGTTTGCTGTGTGTAAATCTTTCTAAACCCCAGTAAAAGGAGTTTCCAAACACTCGGTGTGAACTGGGCTCCGGGAGTTTCTAATCCGGGTTTGGAGTCCTACACCGGGTGTGTGTGAACCCTCTCAGTCCACCCTCCAGCTCCATTCCTCTCCTGCACTCGCCCCTTTCTCACCCGCTGACTTTCAATGCCACCACCGTCACCCCGAACCAGCAGCCGCACTGCGCATGCTTCACTTCCACCCCAGCCCCGCCCCCCCATTCATTCCGATTGGTCGGAGGACCGGCCGCGCCCTCAAGAGCGTCCGGCACCGCCCCCTCTTCCTATTGGTTCCGGCCCACCGTCAATCATTGTGAGTTGGAGCATGCGCAGTCCGATGAGACAGGCGGTGAGCGAACTCGAACGAGCGGATTTTAATAGCAAGTTTTGGAAACACCGAGTGAGGATCCAGAGCCGAAAATATATCCTGATCAGAGATAGGGCCGGCGGGTGCGTTAGGAGGCTTCATAAACTTACTGTGTCTGCACAGAACCCTCAGTATGGAGCCAACGGTCCCGCGTTTCACGAAGCTGGACGGCGGCTGAGGCCTGTTTTCGGAAATAGCCCCGAGGTAACGACTGCCATTTTTGTAGGTGGCAATGAACATCAGAGCGCATGTGCGGTCGCCATCTTTGTAGCGGGCAATGTCCAACAGGGAGCATGCATGGACGCCTTCTTTACAGAGGCTGCAAACCCGGATGAATGACCCGCAGGAGGGTCAATAAATCAAAGATAGAGTTTGGTGTGAAATCAATGGGTTGTAAAACAGGAGATCAGGGTAACAGTCAGAAACAACAACAACTTCTACTAACATCATACATCATCCCAGTGAGCTTCACAGGAAAATTATAAAACAAAGTGTGACACCCAGACACAAAGAGATATGAGGGCAGATGACCAAAAGCTTGGGCAAGGAACTCTAAGGAGAGTCTTAAAAAGTCGCTTGGTTGTCCAGAACTTGAGCATTACTGAAAAAAGGGACAAGCTGTCAAAGCTTTTTGATTTACACTCATCAGGAGAGACACAAGAATACCAAATTTCAAAGGGAACAACAATTTATACTGCATGAGAAAAGGGTGCTGATAGGCTGGCTAGTCAGCTCTGGTCATTGGTATGGAGAATACAGCAGGGAGCTATCATACCCTATGCTTTTGTTTAATTTAACAAAAGGCTCCATGCCTAGACATGTTCTTTCTGCCTGCAGAGGACAGGTCCCTGTATATGAATACATGTAGCTTCTAGCAAGTGTTAGTGGGCTACATTACAAGCCTAATTGATAATCTTTGAAATTTGGTATTCTTGCATCTATCCTGATGAATACAAGATAAAAAGTTTTGACAGAATGTCTCCTTTTATAATTCTCAATTGTCTTAAAGGAGGAAAGTGTGGTTGACAGAGGGAGAGGTGTAAGGAGAGAATTTTAGAACTTGGGTTCGAGGATATTGAAGGTATGGTCACGAATGGTGGAGCGATTAAAACCAGGAATGTACAAGATGCCACAATTAGAGCAGTGCAGATATCTCAGAGGGTTGTGGAGCTGGAGGAGATTTCAGAGATAGGAAGGAATGAGGCCATGGAGGGATTTGAAAATAAGAATGACAATTTTAAAATCAAGTTGCTGCTTGACCAGGAGGCAAGACAAGTCAGGAAGCAGAGGGGTGTTAGGAGAATGGGCCTCGCTGTGAGTGAAGACACAGACAGCAGACATTTGGATAGCTTCAAGTTTACGGAAGGTAGAATGTGGAAGACCAGCCAGGAATAGTTAAATTTGGAAGTAACAACTGCAGCGATGAGGGTTTCAGCAGCAGATGCACTGAGACAGTGTGAGGTCGGGTGATGTTACGGAGGTGGAAACAGGCCATCTTAGTGATGGCACAGATATGAGGTCAGAAGCTCATCTCGAGATCAAATGTAACACCGAGGTTGTGAACAGACTGGTTTAATCTCAGACTGTTCTCAGGGAGAGGGATGGAGTTGGTATCTAGGGAATGGAGATATGAGCAGGGACTGAAAACAGTGTCTTCAGTCTTCTCAGCGTTTAATTGGGGTTAATTAGTCACCAGGAAGAGAAGCAGGAACCAGAATTGGCCATGAGACTGATCCCAGGTTTAACTCAGTTAGAGGGGAAGAGAAGGAAGGAAACCCTGGGAGGTTTGGAGAAACCACCTTCATGATCGCTCATTAAATCTCCACACAGTAAGTTTTGGACACAAGGTTAACATCTGCTATTCTGTATGGTTGGTCAGGGGGTTTCAGCTTCATGTTTTGTCATGAGTAATGACTGAAGTGAATGATCAAACATATTGTTATCTCCAGTTGTAGAAATTTGTTAAAAAGATACAGAAAGAATTATCCAAATCTCTGTTTGGATTTCAGCACAGGGAGGAAGGACAGTGTGTGGGACAGGGAATTGCAGCTTTGGACGAACAAGAGAGGAAAAAATGTTCCATAGAAACTAGAATTGTCTGTTCTGAATTTCTATCCTATACTGAGAGTGATGACTTTTGTAAACTCCTTTTACAGAGAATTAGAAGGGGAGGAATTGCTGACGGGAAACTCAATCCAAACATCACATCAAGATCTGACAGAGTCGCTTGATTCATCAGGACCTGAATATCATCGGCCTTTGAATGTGGAAGGAGAAATGTTTGTCTGATCTGTCTGTGGGAAAATATCTCAAGCATCAGTGTCTGGAAAAGCACTGAGACACACACACCCGAGTCAGAGTGTTCCAGTGAACTGCCTGTGGAAAGAGCTTTCACTGTACATATGTTCTCTGTGTGGATGAGGCTTCAGCTGGTCATCCAACCTGGAGAGACACAGGGACACATGCACCATGGGGAAACCGTGGAAATGTGGAGACTGTGGGAAAGGATTTGATTGTCCTTCCCATGTGGAAACCCATCGACGCAGTCACACTGCGGAGAGACCATTCAACTGGCCCGAGTGTGGGAAGGGATTCACACAATCATCCCAACTGCTAGCACACCAGCGATTACACACTAGAGAGAGACTTTTCACCTGCTCCGAGTGTCGGAAGCGATTCAGTTATCCAGCCTACTAAGACACCAGCCAGTTCACACTGGGGAGAGGCCATTCAGCTGTATTTCCTGTGGAAAGAGATTCAGTCTTCATCCAGCCTCAGTGCACACCAGCAAGTTTACACCGGGAGAGGCCATTTACCTGCTCTGAGTGTGGAAACAACTTCACTCAGTCATCTGCACTGCTGACACACCAGCGAGTTCACACCGGGGAGAAGCCGTTCACCTGCTCTGAGTGTGGGAAGGGATTCACTCGGTCATCCCACCTGCTGAAACACCAGTGAGTTGACAAGGATGAGAATTTTAAAATCAAGTTGTTGCTTGACCAGGAGCCATGACAGGTCAGGAAGCAGAGGGCTGTTACAGGAACGGACCTCACTGTGAGTGAAGACACAGACAGCAAACTTTTGGGTGGCTTCAAGTTTATGGAGGGTAGAATGTGGGTGACCAGCCAGGAATATGCTAGAATAGTCGATTCTGGAGGTAACAACGGCAGCGACGAGGGTTTCAGCAGCAGATGCACTGAGACAGGGTGAGGTCGGGTGATGTTACAGACGTGGAAACAGGCGATCTTAGTGAGGGCAAAGATATGAGGTCAGAAGCTCATCTCATGATCAAATGTAATACCAAGTTTGTGAACAGACTGGTTTAATCTCAGCCTGTTCTCAGAGAGAGGGATGGAGTTGGTATGTAGGGAATGGATTCGGCTGTTATTGCTGCTGTTAATCACATCCAGGACTGAACCATGTTCATTCTGACAGTTGGGGTTTGTTTCTGCTGATGTTAATAATCCCTGTAACTGGGCTGGAGTTTAATATTCTGGATCTATAGCTGGTTTTGTTCTCGGGCCTGCAGTGTCCCTTTAAGAACCGCTGTCTCTAATCTGTCCCCAGAATTCAGGAACTCTCATCAGAAATTAGTTTACAACAAGGTTCTGAACTTTTACTTCAATCCTAAATTGATCTTTGGTCCGAACTCTACAATTCAGTGTCTGAGAGATTCCACTGATTAACATCTCCAATTAGAAAGTGCTGATTAATCCTTACTGACAATTCTTACTGACTTGCACATTACTCACAGTGACACCTCCATTGTCCACCAGAAAGAAGGGGAATGGGAATTGGTGGAGAATCGAGAGTTCCCAAATGTTACCCCTCCCGCCTGGTACAGAAATCCCCTCGGCACGGGAATGGAGACAAGTTCAATCCAAGTAACGGACCACAAGAAATCACTGTCTAATAACTTAAAAACATCTTCAGAAATTTAGAGAATATTACAGAAACAGCTGAGTCTCTCTCTCTTATGAAGAAAGCTTCCATAGCAGCTTGCTGGCTGACAAACACAGGACAGGCCTGTTATCTCTGCCAAGGAGATGTCTCTAGCACAGTCCCTGAAACAAGACATTTCTAACCCTGATACAATTGGATCTCATGACCCATCCGTAAACCAACTGCCTGTGTCAAGGTTAAAACAGGCTCTCGAGAGCACGGAGATATTGACATGATCCACACTGGCTTCAGCCCAACACCCACACTCTGGCTCACACCAGTTAACCGTTCAGAGGAGACTGTCACCACCAGCTACAAAGACCAGTGCTCACTCTGCATCATCCATCCGTTTGTCCTCCGGGACCGGTAAACCTTTCTCACCTGTCACAGGTCATGTGTTTTCCTGTCTATTTAGCTTACACATCATATTTAAACTGTTGCTTCTCAATAAACTACTTTAAAATCATTTCAGAGCTCGATCCTCTTTTCAAGTAATCTGTGATTCCCAAAGCTAAATCTTACAAGTGGTGTTAGGAGTGGGATCACAGTGATCGAGATCATAAACTTGAGAAACAACAGTCTTAGTTAAACATGAATGGAGAAGTTCCTAAGTGAAGCCAGGAGTATACAATGGCATTGACACATTACAGGGAGCGACTGATAGATAGTCTGATAGAGAAAACAGGTGGGCTGGGTGTGAGAGAGATCCTGGGAATTGGTGAAGAGTGTGACCGGGATTACGAGTATGTCCTCAATAGGATTTTTAAAGAGGGTCAGAAAGGACAAATTAAGTTGAAGAAGGTCCAGAATCAGTTAGAAAATATCCACAAGGTGGATGCAGGTGAACAGAGAGCTGGAGAATCTTTAAAGTTTTAAAGTCCGTGCATGAACTTTTGTTTGAACCAGATGTATTTACGACATGTCAATAATTTAGAATTGTGTGGGATGATCGGCATTTGGGGAGGATGAATCTCAGTTGATAGTTATCACATTTAGTGGAAAAGTTTTGACATTTATTCTGGGTGGCAGCTCAATGGTTTGTGTTGCTGATTCTGATCATTCTAGTAGATTTAGTATGTTATCTACAGTTTGTCATCAAGAAATTAGGAAAACAAGTTCATAGCTTAGAAATAGTGAGGTTAGTCAGAAATCAGTTGTGAGAAGTCAATAAGAATATTCCCTTCTCAAGCTGGGGAGATCTGTAAGAAATCACTGTCTAATAACCTTATAAAATCTTCAGAAATGTATTGAACATTATTGCAATTACTCTCTCTCTCTCCCCCTCCCTCCCTCTCTCTCTCTCTGTCTGTCTTTCTCATGAAGAAAGCTTCCTGGGTTGAGAAACACAGGACAATGCGGCCTGTTTCTCTGCCAAGGACATGTCTCTGGCACAGACCCTGAAACAAGACAAGCTTGTTCGGGTGGGGGATCTCATGACCCATACGTAAACCAACTGTCTGAGTAAAGGGTGAACAGGATGTCCCAGCAAGTGATGAGCCACAAAATGACCTCATGGGCTTGCGATGGAAATAGGAGGGGTTACCTTGAATATCTATCCCTTGTTAATTGAATAAGTGATTGACACGTCCCCGAGAAACAAGGTATATAAATGATTTTTGAGGGGAAAAATATTACATCAGACAGTTAAGAGCTTCTTGAACTGATCCATCCAGATGCTCCTTTTCACTGAAATTGCAAGAGACAAGATCGTAGGTTTGGCCTAATGTACAATGAATGATCGATTAATAGTAGAAAACTACACTAAAGCCCCTGTACCAACAAAGGGAGTGTGTGTTGCCATGGCAGCCGAGTTCTCTCTGTGAACACATGGACCCCACACGTCAAGTCCAAATCACTTTGGAAAGTTAGTTGTGGATCTGCTTCCACCAGTCATTCAGATAATGTGTCCCAGATCATCAGAACTCACTAAGTAAAATAATCTCTCCTCATCTCCATCCTGGATTCTTTGCCAATTATTTTAAAGCTGTGTTCTGTGGTTACCAACCATCCTGCCAATGAAAACAATTTCTCCCTGTGTAGATGAAAACTCCTCATAATGTCCACATCTCTACTCAATAACTCCTTAATCTTCTCTGCTCTAAAGAAAACAATCCTAGTTCTCCACAGAACTGAAACCCCTCATCCCTGATACTATTCTGGGAAATTTTTAGCACACCATCTCCAAGGCCTTCACATCTTTCCTAAAGTGTGGTGCTCAGAACTGAACACAATATTTCAGCTGAGGATTAAGCAGTGATTTGTAAAGATTCAGGATAACTGCCTTGCTTTTGTACTGCATGTCTCCACGAGTAAGCCGAGGACCCCATTAGCTTTTTATTAAACAGCTTGATCAGCTTGCCCTGTCACATTCAAAGATTTGTGTTCAGACACTCCCAGGTCACACTATTGCTGCATTCTGTTTAAAATTGTACCATTTAGTTTATTCTGCCTCTCCTCATTCTTAGTTTCAAAATACATCATTGCCTGTGAATCACTTTGGGATGTTCTGAGGGTGTGAAAGATGATAAATGAACACAGGAAATTCCTTTCTCTTCAATAGTTGATTTAAAGTTGTAGATTTTGTTCCAAAGATTAAATTGGGATTGATATTCAAAGTTAGCTATTTTACTGCAGAAACAATTTTAGCTGGGAGTCAGTGAATGAAGAGGAAAGATCCCAGACAGCGGTTCTGCAAGGTACACTGCAGGCCCGACAGCTCAATCAGCTCCACTCTCAGCTCAGGAGAGCTCAACAACTCCACATCCTGTCCACAGGGGAGTTCTCCTGGTGCAGTGGGACCAACATTCGTGTTTGAACGAACAGCACTAAATAAAAAACTGGATTAAACTGATTGCTTTCTGTGGAATCTTACTGTGCACATAATGGCTGTCTAGAAACAGCAACAACTAGTATTTATAAAACACAGTTAATGTGATAAAATGTCCCAAAGTTCTTCAGAGGAGTTTCATCAAGCGAAAAACCGACACCAAGTCACATAGGGAAATATTAAGGTAAATGAGCAAAGCCTTGATTGGAGAGGCAGATTTTAACAAAATCTTTAATCAGGAGAGAGAGGTGGAGCGGTTTAGGGAGGAGATTTAAGAGCATCATAGGTAGGCACAGCCACCAATGGTGGAGTAATTCAAACCAGGGATGTTCCAGAGGCCAGAATGAGATGAGTGCAAATAGCTCAGAGGATTGTTACAGAGGTTACAGAGATAGGGAGTGTTGAGACCATGGAGGGATTTTAAAATCAAGGCATTGCTTGAACTCCTGTTCAATGTAGGTCAGTGAGCACAGGGGTGATGGGTGAACAGGACTTGGTGTGAGAAAGCTCAAGGGCAGCAGAGTTTTGGATGATCTCACGGTTCCGTGTGGAAACGCGGAGAATGTGAGAGGTGGGCCAGGAATGTATTGGAATCATCGAGTCTAAAGGTAACACGGACATGGATGAGGGTTTGAGCAGCAGATGAGCTGGGGGTGGCGTGGAGACAGGCAGCGTTATGGAGATTGAAATATCTGGTGTTAATGATGGTGCAGATATGTGATCAGAAACTCATCTTGGGGTCAAACATGACACCGAAATTGTGAACAGTGTGGTTCAGACTCAGTTCCCAGGGAGAGGGATGGACTGGGTAGCGAGGGAACAGAATTTGTAGTGGTGACCGAAGACAATGGCTTTGGTCTTCCCAATTTTTAATTGGAGGAAATTTCAGCTCATCCGGTACTATGTGTGGGATAAGCAGTTTGATAATTTAGTAATAGTGGAGGAATGGAGAGGGATGGTGCTGAGGTAGAGCTGGGTGTTGTCAGTGTACATGTGAAAACTAACACGGTGCTTTTGGATGATGTCACCGAGTGGCAGCATGTAAATGAGAAATAGGAGGGGCCAAGGATAGATCCTTGGGGGACACCAAGTACAAGGGCTTTGGAGAGGAAAGGGAGGTTGGAGCTGGGGCGGTAGTTTGTGAAGACAATGGGGGATCAGAGATTGTTTTTTTAGGATGGTGATGACGATGCATTGAAAGGTGAAGAGGGACAGTCCCAGGAGAGAGAGAGAACCATTAACAATATCAGCTACATGGAGAAGTTGGATGGTCAGCAGTTTAGTGAGAAAAGGGCTGATGGAGCAGAAGGTGGGTCTCATGGACAAGATGAGCACTAAGAGGAAATGAGAGGAGATTGGAGAGAAACTGGAGAAAGATGTTGGTTCTCGGCCCGGACAAGGGGGAACCTTAGAGACAGTTTGTCCTAGTGGGCTAGTGGGAGGGTGGGAAGCAACAGAGGCAGCTGATCGGATTGTCTCAATCTTAGTGACAAAGAAGCTCCCTGAGCTCCTCACACTTGTTGTTGGAGGTGAGGATGGAGGAGACAGGGGAGAGGGAGAGCCCTTCAAAAGGAACTAGCTTGTGTTGGAGCCATTAAGAAGAGTCAACACAGTGTGCTCAACACAAAGCTGATTTATTTGACTTTATCCAGAATATTAACTGAACTGGAGATTATTAACATCAGCAGAAACAGACCCCAATGAATATTCTTTCATTCTGGATGTGACTAACAGAAAAATCTACTCAATGTTCTGAGTTACTTGTGAACCCGCTGGTGTATCAGCATTGCAGATGACTGAGTGAATCTCTTCCCACGCTTGGCGCAGGTGAACGGCCTCTCCCCAGTGTGAACTCGCTGGTGTACAGTGAGATTAGCTGATTGCCTGAACCCAGTCCCACAGTGAGAGCACCTGAACGGTCTCTCGTCAGTGTGAACACGTTGATGGGACATCAGTTCCCCGGAACTTTTGCTGCACTTCCTGCAGTCTGGGCATTTAAAAGGTCTCTCCCCAGTGTGAACTCACTGGTGTCTCAGCAGGTGGGATGATTGAATGAATCCTTTCCCACACTCAGAGCAGATGAATGGTCTCTCTCCAGTGTGAGCTCTCTGGTGTTTCAGCAGGTGGGATGATTGAATGAATCCCTTCCCACACTCAGAGCAGGTGAACGGTCTCTCCCCAGTGTGAAGTTGCTGGTGTTGATGCTGCCCTGATGATCGGCTGAACTCCTGCCCACACTCGGGGCAGGTGAAGGGTCTCTTCCCAGTGTGAACTCACTGGTGTTCCAGCAGCCCTGCTGATCGCGTAAATCCACTCCCACAAACAGGGCAGGTGAACGGCTTCTTCCTAGTGTGAACTCGCTGGTGTCTGAGCAGGTTGGACGAATGATTGAATCCCTTCCCACACTCGGAGCAGGTGACCCATCTCTCCCCGGTGTGAACTCGCTGGTGTGTCAGCAGGTTGCATGATCGACTGAATCCTTTCCCACACTGGGAGCAGGTGAACCGCCTCTCCCCAGTGTGACTGCGCCGATGAGTTTCCAGCTCAGACGGGAATCTGAATCCCATTCCACAATCCCCACATTTCCACGGTGTCTCCCCAGCATGAACGGTGCTTTGTCCGTCCATGTTCAATAGGGCAACTCCGTCAGATCCTGATGTGATGTTTGGTTTCAGTTTCCCAACCGCAAATCCTCCCCTTCTAACACCCTGTGAAATTGATTTAAAACAGAACAAAGGGAGTGAGAGAGAACCCACAAAAACACAAAGGCAGGTTGTGAAATTGAGCTGAATGAATCTGGGAATTTGTGGGGCCGGCACGAGGAAAAAGTGACCATGAAAACTGCTGGATTGTCATAAAAACCTAACTGGTTCACTAATGTCCTTCAGGGAAGGAAACCTGCCACTCTGTCTGGGTCTACACAAGACTCTGGCCTCTGTAAGAACATAATAAATAGGAACAAGAGAAGACCTAACACCCCGTCGAGCCTACTCCACCATTCAATACGATCGTGGCTGATCTTGGGCTTCAACTCCACTTTCCCACCCACTCCCCATATCCCTCGACTCCCTGAGAGACCAAAAATCTCCCCATCTCAGCCTGAAATATATTCAATGATGGAGCATCCACAACCCGCTGGGCTGGAGAATTCTATGCGACAGTGAAGGGGAGTGGGAGAGGCAGAAAGAGAAGGGGAGTGGGGGAGAAAGAGAAGGGGAGTGGGGGAGAGAGAGAAGGGGAGTGGGGGAGAGAGAGAAGGGGAGTGGAGGAGAGAGAGAAGGGGAGAGGGAGTGGGAGAGACAAGGGGAGTGGGAGAGACAGAGAGAGAGAAGGGGAGTGGGGGAGACAGAGAGAGAGAAGGGGAGTGGGAGAGACAGAGAGAAAAGGTGAGTGGGAGAGGCAGAGAGAGAAGGGGAGTGGGAGAGAGCAAAAGAGAAAAAAGGGGAGTGGGGGAGAGAAAAAGGGGAAGTGGGAGAGAGATAGAGAAGGGGAATGGGGGAGAGAGAAGGAGTGGGAAAGAGAGCGAGAGAGAAAGAAGGAGGGGGAGAGAGAAGGGGAGAGGGAGAGAGAGATTGGGAGAGGGAGAGAGAGAAGGGGAATGAGAGAGGCAGAGAGAGGAGAGTGGGAGAGGCTGAGAGAGAAGGGGACTGGGAGAGATGGAGAGAGAAGGGCAGTGGGAGAGACAGGGGGTGAGGGGCGAATGTTAATAAAGCTACAACAAAACCAGAACTTGGGTTGAATCTCCTGACCCACAAAGTTTCACCCCCTGGAAGGACCAAAGTAGCAGGTGGATGTGAAATTCATCACCTCCAAGATCCCCTCCAAGTCACACACCGTCCTGACTTGTCTGACATCCAGTACAGATGAACAGAAATTTCCTCCATTTAAGTATTGGGAAGACTGAAGACATTGTCTTCAGTCCCTGCTACAAACTCCACTCCCTATCCACCCACTCCATCCCTCTACCTGACTGGCTGAGACTGAACCGGACAGTGCTCAAACATGGTGAAATATTTCACCCCAAGATGAGCTTCCAACCACATATCCACATCATCACCAAGACCGCCTATTTCCACCTCAGTAACATCGCCCAACTCCACGCCAGTCTCAGCTCATCTGCTGCTGAAATGCTCATCCATTCCTTTGTTACCTCTGGGCTTAACTATCCTAACGCACTCCCGGCCGGCCTCCCACGTTAAATCTCCCTGTAATCTTGAGGTGATCCAAAACTCTGCTGTCTGTGTGCTTACCCGCACCAAGTCTTGTTTACCCATCACCTCACTACTCACGGACCTACAAAGGCTCCAGGTTAAGAAGCACTAAAATTTTAAAATTCCCATCCCTATTTTCCAATTCCTGTATGGCTGCTCCCTGTTGCTGGAACCTCCTCCAGCATCACAACCCTCCGAAATATCTGCGCTCCTCTAATTCAGCCTACTGAGCATTCCTGATTTTCCTTGTTCCACATCTGTGCCCCTTCTATCAATTTCCAAGGCCCCGAACTCTCAAATTCACTCCCTAAACCTCTCCCATTCTCTACCTCATTTTTCTCCTTTAATTTACTCTGTAAAACTCACCTCTTTGACCAAACACTTGGTCACCTGTCCTAATATCTCCTAATGTGGCTCAGTGTCAAACCCTGCTTTGTAACATTTCTGTGAAATGTCTTGGAACATTGTCTTATGTTACAAGTGTTGTATAAATATATATTGTTGTTGTTGATTTGGACATATATCACTGTTGCTTCATCATCACTGGGTGTGTAACCTGTAACTCCTTACCTAACAGCATTGTGGGAGCACCTTCACCACACGGACTGCAGCGGTTCAAGAAGGTCAAACATCAGCTTCACCACAGGCAGCTGGGGATTAGCAATATTTGCTGGTATCTGTGGAGAGAGAAACACAGTTAATGTTTCAGGGTGTGCAGGGTGAATTACAGGGAATAAACATGCTGCAGAATTTGATGGTTAACATAAGCTCAGAAGTGGAAGAGAAATGGACTATAGCACAGGAAAAAAAATTTCTGACTAAGGAAGGTACTGTGGGAAGATAAAGCTGGTAAGACAGCAGCACATGGTCTGGGGATGGGAAGCAAAGGAAACCTCATTGAGACACTGTTGATACAAGTAGCAGTAAAATCCTAAACAGAGCTAAAATACACCCAGTATTAGGGACAGAGGGAGTTAGACAATGGCAGAGAGGTGATCAGGGAGGGCAGAGGTGAAACACAACAATAGATGGACATGGATTCAGATCCACAGTAAAGGAGTCACACCAGCTCCAGAGCCATGGAACCTCTCACAGATACAGAGCGTAGAACTAAAACCTGAACTAAAAGTTGTAGCTGAGTCGTGAAAAATACTCATTTCTGAAAGAATTTCAGTTTTCAATTTTAAAATCTCCTCCTGGAGCCTGCAGCTGGGAAGATATCAGAAGCACTGGAATCAGAGAAAAATCTCCCAATTGAGGAAGTACCCGGGCAATGGGATGAAGTCACGGTGTAATTGTCAATGTGTGATGAAGTCACCGTGTAATTGCCGATTTGTGATGATGTCATAGACACGGACACAGAACATCTGGGTCTGTGCAAACCAGTGATCACCACATATTGTGAAGGATGGGAAGGTTCTGAGGTTTAGATGAGGTAGATAAAGAAAAACTATTTCCATTAACTGATCGTAAAAGGCTTATGAAAGACAGTTTAAAGATTTTGTGAACATCTACAAGGGGGATATGAGGAAAAAAGTTCACACAGTGAGTGGTAATGACCTGGAAGTCAATGCTTACACTCAGAGACTGATATTATCCAGGTTCGGATGAATCGAGTGAATCTTGCAGACTCTGATTTGGTGATTGGTTTGAATTTCCCATCTGCAAAACCTCATCTTCTAGTGTCCTGTAAATGGAGATTACAAAATCCATCATTGTCAGTGCAGGATAGAAATTGAGAAGAGACAAACATTTTTCTTGGTCTCAGTTTGCTGTGTGTAAATCCTCCCCTTCTAACCCCCTGTAAAAGGCGTTCCCAAAATCCATCCCTGTCAGTCCAGGATGGAAATTCACAACATTCTCTCCTCCTGCTACCGGGACCAGGATGACCGCGCATGCGCCCTGCTGCACATTGCCCCCTATAAAGATGGCGGCCGTTACCCCGGGCCTGGCGAAGGGAAAAATCCAGACTTTTTCGGCCCGTTCTCTGCAAACACAAAACCGGTACTTTGTTATTTGGGGTCTGCGGCCTGCACTGTGTCTTTATGAAGCCTCTCTGCCCACTCCGCTGGCTCCATTCCTCCTCACACACCCACTAACTCTGTTAGTTTGCTCCACTCGACATCTTCTCAACCTCTGAGCAGCTACAGTCACAGACCAGCACTGCGCATGCTCATGAAACAGACCGCAATGCCCATGTGGGCTGGACGGGCAGAGGGAGCTGGAGGGACAGAAGCAGAAAGAGATGTGACAATGACAGTGATTTGAATTTTATGTGCATCGGTTGCTTTCAGTGGTTAATGTCTGCCTTGTAAGTTTCACAGCTGCAGCAGGGATTGGGTTGGCATTAAAAGCAGCAAGATTAAAAGCAAAAGTGAAGCTCGAGCCCATGGCCCTGAGATTAAGGGTCGTTTGCTCTGCCAACTGAGTGAGCCAGGTATCCAGAAAACACGATCCATATAACCTACATGGAAACAACTGTTGCTTTTCACCTGGAGCTCAGATTGTTCTGAATTTCAAAGTGCAGTTGGTAATCGACCTACAAAAGCCCCAAGGTTGCATTGCATTCCTCTCGATCATCAATAACATCATTCACATCGTCCACTTCTGAGCTGCACCTCCATCCAAACATTGCAAACTCCTCTTGCATCTTTCACCCTGACATTTTTGTCTGTAACATTTTAATATGAATCTGCACAACTATTGTGAATAAAGTTTGTGGTGGTAAAAATGTGTTCAGTCCCTCGGGAACTGAACCACTTTGACCCACACAGAGAAACAAACACAGACATATACACCGAGAGTGACAGAGGGCAAGGGATTATGTCTAAGGAGAGACAAACACCCAGACAGCAAGCATGACCAAGAACTTTATTTTCCAGTTCCAACTGTAATTTTCGTGAATAAACAGAACAGGCTGATGGTAACAATGCTCTCTGGACACGGTGAGACCCAGGGAAGGATCGGCACCGGTAATGTGTCGCTTAATTAGTCTCGCGACAAATCTCATGTTGGAAATGCCAAGAAAACTCGCTGAATTTGCTCCATGTTTAGGTTTCAAAAGAGCCGATTACAAGGTAAGGAAGTACATCTGGCTGGAGTGGGTTATAAAATGGCAGAATGATTGTTAAAGAAGCAGCCATGGCATTGGAAAACGTAAAATTACAGAAAGTTAGAACAGAGAAAGAGACCATTCTGCTTTCAAAGAGCAGTTCAATAGTTGTGCCAGTGCAAATAGAAGGAAGCAAAATATATCCTTCCCCCACCCATATTTTGCCTGGCACCAACACCTCTATTGTCAGTGCTCTACAAGCAGCCCCTCTCTTCTCCTTCTTTCATTTCTTCACTCTGCAACTGTGTTTGTTCTTGACCTTTTCCCAATGTGACATTTTGTGCTCTGAGGCAAAAGTCCAACTCCCCCTCCACTGACTCCAGTGCAGCTGTTAAATGTTTTCAACCAATAAATTCGCAACACTGATCTTTAACCATTTCACAAGATCAATTAATCTTCATTTCCTGACCGAGAATCAAACCCTTCCTGAGGCGCTAAAAGCACCGATTCCTAACCACTGGACCACCAGGAAAGGAGTCAAGTATTCTTCCGGTATGGCTTATCTATGTTGCTTTTCCTATTGAAAAAAAAAATTCAGATCTCTTTTACCACAAAATTGCATGTTTAGACTCAAGACAAACCAATTCTTCAGCCAAAGAAAGCAACATTTGCTGTGAGCTGGAACATGACATCGACAGTGAGGTGAAATAGTCCCACAAGCTGCTCAAAATTTTCAATTTCCAAAACTCTCCAAACTAATCACTGTGAGTCCTGTGAAAGCACTGAACCCTAGTCACTGGACATCAGGAAAACTATCAATAAAGCTTGAAACTTGCCTTTGGAGCTACCTTTGACATTTTTTTTTCATGTCAGATCTCTTTCGCCAGAGACAATTTTCTCCTGCCAAATGGGCTATTCAGGTTGAACACAAGTGACATCTTCAGCCAATCAGAAGAACCATTGCTGTTCGCTGGAACACGAAATCAATACTTTCCTCCTTTAAGACAGTTCTTAAAGCCACACCCTTTGACCGAGCTTTTAGTCACTTGACCGAATATGTGACTTGGTGTCTCACTTTGTTATATAATGCTCGCAGAGAACGCTTTGTGACATTTCATTAGGTTGAAGGTGTTTTAAAGTTGTTGTAATCCGAACATAGAATGAAACAATCTCCTCTTGCCTCTTTCATCCCGATATTTTTCTATGTAACATTTTGATATGAAGTTGCACAACTAATGTGAACAAAGTTTGTGATGGTAAAAATGTGTTCAACCCCTCAGGGAACTGAACCACTTTGACACACACAAAGGAACACACACAGACATATACACCGAGAGTGGTAGAGGCCTAAGGAGAAACAAACATCCAGAAAACAAGGACGTCACCAACAGGTCTAATTATTGTTGCATTGCAGACTGGAGATTATGGTGAATGCTTGCAGATGAACGGAAATGAAGAAACGAGGAAAGGAAGCAGGAGAATCATGCGAGAGTAATTGGAAGGTTTTTATTCCATTTCACCAATAATTAATTTTAATATGGAGGCACCTAACGTAAGGAGCAGCGAGGTCGGCAGGATTCAAGCCTACATGGGGAGAGCGCAATGGATTTTAAATCCATAATCTTAACCACTCAGCCATGATTAGAGACCTTGCATCAATTTTATTCTTGTTCATATAAAATCATAGAAAGGTTATAACAGGGAAAGAGGCCATTCGGCCCCATATATTCCCAGTTACTCTGCAATTCCTAATATTTCCCCTGGTTCATCCTGCCAGGAGGGACATCTAAAGACATTAACAAGCTCAAGTGAAGTGACTGAAAGGACACAACAGCTGAAACGGGGATGGCTTGGGGTCCGAACCCATGAAAACAACGAAACCCAAACGAATCTCGTTAGCGCATCGAGCCCCATCAACGCTGCCACCATCAACGGTCCACTAACCATTGTCTTGGGTGGTGTCAGCTCTGAATTAGAACATAACAAATAGGAGCAGAAATAGACCATTTTCCCCCTCAAGTACCTCATAGTGTCAGAGAATCAGAGCCAAAGCTACACCACAGATGGAGGCCATTCGGCCAGACTCATAGGAACAAAGGACTCAGGGGCAGGAGTTGGCCATTCAGCCCTTTGAGAGTGCTTCACCATTCAATTAGATCATGGCTGATCAGGCTGTGGTCTCAATTCCTCCAATGACCCGGCCTCCACTGCTTTCTGGGGAAACTAATTCCACAGACTAATGACCTCTGAGAGAATAAGAAAATCTGCTCATCTCCATCTGAAAAGGAAAGCCTCTTACTCTTCTGGAAACTAACTGACCTGGTCCCACTCCTCCACCTTTTCCCTGGAGACCTGCATTTTCTGTCCAATTCTCTTTTGAAATCCGTGATTGAATCTGCCTCCCCCACACTCTCAGGGACTGCATTCCCGATCCTAACCGCTCGCTGTGTAACAGAGAAACCCCTTTAGAATTATCGACTTCGGGACAATCAGAATATTTGGTAACGGACAAGACACTGAGAGGCTCAAAGGGAGATGGCACCGGTTGTAGGAAAGCTGGTTCCCGGTGACATGGATGTGTCTACAGTGGGTGGAATCTGCTGGTTTCCATGTATCCACAATGAATGTCCCACCCTTTATCTGGGAAGAGTAAAACTGAAAGGATAATTATCATTCGGGTAGCGGCAATCTGAAGCTTTCACTCTCTGAGCCATTGGTTTAGGGTATCTTACAGAGAGCAGGCACTTTCCTTACATTTCTGTGGCGCAATTGGTCAGCGTGTTTGCTTGTTAACCAAAAGGTTGGTGATTCAAAGCCACCCAGGGATGAAGCTGTAACTGTTTTCTCCCCATCATTACTCATTAACGTTCTGGGGCCCTGAAAACACAAAAAAATCCCTCACCCCCACTTTTCAAACTTGGCTCTCACCCACTGAGCTCCCACACCAAGCTTTGTTTATGGATATTCATTTCAGATATAACAAATAATATGAACGATCATGTACTCCAATTAAAGTCAATACAGATCAACGAGGTTATTGGATTGAAACAAGCCCATTAATTAGTCACTCTTTCTCAGCTCCACAGTGAGTGAGATAGGAAAAGGTAACAATATTCCAGCCCCATACTCTCCAATACCCGCTGCCAGTGGAAACATCTTATTTTGCTGAATGTTATCTTCAGAAATGCTGAAGAGCGAATCTAATGTGGCTGCAAGATCCAACATTCAATTCACATTCAACAACAAACAGGAATAGAAGCGATGTAACTTTTCCACACAGTTTGGTGACAATGTTTCCCCAAGCATTGAATGGAGTAACTTGCACATGTGAAATGAGCTGGGTAACCACAGGAATGCTTCCCTGCCTGGATCCCAATGGAGCTGTCTGGAATGTTAAACGGTGACGTCATGCAGCAGCACTTTGGGTCTTTGTTTTGAAGAAATGGAATTCGGCTGTTCTCATTAGGAATGCTGGAGACAGACTGATCAACAATGTCATCATCAAATGGCACAGAACAGCAAGAGGACTTTCCACCCATTTTATGTATATCATTTTTTTTACAAAGATCTTGCCAATTAGCCCTAATTTCTTTCTCTTTTTCCATGTATCAGAATTTTCCCTATTTCATCCATTGCCAAATTCCCTTTTGAGGAAGGAGCTTCTGCAGAATCCATGCAGTTTACCTTAATGGATATTTCCCTTACCCAATGAAATTAAAGATTGGACTAGGGTTCTTCTCCAGTTTTCGACATAAACATAAGTTATTTATGCAATTCATTTCATGGTGAACTATCAAAAGATGTTTATTCTGATCTGACATGTCCTCAGTATTTCCTCAGTCATGATGACCATGAAACTATCATTGATTGCCATACAAACCCATGTGGTTCACCAGTCCTTTAGGGAATTCAATCGGTCGTCCTTACCTGGTCTGACCTGCATGTGACCCACAGTGATGTGGTTGATTCTCAATTAACCTTTGAAATGATTTAACAACTTACACAGCTCAAGGGGAATTGGGGATGTGCAAAAATGCTGTCCAACGATGCTCATGAAAGAATGAAGATCCATGATGAAGCGCGATACAAAGTAATTTTGTACCATCTCTCCCATTTTCTCATGTTCAATCACAATATCAGTTGCATCTGTCTTTAGGATGACGCTAGTCTTTGGATCACACTGGCAGTCATCTTTTAGTCAGTAAGTAACTGTGAATTTATATTTATAAACTCATTCATTTCTGTTGTTGACGAAAGGAAATGCTAGTTTTTGTGCCTAGTCCGTTTCACCCCTTCTGATTTTGAGAATGCTTTTTGAGGCTTGGCAAAGGGCAGATTTAATGTGGCGGTGAGATACTATATTCAGTTAATATTCAACAACAAATGTGAATTATGGAACTTTCTCTCACACTTGTAAATTTCAATAATGTTTCTACCCATTTCCAGACAGGGTACCTTTGCATGTATGTGATAACCAATTAGTAACTACAGAAACAATGGGCAGAACCACAGGGACCGACTGAGAACACCAAACTGTGCAGTCTCACTGCACTTCCGGACCCTGTTTTGTGGAAGTACAATTCGGCTGAGAAACATAGCCATGCGGCAGAGAAATTGACCTGACATTAGAATCATAAAATGACAGAGCACATCAGCAGGTCATTCAACACTTCACACACGTGTGAACTATCTTACTGTAATTTGTCTCTTTTTTGACTCTTTCTCAAAACCATGCCTTTTGCAGAAAATCACTCAAAGCCTGGTGAAGTGCCAGTGTCACTTGGCTGTGAGATAATGTATTCAGCTATTGCTTAGCAAGAAACAGGAATTGTACAACTTCTCACAATTAGATGATTCAGTTTTGATAATGTTTTTGCCAGCTTTCAAACCAGTGACCTTGCGCATCTGAAGTGAATGTGATAAACACTACTTGGTTGTTTGTTCCTTTATGGGATATGGAAATCGCTGGCTCGGCCGCTACACCACAGAAACAATGTGCAAGAAAAAGCCAAAGGGACTTGGATAGAATTTCAAACTGTGTAGACCTGCTGCACTGCAAGATCCTGTTTCACAGGAATAGAACTGGGATGGGACATTTTGGAATTCTGCAGAGAAATTGATCTAATTGTAAATTGACACAGCTCATTAAGAGGCCATTCGATCCATCGGGTGTGTGCTTTCTTCAAAGAGCTATCCACTTAGTTCCAATATCATTCCCTTCATTCATAACCTTGCAGGTTTTTTTTCCATTTCAAATAATTGCCCAATCCCCTTTTGAAAACTCTGAGTTAAGAAAACAATATTGAAAGAGGTGCAGGAACCTCTGCAGTGTCCATGCACAGTGTGTGAAAATTAACAAGGTTTTCCTGACCCAATGACATGGAGAGTTGAACTGGGGATTCATATGTTGTCTTTGAAATGAAGAGGAATATTTATTTATGCAGTTGATTTCTATTGAATATTTAAATGAAGTTTATTCTGACCAAGCACCTGCTCATTTTTCTCAGTCGATATATACAATCTAATTCCCCTTGCTGTACAATCTGTTCCAGAGGCTGTTGTAGGAAAGAGGGAAAGGTTTGCTACAGCTATACAAAGCCCTGGCTAGATCACACCTGGAGGACTGTGTGTAGCCCTGGGAATGGCACCTTTTAAAGGATCAATATTGGTCTTGGATACAGGGCAGTGCTGATCCAGCAGAATGTCAGTTCTGGAATGTAAATGGACATTCTCCCCTCCATAAATTGAGGTCATCCAAAACTGCTGCTGTGTCTTCACTCACAGCAATTCCCATTCCCCATCACCCTCTACTCGCTGACCGACAATGGCTCCCGGTCAAATAATGCATTTACTTCAAACTTTCTTCACCTTGTGTTCAAATCCCTCCTTGTTCTGGACCCTCCCTATCTCTGCAATCTCCTCGAACCCCACAAGTCTCTGAGATATCTCTGCTCCCCGAATTCTGGCTTCTTGTACATTCCCAATCAGAATTGCTCCACCATTGGTGACCGTGGTTTCAGTTACTGAGGCTCCAAGCTCTGGAATTCCCTCCCTAAGCCTCTCTGCCTCTACCCAACTTTCCTCCTTTAAGACTCTTCTTAAAACCTACCTCTCTGACCAAGCTTTTGTTTGTCTGAGTGTCAGTGTCATCTCCTTCTGTGTGTCAGTGTCAGACTCTGTTACATAATGATCCTGTCAACCATCTTTGGAGGTTTCATTACGTTAAAGGCGCTATCTTAATATAAACTGTTGTTGTAATGGGGCATATAGAGAAGGAGACAGACTCTTCTTGTACTTTTCATCCTGATATTTTTTGATCTGAAGTTGCACAATGAATGTGAATAAAGTTTGTTCTGTTAAAAATCTGTCCATTCCCTTGGGGAACTGAACCACATTGACACACACAGACCAATGGAAGGAAGAAACCACGGGACTGTTTGCGTGGTGTTGATTCTGTTTATCCAATAATTAATTGCACGGGCACTTTAACAAAATCAGGAATGGCACCATTTAAACTCTCACTGAACTGGTCTGGCTCCAAATCTCCTGTTAGAAATGACAAGAAACTTCTCACTGAATTCACTCCGGGTCTTGACTTCAGAAGGACGGGACACAAGGTAACAAAGTACATTTCGATAGAATGGGTTATAGAATGGCAGAATGACTGGGAAAACGCATCTGTGATGTTGGGAAACATAAACTTATACAAAGTTACAGCAAAGAAAGAGGCCATTTGGCCTGATGCGCTGCTGTCAAAGGGCAGTTGTGATTGGTAGATCAGGAGTGGTCAATTACTCTTCCATTTCCGTCTCCGAATTTAGTGAATGTTTGCAAATGAACAGAAATAAGAAACACGGGCTATTTGGCTGTTTTTTATTCCACAGACTGTCAGTTAAAACCAGGAATGATAAGAAGCTGCATGAGAAAACTCCAGCCAATTTCCAGTCCATCGGTTTAACCAATTCGCCACAAGACCTAGTGAAAGTTTGCTATTGTTTGTATAAAATAATAGAATGGAAACAGGGAGTAACAGGGAAAAAAGATTTTCAGTCTGTGCCATTGCCCCAACCACCTTTCCCCATTCTCCCAACCACCTTTCCCCATTCTCCCAACCAAAATGCAACACTGCACAGGTCAGCTGTCCCCTGGCCTCATGGAGGATTTTTTGGAAGCAACAAACCGCCGGAAAGTTTAGCAGCCGTGGGACTGGAGCCCAAAGCAGGAAAGCCTGGGCCAGCATCTTAGCCCATTCGGCGACTCAGTACCACATTTAGAGCAGAAACAACCATTGCCTGGACCGGCATCGGTATGGGCAAAATATGATCAGGAATAGACCATTCGGCCCCTCGAGCATTCTCAGCTACGTCATAAGATCATGTGAAAACTTCAGTCATCCTCCTCTTTGTAACATCCGGGCATTTAGTAGCTCAAAAAGAACCAGAAAATAATGTCCTTTTGCATCTTTTAAAACAGTGTTTTTGTTTTCTCTGGACCTTCTTAATATGAAGCCGCAGGACTAAGGTGAATAATGTTTGGATGCTAAAAATGAGGAACTGAACCACATTGACACACACAGAGGAACACACACAGACATAGACACCGAGAGTGACAGAGGGCAAGGGGTTGTTTCTGAGGAGAGACAAACACTCAGAAAGCAAACATGATACCAACCTGGCTCCATTTTTGTTCCATTGCCGACTGCAAGTTTCATGAATATTTTTGTGAATGAACAGAATTAGGAGAATGTTGGACTGTTTTGGGTGGATTTTATTCAATGTAACCGATAATTAACTCTGTAAACACAAAGTTAAAAGCAGGAATAATGAGAAGCGGGGAACCCCAATGGATTTGGACTCCATTGCCTTCACCATTCAGTCACCATGACTGACTCAATTCACAGGGTGATGTTGTTAGTATGAAATCATGGGTGGCTACAGCAGAGAAGGAGAGAATATTCTTGTCCGTGCCGGCTTTCTGGAAGAGCAATTTAACTCATTCCATAATCCCGCCTTTTTCCTCACAACAATTTTTTTTAAACCTGTCTCTCCTCTTCCTTCCTGTTAAAATGAAACACTGCACACAAACCATACAATTCGATTTGAGCTGGAACTTGTTCAACTCGCTATTCAAGCTGCTCATGTACAAATTTCGATTTCCAAAACCCACCAACCTCATCACTGCGGCCCCTGTGAAACTGACAAGGGAACTCACAGTAGACATTCATCACTGAAATTAACTGACACGCATCAAATTCTAATCGCGCTTACTTTGGTAGGAGGCTGTGGCACAGTGGTACTTTCACTGTTTTGGGATTCTAGAGTACTTGGGGGATCGATTCTTACCATAGCATATGTTAAAATTTATTTTCAATAAAAATCTTGTAATCATCACTAATGGCAGGAGAGACGAAAATCTGCTGTCCAAGCAATACTCTTAAATGCTCTCTGGAAGAGGACTGACCTAGCAGGGACTGCCCACCCATCCAGTTTATGAACCCAATCTTTCTATGGAAAGTAGGGAATAGGAATGTCAGACATGAGAAGGGTTCACAGGAGCTGATTGTCCCAGATGCTGAGTATAGGAATGTGCACAGTATTAATTATCCACAGTCTTGTGTATGCTGTTAAACTTTGAAATTATTTTGAACTGATTTTCAATGTGGAAAAAGTGGAATGAGCTTATATTGCTCAGTAGATGTACACGAAGGTACATGCTCATGTGCAAACACCGCGTGTTTGAAACTCAAGTGAATGGTTCAGGTCACTTATGCAATTGTACTAGTCTGGTTTCAAATTCAGTCCTGGAAATAAGAAGAAAACTCACTTAATCTGTTTAGTGTTTGGAATTCAAAGTGTCGGATTGAAGGGCAGGATGTATATCTCGCTAGGTTGAGCTATGAAATGGCAGAATAACTTAGATGCAACAGGGGTGTTAGGAAACACAAAATGACAGACATTTACAGCAAATAAAGAGGCCATTCGGCCCTGTGTGCTGCTTTCAAAGAGCTGTGTGATTGATTGATCTGAATATTCAAGGATATTTGTCATTTAGGAAGGATAGACAAAAAGCGAAAGGAGGCGGGGTCACGCTCTTAATAACGACAAGATCAGTACGTTAGTGAGAGAGGATCTTAGATTGAAGGA
The DNA here is from genome assembly GCA_026770705.1 of Isurus oxyrinchus. NCBI lineage: Eukaryota > Metazoa > Chordata > Chondrichthyes > Lamniformes > Lamnidae > Isurus > Isurus oxyrinchus. Next base: position 1,653,596 of record JANJGN010000026.1, on the reverse strand, counting down.
TCAAGGTGTAGAATCAATTTTGGTAGAGTTAAGAAACAGCAAGTGGCAGCAAACATCGGTGGGAGTTGTTTATAGGTCACCAAACTGCAGTGGTAATGTTGGGCACTGGAATAAATCAGGAAATTAGAGCTGCATGTAACATGTGTAACACAGGAATAATATTCTGCCGTGCACCACCAGCTCTATAGTCAGTGCTTTGTAACCTATCACAGCCCTTCTCTTATTTTCACTCCCTCACTCGGACTCTGCATTTGTTCCCGAGTTTTGCCCTTGTGACATTTCCAGCTCTGATGTGAAACTTTAACTCTCACTCCCCTGACTCTGACAGAGCTGTTCTGTGTTGTTTTCAGACTGGAAGACAATAATGTTGGTTTTAACAGTTCGCCCAAGGGCAGTAAATCTCAATTCCCTGAGAGGGAATCAAACCTGCGCTGCAGCAGTGAACGTGCTGAACCCTAACCAGTCAGCCATCAGGAAAGCTGCTAACAGAGCTGGAAATTTGGCTCATGGAGGCTGATTTTGGCATTTTTTTCATTCCTGATCCCTTTCATCAGAGATAAATTTCTCCGACCAAATGGTCTGTTCAGTTTGAACACAATGAGGCAATGAGAAGAACCATTGCTGTTATCTGGAACATGAACTCAATAGTTTCCTCATTTACGACAGTTCTTCACCTTTGACTGAGCTTTTAGCCATCTAACCGAATATGTGGCTCAGTGTCACACTTTGTTATATAATGACCACGGGGAATGCCTTGTGACGTTTCATTGGGTTAAAGGCGCTTTATAAATATAAATTTTCATTGTAATTTAACATACAGAGAAATAGACAATCTCCTCTTGCATCTTTTACACTGAGAGTTTTCCTTGTAACATTTTAGTATGAAGTTGCACAACTAAAGTAAATAAAGTTTGTGCTGGTAAAATGTGTTCAACTCCTCAGGGAACTGAAGCACATTGGCACACACACAGACATATACACCGAGAGTGACAAAGGCCTCAGGAGCGACAAACACCAGAAAACAAGATGTCTCCAACTTGGCTCAGTTTTTGTTTCATATCCGACTGGAGACTTGCAGACGACTGACACAGAAATGGATTTGTTTGGATGGTTTTTCTTCCATTTGAGTGAGGATTAATTCTACAGGCAAGCAGAAACAACGAGAAGCACAGTCAGCAAGGTTCGAACTGACGGTGGGAGGCCCCAATGGATTTTCAATCCATTCACCTAAAACACTGGGCCACAACTACAGAACTTGCTAGCATGCTAATATTATTTGGTTGAAATCATAGAATGGTTACAGCAGGGAAAGTGGGTCTTCTGCCCATCCTGTCGTTACCATTACCCGACTTTTTCTCCAGAACCCTGCAATTTATACTGTCTCTCCTCGTTCTTCTTACAAAATAACACCATGTTTAGTTAAAGCACAGAAGACTTGTTCAGCCAATAACAGCATTGAGTGTGTTAGACATGAACATGAAGTGAACAGTGAGGTGAAATAGTGCCACAAGCTGTATGGATGTACAACTTCCAATTTCCAAAACCCACCAACCTCATCAATGCGGCTCCTCTGAAACTTTCAAGGTAAATATTGATCCTTAAAAGGGGCCGCTCCCAGAACTATACACAGTCCTCCAGGTGTGATCTAACCCAGGCTTTGTATAGCTGTAGCAACTCTTTTCTATAACAAAGTCTGTAACAGGTTGTACAGCAAGATATATTAGATTATATATTTCGACTGAGAAAAATGAGGAGGTGCTTGATCTCACAGCCACGTGTCCTGGTCAATGTTCACGAATATTAATCTGCAATATAATGAAAAAAACATTTAGGCCGACATCTAGCCCATTTGAAATCTATAGAATTATTGGATTCAAACAAACACATCAATCATTCTCTCTTCCTCTGCTCCACTGAGTGAGACAGGGAAAAGCAGCAATATTCCGGCCCCGCACTCTCCAATCACCCGCTGCAGCGACTGCAGCTTCAATGAGCGGGTTACTGCCCACCCCTGGGACACAAGACACTGCAACCCGGGCCAAACCTCCCAATTCACCGAACACAGGCCCAAGGAAACACAGGTAGTTTACATCCCGGTCCCTAACCTCCAAGCAGCATTTACTGAATACCCGAGAGAATGAGTCACAAACAAAAGTAACACCAACTTTCTAAATCTTTTTATTGGATGTGTTCATTTCATTTTAAGTTCTGCAGATGGAAAAATGGCCGAAATAGAGGTTGGTGAATAACAGCTTAGAACCATGTTCCTCTCTCCCACTGCAATGCTGATCCTTCCAATTTACAGGCATTTGGGGGCAATTATCAGTTTGATACTCAGATTAGCTCTGCCTCCATATTATAAGATGGATTTAAAAGCACTGGAGAAGGTACAATACAGATATACTGGAGTGATGTTAGAACTGAAAACTTTTAACATTCAACAACGATTGAACTGATTAAACAGGTTTTCTCTAGAAAACAGGATGAGGGATGATGTGATCGAAGGCTTTAATATTCTGAAAGGGTTTGGAAGATACTTCTACTTGCGGATAGACAAGAATAAATAAAAGTTGGTCACCAGGAAATCCAATGTCCAATTCAGAAGCAACGTCTTCAATCAGAGATAAAAGCAGAAAATGAAGGAAATACTCAGAAAATCTGGGAATTTCTGTGTATTGAGAACCAGAATTATATTTTCAGATCTGTGCATTGATTCAGTATAATTCCACTGACAAGTCACAGACCTGAAATTAAAACTATGTCTCTCCACAGACGCTACCAGACCTGTTTAGAATTCGAAAATGATCTGTTTTTATTTCAGATTTACAGCATCGTTTTCCTTTTTCTTCAGATGAGAATGTAGAGCCCATTGCCAGGAGGATTAGAGATCCAAGTCTGTGCTGGACACGCCTAGGTAAAGTCACACTGTGAAAACATCATTCAGCAGCTAATTATGGAAAAAGATTTGCTCGATCATCTGATTAGTTGACACAGCAGCAGTCACATCTGAAGGAGAAAATTCAGTGATTTCATGTGTGTGAAGGCATTTACTCAGTTTGGCCACCAGCGAACAATCCAGCTCTAAAAGTTCAAAGGATTTGCTCCGCAATAGGCGCATTCTTACTGACAAAGACCGAGTTTAAATGCTTGGTGTATGGAAGGGGAAATCACTTCTTCACCTCACCTGCAAAGAATCTAATGAATTCACATCTAAATGTAGGGGCTTGTTCTGTTGTTAATTACACCCAGGACAGAAGTATGGTAGAGATGCAATTTATTGTATCAATTGATTGTATAATTTAAATATTGACCATAAAGCTGCAATTACCATCGGATCATAAAAATTTATTGCTTAGGCAATTACATCCTCCTACCCAGCATTCAATGCGGGACAGAATTGCCTTATCCGGAGCGCCAGGGAAGTACGCATGCGCAATGCGGAGTATGATTCGGCACCTGCGCATTTGCGGGCTCTTAGCTGAGCATGCGCAGTACTTTCCTGTGACTGGAGCGCCAGACGGTGAGAAGATGGTGACTGCAGCAGAGTAACAGAGTTAGTGGGTGGAGGGGAGGAATGGAGCCAGCGGAGTGGGCAGAGAGGTTTCATAAACACTTGGTGCAGCCCGCAGAGCTTAATAAGAAACTACAGGCCCCGCGTTTGCAATGAACAGACCGGAAATGGCTGGGACTCTCCCTCTGCTCGGTCCGGACCAAGCGGCTGTGCAGCAGGGCGCATGCGCGGTCATCTTGGTCCAGGTAGCAGGAGGAGAGAATGTTGTGAATTTCTATCCTGGACTGACAGGGATGGATTTTGGAAACTCCTTTTACAGGGGGTTAGAAGGGGAGGATTTACACACAGCAAACTCAAACCAAGAGAAATGTTTCTCAATTTCTGTCCTGGACTGATAGTGGTTGATTGTTTTGTAATCTTTTCATAGGATATCGCATGGGAATGATTTGCAGACGGGAAACTCAAACCAAGCATCAGATCAAGATCTGACAGACTCACTCAATTCATCAGCCTTTGAGAGTAAGTAATCAGTTTCAGATCATTATCACTCGCTGTGTAAAATTTTTGCTCACACCCCTGTAAATCTTGCCTTATATCTTAAACTGTGTCCCATAACCCTTTTATGATCAGATAATATGAACAGTTTTTCTTTAACTACCTCATGTAAACCAATCATAAACTTGTACACCTTTATCAAATTTCCCCTTAATCTACTTTGCTGCAAGGAGAACAACACCAGTTTTTCCAAACTAATCTAAAATCCTTCATCCGTTGAACCACTCTGGTAAGTGTCCTCCGCACTCTCTCAAGGACCCTCACATCCTTCATAATGTGTGGTAATCAGTGGTTTGCACAAACCCAGATGTTCTGTGTCCGTGTATGTGATGTCATCACACATCGACACTTACACTGTGACATCATCACACCCAACAATTGCGCGGTGACATCACCCCCCCTCCCCGGGTATTTCCTCAACTGGGAGATTTTTCTGATTCCAGTGCTTCTGATATCTTTCCAGCTACAGTTGCCAGCAGGAGTTTCCAAAGCTAAAAAGAGTTAAATTGTTTCCCAGGCGAGTAGTTTTGATAATTCATCTACAATTTGGAGCTTTTAGTCCTCTGTTATCTGTGTGAGGTCCGACAAATCTGCGGCTGGTGTGACTCCTTTACTGTGGATCTGATTCTATGTCCATCCATTGCTCTGTTTCACCTCTGCCCTCCCTGATCACCTCTCTGCTGTTGTCTAACTTCCTCTGTCTCTAATAGTGGGTGTATTTTAGCTCTGTTCAGCATTTTACTGTTACTTCTGCCAACTGCTGCCCAGACTATGTGCTGCTGGCTTACCAGCTATAGCTTCCCACAATGTCTTTCATAGTCAGGAGTTGTTTTTCCTGCGATATAGTCCATCTCCCTTCTACCCCTGAGCTTATATTGATCATCAGATTCTGCATCATTTTTATTCCCTGTAGTTCATTCTGCACCCCCTGAAATGTTAACTCTGTTTCTCTCTCCACAGATACTGCCTGACCTGCTGAGTATTTCCAGCATTTTCTCTTTTTATTTCAGATTTTCAGCAGCTGCAGTATTTTGCTATTATTTTATTGCAGGCGTTGCTTACAGAACCGAGTCTAGAAACAAAGACGGACCAATTAAGAGCTGGTTTGTATCAGGGTGGGTGTTGGTTACATAAGTTGGTCCCTGGCCTCCAATGTAGGTTCTTCCTCATCAAGTCATATAATCATTGAATGATTACAATGCAGATGGAGACCATTAATCCTGTCATGTCCGTGCTGGCTCTCTGCAAGACCAAAGCAGTTAGTCCCTCCCTTGCCCTTTCTCTAACAAGACCAACAAATATTGCCAATCCCCAGTTGCCTGTCAAGGTGATGATTGACCTTCTTGAACCACTGCAGTCCATGTGGTATGATGAACGTGCTTCCGCAATGCTGTTAGGTAAGGAGTTACAGGTTATTCCCCTAGAAATGATGAAGGATCAGTGAAATATGTCCAAATCAACAACAAAAATTTGCATTTGTTTGGAATGTTTTCATGTACTAGACCTTTTCAACAAGTTTCACAAGTGTGTTATAAACCAGGAGCTTTTGTAGGTCAGTGAGCACAGGGGCGATGGGTGAACAAGACTTGGCGTGAGTAAGCGCACGGGCAGCAGAGTTTTGGATGACCACAAGATTACAGGGAGGGTGAATGTGGGAGGCCAGCCGGGAGTGCGTTAGGATAGTTAAGTCTAGAGGTAACAAAGGAATGGATGAGAGTTTCAGCAGCAGATGAGCTGAGACTGGGGTGGAGTCGGGCGATGTTACTGAGGTGGAAATAGGCGGTCTTGGTGATGATGTGGATCTGTGGTTGGAAGCTCATCTTGGGGTGAAATATTTCACCATGGTTGTGAACAGCCTGGTTCAGCCTCAGACAGTTGCCACAGAGAGGGGTAGTGTCAATAATTATAAATCTGTTGATTATTAAAATCTGAAATAAAAACAGTAACAACTGGAAACACTCATCAGATCTGGAAGAATCCATGGAGAGAGAAATAGAATTAACGTTTCAGGTCTGTGAGCAAGTGAAAGAGGGGAGGTGGGAAGAAGTACGGAAGGAAAGGTCTGTGAAAGGCTGCAGGGTGGGAGAGGTTAACTGACAAAAGGGTTTTGTTTATTCGTTGATGGGATGTGAGTGTCACTGGCTAAGCCAACATTTATTCCCCATCCTTAATTGCCCTTGATCTCTGGGCATTTAAAAGTCAACCACATTACTTGGGTCTGGCCATATAGGGCAGACCAGATAAGGACAGCAGATTTACTTCCCTAAAGGACATTAGTGAACCAGATGGGCTTTTACGACAATCGGCAATATTTTTCTGATCATCATTAGACTTTTAATTCTAGATTTTCATTGAACTCAAATTTCACTATCAGAGCATGACCGTGGGTCTCTGGAATTGTCCAGTGACAATAGCACTCTGCCACCAGCTTCCCAAGGTGAAAGGGACTGGGAAACAGACAAGTAAAAACACAGAAGATGCATCTAAATGAGGTGTGAATTGCACAGAAACAATATTCTAAATGCAGAGTAAAGGAAATAAGAGAGAAACGAGGGAGGAAAACAAAGACAAAGAAACACAAAGCAAAATGGGGGCAGTGATTCTGATACTAAATAGATGAGCTCAGGTTTAATTCCTGCAGGCTGTAAAGTGCTCCCCTTTTCACTTCATAATAAATTATTACATTTCTATCTATTCTCGGTTCAGGTGAAAGGTCACAGAGCCGTCACGTTAACTCTGTTCCTCTCTCTACAGATGCAGGCTTGACCTGCTGAGGGCATTAATTTCACTGTTTTATATTGGGGTTTCAGGGAATAATGTTCACTGTTTTATATTCGGGTCTGGGGGATAATGTTCACTGTTTTATATTCGGGTCTTGTGTGCATCAGAAGGAGAAGCTGGAGGACAGTAACTGCTTTTTGGATCCTGGCATTTAAGAAAATAATCTATCCTTGTGTGAGAGGACAAATAGTTTCAGATTTGCTGCATTCAGTGAAGGTGAGTTTGAAGCTTAATCCTGCAATTCTGTAAATTTAAACTAGAACTAGACAAGCAGGAAGCTGCTGATGGTTAAAGGGGCCGGGATGGTGTTGGGGTGAGGTGTCCAGAGGAAGCCTGACACACACACTGCACAGGGTGAGCAGGGGAAAGGGGAGGAATTACTTGGTTAAACAGGAAGCCAGGGACAATAGCAGAAGACGGGAATCACAGCGGGATAAAGACACATCAGAGAATCATAGAATGGTTACAGCACAGAGGAGACCGCTTGGTGGGTCATGTCTGTGTTGGCCCACTGAAGGAACAATTTACCTGGTGCCACCTCCCTCCCTTTTCCCAGAGCCTGTGATTAACCAAGATTGAACAAGGTTTGTGTGAAACAAGATGTTTATGCAAAAGGGTAGCAGAAAAAAAGTAAACCAACTTGTTCACAGAGTGATTCACGAGTGGGGTACGGGCTAATGTACCTGGACAGGTCAGTGAGGATCTCCAAGGTCCATCAGCCATTTGCATGCAGTGTGTAGAGGGCCCTGGGGGAGGGTAGGATGGAACCATTTGAGACACAGCACAGGGCAGGAGGTCACCCCTCCCCCACTGTCCTGGTTACACAAAGGACTCACCTTGGACTGTCCCACACCTGGGCCGGGCGGGGTCAAGGTGCAGGAAGCTGCAAGCTGGTAGGTTGAGCTGTGAACTGGGCGGGGTTAGTGGGGTTTGAGTGACAGGTCTGGGGCTATATCAGAGCAGCACAGGCACTGCTCATCCTTTTCCTCGTGGAAGTTTCACTGGAATCGTGTTGGTGAGTATTTCTAAACTCTGTCTCGCTATCCCGGGAATGGAGGTGGATTGGAGGTTGCTGTGAGTGTTAGATTATATTGTTTCTCCTCATTCTTCCCGCTTCTCCCACTCCCAGTTCCAGGCTGCAGGTCCCGGTGATTCTGCATACGGGACGGTTGTTAGTCCCGGCCCCAGTGTGGGTGTGCAAGCGCGGAAGGAAGGCTTCTTGTTCTGCAGTAATGGTGGGTGATGCTACCCAGAATGCTCTGAGGTAGAATATGGTCTGTCTCAAATTCAGGAGCCCAGTCCGCCCTCATTCTACTATTTTGAATGCAGTTCTTCACTTTCTTAACTGGAATTATAGGATTGTTGTCGTCTGCAGATTCCGACAACTGACATTCAATTCGCAAATGATGAACTACTTTTAGATAGAGCAGTCCCTTGGATGCATAGAATTGTGGGAACTATGGCCACCATTAGTCAGCGACTGTCGCTGAGATTTTTCTGACAGTCTCACGGCCAAGCTCTGTTTCTCCCTCGATTGATGCAGCCTGACCTGTTGAATATTTTCAGTGTTTTATCTTTTAAATATCAGATCCAGCCGTGCAGAGCAAGGACATGGGAAGCAGAGTTTTTAATGACCTCATCTTTATGTGGGCAGCTAGGAATAGTCCAGTTTATAGGGAACAAAGGAATGGGTGAGTTTCAGCAGCAGATGAGCTGAGGCAGGAGCGAAGTTAGGCAAAGTTACTGAGGTGCAAATAGTGATATGTAGTCAGAAGCTCAGCTGAGGGTGAAATATGACACCAAGATTGTGAACAGCCTGGTTCAGCCTCAGAGTTGTCAGAGAGATGGATGGCATTGATGGTTAGGGAGTGGAGTTTGTAGCAGGGACTGAAGACAATGACGTCAATCTTCCCAATATTTAAATGGAGGAAATTTCTGTTCATCCAGTACTGGATGTCAGACAAGTCAGGACAGTGTGTGACTTGGAGGGGAACTTGGAGGTGATGGTGTTCACATACATCTCCCTTGGTCCTTCTAGGGGATGGAGGTTGAGGGTTTGGGAGATGGTGGTAGAATTGCAGATGCATAAAACCCCTTTCCTTCACCCCCTGCCTCTCCCATCTCCCTCTCTATTCCCCCCGATAGATGCTGGTGTTTTGTATAGTCCCTGAGCAGTTGGCAGGTTCCCTTCCCTGAAGGACATTAGTGAACCAGTTGGGTTTTTTATGACAATCCAGCAGTTTTCATGTCACTTTTTTCCTGGTACCAACCCCACAAATTCCCAGATTCATTCAGCTCAATTTTACAACCTGTTCTTGTGTTTTTGTGGGTTCTCTCTCATTCACTTTTGTCTGTTTAAACTATTTCCCCAGAATTTTCAATTGGGAAACCCAGTATTTCATCAGAATCTGACGGTGTTGCATAATTAGTCATAAACTGAATTTCATCGGATTTTAAGCATGAAAGATAAAAGTGCTTTTCACCGTGGGGAGAAACCGTACGCGTGTTCTGTGTGTGGACGAGGCTTCAGCCGATCATCTGACCTATTGAAACACAAGCACAGTCACACTGCGGAGAAACGATGGAAATGTGGGGACTGTGGGAAAGGATTCAATTATCCATCCAGGCTGGATACTCACCGGCGCACTCACACTGGGGAGAGGCCTTTCACTTGTTCTGTATGTGAGAAGGGATTTGTTGATTCATCCACCCTCCTGAGACACCAGCTCATTCACACTGAAGAGAGGCCGTTCACCTGCTCCGTGTGTGGAAAGGGATTCACTCGGGCATCCAACCTGCTGAGGCACCAGCGAACTCACTCTGGGGGGAGACCATTCACCTGCTCCGAGTGTGGGAAGGGATTCTTTCAGTTATCCTACCTGCTGACACACCAGAGAGTTCACACTGGGGAGAGGCCATTTACCTGCTCCGAGTGTTTGAAGGCCTTCACTCAGTTATCCAACCTGCTGTCACACCAGCGAGCTCACACTGGTGAGAGGCCATTTACCTGCTCCGAGTGTGGGAAGGGATTCAGTCAGTCATCCCACCTGCTGACACACCAGAGAGTTCACTCTGGGGAGAAACCATTCACCTGCTCCGAGTGTGGGAAGAGATTCACTCGGTCATCAAACCTGCTGATACACCAGAGAGTTCACTCTGGAGAGAGGCCGTTCACCTGCTCCGAGTGTGGGAAGGGATTCACTCAGTTATCCAACCTGCTGACACACCTACGAGTTCACACTGGGGAGAGACCATTTATCTGCTCCAAGTGTGGGAAGGGATTTGCTCATTTATCAGATCTGTTGAGACACCAGCGAATTCACACTGGGGAAAGACAGTTCACCTGCTCCCACTGTGGGAAGGGCTTCACACAGTCATCCCACTTGCTGAGACATCAGCGAATTCATACTGGAGAGAGGCCGTTCATCTGCCCTGTATGTGGGAAGGGATTCACTGTGTCCTCTGACCTGCTGAAACATCAGCGAATTCACACTGAGGAGAAGCCTTTCAGCTGCTCTGAGTGTGGGAAGGGATTCGCCTGGTCATCCCAACTGATGAGACACCAGCGAGTTCACAAATAACGAACAGGACGTTGCTGTTAATCACATCCAGGACTGAACCTTGTTCATTGGAGTCTTTTTCTGCTGATGTTGATAAACTCTAGCCCAGTTATAGGGGCTAATATTCTGGATAGGGACAAATAAAATATATTTGTGTTAAATATAGCATATTGAGTCTTGTTAATATCTCTAACACAAGTTAGTTTCTCTGGAAGGGCTCTCCCTCTCCCCTCTCTCCTCCATCCTCACCTCCAACAACAAGTTTGAGGAGCTCATGGAGCTTCTTTGTCACTAAGATCTGATCAGCTGCCTCTGCTGCTTCCCTCCCTTCCACTAGCCCACCAGGACAAACTGTCTCTATAATGTTCCACCTTGTCCAAGCCATGAACCCACGTCTTTCATTAGCTTCTCCCCATCCCCCTTCCTGCCCTCTCAGTGGTCATCTTGTCCATGAGATCCACCTCCTGCTCCATTGACCCAATTCCCACTAAACTGCTGATCACCCAACTTCCCCATGTTCTCTGATATTGTTCACAGTTGTCTCTCTTCTGGTACTATCCCTCTCTCCTTTAAATCATCACACTTTCCTCAAAAAACAATTACTTAACTCTACTGTCCTTGCAAAGTATTGACCCATCTTCAACCCCCAGTTCCTCTATGAACTCCTGAGAAGTGTTCACACCTCCCAAATCTGTCTCCATCTTTCCCAAAACTCCCTGCTTGAATCCCTTCAATCAGGTTTCTGCCCCCGTCACTGCACTGAAACAGCTCAGATCAAAGCCACCAATGACATCCTATGTGACAGTGACAAAGGGAAACTCACCCTTCTCGACCTGCTTTGATAAGGTTGACCACACCATTCTGCTCCCATAAGTCTCCACTGTCATCCAGCTGGGTGGGGCTGCTCTCTCCTGGTTCCATTCTTCTCTATCTAATCATAGTCAGAAAATCACTTGGAATGTCTTCCCTTCCCACTCCCACAGTTACCTCTGGTATCCCCACAGGATCCAGCCTTGGCCTCCATTTATTTCTCAGCAACATTCTCCCCACAGCAACATCACCTGAAAACAGTGTCAGTTATCACATGGACACTAACAGTGCCCAGCTCTACCTCACCACCACCTCTCTCCACTTCTCAACTTTTGTTAAATTATCAGACTGTTTGTGGATGTGCAGAAATATTCTCCAATTAAATTTTGGGAAGATTGAAGCCATTGTTTTCATTCCTGAGCTACCAACTCCATTCTTTATCTTATTTCTATCAGGTCCTCTCTCAGCCTTCTCTTTTCTAGAGAAAAGAGCTTCAGGCTGTTTAGCCTTTCCTGGTGATTATAACCTACCCGTTCCTGCACCATTCACTGTGTTATGCGTGTGGATGAGGTTTCAGCGGATCATCTGGCCTGATCAAAACATAACTGCAGTCACAACTGAAAGCAGTTGTGCAAATGTTGACACTGGGAAGGGATTAATTTACCCATCAAAATTGGAAACTCATCAGAGCGTTCACACTGGGGAGATGCCATTGACCGGCTTAAAGTGTCAGAAGGGATTCACTCCGTTATCCCATCTGCAGACACACCAGTAAGTTCACACTGGGGAGAGGCCATACATCTGCGCTGTGTGGAAAGAGACTTATTAATTTATCCAATCTGTTTGCACATCAAAGAGAGCTTTTAAATTTCAAGACTGTGGGAAGTGCTTCACAAGTTCTCAGGAACTGATCTGCCAGCAATGTATTCATACTGATGAGAGACCACTCAGATGCCTTCTTTATGGGACTGGGTTCAGGCAATCATCCCACCTCTCTCTACACAAGCGTTCTCACACTGGGGAGAGGCTGTACACCTGCACCGAGTGTGAGAAGATACGCATTCAGTCATCCCACCTGCCGAGACACCAATGAGTTCACAACGAACTACAGTGATTGGATTTTGCTGTTAATAATGTACAAGAATGAATTATTTCCATTGGGGTCTGTTTCAGCTGATGTTAATAAACTCCAGCCCAGTTATAAGGTTAATATTGTGGATAAAGGTCAAATAAATCAACATTCTGTCAAACACAGAGGATGTTGAATTTTTAAAAACATCTCTAACACAAGTTAGTCCTTGTTTCGGACTCTCCCTCTCCCCTGTCTCCTGCATCCTCACCTTCAACAAGTGTGAGGAGCTCATGGAGCTTCTTTGTCACTAAGATTGAGACAATCCGATCAGCTGCCTCTGCTGCTTCTCTCCCTCCCACGAGTACATCCTTAACCCCGACATCCTTGCAATTTGCATCCAATCTCCAACCACTTTTCCGTCTCCAAAATGCTGCTTACCTCCCAAATCCATGCACAATGGTCCTGGAACTAAGGGTTAAATGACATTGTGAAAGGATTGTTCCCTGGCTGAATTGTGACGTTCTTACTGACAAGATGGAGTTTAAGTGTTCTGTGTATGGGAAGAAAAAATAATTGTTCACACTGCCTACTGAGACTCCAGTGAGTTCACATCTAAATGTAGGGGGTTTTACTGCAGTTATTTACACCCGGGACAGTATTATGGCAGAGGACCCATGCACTTCTTTTGTCATACCAATTGACTGAATAATTTTATACTTTGGCCTTGGGCTTCGTTCGTCATCGGATCACAAAACATAATTTTCTATTCATAAAAATGACCTCTCAATGGCAGCCTGATTACCCAGCCTTCAACAGGGGTCAGAATGTGCCCTATCCTCACAACAGGAGCTCCCTGTACATGCGTATTATGGTGTGTGCTTGAGCATGCGCATTACGGCCCGTTTCATGAGCATGCGCAGTGCTGGTCTGTGACTGAGGCTGCTCAGAGCGGGTGAGGGAATGTTGAGTGGAGCAAACTAACCGAGTTAGTGGGTGTGTGAGGAGGAATGGAGCCAGCGGAGTGGGCAGGGAGGCTTCATAAAGACACAGTGCAGGCCGAAGACCCTGAATAACAAGGTACCGGTCTTGTGTTTACAGAAAACGGGCTGAAAAGGTCTGGATTTCTCCCTTCGCCCCCGCCATCTTTATAGGGGGCAATGTGCAGCAGGGCGCATGCGCGGTCATCCTGGTCCAGGTAGTAGAAGGAGAGAATGTTATGAATTTCTATCCTGGACTGACAGGGATGGATTTTGGAAACTCCTTTTACAGGGGGTTAGACGGGTGAGATCTGACAGAGTTGCTCAATTCATCAGGACCTGGATCCTCCTTTTTTAATGCTCTGTACGAACTGTTTCCCAAACCTGCCACTCAGACCAGGATAGAAATTCAGGAGATAAAAACAGTTCTGTCGAAGGGTCATGAGGACTCGAAACATCAACTCTTTTCTTCTCCGCCGATGCTGCCAGACCTGCTGAGTTTTTCCAGGCAATTCTGTTTTTGTTTTAGAAATTCAGGACCTGGATTTTATCGGCCTCTGAGTGTAAGCATTGAGTTCCAAGTTATGAACACTCACTGTGTAAACATTTCTTTCTCACATACTTCACATCTTGCCCAAAATCTTAACTCTGTGTCCCATAATCCTTTCATGATCTGTTAAAGTGAACAGCTTTTCTTTAACTACTTTATGTAAACCTATCATAATTTTGTGCACCTTTTGTTGAATCTCCTCTCAATCTATTTTTCTCCAGGGAGAACAATCCCAGTTTCTCCAACCCAGTCTTGCAACTAAAATCCCTTTTCCCTCGACCCATTCTGGTAAATCTCCTCTGCCCCCCTCTCAAGGACCCTCACATCCTTCATAATGTGTGGTGATCACAGGTTTGCACAGACCCAGATGTTCTGTGTTCGTGTCTATGACATCATCACACATTGACAATTACATGGTGACATCATCACACATCAACAATTACACTGTGACATCATCACACATCAACAATTACACGGTGACATCACCCAGTTCCCTAGGTATTTTCTCAACTGGGAGATTTTTCTCTGACTCCAGTGCTTCTGATATATTTCCAGCTGCAGGGTTCAGAAGGAGATTTTAAAATTGAAAACAAACTATGTCAGAGTTGAGTATTTTTGACCTTCACCTACAATTTAGAGCTTTTAGTTCTCTGCTCTGTTATCAGTGGGAGGTTCCATCACTCTAGGGCTAGTGGGGCTCCTTCACTGTGGATTTGAATCAATGTCCATCTGTTGCTCCGTTTCACCTCTGCCCTCCCTGAACATGTCCCTGCCATTGTCTATCTCCTTCTGTCTCTCATAATGAGTGTATTTTAGCTGTGTTTGGCATTTAACTATTACTTCTGCTGATTGTGTCTAAATAAGGTTTCCACTGCTGCCCATCCCCAGACCATTTGCTGCTGTCTTACCAGCTTTATCTTCCCACAGTATCTTTCATAGTCAGGAATTCTTTTTCCTGACCTATAGTCCATTTCTCTTTTACTTCTGAGCTTATATTGACTATCATATTCTGCATGATTTTTATTCCCCATCGTGCATTCTGCACACCCAGAAATGTTAACTCTGTCCCCTTCTCCACAGATACTGCCTGACCAGCTGAGTATTTCTAGCATTTTCTCTTTTTATTTCAGATTTCCAGCAGCTGCAGTATTTTGCTATTATTTTATTGCAGGCATTGCTCACAGAACCGAGTCTAGAAACACAGATGGACCAATTTAGAGCCGGTTTGTATCAGGGTGACTGTTGGTTACAGAAGTTGGTCCCTGGCCTCAAGTGTAGGTCCTTTTTCATCAAATCATAGAATCATTGAATGATTACAACACAGACTGAGGCTATTCATCTCATTGTGCCCATACTGGCTCTCTGCAAGAGCATATCAGTTAGTTCCACTCCCCTGCCCTTTCCCTAACAAGACCAGCAAATATTGCCAATCCCCAGTTGCCTGTGGTGAAGATGATGTTTGACCTTCATGAACTGCTGCAGTCCATGTGGTGAATGTGCTCCCACAATGCTGTTAGGTAAGGAATGACAGGTTATTCACCCGTCATGATGGAGGAACAGTGACGTGTCCAAATCAACAGCAGGAATTTGTGTTTATATAGCGCCTTTAAGGTAATAAAACTTACCAAGACATTTCAAAGTGTTTAAAAGAAAAAGCATTAGTGATTAGGAATGTACAATCAAAGCTCTCTGCTGTTGACTGAGTTCTGAATTGACTGCTTGATGGACACTGTAACCAGGTCAGTCTGTGTTTCCTCACAGTGAGTCTGCAGTGGTGACTTGAGTCTGAGGAGGATGAGAGATTAACCTTATGAAGACAGAGTATAACAGCACAACTGTGCTTGCACAACGGCTGCAAACACAGATGTTGCCGTCTTCTGCTCGGATCCGCTGTTGGTGCGCAGACTGATTCACATCTGTGACCAGTTCGAACTGGCCTCATGAGCCAAGGTAAGTCGTGGGAAGAGCGAGGCCATGTTCTTCGGGAACTGGGCTGACCGATCCTTTGTCCCCTTCACTGTCAGGGCTGACGGCCTGAAGGTGCTGGGGATATGGTTCGGAGGGACCAGGGCATGTGTTAGAAACTGGAAGGAGCGAGTGTCTGTGCTGAAAAGGAAACTGGGCATGTGGGAGCGACGCTCCCTCTCCATTGCGGGTAAGAACCTGGTCATCAGGTGTGAGGCACTCTCGCTGTTGCTGTACGTGGCACAGGTCTGGCCCATTCCACACTCCTGCGTGGTGGCGATCACCCGAGCCATCTTCCGCTTTATCTGGAGGTCGAAAATGGATCGTGTCCTCAGGGACACGATGTACAAGCCTCTAGATAAAGGGGGAAAAAACGTGCCCAACATCGCCCTCATACTGATGACCACCTTTGTGTGTGGCTGCATCAAGCGGTGTGTAGACCCTCAGTATGCAAACACCAAGTGTAACTACATGCTGAGGTTCTACCTGTCCCCAGTGATGCGAAGGATGGGTCTGGCCACGCTGCCGCGGAACGCTCCAAGTAGTTGGACCGTGCTGTACCACCTGTCTCTCATGGAAAAATTTATGCAGAGAAACACCTTTGACCACAAGTCCATCAGGTAGTGGTTGGCACGTAACATCTTAGAGGCCCTGAGGGAAAAGGAGATGGTGGATCCGGTGGGATGGTTCCCTGAGCAGACTGTCAAAGTCATTTGGCAGAATGCCTCATCACCAGAACTTTCCATCAAGCACCAAGGTGTAGCTTGGCTGGTGGTGAGAAAGGCCCCATCAGATCCTTCCTACATGCCAGGAGTCTCACCCCCTCTGCACGTTGCCCTCGAGGTGGCTGTTGTGGGGAAGAGACCGTTGTTCACCTCCTTGTGGATTGTGCCTTTGCAAAGAAGGTCTGGAGAGAGATGCATTGGTTTCTGTCAAGGTTCATCCCGCGCAGTTCTGTGACAGAGGACTCTGTGCTCTACGGGCTGTTCCCAGGGACACACACCGAGACAAACATCAACTGCAGCTGGAGGATCATCAACTGGGTGAAAGACGCTCTTTGGTCTGCCCGAAACTTGTTGGTCTTCCAGCGCAAAGAGTTGTCCCCGACCGAGTGTTGCAGACTGGCACATTCCAAAGTCCAGGAACGTGCTGAGGGACACACTAAAGCTTGGGGCAGCCGCCGTAAAGGCGCAATGGGGAAGGGTCGCTGCCTAAGACCTTTCTGCCACAGTGCATCGAGGGACTGGGAACTGATTAAATCCCCTCGGGCTGTACAGCTCAAAATGAATGTCTGCAAATGATTGTAATATTCATTTATTGTATTGATGCATTTCGTGATACACATTGTAAAAGTTGAACCTGATTGTATCTTTGTGATGGTGATTTTGAAATGGTTTGAAATGTTGTTGAAGATATTTTATGAATCGAGTATATTTTTGCAAAAAAAAAAGCAAACCCAGCCTTTAAAATAAGGATGAGAATTTTATAATTTAGGTTCTCCTTAACCCAGAGTCTGCAGGTCAGTGAGCACAGGGTGATGGGTGAACAAGACTTGGTGCGAGTAAGCACATGGAAGCAGAGTTTTGGATGACCTTAAGATTACAGGGATGTTGAATGTGGGAGGCCGGCCAGGAGTGTGTTAGAAAAGTTAAGTCTAGAGGTAACAAAGGAATGGATGAGAGTTTCAGCAGCAGATGAGCTGAGACTGGGCTGGAGTTGGGTGATATTACGGAGGTGGAAATAGGCAGTCTTGGTGATGATGTGGATATGTGGTTCGAAGCTCATCTTGGGGTGAAATATTTCACCATGGTTATGAACAGTCTGGTTCAGTCTCAGACAGTTGTCAGGGAGAGGTGCAGAGTCAGTGTCTGGGGAATGGAGTTTGTAGTGGGGACTGAAGACAATGGCTTCAATCTTCCCAATATTTAAAAGGAGTAATTTTCTGCTCATCCAGTACTGGATGTCAGACAAGTCAGGATGGTGTGTGACTTGGAGGGGAACTTGGAGGTGATGGTGTTCACATACACCTGCTACCCTTGTCCTTCTGGTTGTTGGAGGTTGAGGGTTTGGGAGATTCTGTCAGAGTTCTCCTGCATCTCTCACTTCTCTCTTGCTCTTTCTCCCTCCTCTCCGAGAAGCCCGAATCTTGTGTAGGCCCAGACCGGGTGACATTAGTGAACCAGTTGGGTTTTTATGACAATCCAGCAGTTTTCATGGTCACTTTTTCCTCGTGCCGGCCCCACAAATTCCCAGATTCATTCAGCTCAATTTCACAAACCTGCCTTTGTGTTTTTGTGGGTTCTCTCTCACTCCCTTTTTTCTGTTTTAAATCAATTCCACAGGGGAGGGGAGGATTTGCTGTCGGGAAACTCACACCAAGACCTGAGAGAGTCACTTGATTCATCAGGACCTGAATATAATCAGCCTTTCAACATGGAAGCAGAAAGCGCTGGTCACGCTGGGGAGAAACCGTGTAAGTGCAGGGACTGTGGGAAGGGATTCAATTACCTGTCTGACCTGGAAACTCATCAACACAGTCACACTGGGGAGAAGCCATTCACCTGCCCTGAGTGTGGGAAGGGATTCACTCAGTCATCCAACCTGCTGAGACACCAGCGAATTCACACTGGAGAAGGGGCTGCTCACTTGCCCTGACTGTAGGAAGGGATTCATTAATTGAACCTACCCACTGAAACACCACCAAGTTCACACTGGGGAGAGACCAGTCAGCTGGTGTGTGTGTGGAAAGTAATTCACTCAGTCATTTGTGCTGCTGAGACACCAGCGAGTTGACAAGTAACAGCAAAATCCAATCACTGTAGTAAATCACATCCTGGATGGAACCTTGTTCATTGGGGTCTGTTTCTGCTGATGTTAATAAACTCCAGCCCTGTTATAGAGGCTAGTATTGTTGATGCAAATCAATTAAATCAACTTGGTGTGAAATACAAGGTATGTTGAATCTTTTTAATATCTCCAATGCTCTCCCTCTCCGCTGTCACCTCCAACCTCACCTCCAACTAGTGTGAGGAGCTCATGGAGCTTCTTTGTCACTAAGATTGAGACAATCCGATCAGCTGCCTCTGCTGCTTCCCTCACTTCCACTAACTCACCGGGACAAACTGTCTCTAAAGTTCCTTCTTGTCTGAGCCCTGAACTCACACTTTTCTCCAGTTTCTCGCCCATCTCCCCTCATGTCCTCTCAGTGTTTATCTTGTCCATGAGGCCCTCCTTCTGCTCCCTTGACCTTATTCTCACTAAACTGCAGATTATCCAACTTCCCCATTCTAGCTGATATTGTTAATGTCTCTCTCTCTTCTGGTAATGTCCCTCTCATCATCAACTCTGTCGTCATCACCCAACCTAAAAATAAACTCTTGACCTGGTCATCTTTTCAAACTACCGCCCCATCTCCAACCTCCCTTTCCTCTCCAAAATTCTTGTACTTGGTGTCCCCCAAGGATCTATCCTTCGCCCCTCCTATTTCTCATCTACATACCATCACTAGACAACATCATCCAAAAACACGGTGTTAGTTTTCACATGTACACTGACAACACCCAGCTCTACCTCACCACCATCCCTCTCCATTCCTCCACTGTTACCAAATGATCAAACTGCTTATCCCACATCCAGTACTGGATGAGCAGAAATCTCCTCCAATTAAAAATTGGGAAGACCAAAGCCATTGTCTTCGGTCACCATTACAAATTCCGTTCCCTAACTACCGAGTCCATCCCTCTCTCCAGGAACTGACTGAGGCTGAACCACACTGTTCACAGTCTTGGTCTTTTATTTGACCCCAAGGTGAGTTTCTGACCACATATCCACACGATCACTAACACCAGATATTTCAATCTCCATAATGTCACCTGTCTCCACCCCACCCCCAGCTCGTCTGCTGCTCAAACCCTCATCCATGTCCATGTTACCTTTAGACTTGACAATCCCAATACATTCCTAGCCAGCCCCTCACATTCACCCCGTCCCCACACAGAAACATGAGGTCATCCAAAATTCTGCTGTCCATGAGCTTTATCAGGCCAAGTCCCATTCACCCTTCACCCCTGTAGTCATTGACCGAAATTGGCCCCTGATCAAGCAATGCCTCAATTTTAAAATTCGTAACCTTGTTAATAAATCCCTGCATGGCCACGACCCTCCCTATCTCTGTAACTTCCAGTCGCACACCCACCGACATACCTGTGCTATCTCATTCTGCACTCTTTAGCATCCCTGATTTTCCTCCCTAAATTCCTCCACCTCTCTCCTGATTAAAGAGGCTTGTTAATATCTGCCTCTCCAATCAAGGTTCTGTCCATTGACCTGAATATCGACCCATGTCACTCGATGTCAAATGTTTCTTTATGAAAGTCCTGTGAAGCACCTTGGCACATTTGTTACATTAAAGGTATTATATGAATACAAGTTGTTTCTGTTTCATGACAGCCAGTTTGTGCACAGCAAGATTCCACAAACAGCAATCAGACTAACTGATTAATACAGTTTTATTTGATGCTGTTAGTTAAAGCACGAATGTTGGTCCCACTGCACCAGGAGAACTCCCCTGTGGACAGGATGTGGAGTTGTTGAGCTCTCCTGAGCTGAGAGTGGAGCTGATTGAGCTGTCGGGCCTGCAGTGTACCTTGAAGAACTGCTGTCTGGGATCTTTCCTCTTAATTCACTGACTCCCAGCTGAAGTTGTTGCTGCAGTTAAATAGTTAACTTTGAATATCAATCCCAATTTAACCTTTGGAGCAAAATCTGCAACTTTAGATCAGCTGTAAATCAGAAAGATAATTCATACTAATGCATTTGGGGAGGGCAAACAAAGCTGGAGAATACACAATAAACAGGAGAATATTGGGAGGGGTAGAGGAAGTGAGAGACCTTGGAGTCCATGTCCACAGGTCCCTGAAGGTGACAGGACGGGTGGATCAGGAGGTAAAGAAAGCATATATTTATCAGAACTCACCATACACCAGCACATTCACACTGGGGAGAGGCCATTCACCTGTACAGAGTGTGGGAAAGGATTCACTCAGTTATCCAGCCTGATGAGGCATGAACAAACTCACACTGCGGGGAGGCCATTCAGCTGCTCCGAGTGTGGGAAAAGATTCGCCCATTTGAACAACCTTGTGAGACACCAGCAGGTTCACACTGGAGAGAAATTGTTCAGCTGCTCCGAGTGTGGCAAGAGATTTACTCAGTCATCCCATCTACAGACTCATCAACAAATTCACACTGATGAAAGACCTCTTAAATGCCCAGATTGTGGGAAGTGCTTTAAAAGTTCCAGTGAACTGATGCACCATGAATGTATTCACACTGACGAGAGACCATTCAGGTGCTCTCACTGTGGGACTGGGTTCAGGTGGTCATCTCAACTCACTGTACACCAGCGAATTCACACTGGAGAGAGGCCGTTCAGCGGCTCCGAGTGTGGAAATGGATTCACTCAGTCACTAACCTGCTGACACACCAGCAACTTCACAATTAACAAGTGATTGGATTTTGCTGTGAATCACATCCAGGTCTGAACCATGTTCTTTGGGGTCTGTTTCTGCTGGTGTTAATAAACTCCAGCCCAGCTATAGGGGTTTATATCCTGTATAACAATCAGATGAATCAGATTTGTATTAAACATATGGAGTATTGAGTATTTTTTAAATATTGCTAACTCAAATTAGTTCCTTTTGAACATAGGAACATGTCTCATGATATTGGGGCAGTAATGAACAAACACAGGGGAATATTGGATACAGAGTCAAAACAACATTATATTCTTTCTCCATGTGACCTGTCTCAGAATTCTCTCATCAAACAGACCATCAACATGAGAGGAATTGACATTTTCAGTCATTCCAAGAGGAAATTAGAGGCTGTAATTATCCAGGGATGTTGTTCTGAAATTTTACAACCTCCCACTGACACCAAAGCTGGCAATATAGAGCTCATTGTTCTAATTGTATTGTAGCCTCTGTCCCAGCTTTTGTTCAATGTAGATTTAATGTTCAGAGAAAGGGGTGAGATTGGATGGTCAAAACTGCTCACAGGCTATGGAGGATGATGTTGACTTGAATGTGCCAAAAACAGTGTTTTTCACAGGCACCAATACTTTATCCCCAGTATTAGTCACTTTACTTTGTATTGTCCACCTGATAGGACAGGATGTGTCCTCATGTGTCTGTTTGTGTGGGTGTGTCCCTGAGTGTGGAAGTGTGTGTAAATGTGTGTGGGTGTGGAGAGGATGTCTGAGTGTGTGTGGGACAGACAGAGAATGTGTGCGTGGGTCTCTGTGTGTGGTTGTATGTGCTGCTTCTCATTAGCTGTAACACAAACCTTACTCTCCAAGCAGACAACATGGCTCCTGAGAATCCCATCGAGTGATGTGAATGGTACAATTTGGAGATTCTTCATCCAGGGTGAAATCACAGGCTGACTGTGCTGTGTAAAACCTGACATCTACACAACCAGGCCCCACTTCTCCTGGAGCAACATGAAGTATCTGCTGCTTTCCAGATCCATTCCTTTCCCCTCACCATTATCCTTAGATAATTCACAAATTCCTTGTGTACATCTCCTCCAACATGCCGATGGTTCCCACTTTAAATGTTTCCATCAGTCTTTTTCGCTTACAGCAATGGGATTGCAGCAATCACAGGAAGTTCTGAAATACTGTTCCACTGATCTTCAGGCTCCCTGGAGTAATACACTGATCCAGATCTTCCCACCGAACACAAATCCATATCCCCACCTGAGTTCCAGATTTTAATTTGATGTCATTTCACCCCTTTAAACCTGATTCAGCGCACCCCCTCCTCACATACTACAAGAGGTTGTCTTTGAGACCAGTTGTTCCTTTGTAATCTGGGTTGTTCTGAATGATGACAATATGAACCTTCTTCCTAACCTGTCCTAACCCTTGAAAGGGGGAAATGCATCATTAACACATACATGCTTCAAGTTATTAATTCTGCTTTGTCTGACTGACATGATTAGTTTACAGAAGGATTATGATATGGTTGAACGGACAGATGTCCAACGGGGATATAAGGGGACTTCTTGCTAATGTCAGGATTACAAGGTTAGACATTATTTTTACATTGATTTTTTTCAAACAATTTGCTGATTTTTGATGGAAAGGGAGATAGCGAGAAGGAGTTAGAAAGACGGGAATGTCAGAGGAAGTGCACTTGTGGTGTGGGGTGGGAGGGGAGTAACAGAGGAACCAGCTATGGGTACAGACCATTTCTACATAGGCATGAACATACAGAATTGAAAGTATAGACAAGGGCACACGGTTAATTCTGTAATCATGATCAATGCTGTAATGTCTACAAAATATTCCAAACGTACGGGAGAAACTTGTATCGATGAGGTGTCTTTGGAGCTCTCCTGTGTCCCCATATTTGTCGTTAATGTTGCTTTTCCATCACACAGCTGACTCATGTTGAGTGTTTTAGATAATCCACAACACACTTCTGTTGGTTCATTCACTGAAACCAGGGACTCTCCTTGTTGTAACAGTGACATTCCCTGTCTGCCCAGTTATTTCTTGAAGTCAGTCAGCCCTTGAATTGTTTGTACGTTGTTTCATCATGTCCCACCCAGCTGGCCACCAGTGCAGAGGCGTTGGAGAAGGACAGTTTGGTCCACGTTGTTAGAGGCTGCGGACAGGCTGAGAAGGACAATAAGGGAGTTTTCCTCTGTCACATGCACATTGGGTGTCATTGGTAACTTTGGGAAGAGCTATTCCGATACTGTGACAGGGACAGAGATCTTATTGGAGGAATTTAAACATGGAGTTCTGGGAAATGAGGACATGGATTTGGAGGGTGATCAGGACTTTGGAGAGCGAAAGAATATTGGAGCTGGAGCAGGAGTTTAATAGGATAGTGGGTCAAGTGTTGGTTTTATTCAGGACAGGTGATGATGGCAGATTTGAAGGTGACAGGGACAGTACCTGAAGAAAGAGATCCATTTACAATCAGTGAACCTGGGGTAATTGGGTGATCAGCAATTTATTGGGAACAGGGTTGATGGAGCAGGAGGTGGGTCTCATGGACAAAGTGAGGTCTGAGAGGGCAGAAAGGGGAGATGGGAGAGAAACTGGAGAAAGATGTGGGTTCAGAGCTTGGACATGGAGGATTTTTAGAGAAAGATTGTCCCAGTGGGCTAGTGGAAGGGAGGGAAGCAGCAGAGGCAGCTGATCGGATTGTCTCAATCTTAGTGACAGAGAAGCTCCATGAGTTCCTCACGCTTGTTGTTGGAGGTGAGGATGGAGGAGACGGGGAGAGGGAGAGACCTTCAAAAGGAACTAATGTCTTAGGGATAGTAAAAAGACTCAACATCATCTATTTAATAGAAAGCTAATTGATCTTATTTTTATCCAGAACATTAACACCTATAACTGGGCTGGAGTTTACTAACATCAGCAGAAACAGACCCCAATGAACATGGTTCAGTTGCAAAATCACTGTTGTTACTTGTGAACCTGCTGGTGTCTCAGCAGGTTGGATGACTGAGTGAATCCTTTCCCACACTCAAAGCAAGTGAACGGTCTCTCCCCAGTATGAACTCGCTGGTGTTTCAGGAGGTTGGATGACTGAGTAAATCCCTTCTCACACACGGAGCAGGTGAACGGCCTCTCCCGAGTGTGAACTCGCTGGTGTGAAATAAGATTAGCTGATCGCCTGAACCCAGTCCCACAGTGAGAGCACCTGAACGGTCTCTCGTCAGTGTGAACACGTTGATGGGACACCAGGTCCCTGGAACTTTTATAGCACTTCCCGCAGTCTGGACACTGAAAAGGTCTCATCTCACTGTGAACTTGCTCGTGCGTCAACAGATGGGATGAATCAGTGAATCTCTTCCCACATTCTGAACAGGTGAAATGCCTCTCTCCAGTGTGACCGTGCTGGTGTCTCAGCAGGTTAGATGAATGAGTGAATCCCTTCCCACACTTGGAACAGATAAATGGCTTCTCCCCAGTGTGAATTCGTTGGTGCATAGTCAGATGAGATGATCGCCTGAACCCAGTGCCACAGTAAGAGCAGCTGAACAGTCTCTCGTCAGTGTGAACGCGTTGATGGGACATCAGTTCCCAGGAACTTTTGAAGCATTTCCCACAGTCCAAGCATTTAAAAGGTCTCTCATCAGTGTGAACTCACTAGTGTTCAGTAGGTAGGATGAACGAGTGGATCCCTTCCCACACTCAGAGCAGATGAATGGTCTCTCTGCTATTTGACTGCACCCATGTCTTTCCATGTAATTGAATCCCTTCCCACAGTCACTACATTTCCACAGTTTCTCTCTGTTGGGACTGCATTTTTGTCCTGCCAGGTTAGATGATCGGCTGAAGCCTCGTGCACACACAGAACACGTGTACGGTTTCTCCCCACTGTGAACTTTTCCTTCCATGTTCAAAATCCAATGATATTCAGGCTACGATAAACTGTGCAACTCCATCCATTCTCACCCTATTGAAATGGGCTTTCCCCAGTTAATTATTCTTTCTCCTACAAGCAATCTTTCCCCACAGACAGATAGGCCAACTGTTTACCTTCCAGATTTAAAGGCCAATGATATTCTGGTCCTCATGAATTGAGTGACTCTACCAGATCTGAAATGATGTTTGATTTGAGTTTCCCATCTGTCAACCCTCCCCTTCTAAGATCCAGTGTCAGAAATTTTCAAAAATACTAACCTACAGTCCAAGATAGAAATTGAGAAGAGACAAACATTTTTCTTGGTTTGAGTTTGCTGTGTGTAAACCCTCCCCTTCTAAACCCCTGTAAAAGGAGTTTCCAAAATCCATCCCTGTCAGTCCAGGATAGAAATTCACAACATTCTCTCCTCCTGCTCCCTGGACCAGGATGACCGCGCATGCGCGCTGCTGCACTTTGCCCCTGTGAAGATGACGGTTGTTAACTTGGGCCTGTCTCCGAGAGGAGACGCGGGTCAGAATTGTCCCCTCTCCATTCGGTATAACCGCAGGACCGGTAGCTTCTTATTCAAGATTTCAGACCTTCACAAGGTCTTCATGAAGCCTCCCCGCCCACTCCGCCGCCTCCATCCCTCCCCCACTCACCGGCTCCTTTTACTCGCCTGTGTTCGCCATTTCTCAGCGTCTTCCGACAGCTCCAGGTACAGATGGTACTGCGCATGCTCCAGTCAGTGATCGCAATGCGCATGTACCAGTCACTGCCAGCTACTGCGCCTGCGCGAGGACCGCCTGTCGTGAGGACAGGGAACATTCTGCTCCCCACTGAATGCTGGGTAAACCTACCGCCATTGACAGGCCTTTTCTGATAAGATAATTATGTTTTATGATCCGATGATGATTGGCGCCATAGGGCCAATACATAAAATTATTAAATCAATTGATATGGCAACCATAGTGCACGGTCCCTCCACCATAGTTCTGTCCTGGGTGTAACTAACACCAGAACAAACCCTGACAGTTAGATCTGAACTCACTGGAGTCTCAGCAGCGGAGCGGACAAGTGATTTTTCTTCCCATACTCTGACTGCTGAAATTCTGTCTTGTCAGTTAGAATGTAGCAATTGTGGATCCAATCCTTTGACCTTCTAAAACTGGAGTGTTAGCAGGTGGGCAGTGAGTAATCCCTTTGCACACATGAAGTATCTGAATGGTCTCCCACAGGTGTGAGTGTACTGCTATGTCAGCAAATGGAATAACGAGGTGAATCCATTTCCACATTCAGCTGGTGTGATTTCATGGTGTGATTTTGCAATATGAGTTTCAGCTCACACTGGGATCTCAAACCATTCTGAGAATGAACTCTCAACCACAGTTATAGAAAGGTGATGCAGTAAATCTGAAATAAAAAAAACAAACTATTGGAATTTTCAGCAGATCTGGCAGTGTCTATGGAGAGTGAAAGATGTACTTAAATTTCAGGGCTTTGATTTTCCATCAGCACTGCATTTCATCAGTGAGCAGGCTTGAAAACTTAACTCTATTTCTCAATTCACAGATCCTCCAGGATGTGCTGAGTATTCCCACGATTTTCTGCTTTTATCTCTGAATGAAGAAGTTGCATATGAATTGTGCATTAGATTTATTGATGACTAACGTATATTTGTTCTCAACCATCTACAAGTGGAAAACTCTTCCACTTGTCTACCGTCAACCCATTTCATTATCTTAAAAGCCTTAGTTAGGTCATCCCTCACTTTCTTTTCCAGAGAAAAACATTTCAATCTGTTAAATCTCTGTGAATTTGACATATTTTCCAATTCTGGCATCATTCCAGTAAATCTTTTTTGCACCGTCCCCACTGCTTCACTCCTTCCTATAATATGGGGACAGAGCTAATCTGAGCATCAAAGTCACACTGTCCAAAATTCCTGTATGTTGTAAGGATCATTATGGCAGTGGGAGAGGGGACTGTGGTTTCGAGCTGTTATTCACTTTCCCCTGTTTCAGCCATTCTCCCATTAGCTGAAAATAAGATTAGATGAAATGAGCAGATCTAATGAGCTGATCTGTGACATTATGAATCAATTACAAAGTTGTCTCTCAGCCTTACAGTGAAGCTGAGGGTATTTTTCATTCTAAATTTGCTCATTATACCATTAAGAATACCTGTCAGAGAATGACTAGATTTCAGCATGGGGCCAGTGTAAAGCTCATTTAACATGATTACCAAGCAGTGAAGGGTTGAATTTGTGATTCACATGCACCGTGTTTGTGAATTTCCCAGATTAATAGTTGCACTAAGAGTTGTTCTCCATCTTGATATGTTCAAGATGGAAATCCATAAATATTTGGGCACGAAGGGATTTGGTGATAGGATGGGAAAGTGGATTTGAGCTGGAAGAACATTTAATGGTGGAGCAGGCTCAAGGGGCCTTTTGGTCCAACCCTGCTCCTATTTCTTGTGTTCTTATGAAAATCACTTTGAATCATTTCCATTCAAGCACAGCAGATGCAGCAGCACCCAATCACCTCCTCCCTTCCCACATTCTAGGGCCCCAAACACTTTCCAAGGGACACAGTGATTTACTTGTACTTCCTGCTATTCAGTTTTGTCTATTCACTGACCACAGTGCAGTCTTCTCTACATTGAGGAGATTAAATCCCAATTGGGTAACTGCTTTGTGGAACATCGCCTTTCACTCTCCAAGTGTGACCCTGAGGTTCTGGTCATTTACCAGTTTAATCTCCACCCACTCCCACTCTGACCTCGGCCTCCTGCCCTGTTCCAATGAAGTTCAATGGAAGCTGGAGGAACAGCAGCTCATCTTTCATTGGACACTTTACATCCTTCTGGACTCAACATTCATTTTGGCAATTTCAGATCATAACCACTGCTCCCATTTTGTCTGACAGTAGGTGCTGGTAATGGTTCTACTTTTACCATTTATCCCTCCTCTGGGCCTGTGTTGTTTCTCCACTTGTCCCATTAGTTTATTTCCTTGTCTCATTATCACCCAATGCTGCCTTGCACCATCATCCCCTTTGTCACTTAATCACGAGTTCAGGTTCGGACAAGCGGGACCTTTAGATACAGTTTGTCCCAGTGGGCTAGTGGAAGGGAGGGAAGCAGCAGAGGCAGCTGATCAGATTGTCTCAATTTTAGTGACAAAGAAGCTCCATGAGCTCCTCACACTTGTTGTTGGAGGTGAGGATGGAGGAGACAGGAGAAGGAGAGCCCTTCAAAAGGAACTAACTTGTGCTAGAAATATCAAAACGACTCAACAGTTCATCGCAAAGCTGATTTATTCCAATTTTATACAGAATCTGTAACTGTGCTGGAGGTTATTAACATCAAAAAGGATCTAATGTGTTAAAAATAGTAAAAAGGTTCAACACAATGTGTTTAATACAATGCTGATTTATTTGACTTTTATCTAAGTGGGCTGGAGTTCATTAGTCTCTACAGAAACACACTATAATGAACATACTTCAGTCCTGAATGTTATTAAGACCAAAATCCCATCACGACAGTTACTTGTGAACTTGCTGGTGTCTTAGCCGGTGGGATGACTGACTGAATCCCTTCCCACATTCGGAGCAGGTAAATGGCCTCTCTCCATTGTGAACCCTCTGGTGTCTTAGCACGCTGGATGACTGACTAAATCCCTTCCCACATTCGGTGCAGGTAAATGGCTTCTCTCCAGTGTGAGCTCTCTGGTGCCTTAGCCGGTGGGATGATTGACTGAATCCCTTCCCACATTCGGAGCAGGTAAATGGCCTCTCTCCATTGTGAACCCTCTGGTGTCTCAGCACGCTGGATGACTGACTAAATCCCTTCCCACATTCGGTGCAGGTAAATGGCCTCTCTCCAGTGTGAACTCTCTGATGCAGTAGCAGGTTGGATGACTGACTGAATCCCTTCCCACATTCGGTGCAGGTAAATGGCTTCTCTCCAGTGTGAGCTCTCTGGTGCCTTAGCTGGTGGGATGACTGACTGAATCCCTTCCCACATTCTGAGCAGGTAAATGGCCTCTCTCCAGTGTGAACTCTCTGGTGCAGCAGCAGGTTGGATGACTGACTGAATCCCTTCCCACATTCGGAGCAGGTAAATGGCTTCTCTCCAGTGTGAGCTCTCTGGTGCTTTAGCCGGTGGGATGACTGACTGAATCCCTTCCCACATTCGGAGCAGGAAAATGGTCTCTCTCCAGTGTGAACTCTCTGGTGTCTCAGCACGTTGGATGACTGACTAAATCCCTTCCCACATTCAGAGCAGGTAAATGGCTTCTCTCCAGTGTGAGCTCTCTGGTGATTTAGCAATTTGGATGACTGACTGAATCCCTTCCCACATTTGGAGCAGGTAAATGGCCTCTCTCCAGTGTGAACTCTCTGGTGCCGCAGCAGGTTGGATGACTGAGCGAATCCCTTCCCACACCTGGAACAGGTGAACGGTCTCTCTCC
Organism: Isurus oxyrinchus; assembly: GCA_026770705.1. Classification (NCBI taxonomy): domain Eukaryota; kingdom Metazoa; phylum Chordata; class Chondrichthyes; order Lamniformes; family Lamnidae; genus Isurus; species Isurus oxyrinchus. The sequence continues at coordinate 1,623,906 of JANJGN010000026.1, read as the reverse complement.
AGTGTGGACTGGCTGGTGTGCGATGAGTTGACATGATCGTCTGAACCCAGTCCCACAGTGAGAGCACCTGAACGGTCTCTCATCAGTGTGAACACGTCGATGGGACTTTAGTTCCACAGAACTTTTGAAGCACGTCTCACACTGTGGGCATTTAAAAGGTCTCTCATCTGTGTTAACTCGCTGGTGTCCCATGAGGTTGGCCAATTGAGTGAATCCCTTCCCACGCTCAGAGCAAGTGAACGGTCTCTCCCCAGTGTGGGTGCACCAATGAGTTCCCATTTCGAACAGGGATTTGAATCTCTTCCCACAGTCCCCACATTTCCGTGGTTTCTCTCTTTTGTGACTGCATTTATGCTTCATCAGGTCAGATGATCGGCTGAAGACTCGTGCACACACAGAACACGTGTACGGTTTCTCCCTACAGTGAACGGTGCTTTTTCCTTCCATGTTCAAAATCTGAAGATACTCAGTTCAAGATAAATTAGGCGACTCCATCAGATCCTGATGTGATATTTGGTTTCAGTTTCCCAACTGCAAATCCTCCCCTTCTAATACCCTGTGAATTGATTTAAAACAGAAAAAGGGGAGTGAGAGAGAGCCCACAAAAACACAAAGACAGGTTGTGAAATTGAGCTGAATGAATCTGGGAATTTGTGGGGCTGGCACTAGGAAAAAATGACCATGCAAACTGCTGGATTGTCATAAAAACCCAACTGGTTCACTAATGTCCTTCAGGGAAGGGAACCTGCCACCCAGTCTGGGCCTACACAAGACTCTGGCCTCTCTAAGAACATAAGAAATAGGAACAAGAGAAGTCCTAACACCCGTCGAGCCTGCTCCACCATTCAATACGATCGTGGCTGATCTTGGGCTTCAACTCCACTTTCCCACCCACTCCCCATATCCCTCGACTCCCTGAGAGACCAAAAATCTCTCCATCTCAGCCTGAAATATATTCAATGATGGAGCATCCACAACCCGCTGGGCTGGAGAATTCTATGTGACAGAGAGAGAAAGGGGAGTGAGAGAGACAGAGAGAAGGTTACCAAACAAAGCACAGGATGTCAATAAACAGAATTCAAGTGCATGGATTGGGGTAATATCCTGTTATAGATTGAGAATTGCTGAACAGACAAAACAGAGAGTCGGAATAAATGTCTCATTCTCAGGATGACAGGCTGTTATTTGTGGGATACTGCAAGGATCAGTGCTTGGCCCACAGCCATTCACAAACTATACAAATGAGTTGAAGGCACTCATTGAAGCAGCACCTAAATTTTCACATTCTCATCCTTGTTTTCCTCCATGGTTGTGATCATTCCTATCTCTGGAACCTCCTCCAGCCTCACAATCCCCCCGAGATATCTGCTCTTCTCGAATTCGAGAATTACTGATTTTAATAATTCCATCACTGGTTGCCATTCTGTCAGTTTCCAAGACTCTAGAATTCCCTCCCTAAACCTCTCCGCCTCTCTACCTCATTTGCATCCTTTAAGATACTCCTTCAGACCGACCTCTTTGACCAAATTATTGGCCACCTGCCCGAGTATCTCCTTGGTTTCTAACATTTCTGTGAAGTGTCTTGGTAAACTATATAACAATAAATGTGTGATATAAACACAAATTGTGTTGTTGATTTGGAGATATATCAATGTCCCTTCCTCATCGCTGGGTGAGCAACCTGTAGCTCCTTACCTAACAGCATTATGCGAGCACCTTCACCACATGGACTTAATTAGTAATGGGTTGAAATATTATGGGGAGAGGGAGGGAAATTGGAGTTGAGGTCAAAATGAGATCAGCCATGATTATAATGAATGACAGGGCAGGTTCGAGGGGCTGAATTGCCCACTCCTGCTCCTAGTTCTTATGTTCTTATGTTCAAGTATCTATGAACATGCACACCAAGAGTCTGTACTTCCTCAGGTCCTACCATTCATCATATACTCCCTTGCCTAGTTAGTCCTCCCAATTTGCATCACCTCACCTTTTGGCATTAAATTCCATTTTCCACTGTTCTGCCCACCTGACCAGCCCGTCTATATCGTCCTGTTGTCTAAGGGTTGCCTCCTCGCTATTTACCACACTAATGATTTTTTTGTGTTACCTGTTAACTTACTGATCATACCTCCTACATTCATGTCTGCATCATTAATGTTCACTAAAAACAACAAGGGACCCAGCACCGAACCCTGCAGTACACCACTGGACACAGGCTTCCAGTCACAAAAACATCCTTTGACCATCACCCTCTGCCTCCTGACACTGAGCTAATTCTAGATCCAATTTGCCAAATTGCCCTGGATCACATGGGCTCTTACCTTCTGGACCTGTCTCCCATGCCAGACCTTGTCAAAAGCCTTAGAGAATTCCATGTGGACTACATCAATTGAACTACCCTCATCGACACACCTCGTCACCTCCTCGAAAAATTCAATCAAATTTGTTAGACATGATCTCTCACTGATAAAGCCATGCTGACTATCCTTGATTAATTCTTGCCTCTCACGTGGGGATTAATTCTGTCCCTCAGAATGTTTCCAAAAGTTTCCCTACCACTGACGTTAGACTCACTGGCTGATAGTTCCCTGGTTTATCCCTCCCACTCTTCTTTAATAATGGTACCACATTAGCTGTCCTCCAGTCCTCTGGCACCTCTACTGTGGCCAGAGAGGATTTGAAAATTAATGTCAGGGCTCCTGCAATTTCTTCCCTTGCCTCCCACAGCACCTGGGATACATCTCATCTGGGGCCTGGGGATTAATACACTTTTAAGGCCCAATAAAACCGCTAATACCTCCTCCCACTCAATACTAAGTTGTTCAAGTATATCACAGTCCCCCTCCCTGATTTCTATAACTACATCGTCCTTCTCTATAGTTAATACAGATGCAAAGTACTCATTTAAAACCTCACCTACATCTTCCAGCTCCTCACCCAGATTGCCACTTTGGTCCCTTATGGGCCCTACCTTTTCCTGGTTATCCTCTTGTCCCGAATATACTACAAAATGCCTTTGGATTTTAACTTATTTTACCCAGCGGTATTTTTCATGCCCCCTCTTTGACTCCTAATTCCTTTTTTTTAAGTAGCCCCTTGCACTTTCTATACTCCTCAAGGGCTCCCACTGTTTTAAGCCCTCGGTATGTACCATAAGCTTCCCTTTTTTTTCCTTATCTAATCCTGTAAATTCCTCAACATCCAGGTTTCTCTGGACTTGTTGGTCTCACCCTTCACCTTTATGGAAACATGTTCGCCCTGCACTCTCTCTGACTCCGACCGCTCTGATGTAGATTTTGTTAGAAATAGCTGCTCCCAATCCACTTTGGCCAGATCCTGTTTTATCATATTAAAATTGGCCTTCCCCCAATTCAGAACCTTTATTTCCGGACCATCTTTGTCCTTTTCCACGACTACCTGAAATCAAACTGACTTATACTCACTATCACTGAAATGCTCCCCAACTGACACTTCTCCCACTTGCCCAGCTTTGTTCCCTAAAAGCAGGCCGAGCACCTCTTGTAGGACTTTCTACGTGCTGGCTTAAAAAGCTCTCCTAGATACATTTTAAGAATTCAGCCCACTCTAAGCCTTTCATACTTTGTCTATCCCAGTTAATATTGGGGAAGTTGAAATCCCCTAGTATTATCACCCTATTATTTTTACACTTGTCTGAGATTTGCCTACATATCTGGCCTTCTATCTCTCCCTGACTGTTTGGGGGCCTATAGTACAATCCTAACAATGTTATTGCCCCCTTTTTGTTTTTGGGTTCTAGCCACATGGCCTCATTTAAGAAACCTTCTAAGATACCATCCCCCCTTACTGCAGTAATTGATTCCTTGATCAATATTGTGGCACCGCCACCTTTTTTTCAACACCGCCCCTCTCCCTACACCCCCTCCTCTTTCGCCTGAAGATTCTATACATCGGAATATTGAGCTGCCAATCCTGCCTCTCCCTCAACCATGTCTCCGTGATAGCAATGATATCATGTCTCCATGTGTTAATCAACATCCTCAACTCATCTGCGTTACTTGCAACACTCCTTGCATTAAAATAAATGCCATCCAACCTTGCTATGTTCCCTTGTGCCTTAACTTGACGATGTACACTCTACCTTCCAGACTGACTTGTTTTTTCCTTAGAAACCTGTCTGGACATCTCCCCCTACTATACCTCGACTCGGTATCCCATTCCAGTGCCAAATTAGTTTATACCCCCACCAACAGCATTAGCAAACCTCCCTGCAATGTTCTCCACACCTTTTAAATCACTTCTCACACCCTGGTCCTTCAAAAGGGTTCTCGCCAGTGTGAATGGTGTCCCAGCAGGTGGGATGATATGCTGAACCTTTTACCACACTGTGAGCAACTGAATGGCCTCTCCCCAGTGTGAATTCACTGTGTTTCAGATCAGTCTGGGATAGAAATTGAGGAAGAGACAAACATTTCTCTTGGTTTGAGTTTGCTGTGTGTAAATCCTCCCCTTCTCACCCCCTGTAAAAGGAGTTTCCAAACACTCGGTGTAAACTGGGCTCCGGGAGTTTCTAATCCGGGTGTGGAGTCCTACACCAGGTGTTTGTGAATCCTCCCAGTCCACTCTCCGGCTCCATTCTTCTCCTGCACTCGGCCCTTTCTCACCCATTGGACTTTCAACTCGACCCCCTTCATCCCGATCCCGCACTGCGCATGCTCCACTCCGACCAGGCTCCGCCCCTCATTCACTCCAATTGGCTCGAGGACCATCCTCTCCAGCTTGGTCCTCCAGTCCCGTCCCCTCTTCCTATTGGTCCGTAGCTGCCGTCAATCATTTGGAGTCGGAGCACGCGCAGTCCTTGGAGACAAACGGGAAGGGAGCTCGAACAAGCGGAATAAAAAACAAAAACAGAATTACCTGGAAAAACTCAGCAAGTCTGGCAGCATCGGCGGAGAAGAAAAGAGTTGACGTTTGAGTCCTCATGACCCTTCGACAGAACTTGAGTTCGAGTCCAAGAAAGAGTTGAAATATAAGCTGGTTTAAGGTGGAGGTGGGGGGGAATAGTTTGGGGGGGGGGGGGAGAGACAAGTGGAGGGGGTTGGTGTGGTTGTAGGGACAAACAAGCAGTGATAGAAGCAGATCATCAAAAGATGTCACAGACAAAAGAACACAGAGGTGTTGAAGTTGGTGATATTATCTAAACGAATGTGCTAATTAAGAATGGATGGTAGGGCACTCAAGGTATAGCTCTAGTGGGGGTGGGGAGAGCATAAAAGATTTAAAAATATTTAAAAATAATGGAAATAGGTGGGAAAAGAAAAATCTATATAATTTATTGGAAAAAAAACAAAAGGAAGGGGGAAACAGAAAGGGGGTGGGGATGGAGGAGGGAGCTCAAGACCTAAAGTTGTTGAATTCAATATTCAGTCCAGAAGGCTGTAAAGTGCCTAGTCGGAAGATGAGGTGTTGTTCCTCCAGTTTCCGTTGGGCTTCACTGGAACAATGCAGCAAGCCAAGGACAGGCAGGTGGGCAAGAGAGTGTTAAAATGGCAAGCGACAGGGAGGTTTGGGTCATTCTTGCAGACAGACCGCAGGTGTTCTGCAAAGCGGTCGCCCAGTTTACGTTTGGTCTCTCCAATGTAGAGGAGACCACATTGGGAGCAACGAATGCAGTAGACTAAGTTGGGGGAAATGCAAGTGAAATGCTGCTTCACTTGAAAGCAGTGTTTGGGCCCTTGGACGGTGAGGAGAGAGGAAGTGAAGGGGCAGGTGTTGCATCTTTTGCGTGGGCATGGGGTGGTGCCATAGGAGGGGGTTGAGGAGTAGGGGGTGATGGAGGAGTGGACCAGGGTGTCCCGGAGGGAGCGATACCTACGGAATGCCGATAGGGGGGGTGAAGGGAAGATGTGTTTGGTGGTGGCATCATGCTGGAGTTGGCAGAAATGGCAGAGGATGATCCTGTGAATGCGGAGGCTGGTGGGGTGATAAGTGAGGACAATGGGGACCCTATCATGTTTCTGGGAGGGAGGAGAAGGCGTGAGGGCGGATGCGTGGGAGATGGGCCGGACACGGTTGAGGGCCCTGTCAACGACCGTGGGTGGAAACCTCGGTTAAGGAAGAAGGAGGACATGTCAGAGGAACTGTTTTTGAAGGTAGCATCATCGGAACAGATGCAACGGAGGCAAAGGAACTGAGATAATGGGATGGAGTCCTTACAGGAAGCGGGGTGTGAGGAGCTGTAGTCGAGGTAGCTGTGGGAGTCGGTGGGTTTGTAATGGATATTGGTGGACAGTCTATCACCAGAGATTGAGACAGAGAAGTCAAGGAAGGGAAGGGAAGTGTCAGAGATGGACCACGTGAAAATGATGGAGGGGTGGAGATCGGAAGCAAAATTAATAAATTTTTCCAAGTCCCGACGAGAGCATGAAGCGGCACCGAAGTAATCATCGATGTACCGGAGAAAAAGTTGTGGAAGGGGGCCGGAGTAGGACTGCAACAAGGAATGTTCCACATACCCCATAAAGAGACAGGCATAGCTGGGGCCCATGCGGGTACCCATAGCCACACCTTTTATTTGGAGGAACTGAGAGGAGTTGAAGGAGAAATTGTTCAGCGTGAGAACAAGTTCAGCCAGACGGAGGAGAGTAGTGGTGGATGGGGATTGTTCGGGCCTCTGTTCGAGGAAGAAGCTAAGGGCCCTCAGACCATCCTGGTGGGGGATGGAGGTGTATAGGGATTGGACGTCCATGGTGAAGAGGAAGCGGTTGGGGCCAGGGAACTGGAAATTGTTGATGTGACGTAAGGTGTCAGAGGAATCACGGATGTAGGTGGGAAGGGACTGGACAAGGGGAGAGAGAAGGGAGTCAAGATAACGAGAAATGAGTTCTGTGGGGCAGGAGCAAGCTGACACGATCGGTCTACCGGGACAGTTCTGTTTGTGGATTTTGGGTAGGAGATAGAAGTGGGCCGTCCGAGGTTGGGCGACTATCAGGTTGGAAGCTGTGGGAGGAAGCTCCCCAGAGGAGATGAGGTCAGTGACAGTCCTGGAAACAATGGCTTGATGTTCAGTGGTGGGGTCATGGTCCAGGGAGAGGTAGGAGGAAGTGTCTGCGAGTTGACGCTCAGCCTCCGCGAGGTAGAGGTCAGTGCGCCAGACAACAACAGCACCACCCTTGTCAGCGGGTTTGATGACAATGTCAGGGTTGGACCTGAGAGAATGGAGTGCAGTAAGTTCAGAGAGAGACAGGTTAGAATGGGTGAGAGGAGCAGAGAAATTGAGACGACTAATGTCGCGCCGACAGTTCTCAATGAAAAGATCAAGAGAAGGTAAGAATCCAGAGGGAGGGGTCCAGGTGGAGGGAGAATATTGGAGGTGGGTGAAAGGATCCGTTGAATGGGGAGAGGCCTCCTGCCCAAAGAAGTGAGCCCGGAGACGAAGACGGCGAAAGAAGAGTTCAGCATCATGCCGAGCCCGAAATTCATTGAGGTGAGGGCGTAAGGGTATGAAACTAAGTCCTTTGCTGAGCACTGAACGTTCAGCATCGGAGAGGGGAAGGTCAGGGGGTATAGGGAATACACAGCTGGGCCTGGGATTGGAAGATGGGGTGGGGACGGAGGGACAGGCAGGGGTGGAGGGTCCTAGATGGGTGTTGGTGTTGATGAGTTGTTGGAGCTTGTGTTCCTTAGCAGTTGAGAGAAAGAGAAAAAGTTTCTTGTTGAGGCGTCAGATGAGCCGAAGAATAAAATGAAACTGGGGGCACGTGCAGCTTTGAAGAAGGGTATGGTGGTGCTGCTGGAGGGAGAGGTCGAGTGTGTTCATATGGCGGCGCATGGCACTGAGTGTGGATTTCAGAATGTGACAGGAACAGCAGTTCGAGAAACGTTTTATGTCCTGGAGATACCTGTAATCCTGGGTGGGTTCGAAACATGAGGGGTGGAATTTCAGTTGAAATCCACGTGGGGTAATTCGGAGACGGAGACAGTCACTGAGAAAGGAGATACGGCTGTGAAAGCGGGTTTTAGTAAACACATTCTCTCAGTTCCTTTGCCTCCGTCGCATCTGTTCCAATGATGCTACCTTCAAAAACAGTTCCTCTGACATGTCCTCCTTCTTCTTTAACTGAGGTTTTCCACCCACGGTCGTTGACAGGGCCCTCAACCGTGTCCGGCCCATCTCCCGCGCATCCGCCCTCACGCCTTCTTCTCCCTCCCAGAAACATGATAGGGTCCCCCTTGTCCTCACTTATCACTCCACCAGCCTCCGCATTCACAGGATCATCCTCCGCCATTTCCGCCAACTCCAGCATGATGCCACCACCAAACACATCTTCCCTTCACCCCCCTTATCGGCATTCCGTAGGGATCGCTCCCTCCGGGACACCCTGGTCCATTCCTCCATCATCCCCTACTCCTCAACCCCCTCCTATGGCACCGCCCCATGCCCACGCAAAAGATGTAACACCTGCCCCTTCACTTCCTCTCTCCTCACCGTCCAAGGGCCCAAACACTCCTTTCAAGTGAAGCAGCATTTCACTTGCATTTCCCCCAACTTAGTCTACTGCATTCGTTGCTCCCAATGTGGTCTCCTCTACATTGGAGAGACCAAACGTAAACTGGGCGACCGCTTTGCAGAACACCTGCAGTCTGTCTGCAAGAATGACCCAAACCTCCCTGTCGCTTGCCATTTTAACACTCCACCCTGCTCTCTTGCCCACATGTCTGTTCTTGGCTTGCTGCATTGTTCCAGTGAAGCTCAACGCAAACTGGAGGAACAACACCTCATCTTCCGATTAGGCACTTTACAGCCTTGTGGACTGAATATTGAATTCAACAACTTTAGGTTTTGAGCTCCCTCCTCCATCCCCACCCCCTTTCTGTTTCCCCCTTCCTTTTGTTTTTTTTTCCAATAAATTATATAGATTTTTCTTTTCCCACCTATTTCCATTATTTTTAAATATTTTTAAATCTTTTATGCTCTCCCCAACCCCACTAGAGCTATACCTTGAGTGCCCTACCATCCATTCTTAATTAGCACATTCATTTAGATAATATCACCAACTTCGACATCTCTGTGTTCTTTTGTTCTGTTGTCTGTGACATCTTTTGATGATCTGCTTCTATCACTGCTTGTTTGTCCCTACAACCACACCCCCCCTCCACTTCTCTCCCCTCAACCAAACCCCTCCCCCCTCCACCTTAAACCAGCTTATATTTCAACTCTTTCTTGGACTCGAACTCAAGCTCTGTTGAAGGGTCATGAGGACTCGAAACGTCAACTCTTTTCTTCTCCGCCGATGCTGCCAGACCTGCTGAGTTTTTCCAGGTAATTTTGTTTTTGTTTTGGATTTCCAGCATCCGCAGTTTTTTTGTTTTTAAGCGGAATAAAAATGCGGGTTTAAAAAGACCGAGTGAAGATCCGGGGCTGAAAATAAACCCGTGAATAGACAAAAAGCCGGTGGGTGAGTTTAGAAGCTTCATAAACTCATGGCGTCGGCCCCAAACCCTCAGTAAGGAACCATCGGTCCCGCGTTTGCTCGGAGCTGCAGGAGAAAGCCCCGAATTAACGGCCGCCATCTTTATAGGGTCAATGTAGTGAAGGACGCATGCACGGCCACCATCTTTATAGGGGCAATGTAGCGAGGGGCGCATGCGCGACTTCTCGCTTTTGGAGTAACAAAGCGAGAGAGAAGAAAGGAAACCCTGGGAGGTTTGGAGTAACCACCTTCATGATCACTCGTTAAATCTCCAGACTGAGTTTTGGACACAAGGTTAACGTCTGCTATTCGGTATGGTCAGTCAGGGAGTTTCAGATCAATGATTGTCACGAATAATGACTGAAGCAGATGGTCAACCATATTGTTATCTCCAGTTGTACAAATTTGTTAAAAGTATTTGGAAAAAATTGTGCAAATCTCTGTTTGGATTTCAGCACAGGGAGGAGGGAGAGTGTGTGGGACGGGGATTTGCAGCTTTGGGGGAACAAGGGAGGAAAAAATGTTCCATGGAAACCAGAACTGTCTGGTCTGAATTTCTATCCTGTTCTTACAGTGATGACTTTTGTAAACTCCTTTTATAGGGTATTGGAAGGGGAGGACTTGCAGACGGGGAACTCAAACCAAACATCACATCAAGATCTGACAGAGTTACTCGATTCATCAGGACCTGAATATCATCAGAAATGTTTGTCTGTTCTGTCGTGGGAAAAGACTTCAAACATCAGTGTGACTGGGAAAGCACCGAGACACACACAAACCCAAGTGAGAGTGTTCCAGTGAACTGACTGTGGAAAGAGCTTTAACCAGTTACACAGCCTGAAATAACATTCCACCATTCACAGCGGAGAGAAACTGCACACATGTTCTCTGTGTAGTCGAGGCTTCAATTGTTCATCAAACCTGGAGAGACACAGGGATACCCACGCCATGGAGAAACCGTGGAAATGTGAGGATTGTGGGAATGGATTCAATTACTCATCTCAGCTGCAAAAGCATCAGCGCAGTCACACTGGAGAGAGGCCGTTCACCTGCTCCGAGTGTGGGACAGGATTCACTAAGTCATTTGACCTGCTGAGACACCGGCGGGTTCACACTGGAGAGAGACCATTCACCTGCTCTGAGTGTGGGAAAGGTTTCACTCAGTCATCTGACCTCCTGAGACACCAGCGAGTGCACAGTGGGGAGAGGCCATTTACTTGCTGCGAGTGTGGGAAGGGATTTAGTCAGGTTTCCAGCCTGGTTATGCACCAGCGGTTTCACACTGAAGAGAGGCCGTTCACTTGCTCAGAGTGTGGGAAAGGATTCACTCAGTTATCCCACGTGCTGGTGCACCAGCTTTGTCACACTGGAGAGAGGTCGTTCACCTGCTCTGAGTGTGGGAAGAGATTCACTCGGTCATCCCACCTGCAAACACACCAGCGGGTTCACACTGGAGAGACACCGTTCACCTGCTCCGAGTGTGGGAAGGGATTCACTCAGTCATCCCATCTGCGAACACACCAACAAATTCACACTGGGGAGAGGCTATTTTCCTGCTCTGAGTGTGGGAAGGGATTCACTCAGTCATCCGACCTGTGGAGACACTAACAAATTCACACTGGAGAGAGGCCATTCACCTGCTCTGAGTGTGGGAAAAAATTCACACTCATCCCAACTGCAGAGACACAGGCAAGTTCATAGGTGACTGTAGGGGTTGGATTCTGCTGTTAATCACATCCAGGATTGAACCATCTTCATTCTGACAAGTTGGGGTTTGTTTCTGCTGATGTTAATAATCCCTATAACTGGGTTGAAGTTTAATATTCTGGATCTATAGCTGATTGTGTTTTGGGGGCTAATATCCCCATCCTCTGATGGAGGAGCCCAGCACATCAGCATGAAGCATTAGCAGCAATAATCAGCCGGAAGTGCCGAGTCGATGATCCATCTTGGCCTCCTCCAGCGGTCCCCAGGATCACAGATACCAGTCTTCAGCCAACTTGATTCACTCCACATGATATCGAGAATTGATTGAAGGCACTAGATACTGCAAAGGCTGTGGGCCCTGACAATGTTCTGCAATTGTACTGAAGGTTTGTGCTCCATGCTGTGCCCCTAGCCAAGCTGCTCCAGCACAGCTATAACACAGGCATCTACCCATCAATGTGGAAAATTGCCCAGCTATGTCCTGCACACAAAAGCAGGTTAAGTCCAGCCCGACCAATTATCATCCCATCAGTCTACTCTCGATCATCAGTAAAGTGATGGAAGGGGTCATCAACAGTGCTACCAAGTGGCACTTGCTTAGCAATAACCTGCACGTTGATGCTCAGTTGGGTTCCACCAGGGCCACTCAGCTCCTGACATCATTAACGCCTTGATTCAAACATGGACAAAAGAGCTGAATTCTCGCGGTGAGGTGAGAGTGACAGCCCTTAACATCAAGGCAGCATTTGATCGAGTGTGGCATCAAGGAGCCCTAGCAAAACTGGAGTCAATGGGAATCGGGGTCGGGGGGGGGGGGGGGGGGGGGGGGGGGGGGGGGGACGACTCTCCGCTGGTTGGAGTCATACCGAGCACAAAGCAAGATGATTGCGGTTGTTGGAGGTCAGTCATCTCAGCTCCATGACATCACTGCAGGAGTTCCTCAGGGTAGTGTCCTAGGCCCAACAATCTTCAGCTGCTTCATCGTAAGGCCAGAAGAGGGGATGTTTGCTGATGATTTGCACAATGTTCAGCAACATTCGCAACTCCTCAGCTACTCAAGCAGTCCATGTCCAAATGAAGGAAAACATGGACAATATCCAGTCTTGGGCTGACAAGTGGCAAATAATATTTGTGCCACACAAGTGCCAGACAATGACAAATTCCATCAAGAGAGAACCTAACTACCGTCCCTTAACATTCAATGGCATCTCTAAATGCTGCACTATCAACATTCTTGGGGGTTACCATTGACTGGAAACTGAACTGGTCTAGCCATATAAATACTGTGGCTACAAGAACTGGTCAGAGCTTAGTAATCCTGCAATGAGTACTCACCTCCTGACTCCACAAAGTCTGTCCACCATCTACAAAGTACAAATCAGGAGCGTGATGGAATACTCTCCACTTAGCTGGATGCGTGCAGCTCCAACAACACTCAAGAAGCTTGACACCATCCAAGACAAAGCAGCCTGGATTGGCACCTCTTCCACAAACGGTCACTCCCTCTACCACCGTCGAACAGTGGCATCAGTATGTACCATCTGCAAGATGCACTGAAGAAACTCAGCAAGGCTCCTTAGCAACACCTTCCAAACCCATGACAACTACCATCTCGACAGACAAGGGCAGCAGATAGATGGGAACACCACCACCTGGAAGTTCCCCTCCAAGCCACTCACCATCTTGACTTGGAAATATATTGTTGTCCCTTCACTGTCACTGGGTCAAAATCCTGGAGCTCCCCCACCCCAACAGACTGTGGGTGTACCTACGCTACAGGAACTGAAGCAGTTCATGAAGGCAGCTCACCACCAGCTTCTCAAGGGCAATTAGGGATAGGCAATAAATGCTAGCCTGGGCAGCAACACCCACATCCTGTAAATAAATTCATATATACCTAGATAATATATACACACCGAAAGTGACAGAGGCCTAAGGAGAGACAAATACCAGAATGAAATAATATCACCAACTTGGCTCAGTTTTTGTTCCATTTCCGATTGGAAATTTGCAGAGGGCTGACAAATAGACAGAAATAAGCGAACACCGATGTGTTTGGATGGCTTTCCCTCCAGTTAAATGATAATTAGTTCCATCAGCACTCAGTTAAAATTAGAAACAACGAGAAGCTTAGTTGGCCGGATTCAAACCTGCATGGGGAAACCTCAACGGATTTCTAATCCATCGCCTTAACCACTCGGCCACAACTACAGACCTTGCGAGTATATTGCAGAGAAAGAGGGTTGTCTGCCCGTTCTGTCCCTGACATTACCCAACCTTTTTCCCAGTCACTGAAATTTATACTGTCTCTCCTCATTCTTCCTCCCAAACTAGGAATGAAGGAGTGAGAATGAAAGAGGAAGAGAAGTGACGGGTTTTGTCGACCCCAGAGGAAAGAGACTCCAGGATCAGTTCATTGTGACAGTTCACACAGCAACAAGAAAACAACATTCCCTGATGAGGGCCAAACCCGGGTGGCAGGAGTGGGAGTGCCGAATAATAGCATGTTTAGTTCAAACACAGGAGACTTGTTCAGCCAATAACAGCATCAAGCATGTTAGACATGAACATGAAGTGAAAAGTGAGGTGAAATAGTGCCACAAGCTGCGGATGTACAACTTTCAATTCCCAAAACCCACCAACCTCATCAATGTGGCTCCTCTGAAACTTTCAAGGCAAATTTTGACCATTTATAAGGTGCTGCTCCCAAAAATATACCCAGTCTTCAGTGTGATCCAACCAGGGCTTTGGATCGCTGGAGCAAGCCTCTCCCTCTTTTTCATAACGTCAATCCACTCATGCAGTCCACGTCCAAATGCAGCAGACCTGGACAACATCCAGGATTAGCCTGACAAGTGCAAAGTAACATTCGTGCCAAACAAGTGTCAGGAAATGACCATCTCCAACAAGAGAGAATCCAACCATCACCCCTTGATATTCAATGACATTAGCATCACTGAATCCCCCAAAATCAACATCCTGGGGGTCACCATTGACCAGAAGCTGAACTGGACTTGCCAAGTACCGTGGCTACAAGAGCACGTCAGACGTTAGGAATCACGAAGTGAGTAACTCACCCCCTGTCCAAAGCCTGTCCGTCATCTACAGGGCACAAGTCAGGAGTGTCATGGAATACTCCCCACTTGCCTGGATGAGTGCAGCTCCAACAACACTGAAGAAGCTTGACATCATTAAGGATAAAGTATCCCGCTTGATTGGAGCCCCATCTATATTCACTCAGACTACCATTTATGAACAGTAGCAGCAGTGTGTACCGTCTACTTGATGCAAAGCAGGAACTCACCACGGGTCCTCAGACAGCACCTTCCAAACCCACGGCCACTACCATCTAGAAAGACAAGGGCAGCAGATATCTGGGAACACCACCGCTTGCAAGTTCCCCTCCAAGCCACTTACTATTGTGACTTGGAAATATATCTCCATTCCTTCATTGTCGCTGGGTTAAAATCCTGGAACATTCTCTCTAACAGCACTGTGGGTGCACCTACACCACAGGGACTCTAATGGTTCAAGAAGACACATCACCACCACCTTTTTACCGGCAATTAAGGATGGACAATAAATGCTGGCCTCGATAGCAATGCCCACATCCCATGAATGAATTTTTAAAGGCCTCTGTAACAGTTTATAAAGCAAGGGTGATTAGATTGTATACATCAAGTGAGATAAATGAGGAGATGCTTGATCAAAATAAAATTTTTCTGAAAATTCAATTTGAAATCAATAGTTTAGTACAGTTTCTTTGTTAAAAAATGGTATATGATTCACCAGCCGAACTTTTCATGTGATTGGGTCCAGAAAACTTGGCTAATTTTCACACACGTTCATGGACACGACAGAAATTCCTGCACCTCTTTCAATATTGTTTTTCTTAACTTGAGATTTCAAAAGGGAATTTGACAATGATTTGAGAAGGAGAAGTCACACACCATCCTGACTTATCTGACATCCTGAACTGGATGAACAGACATTTCCTCCATTGTCTTTAGTCCCCTGCTACAAACCCCATTCCCTGATGTTGATGTAGGAATCATGTCACAATGAAGGGCAGTGTCTAGTTGTAAATGAGAGCAACCGTTACAAACAAATGAAGAGAAAAATTAGAAACAGGAGGGAGATGACTCAGCCCCTCAAGCCTGCTCTGCCATTCAATAAAATCATGGCTGATCTGATTGAAATATTTGCTCCACAATCCCAACTACCTCCGATAACGTTACTAATTGGGGAATAGTAAGGGCATCATTCTAAAGTATATAAGAACTGGTTTCCAACAGTGGAGGAGAGAGGGAAAGGGATTTTGTGCCTGTGTTCTCTAAGTGATTTGAATTAACCTATGTGAAGGAAAAACTGGCTCCAGATTGCTCCTTTACTCAGTGAGCAGCAAATTATAATACCAATTCCATTCACTCTGTGATAACTGTCTGAGACTGAATCAGACTGTTGACAACCATGGTGAAATATTTGACCCCAACATGAGCTTCCAACTACATATCCACAACAGCACCAAGACTATTTCCACCTCAGTAACATTGCCCCACTTCACCCCAGTCTCAGCTCATCTGCTGCTGAAACTGTCATCCATTCCTTTGTTACCTCTAGTCTTAACTATCCTAACGCACTCCTGGCCGGCCTCCCACATTCAACATCCCTGTAATCATGAGGTCATCCAAAACTCTACTGCCCATGTGCTTACTTGCACCAAGTCTTGTTCTGCCATCACCCCTGTGCTCACTGACCTACAAAGGCTGCAGTTTAAAAAGCATCAGCAATTTGAAATTCTCATCCTTGTTTTCCTCCATGGTTGTGATCATCCCTTTCTCTATAACCCCCTCCAAACACACACCCCTCTGAGACCTCCACACTCATCTAATTCCAGCCTCTTGAACATTCCTGATTTTAATCACTCAACCATTGGTGACCATTCTTTCATTTGCCTCGGCCTTAAGCTCTGGAATTTCTTCCTCAAACTTCTCCACCTTGCTTTCTTCCCTTTAAGATACTCCTTAAAACCTGCCTCTTTGACCAAGCTTTAGGTCACCTGCCCTAATATCTCCTTATGTGGCTCAGTGTCAAACGTTACTTTGTAACATTTCTGTGAAATGCCTTGTGAAGTTTAATTATGTTAGAGGCACATTGTAAATTATTGTCACTGACATGGACATATGTCGTTGTTTTGCCTCATCAATAAGACATTGTAACTCAAAGCTTTAAGCAGTTTGATGGACAAATTGTTCCCATTGTCATTGAAAAGGTTCCAAAAACATTGCCCCCAACAAAGCCGGCGGCCGCGCATGCGCCACCTGCACATTGCCTCCAACAAAGATGGCGGCCATCTCCGCGTGTCGGTAACTGGGAATAGGATGCGGCCTTGCTCGATACAAACAGGTGATGGACTCCCCGGCATCATTCTCGGGGTTTGCTGCTTATACAACATATTTGCGAAGCCTCTCCGCCAACCTGGCGGACCCATCGCTCCCTCAGCCCCGCCATTCACCCACTCACCGATTGAGCTGCAGAGAAAGATCCATCTCTCCATCGCCATTACTCACACTGCGCTTGCTTCACTCCTAGTCAGGCCCCGCCCCTCCTTTACTCCGATTGGTTGGAGGATCAGCCGCTCCCGCTCGCTCTTCCAGTCCCGCCCCTTCTTCCTATTGGTCCGGTGCTCTGTCAATCAGCCGGGCACTGTGACGGGTTCAGATGGAGAGAGCAGCCACGGACTCAGCCTGTGTTGCTGATTCTTGGCAGCATTTACTGTTTGGGAATTAGAGCTAGAGATGGATGGTCAGTTCCCCTCTGTCCGGGTGGGAGATAGGATGGAAGGCTGGAGCGATTAAATGACAAACCGGATGATGGTGCAAGGCAACATTGGAGACAAGGAAATTGACTAATGGGACAAGAGGAGAAACAAAAAATAGGCCCAGAGGAAGTACAAATGGTGACAGAAGAATCATCACCAGCACCTACTGTATGAAAAAAAATGGGAGTGGTAGTTATGATCTGAAATTGTTGAAATGAATTTTGAGTCTGGAAGGTTGTAAAATGTCTAATGAAAGATGAGCTGCTGTTCCTCCAGCTTCCATTGAGATTCATTGGAACAATGGAGGAGGCCGAGGACAGAGAGGTCAGAGAGGGAGTGGTTGGAGAATTAAACTGGTAAATGGCTTGAAGCTCAAGATCATGACTGCAGCTCGAGTGGTGATGATCCATAGAGCAGTCACCCAATCGGTATTTAGTCTCCTCGATGTAGAGGAGATCACATCATGAACAGTGAATACACATCACGAGATATGAAGAAGTACAAGAAACTCACTTTGCCATCTGGAAACTGTGTTTGGGGACGTGGAATGTTGGAAGGGAGGAGGTGAAAGGGTGGGTGCTGAATCGGCTGTGCTTGAATGGAAATGATTCACAGTGTTATTCAAAAAAACACAAGAAATAAGAGCAAGGGTAGACAGTACGTCCCCTTGAGTCTGCTCCATTATTGAATGATCTTCCACCTTCACTCTACTTGCCCTCCACAATCCCCCACCCCCTCCATATCCATTGATTCGCTGAAAGTCCCAATACTAATGGATTTCCATCTTGAATATGCTTATGACGGAGAACAATATATTCAATTGAAGTTTTAATCTGGAAAATGCACAAACAAGGTGCTCTTGAATTGCAAATTCATTTCCTCACTGCTGCTTGGCAATCATGTTAACTGTACTTTCCACTGGCCCTGTGCAAAACTCTAGTCATTCTTTAACTTTTTAAAAATAAGAGGTCGCCTATAGAAACAGAGATGAGGCGGAGTTTTTTTCTCTCAAAGGATGGTGAACCTTTGGAATTCTCTTCCTGAAAAGGTGGTGGAAGCAGAGTCTTTGAATCTTTTTAAGGCAGAGGTGGATAGTTTCATCATAAGCAAAAGGGTGATAGGTTATTAGATTCAGAGTTGAGGTTACTATCAGATCAGCCATGGTCTTATTAAATGGTGGATCAGGCTCAAGGGGCTGAATTGCTTACTCCTACTCCTTGTTCGGATGTTACTGACAAGACAGAGTTTAAATGTTCTGTGTATGGGAAGAAAAATCATTTGTTCACATCGCCTGCTGAAACGGCAGTGAGTTTAACTATAGGGAGTCATTCTGCTGTTATTTACACCCAGGACAGAACTATGGCAGAGGGCGCGTGCACTTTGTTTGTCACATCAATTGGCTTCATTAATGTTATATCTTGGTTCGAGGTTTCAATCGCCATCGGGCCACAAAACACAATTTTCTGTTCATAAAATGGCTTTTCAATGGCGTCGCGGCTACCCAGCATTCAAATGGGAGCAGAATGTGGCCTATCCTCATTGCAGCAGTTCCCTACACATGCGCATCATAGTGTGAGCGCGTTGAGCATGCGCGTTTTGGACTGTTAGCATGTGCAGTGCTGGTCTGTGACTGAGCTGCTCAGAGCGGGTGAATGTCGAGTGGAGCAAACATTGTTCCAGTGAAGCCCAACGCAAACTGGAGGAACGACACCTCATCTTCCGACTAGGCATTTTACAGCCTTCCGGATTGAATATTGAATTCAACAACTTTAGGTCGTGAGCTCCCTCCCCCATCCCCACCCCATTTCTGTTTCCCCCTTCCTTTTTTTTCCAATAAATTATATAGATTTTTCTTTTCCCACCTATTTCCATTATTTTTAAATATCTTAAAATCTTTTATGCTCTCCCCACCCCCACTAGAGCTATACCTTGAGTGCCCTACCATCCATTCTTAATTAGCACATTCGTTTAGATAATATCACCAACTTTAACACCTCTGTGTTCTTTTGTTCTGTTGTTTGTGACATCTTTTGATGATCTGCTCCTTTCACTGCTTGTTTGTCCCTACAACCACACCACCCCCCTCCACTTCTCTCTCTCTCTCTCTCTCCACCCCCCCACACACACACCTTAAACCAGCTTATATTTCAACTCCATTCCTCTCCCTGGCAACTGTCTGAGACTAAACCAAACTTTTTAGATGCTTGATGCCAGGTTTGACCCCGATATATGTTGTGACTCAGGTGTCTGTATCCTGATGATTTTCCAGTCACGCTGATGATGTGAATCTTTCCCCACAGACAAACATTTCTCCTTCCATAATCAGAGCCTGATCATATCTGATTTCAATGATTCCATAAGATGTTGTTGAGATTTTTGGTTTGAGTTTCCCATCTGAAAATGCTCTCCCTCTAATCCCCTGTAAACAGAGTTTACAATAGTCATCACTGTCAGTACAGGATAGAAACTCAGAACAAACTATTCTAGTTTTTATGGAATATTCTTTCTCCTTTCATTCTCCCAAATCTATAAATCCCTGTCCCACACACTCCTCCCCCTCTCTGCTCATTGTTCCAGATTCAGTGCTCGGTCTCCAACTAATTCTTTTCTCATCTCCAGATTCTCTCTCTTCCTGTCCTTAAAGTGGTGGCTCAGTCTGTGGGTCAATCCCATTCCTACACTCTAATTCTACCAAATAATTCAGCTCAAAACAACAAATCATCTTTAATTACTTGATTTGTCATTTGGATGTTTGAAAAGAATCACATTTTCCCAACAGAAAGTCTAATGATTAATTCAGAGCTTCCTTCTCCCCAGTTCTATTCCAACAAGCTGTGTCTATCCGTGTTACATTGATACAGACTCAATAAGTGATCAGGTCTGACTGAATTACATCAAAAAATGCAACAACTTATAATTATATTGAGCTTCTCATTGTCCCAATAAGTTTCACAGGGGCATAAGGACATATTAGGTCAGATGACCAAGTGCTTGGTCAAAGAGGTCGGTTATAAGAAGTGTCTGAAATGGGGAGAGTGAATTAGAAAGTGGAGAGGTTTAGGGTGGAAATTCCAGAGCTTAGGGTCCAGGCAGCTGAAGGCCCGGCCACAAATGGTGGAGTGATTAAAATCGGGATGAAGGACATCAGGTAATGGTGCTCCATGTATGTGGACCCCATAAACCAGGCTCAAGGCCCAAATCTGAACTTTGGGACATAGTTTGACCGTCCTGGGTCTCAGAGAAAAACAATTGCCCAAATAAACATCTTGGAGGGTCTTTGTTTATTGATACCATAAAAAGTTTGGACCAGTTGAGTCCTCCTGTGTACTCGATGGGGATTGACTTTAACAGAGTTAAAATCCTCTGGATTTCAGTGTCAGAACAAGAACTTATTTTAGCAAAAACAAAAATACAAAAATACTGAAATACTGAACAGGACAAACCTGGAGAAATACACGGCAGGTCAATCACCATTAGAAAGTGATAAGTTAATGGTCACTGTTTCTGGTGGGACTCCTTCAGAATGAACACTTCCCACCACCAGCACCAACCCTGTCCCCCTCCCTGTGAACTGAACATTCCTCCACCCACTCATCCACCCATTGCACATCCACCCAATGGCTCCCAGCCTGGATTGACATTCAGCATGAACTCAGTGAGAGGGTGAGCTGGCCCACGGGATGTCAGAATGGACAAGAGCTGGAAGTGGTCCCAATCAATACATTTTAAGTTTCATTGTTAAAAACAGGAAACTTAATATTTTGTTAAACCCCCATATGCTCACCCTTGGTGAATTACAATTTCTCACCCAGTCCTTTCCTCTGCCTTCAACATGATGCATCCTTTGTGGGTTCAGCAGAAGAAGAGACAGGCTGCTCAGGAGATGGGGCAGAGTGTGGGGAGATGGGAGCAGAATGTCGGGAGATGGGGCAGAGTGTCAGGAGATGGGGGCAGAGTGTCAGGAGATGGGGGCAGAGTGTTGGGAGATGGGGGCAGAGTGTCGGGAGATGGGGGCAGAGTGTCAGGAGATGGGGGCAGAGTGTTGGGAGATGGGGGCAGAGTGTGGGGAGATGGGAGCAGAATGTCAGGAGATGGGGGCAGAGTGTCGGGAGATGGGGGCAGAGTGTCAGGAGATGGGGGCAGAGTGTTGGGAGATGGGGGCAGAGTGTTGGGAGATGGGGGCAGAGTGTCGGGAGATGGGGCAGAGTGTCGGGAGATGGGACAGCGTATCGGGAGATGGGGGCAGCTTTTTGGGAGATAGGACATGTATACTATACACGTTGCTCAGCTTCATAATTTACAACACTATTCCTGATGTTCATGAGCTGCCTCACTTTCTTTCCCATTAATTCCATTTGCTGATCTATCAGTAATGAACTTGCTGCCATCTCGAACAAAACTGTTTTCACCACTAAGGCTCTGCTGGGATTTAATAGTCTTCATGACATCATCGCACTGGGACTGGATGACATCATCACACTGGGACTGGATGACATCATCGCACTGGGACTGGATGACATCATAAGAGTCCATTGTTTCTTAATGATCCACATCAATAACAAGAGGAAATATTAATAAACCTGAGCACATTATCTAGGCTGACACTCCAGGGTGACATTGAGGGACTGCTGCACTGTCAGAGACAGCATCCTTCAGATGGAACTTGTGGAGGCTCTGGTCACAATCTTCCAATCCTCCTTATACAGTAGTGGTGTCAAAGGACTGACAGATTGTAAATGTTACACCCCTGTTCAAAAACACAGCAATTCCAGGACAATCAGCTTCAAGTCAGTGATGGGGAAAGGCTGGAAACAATAATCCTGGAGAAAATCAATTGGCAATTGGAAAAGTAAGGATTTTTATTTCCAGCAATTTCTGTTTTTGATAGCGATTCCTTCCCTGAATCGCAAGGTGAACAGAGGATCTCTGGGAGGAACAGGGAGCTGGGTCTTGTCCGTGAGAGTAAGCAAAGGTCTGAGAACTGAAAGAATCTTGAGTAAGAAAGGGGAAAAGATCCAAAAATGGGGCAGTCAGTAACAGGACATCAATCGGTCTCCTCTTATCCTGGAGAAATCAAGGACTTAACACACTGCATGTTTGAAACAAAGCTGATTTATTTAACATCAAGATATTAAACTCCAGCCCAGTTACAGGGATTATTAACACCAGCAGAAACAAACCCCAACTGAACATGGATGTGATTAACAGTGACAGCAAAAGCAGAATTGAGCACATTAAGGGGAATAGAGGGTAAACAGAAATTATTTCTGCTGGTTAGGCAGTCTAGGAATAGGTGATAAAGTTTAAAAGTTAGAACCAGACCCTGAGTATAATTACATAGGATCCATGACACAGAAACAGGCCATTCTGCCCAGCCAGTCCATGCTGGTGTTTATGTTCCACAAGAACCTCCTCCCATTTATCCTGATCTAAATCTACCATCTCAACCTTCTATTCCCTTCTCCCTCTTGTGCTTGTCCAGCATCCCTTTAAATGATATTAGATGTGATTCCACCATTGGACAACACTTACTAAACAATCCTGAAGTAAAAGTTCAGAATCTTGTTGTAAACTAATTTCTGATGAGTTCCTGAATTATGGGGATAGATCAGAGACAGTGGTTCTTAAAGGGACACTGCAGCCCTGAGAATACAATCAGATATAAATCCAGAATATTAAACTCCAGCCCAGTAACAGGGATTATTAATATCAGCAGAAATAAACCCCAACTGTCAGAATGAACAGGGTTCAGTCCTGGACGTGATCAACAGCAGCAATAACAGCAGAATCCAACCCCTGAGGTCACTTGTGAACTCGCTGGTGTCTACGCAGATGTGGTGACTGAGTGAATCCCTTCCCACATTTGGAGCAGATGAACAGCCTCTCTCCAGTGTGAATTCGCTGGTGTACAATGAGGCTGAATGAAGACCTGAAACTCTTTCCACAGGAAGTACAGCTGAACGGCCTCTCCTCAGTGTGAATTCGCTGGTGCTTCAGCAAGTCAGAGGACCCAGTGAATCCTTTCCCACACTCAGAGCAGGTGAACGGCCTCTCTCCAGTGTGAACTCGCTGGTGTCTCAGTAGACTAACGGCTTGATTGAACCCCTTTCCACAATTAGAGCAGATGAATGGCCTCTCTCCAGTGTGAACTCGCTGGTGTCTCAGTAGACTAACGGCTTGATTGAACCCCTTCCCACAATTAGAGCAGATGAATGGCCTCTCTCCAGTGTGAACTCGCTGGTGTACAGTGAGGTTGAATGAAGACCTGAATCTTTTTCCACAGGAAGTACAACTGAACGGCCTCTCCTCAGTGTGAATTCGCTGGTGTACAGTGAGATGGAATGAAGACCTGAAACTCTTTCCACAGGAAATACAGCTGAACGGTGTCTCCTCAGTGTGAACTTGCTGGTGCTTCAGGAGGTCAAAGGATCGAGTGAATCCTTTCTCACGTATAGAGCAGGTGAATGGCCTCACTCCAGTGTGAACTCGCTGGTGTGTCAGCAGGTCAGATGACGTAGTGAATCCCTTTCCACACTCGGAGCAGGTAAATGGCCTCTCCCCAGTGTGAATTCGCTTGTGTGTCAGTAGTTGGGATAAGTGAGTGAATCCCTTCCCACATTTAGGGCAGGTGAATGGCCAACCTTCAACATGAACTCGCTGGTGTCTCAGCAAATGGGATAACTGAGTGAATCCCTTCCCACACCGAGAGCAAGTGAACAGCCTCTCCCCAGTGTGACTGTGTCGATGTTTTTCCAGATGGGATGGGTAATCGAATCCTTTCTCATACTCCTCACATTTCCACGGTTTCTCCATGGTGCAGGTATCCCTGTGTCTCTCCAGGTTGGATGATCAGTTGAAGCCTCGTCCACACAGAGAACACATGTACAGTTTCTCCCCATTGTGAATGGTGTGATGTTACTTCAGGCTGTGTAACTGGTTAAAGCTCTTTCCAAACTCAGTTCACTGGAACACTCACTTGGGTGTGTGTGTGTCTCGGTGCTTTTCCAGACACACTGATGTTTGAAATCTTTTCCCACAGACAGAACAAACTTTTCTCTGTCCACGTTCAAAGGCTGATGATATTCAAGTCCAGATGAATTGAGTGACTTTGTCAGATCTTGATGTGATGTTTGGTTTGAGTTTCCCGTCTGCAAATCCTCCCCTTTAACTGTCTGCAAAAGGAGTTTACAAAAGTCATCACTGTAAGAACAGGATAGAAATTCAGAGTAGACAATTCTAGTTCCTGTAGAACAATTTTCTTCCGTTGTTTCCTGAAAGCTACAAATCCCTGTCCCACACTTTCCCTCCTCCCTGTGCTGAATTCCAAACAGAGTTTTGGAAAAAATTTTTCTTTATCTTTTTAAACAAATTTGTGCAACAGGAGATAACAATATGTCTGATCATTCACTTCAGCCATTACTCGTGACAAAACATTAATCTGAAACCCCCTGACCAACCATACAGAATAACAGATGTTAACTTTGTGTGCAAAACTTACTGTGTGGCGATTTAATGAGTGATTGTGAAGGTGGTTTCTCCAAACGTCCCAGGGTTTCCTTCCTTCCTTCTCTCCCTCTCTAACTAAGTTAAACCTGGGAACAGTCTCATGGCCCATTCTGGTTCCTGCTTCTCTTCCTGATGACTAATTAACTCCAAACACTGAGAAGGCTGAAGACATTGTTTTCAGTCCCCGCTCCAATCTCCATTTCCCAGATACCAACTCCATCCCTCTCCCTGGGAACAATCAGAGATTAAGCCGGTCTGTTCACAACCTCGGTGTTACGTTTGATCGCGGGATAAGCTTCTGACCTCATACCTTTGCCATCACTAAAATCGTCTGTTTCCACCTCCATAGCCTCACCCTGTCTCAGTGAATCTGCTGCTGAAATCCTCACCCCTGCCGTTGTTACCTCCAGACTCGACTATTCCAACACATTCCTGGTTGGTCTCCCACATTTTAACCTCTGTAAATTTGGCGCCATCCAAATGTCTGCTGTCCATGTCATCACTCAAAGTGAGGCCCATTCCCCTATCACCCCTCTGCTTCCTGACCTGCCTTGGCTCCTGCTCAAGCAACAACTCGATTTTAAAATTCTCATCTATGTTTTCGAATCCCTCCATGGCCTCGCCCCTTCCTTTCTCTGTAATTTCCTCCGGCCCCACAACCCTCTGAGATATTTACACTGCTCTAATTCTGGTCCTGTACATTCCCTATTTTAATCGCTCCACCGTTAGTGACCATGCCTTCAATTCCCTCATCACCAAGCTCTAAATTCTCTCCCTCAGCTCTCCCTCCGTCTACCACATCTTCCACCTTTAAGACAACACAGTATTAATAAAAAGAGACATTCTGTCAAAACTTTTTATCTTGTACTCATCAGGTCAGCTGCAAGAATACCAAATTTCAAAGATTATCAGTCAGACTCATAATGTGTCTCACTTACATTTGCTGAAAGCCATATATATTCACCCATAGGGACCTGTCCTCTGCAGGCAAAATATATGTCCAGCCTTAGGGCCTTGTGTTGAATTAACAAAGAAACACAGAAAATTAGAGCAGGAGTAGGTTATTCGGCCCTTCGAGCCTCCTCCACTATTCAATACGATCATGGGGGCTGATCCTCTATCTCAAAGCCATACTCGCACTCTCTTCCCACACCCTTTGACTCCTTTAGAATCCAGAAATCTCCCTATTCCCTTCTTAAATAAATTCACTGAAATGGCCTCCACAGCCTCTGTGGTCGGTAATTCCACAGGATCACCACCATCTGGGTGAAGACCTCTCTCCTCATCTCGGTCCTAAATGGTCTACCCTATATCCTGAGATTGTGACCCCTTGTTCTACACACCCCCCACCACCACCCTCACACCCCAAGCCAGAGGAAATATCATCCCTGCATCCAGTCTGTCCATCCCTGTCAGAATGTTATACAGTTCAATGAGATCCCCTCTCATTCTTCTAAACTTCAGTGAATACAGGCCTTCTTGGTCCAATTCTGCCATCCCAGGAATCAGATTGGCGAACCTTCGCTGCACTCCCTGTGACAAGTATATCCTTTCTTAGGTAAGGAAACCAAAATTACACACAAATCCTCCAGGTGTGGTCTCACCAAGGCCCTGTACAGCTGCAGTAAGACAATCTTGATTCTGTGCTCAAGTCCTCTCGCAATGAAGGCCAAATTATCATTTGCCTTTTTCACTGCTTGCTCCACCTGCTTGCTTGCTTTCAGTGATTGGTGTACAAGGACACCCAGGTCCTTTTGAACATCAACATTTCCCAATCTATCACCATTTAAATAATACATTGCCAAACTGTTTTTTCTACCAAAGTGGTCAACTTCACGCTTATCCACATTATACTGCACCTGCCATGTATTTGTCCATTCGCTCAACGTGTCTAAATCACTTTGAAGCCTCTTAACACTCTCGTCATCGCTCACATTCCCAAGTTTCATGTCATCAGCAAACTTGGAAACATTACATTTGGTTCCCTCATCCAAATCATTGATATATATTGTGAATAGCTGGGACCCAAGCACTGATCCCTGCGGTAACTCACTAACCACCGCCTGCCACTCTGAAAAAGACCCACTTATTCCAACTCTCTCTTTCCTGTTTGCTAACCAATTCTCAATCCATGTCAATATATTACCCCCAATCTCATGTGCTTTAATTTTACACACTCACCTCTTATGTGGGACTTTATCAAATGTTTTCTCAAAATCCAAATACACCACATCACTGGTTCTGCCTTATCTATTCTGCTAGTTACATCCTCAAAGAACTCCAGTACATTTGTCAAACATGATTTCCATTTAATAAATCCATGTTGACTTTGTCTAACCCTGTTGATATTTTCCAAGTGTCCTATTATCACATCCTTTATAACATACTCTAGCATTTTCTCTACCACCAAGTTCAGCCTAACTGGTCTGTAATTCCATGTTTTCTCCCTCCCTTCTTTGTTAAATAGTGGGGTTACATTTTCCACCCTCCAATCTGCTGGGGCTGAACCAGAATGTGCAGTGTTTTGGAAGAGGATAATCAACACATCCACTATTTCCATGGTCACACCCTTTGGTCCTCTGGGATGTAGATTATCGAGCCCTGGGGATTTATCAGCTTTCAGCTCCATTAATTTCTCCAGCACTATTGTTTTAGTGATACTAATTTCCTTCAAGTCATCCTTCTCACTGGACCCTTGGGTCCCTCATATTTCTGGCAAGTTATTTGTGTCTTCCTCCGTGACGACAGACTAAAGTAGTTGTTTAATTGCTTTGCCATTTCCTTGTTTTCTATTATAAATTCTCCCATTTTGGACTGTAAGGGACCTACATTTGTCTTTACTAATTTTTTTCTTTTAAAGAAAAGCCTGAGGGACAATAGCTCCCTGGTGTATTAACTATGGCAACGACCAATCAGAGCTGTCAGGCCAACCAATCAGCACCCTTTTCTCATGCAGTATAAATTGTTGTTCCCTTTGAAATGAGCTGTTCTTGTGCCTGCCCTGATGAGCGCAAGTCGAGAAGTTTTGGGACCATGCCGGTTTTCTCAGTAACACTTAAGTTCTGTACAACCAAGCGACTATTTAAGACTCTCCTTAAAACTATTGGCCCAAGCTTTTGGTCACCTGCTCTAAAATCTCCTCATGTGTCTGGATGTCACACTTTGTTTTATAATTTCCCTGTGAAGCTCACTGGGATGATGTATGATGTTAATAGAAGTTGTTGTTGTTTCTGACTGTTATCCTGATCTCCTGTTTTACAACAACCCATTGATTTCACACCAAACTCTATCTCTGATTCATTGTCCCTCTGCGGGTCATTCATCCGGGTCTGCAGCCTCTGTAAAGATGGCGGCCATGCATGCACCCTGTTGGACATTGTCCCTACAAAGATGGTGACCACACATGTGCTCTGCTGTTCCTTATCCCCTATAAAGATGGCGGCCACGCATGCACTCTGACGCTCATTGCCCCCTACAAAGATGGCTGCTGTTACCTCAGCAACAACACAAAAACAGAATTACCTGGAAAAACTCAGCAGGTCTGGCAGTATCGGAGGAGAAGAAAAGAGTTGATGTTTCGAGTTCTCATGACCCTTCGACAGAACTAGGTGAATCCAAGGAGAGGGGTGAAATATAAGCTGGTTTAAGGTGGGGGGGGGGAGGCGTGGTGAGAGAAGTTGGGGGGGGGGTGTGGTTGTAGGGACAAGCAAGCAGTGATAGAAGCAGATCATCAAAAGATGTCACAGACAAAAGAACAAAAGAACATATTCGGTGTTGAAGTTGGTGATATTATCTAAACGAATGTGCTAATTAAGAATGGATGGTAGGTATAGCTCTAGTGGGGGTGGGGGGCATAAAAAATTAAAAAAATAATGGAAATAGATGGGAAAAGAAAAATCTATATAAATTATTGGAAAAAACAAAAGGAAGGGGGAAGAAACAGAAAGGGGGTGGGGATGGAGGAGGGAGTTCAAGACCTAAAGTTGTTGAATTCAATATTCAGTCCGGAAGGCTATAAAGTGCCTAGTCAGAAGATGAGGTGTTGTTCCTCCAGTTTCCGTTGGGCTTCACTGGAACAATGCAGCAAGCCAAGGACAGACATGTGGGCAAGAGAACAGGGTAGAGTGTTAAAATGGCAAGCGACAGGGAGGTTTGGGTCATTCTTGCGGACAGACCGCAGGTGTTCTGCAAAGCGGTCACCCAGTTTACGTTTGGTCTCTCCAATGTAGAGGAGATGGCATTGGGATCAACGAATGCAGTAGACTAAGTTGGGGAAATGCAAGTGAAATGCTGCTTCAATTGAAAGGAGTGTTTGGGCCCTTGGACGGTGAGGAGAGAGGAAGTGAAGGGGCAGGTATTACACCTTTTGCATGGGCATCGGGAGGTGCCATAGGTGGGGGTTGAGGAATAGGGGGTGATGGAGAAGTGGACCAGGGTGTCCCGGAGGGAGCCGTCCCTACGGAATGCCGCCGGGGGGCTGAAAGGAAGATGTGTTTGGTGGTGGCATCATACTGGAAATGGCGGAGGATGATCCTTTGAATGCGGAGGCTGGTGGGGTGTTAAGTGAGGACAAGGGGGACCCTATCATGTTTCTGGGAGGGAGGAGAAGGCGTGAGGGTGGATGCGTGGGAGATGGGCCGGACACAGTTGAGGGCCCTGTCAACGACCGTGGGTGGAAAACCTCGGTTAAGGAAGAAGGAGGACATGTCAGAGGAACTGTTTTTGAAGGTAGCATCATCAGAACAGATGTGACGGAGGCAAAGGAACTGAGATAATGGGATGGAGTCCTTACAGGAAGAGGGGTGTGAGGAGCTGTAGTCGAGGTAGCTGTGGGAGTCAGTAGGCTTGCAATGGATATTGGTGGACAGTCTATCACCAGAGATTGAGAAAGAGGTCAAGGAAGGGAAGGGAAGTGTCAGAGATGACCACGTGAAAATGATGGAGGGGTAGAGATTGGAAGCAAAATTAATAAATTTTTCCAAGACCCGACGAGAGCACGAAGCAGCACCGAAGTAATCATCGATGTACCAGAGAAAGAGTTGTGGAAGGGGGCCGGAGTGGGACTGGAACGAGGAATGTTCCACATACCCCATAAAGAGACAGGCATAGCAGGGGCCCATGCGGGTACCCATAGCCACACCTTCTATTTGGAGGAAGTGAGAGGAGTTGAAGGCCTCTCAGTTCAGTGTGAGAACAAGTTCAGCCAGACGGAGGAGAGTAGTGGTGGATGGAGTTTGTTCGGGCCTCTGTTCGAGGAAGAAGCTAAGGGCCCTCAGACCATCCTGGTGGGGGATGTAGGTGTAGAGGGATTGGACGTCCATGGTGAAGAGGAAGCGGTTGGGGCCAGGGAACTGGAGATTGTTGATGTGACGTAAGGTGTCAGAGGAATCACGGATGTAGGTGGGAAGGGACTGGACAAGGGGAGAGAGAAGGGAGTCAAGATAACGAGAAATGAGTTCCGTGGGGCAGGAACAGGCTGACACGATCGGTCTACCGGGGCAGTTCTGTTTGTGGATTTTGGGTAGGAGGTAGAAGCGGGCCATCCAAGGTTGGGAGACTATCAGGTTGGAAGCTGTGGGAGGGAGATCCCCAGAGGAGATGAGGTCAGTGACAGTCCTGGAAACAGTGGCTTGATGTTCAGTGGTGGGGTCCGTTACCTCGAGCCTACTGCCGGAGAAAAACCTCAGCTGTTGTCCCGCTTCGTGAAACGCGGGACCAGTGGCTTCTTATTGAGATATTGGGGCCGACACCCTGAGTTTATGAAGCCTCCAAACCCACCCACCGGCTCTATTTTTCTTCACGAGTTTATTTTCGGCTCTGAATCCGCACTCAGTCTTTGTAAAACCCGCTCGCTTGAGCTCTCTTTTCTGCCATCTTGCAAGGTCTGCACATGCTCCAGTTCTTAATGATTGACAGCAGCTGCGGACCAATAGGAGGAGAGTGCGGGACTGGAGGACTGAGAGCAGCGGCCGGTCCTCCAGCCAGTCCGAGTAAACGAGGGGCGGGACCATCTTGGAGCGAAGCATGCGCAGTCCGGGACTGGGACGTAGACTGTCGGACTGGAAGTCCAGCAGATGAGAAAGGAAAGGATGCAGGAGAGGAATGGAGCTGGAGGGTGGACTGGGAGGGTTCACAAACACCCGGTGTAGGACTCCAAACCCGGATTAGAAACTCCCGGAGCTGTGTTTGCCCCGAGTGTTTTGAAACCCCTTTTACAGGGGGTTCGAAGAGGAGAATTTACACACAACAAACTCAAACCAGGAGAAATGTTTGTCTCTTCTCGATTTTTTTCCTGGGCTGACAGTGATTGGTTTTTTATAATCTCCTTTTTACAGGATTTTCAATGGGAAGGATTTGCAGACAGTGAAACTCGAACCAAACATCACATCAAGATCTGGCAGGGTCACTCGATTCATCAGGACCTGAATATTATTGGACTTTGACCGTGGAAGGAAAAAGGTTTGTCTGTTCTGTTTATGTGAAAAGATTTCAGGTATCAGTGTGACTGGAAAAGCATTGAGATATTCAAAATCCTGGTTAGACAGCACCTGAACCACTGTAATAAAAAAATTAAAAATGCTTGAAACATTCAACAGGTCTGGCAGCCTCTGTGAAGCAAAATTGAGTTAATGTTTCAGGTCAACATGACCTTTCATCAGAACAGGAATATTGTGTTCAGGTCTGGGTAGCACCTTAGGAAGGATAGACTGTATTAGCCTTAGTGGGAGTGCAGCGCAGGTTTACCTGAATGATACCTGGACTCCAAAATTTAACTTATGAGGAAAGGTCAAACAAATGCATTAGAGTCATTACAGCACAGAAGGAGGCCATTCATCCCATTGAGCCCATGCCAGCTCTCTGTAGACCAATTCAGCCGATTCATTTTTCTTTTTAAATCATTGATCATGTCTGCTTCGTCCAACTTCATAGGCAGTGAGTTCTGGGTATTACCACTAGCTATGTAAAAAGTTCTTCCTGGCATTTGTCCTGCATCTATTGCCCATAACCTTTAAACTGTGTCCCCCCAGTTCTTGCGCCATTACGTAGTGGAAACAACTTTTTCTTTGTCCACCTTATCTAAACCTGTCACAATCTTGTCCACCTCTATAAAATCTCCCCTCAGCTCTGATACTCCAAGAAGAACAACTCCAGCTTCTCCAATCTAACCTTGTAACCAAATTCCCTTTTTCCAGGAACCATTCTAAATCTCCACTGCATCCTCTCAAGGACCCTCACATCTTTCCTAAAGTGTGGAGACCAGAACTGGATGCAATAGTCTTGTTGTGACATAAGCAGAGTTTTA
Source organism: Isurus oxyrinchus (assembly GCA_026770705.1). Classification (NCBI taxonomy): domain Eukaryota; kingdom Metazoa; phylum Chordata; class Chondrichthyes; order Lamniformes; family Lamnidae; genus Isurus; species Isurus oxyrinchus. The sequence goes on along the minus strand of JANJGN010000026.1, from coordinate 1,592,117 downwards.
TAAAGGGTCAGCTTTTTTTCCTGCTTTTATACAAATTATATTTGTTTATGAAGCCCAAGATCCCATATATTTTGCTAACTGCTCTCTCAATATGTCCTGTCAGCCCCAAACATCTGTGCACATCAACCCCAGGTCCCCTGTCCTCTCTTTGGGACTGTACAAGTAAGTATCTATTGCCTCTCTCCCTATTCCTTCTGCCTGTATTCATTATCTCACCTTGGGGGTTGTATTCCCTGGAATTTAGAAGATTAAGGAGGATTTTCCTCAAAGTTTTCATGATATTAATTGGAAAAGGTGTGGTAGACAGAGGGGAAGTATTTCCATTGGTTGGGGAATCCAGGACTGAGGAACATAGTCTAAAAATTAGAGCCAGAGTGAGATTAGGAAAATCTTCTCCAGGTAAAGTTGGGAGAAGTTTGGAATTCTCTCCCTGAATTAGCAGTTTATGCTTGATCTATGTTCAGTTTCAATCTGACATCGATAGATCCTTCCTAACCCAAGGTATAAATCAAGGGACATGAGACAAAGGGTCACAAATCAGCCGTGATCTGATTGCTTGGTGGGACAGACTCGAGGGGCTAAATGGCCAACTCCTGGAATCAAAGAAACTTAGAACACAGAAGGAGGCCGTTCAGCCCTTTGTGCTTGTGCTGTCTCTGGGAAAGAGCTGTCATGTTTAGTCCCTTACTACCCACTTTCTGTTTGTAATCCTGTAAATTCCTCAATCTCAAATCCCTGTCAACTCCCTTTTAAAATTCCTGATAGAGTCAGGTTCCAGCACCTTTTCAGGTAGAGTGTTCCAGATCTTGACAACTCTCTGTTGGTGCAGAAATTGCTGAACTTGATGTTGAGTCCGAAAGATTGTAAAGTGCCGAACTGAAAGATGAGCTGCTGTTCCTCGAGCTCCCATTGAGCTTCATTGGAACAGTGCAGCAGGCCAAGGACAGGGAGATCAAAGTGGGAGTGCGCGGAGAATCAAAATAACACATGACCTGAAGCTCAGGGTCAAGCTCACAGACTGAATGGAGGTTTCTCCACAAAGTGATTACCCAACCTGTGTGTTTGGTCTTCCCAATGTAAAGCAGCTCACATTGTGAGCAGTGAATACAGAAACTAAACTGCAAGAAGTACAAGTAAATCACTGTTTGGTTCCATCTTTCACAACCTTGAGAATAGGCAGAAGAAAGGTACTTAATTTGAAGAGTAAATGTTACAAAGTAAAGTAATCTGATTGCCAGAATATATAACTCTACTCCAGTTACAGGGATTATTAACATCAGCAGAAACAAACCACAACTGTCAGGATAAACATGGTTCAGTCCTGGATGTGATTAACAGCAGCAATAACAGCAGAACGTAACCCCTGCTGGCACTTGTGAACTCGCTGGTTTCTCAGCAGTTGGATGATCAGTTAAATGCCTTCTCAAACACGGAGCAGGTGAACGGCCTCTCCCCAGTGTGAACTCGCTGGTGTGTGTCCTGGAGATGATGATTTTCCCATGCACCAGCTGCCCTTGTATTCTGGCTGGTATAGGCTGTGAGTTGGGACGATTCTGTCAATATTCTGGTTGAGTTATAGATGTGCATAGTCCATTTCCCATGCCCCATCTTTCTCTCCTCCCATATGGACCAGAGTCTTGTGTAGGCCCAGAGCAGGTGGCAGGTTCTCTTTCTGAAGGACATTCGTGAACCAGTTGGGTTTTTATGACAATCCAGCAGTTTTCATGGTCACTTTTTCTTCGTGCCAGCCCCACAAGTTCCCAGATTCATTCAGCTCAATTTCACAACCTGCCTTTGTGTTTTTGTGGGTTCTCTCTCACTCCCTTTTTCTGTTTTAAATCAATTCCACAGGGGATTAGAAGGGGAGGATTTGCAATCGGGAAACCGAAACCAAACATCACATCAGGATCTGATGGAGGCACCCAAATAATCGTAACCTGAATATCATCAAATTTTGAACATGGAAGGAAAAAGCACCATTCACAGTGGGGAGAAACCGCACACGTGTTCAGTGTGTGAACGAGGTCATCTGTTTAAACACATGCACCATCATACCAGGGAGAAACTATGGTAATGTGGGGATGGTAGGAAGGGATTTAGTTACCTTTCGAGCATGGAAACTCTTTGGCGCACTCACACTGGGGAGAGGCCATTCACCTGTTCCAAGTGTGGGAAGGAATTCACTCAAATACCCACCCTGATGACACACCGGTGAGTTCACACTGATGAGAGACCATTCGGGTGCTCTCACTGTGGGACTGGGTTCAGGCAATCATCTAACCCGGCTGTACACCAGCGCATTTACACTGGAGAAAGACCATTCCCCTGCTCTGAGTGTGAGAAGCAATTCACTCAGTCATCGAGCCTTCTGAAACACCATCGAGCTCACGACTAACTACAGTGATTGGATTTTGCTGTTAATCACATCCAGGACTGAACCGTGTTCATTGGGGACTGTTTCTGCTGATGTTTATAAATTCCAGAGAGATATAGGGGTTAATGTTGTGGATAAAAGTCAAATAAAACAGTTTTGTTTTATATATAATGATGCTGAGTTATTTAATACAGCGCCACTTCACAAATCGTTTCCCAGTGAGACCCCATTGTAATGCCTCAGACTTGGTGTGCCTAGATGGAGAGTATGAGGGATACAGGAGATGTTAAGCAGGGCAGAGACTTCAGACAGACAGTTTGAACGATCATTATTGTGCAGAGAACACTTAACACTTCAATGTGAAGGATTAACTCGCTGACCCCCTGGTTTCAAACATCCTGTAAAAGTGCACTTCCATCAGTCTTTGTGGTGCTATTGCTTAGCGTGTCCGCTAAGGTTGATCCTGAAAGGTTGGTGAGTTGAGACCATGCACGAGGGGTGGGGAAGCTTTCATTGATTCCTCTCCATCAACATTCGTTTTCACACAGTTCCTATTGTCAATAGTACATAAGTGGCAAAAGAATATCTCCCAAATGTCAGCTCGACTGTTATCCAGTGAGTCCCCGCACAAAGTTTTATTTAAAATGTTCATTTCAAATATAATGAGAAAACAATTAGACCTACCATGTGCCTACCTCTAAGCCATTAGGAATCTTTGAAATTATTGGATTCAAACAAGCCCATCAATTATTCTCTCTTCCTCAGCTCCACAGTGAGTGAGACAGGGAAAAGCAGCAAAGCAGCAATATTCCGGCCCCGCACTCTCCAATCACCCGCTGCCAGCAGAAAGCGGCGACTGCAGCTTCAGTCAGCGGGTTACTGCCCATCCCTGGAACGCGAGACACTCCAACCCAGACCAAACCTCCCAATACACAGGCTCAGGAAAACGCAGGTAGATTATATCCCAGCCACTAAACCTCTGAGCAGAATGCTCGAGTGAGTGAGTCACAAATAAAAGTCACACCAACTTTCTAAATCGTTTCACTGTAAAATTCCTTCATTTTATTGAAAAGCTGACTGTTGTGAATCTGAAAATGAGCACCATGGGATTTGTGTTACCGAGTGACTTATTTTCCATTGTTTGTCCGTCAAGTTTGCAATTCAATTTGCTTTTTTAAAATTTGTTCATGGGATGTGGGCATCACTGGCTAAGGCAGCATTTATTGTCCATCCCTATTTGTCCTTGTGTTGAATATTGAAGTTAATCTGATTTCAAAATAGCACACAAAGCAGGTAAGTATTAAATCCAGGGACAAATCCTGAGGAAAATGAATCACAAGGTTTGGAAGGAGGTGCAGTCAGGTATTGTATAAATGCTGCTCGGAGGTTTAGTGACTGGTATGTAATTTCCTTGTGTTTGCCTGAGGCTGTGGTTGGCATATTGGAAAGCATTGGACCCTTAGGCTTCTGGGTGTCAATTTCCTCCTCCACCATTGCATTCAGACTTTCATTTCGCTGTGCTAAGGGATGTAAACTTATGTGCCTGCATGCTCCGCTAGCTCAGTGTTTAGAGCATGTAACTCATATTCTTTGAGTTATGGGTTCGATTCCCCAAGTTGGGTCCCATCAGTTTTTTAAACATTGCTGCTTTCATGAGTGAACCCAAGCTCTCCATTCCTCTGGCAGTGTCACTGCTCAAACTGAGTCTTTCTCCATCCTGCCTTGTTAATATCAAAGTTACTGGTTTCAGAGTGAAAACTGCACCCCCCCCCCCCACCCCCGCTTCAGTGGAAGTGCAAGAGAGAAGTTTCCAGGAGCAGCCTAATGTACAATGAGTGATGACACTTTAAAAGTAGCAAGTTCCATTGTAGCCCCTGTACCAACAAAACTGCTGAGAGTCACAGATTTAGAATGGCCACTTCCTGGGGGACCGATAGTGGTGGGTCCACATCAAACAGGATCCAGACCAGAATGATTTGAATCATAAGATTAGGAGAGAGTATTCAGGAACTTGCCCCGATCCTTATTCACATCAAAATGTGCTGTGAGGGAACATTGGAGAGGATGGGTTGTTTTCTTTAGAACAGAGAAGGCTGAGGGGAGATTAAATTAAGATGTATAAAATTATGAGGGAATGAGATAGAGTGGATAGGAAGGGGCTATTTCTGTGATCAGAGGGATCAATAACCAGGGACAGAGAGTTAGAAGGAAAGAAATCCTCACATTTATATAGCACCTTTCAACACCACCGGAATCCCAAAGTGCTTTCCAGCCAATTAGGTACTTTGGAAGTGGATTCACTGTTGTAATGTAGGGAACACGGTAAACTCCCACACACAGCAATGTCATAGTGAGCCGATAATTTGTTTGTGTGATGTTGATTGAGGGATAAATATTGGACAGGACATGGGATCCTGCTGTTTGTGAAATAGTGACATGGAATATTTACATTCAGAAGAGATGCAGAGGGGGCCTCAGTTTAAAATCTCAAGGAAACACCTCCACCAGTGCAGGACTCTCTCAGTACTCTGGGGGAATGTCAACCTGGATTGCTGCGCTCAAGTCTTAGCAATGGGGTTTGACGTCAGAACTTCCAACAGAGAGAAGAAAGCGTTAACAACAGAGTCACAGTAAAACCAGCAGTTCAACTTTACAGAATTAATGGAAGGATTAGAGGGGAGTTGTCAAGCAACTTATTTCACTCAGATGGTGTGGGGTCTGAAACGCACTACCTGAGCTGTTGGCAGAGGCAGAAGCCCCATTGGTTGAAAGAAAAGAACACTTCAGAAAATGATTTGAGCTGCCTTAACCTGCACGGCTACAGACCAAGAGCCTGAACGTGGGCTCGAACTGGATTGTTCTTTTATATCATAAATAACAATATAAAAGCAAAATACCGCAGATGCTGGAAATCTGAAATAAAAAGAGAAAATGCTGGAAAAGCTCAGCAGATCTGAGAACACGTGGATAGGAAACAGAGTTAACGTTTCGAGTCTCAATGACCCTTCTTCAGCTTGTTCTTTTTCTGCCAACATGGACACAATGGATCGAATGACCACCTTCTGGGTCATAAATATTTCTATGTTTTGGTGTTTCAATGTTTAAAAATGATGAGATTTCTCCTATATGCTCGTGTGTTTGTTCAATAAAATCTTTGGTGGAGAAGGATTAAGAGTTTTCAGTGTGGGATAGAAGTCATATGGGTCAACAGAGAAGCAACACATTTAAAATCAGAGCAGAAATAGACAACAGGTACAGAATGACTCACCCATCTTTAGTTTATTTACTCATTCCATGACGATAGTTTTTGCCTTGTATCCTCATCCCTTTTGTTATTTAATCTCTCCTGTATTCACCCAATCACAAACCTTCTCTTCTGTTCTCCCCGGCCCCATTCCCCTGTCTGCTTGTTTTCCTGAAATCTGCTGAATCACTAACTTACTTTCCAGTTCTGTTTGAAGTTCAGTGACCCGAACTATGAACTGTTTTTCTTTCGACAGCCTCGGCCTGACCACTGAGTATTTCCAGCATTTTCTGGTTGGGAATCAGGATCACAGCTAGTGGAATTTAAATTCAATGAATCAATCAAAGCGCGTAATTGACAGCCAGTGTCAGTAACAGTGATGATCATTGCCAGAAAAATAATTTGGTTCATTATTGCCCTTTAAGGATATTAATAATCCATTTTTAAAAGTTCAAAGCATTTCACCCATAATCAGCACATTCTTAAAGGCAAGTCACAATTTAAATGTTCCGTGTATGGGGGGGGAAAAAAATCAAATTTTCACCTGATCTGCTGAGATTCCAGTGAGTTCACATCTAACTGCTGGTTAATTACATTCAAGACAGAACAATGGTGCAGAGCGTGTGTACTTTGATTTATCAATCAAAGGATTTAATCATTTCATATCTTGCCCCTATGGCTCTATCGCAACCAAATCACAGAACAAATTATTTATTCAACACTCTCGCTGTTCAATGGCGGGACTATTACCCAGCATTCGGAGCGACAAAGGCTGTGCCCTATCCGGACTACGAGAAAGGCTACGCATGCGCCATGGTTTGCTTTGAATGGAGCTTGCGCGGTTCATGTTCAATCTGGCGCATGCGCAGCGGTGCTGCAGCTGCGGGGTTTGTGATCATTTCGGTTCCGCAACGAGTGAAAAATAACCGACTGTAGGAGGGTAATGGAGGCGGCGGAGTGGGTGTGGTGGGTTCATGAACACCCAGCGGAGGTGCCAAACCCACAGTAGGAAAGTACAGGTCCCACGTTTGCTGCGAATCCGGCGGCAACTGCGGGGCCTCGTCTAACCTTCATATTTCCGCATTTATAGGGGGCAATGTGCAGCAGCGCGCATGCGCGGTCATCCTGTCCAGGTAGCAGGAGGGGAGAATATTGTGAATTCCTATCCTGGAATCACAGGGATGGATTTTGGAAACTCCTTTTACAGGAACATAGCAAACTCAAACCTAGGGGAAAGGTTCGTCTCAGAAATGTAGGAAGAAACTTAAGCAAGCAGTCAGGAGGGCTAAAAGGGGTCTGAAAAGTCACTGGCAACCAGGATTAAGGAAAATCCCAAGGCCTTGTATACATATGTAAAAAGCAAGAGGGTAGCCAGGGAAAGGGTGGGTCCACTCAGGACGGAGATAGGAATGTGTGTGTGGAGCCTGAGGAAATGGGAGAGACAGTAAATGAATACTTCTCATCAGTCTACACCAAAGAGAAGGACTTAGCGGTCGATTTGTCTAGGGAGGAGTGTGTAGATAGCCTGGATCATGTTGAGATCAAAAAAGAGGAGGTGTTAGGCGTCTTCAGGAATGTTAAGGTGGATAAGTCCCCAGGGCCAGATGGGATCTACCCCAGAGCACTGAGGGAGGCAAGGGAGGAGATTGCTCTGGCCTTGACAGAAATCTTTGTCTACAGGTGAGGTCCCAGAGGACTGGAGAATGGCCAATGTTGTTCCTTTGTTTAAGAAGAGTAGCAGGTATAATCCAGGAAATTACAGGCCAGTGAGCCTTACGTCAGTGGTAGGGAAATTATTGGAGAAGATTCTTCGTGACAGAATTTACTACCATTTGGAAGCAAATGGGCGTATTAGTGAGAGGCAACATGTTTTTGTGAAGGGGAGGTCCTGTCTCACTAACTTGATCGAGTTTTTTGAGGAAGTGACAAAGATGATCGACGATGGAAGGGCAGTGGATGTTATATACATGGATTTCAGTAAGGCCTTTGACAAGGTCCCACATGGCAGACTGGTACAGAAGGTAAAGTCGCACGGGATCAGAGGTGAGCTGGCAATATGGATACAGATTTGGCTTGGTCATAGAAGACAGAGGGTAGAAGTGGAAGGGTGCTTTTCTGAATGGAGAACTGTGACGAGCAGAGTTCTGCAGGGATCAGTGCTGGGACCTTTGCTGTTTGGAGTATACATAAATGACTTGGAGGAAAATGTAACTGGGCTAATTAGTAAGTTTGCAGATGACACTAAGGTTGGAGGAGTTGCAGATAGTGAAGAGGATTGTCAAAGGATACAACAGGATATAGATCGGTTGGAGACTTGGGCGGAGAAATGGCAGATGGAGTTTAATCCGGACAAATGCGAGGTAATGCATTTCAAAGGTCTAATACAGGCAAGAATTATACAGTAAATGGCAGAACCCTTAAGTGCATAGACGGGCAGAGGGATCTGGGTGTACAGGTCCACAGTCACTGAAAGTGGCAACGCAGGTGGATAAGGTAGTCAGGAAGGCATGTGGCATGCTTGCCTTCATTGGCAGGGGTATTGAGTATAAAAGCTGGGAAGTCATGCTGCAGCTGTATAGAACCTTGGTTAGGCCACACTTGGAATATTGCGTGCAATTCTGGTCGCCACATTACCAGAAGGATATGGAGGCGTTGGAGAGGATGCAGAGGAGGTTTACCAGGATGCTGCCTGGTCTGGAGGTTATTAGCTATGAGGAGAGGCTGGAGAAATTTGGATTGTTCTCACTAGAGCGACGAAGATTGAGGGACGACTTGATAGAATTTTACAAAATTTAGGGAGGCATGGACAGAGTAGATAGTCAGAAGCTTTTTCCCAGGATGGAAGAGTCAATTACTAGGGAACATAGATTTAAGGTGAGAGGAGAAAACTATAAATGTGATGTGCAGGGCAAGTTTTTTACACAGAGAGTAGTGAGTGTCTGGAATTCGCTGCCAGAGGAGGTGGTGGAAGCAAGTACGATAGTGGGGTTTAAGAGGCAGCTAGACAAATACATGAATAGGATGGGAATAGAGGGATACGGACCCTGGAAGTGCAAAATGTTTTAGTTGACGGGCGATATGATTGGCGCAGGCTTGGAGGGCCGATTGGCCTGTTTCTGTGCTGTACTTTTGTTTGTTCTCAATTTCTATCCTGGACAGACAGAGATGACTTTTCTAAACTTCTATTACAGGGTATTAGAAAGGGTGGATTAACAGACAAGAATCACATCAAGAACTGAAAGATTCACTCCGTTCATCAGGACCTGACTATCATCAGCATTGAATGTGGAAGGAATAAGGTTTGTCTGTTCTGTCTGTGGGAAATGATTTCAATCATCACAGGGAAAAGACAGAGGGAGAAACTGTTGAGGGATTTGAAAACAAGGATAAGAATTTTAAAATTGAGGTGTTGCTTCACCGGGAGCCTGTGTAGGTCAACGAGCAGTGTGGTGATGGGGGAAAGAGACGTTGTGAGTGAGACTTACTTATGATTTTGAATACATCTTCAAATCTGAGGGGTCTGGACAGAGTAGAGAGGGAGAAACTGTTCCCATTGGTAGAAGGATCGAGAACGAGAAGGCACAGATTTAAGAAAAAAGAATCAGTGTAGACATGAGGAGAAACTTTTTCACACAGCGAATGGTTAAGATGTGCTGTCTGAGAATGTGGTGAAGGCAGCTTCAATTGAGGTATTCAAGAGGAAATTGGATTATACCTGAAAATGAAGAGTGTGCAGGGTTACAGGGGAGAAAGTGAGGGAATGGCACTAAGTGAATTGCTCATTTGGTGAGCTGGTACAAACAGGAAGGGCTGAATGGTCGTGTTCACTGCTCAAACAATTCTATGAGTCTGTGATACAGAGAGTGACGTTTTGGATGATCTCAGGTTTATGGAGTTTGAATGTGGGAGGCCGGATAGGAAAGTGTCAGCTTCATCACGTCTAGAGGGAACAAAGGAATGGGAGTTTCAGAAATGGTTGAGCTGTGGCAGAGGCAAAGTCAGGCAGTGTTACTGAGGTGGATCCACCTGCTCACAGACCTTCCCTTTTGTTCTTCCCTCACGATCCCCCTTTCATTGACTCAAAACCTATTACATTTCTATCTTTCCCAGTTCTGAGGAAGGTTCATCGCAACCTGAAACATTTACTCTTGTTCTCTTCACAGATGCTGCCTGACCTGCTGAGTATTTCCAACATTTTCTGTTTTTATTACTGAGGTGGAAATAGGTGGTCTTGGTGATGATGTGGATATGTGGCTGGAAGCTCATCTTGGGGTAAAATATTTCACCATGGTTGTGAACAGTCTGGTTGCCAGGGAGAGGGATGGAATCATTGGTTCTGGATTGCATTTTGTAGCGGGGACTGAAGACAATGGCTTCAGTCATCCCAATACTTAAATGGAGGAAATTTCTGCTCATTTAGTACTGGATGTCAGACAAGTCAGGACGGTGTGTGTCTTGGAGGGGCACTTGGAGGTGATGGTGTTCACATACACCTGCTACCCTGGTCCTTCCAGGTCAGGAGTGAGGATGCTTTCTCTTATCACGGGCCATTCACACAAAGACAAAATCAGTTGCGGGCCACACGCACATAAAAATGAGCATTGTGGCTGGAGCTTTAGTACATGGAACTACATTGTCAACTTGTCTTCTGCTGATTTGGAGCTCTTCCCACAGAACAGCAACCACAGTCAAACATAATGTTTCTCAGCGTTCCTGGTGTCATCCCTTTGTCTAAATTGGACGGCGAGTTTCCCAACCCAGAAGTCTAACACTGTCCTAAATTTCTCCCGGGACTTCATTGTTTTCCCGCAGCACCGTGGTCAGTTACAGAGACAAATGAGCAGCCGTGCTGTCATAATGAGTTTGTACAGATCTCACTAAAAATAGAGACTGTGACAGCAAGAAAACAAGTCATTTCGGCAATAGAGAGATCTGATGCTGTGTTCAGACTCTACACAAAATATCGGAACTAATTCTACTTTTAGAACTCTTGCTGCAGGCTGGATACAATTGAGCAACAGGCCGGGTCCAGCCCACGGGCCATGGATTCCCCACCCCTGCTATAAGTGGAGGTTTCGTCAAAGCTCTGGTTGAGTTTTAGACAAATCAAATCCCTCTCATTTCCTCTCTCCTGCTCCGACCATTCTCTCACTCGCTAAAACTCTCTCTCTCTCTCTCTCTCTCTCTCTCTCTGTCTCTCTCTCCCCCTCCCAGAGAGGCCATAGTCTTGTGTAGGCCCAGACCAAGTGGCAGGTTCCCTTCCCTAAGGACATTAGTGAACCAGTTGTGTTTTTATGACAATCCAGCAGTTTTCATCGTCACTCTTTTCTCGTGCCGGCCCCACAAATTCCCAGATTCATTCAGCTCAATTTCACAACCTGCCTTTGTGTTTTTTGTGGATTTTCTCTGTCCTTTTATTCTGTTTTAAACCAATTTCACAGGATATGAGAAGGGAAGAACTTGCAGTCAAGGAACTCAAACTAAACATCACATCAGGATCTGACAGAATCGCTCAATTTATCATCTGGATATCTTCGGATTTTGAACATGGAAGAAAAAAGCACCGTTCACAGTGGGGACAAAACCTGGAAATGTGGGGACTGTGGGAAGGGATTCAATTGGTCATCCCGCCTGCTGATACACCAGCGAGTTCATAAGACCATAAGACATAGGAGCAGAAATGAGGCCATTCAGCCCATCGAGTCTGCTCCACCATTCAATCATGGCTGATAAGTTTCTGAACCCCCTTCTCCCGCCTTCTCCCCGTAACCTTTGATCCCCTTACCAATCAAGAACGTATCTATCTCGCTCTTAAATACACTCAGTGACCTGGCTTCCACAGCCTTCTGTGGCAATGAATTCCATAGTTTCATCACTCTCTGGCTAAAGAAATTTCTCCTCATCTCTGTTCTAAAAGGTCTTCTCTTTGCTTTGAGGCTGTGCCCTCGGGTCCTAGTCTCTCCTACTAATGGAAACATCTTCCGCATGTCCACTCTATCCCGGCCTTTCAGTATTCTGTAAGTTTCAATCAGATCCCACCCTGCCACACACACCCCCCCCCCCCCCCCAAAATTCTAAACTCCATCGAGTATAGACCCAGAGTCTTCAAACGTTCCTCGTAAGCCTTTTATTCCTGGGATCATTCTCGTGAACCTCCTCTGGACCCTCTCCAGGGCCAGCACATCCTTCCTGAGATATGGGGCCCAAAATTGCTCAATATTCTAAATGTGGTCTGACCAGAGCCTTATAAAGCCTCAACAGCACATCCCTGCTTTTATATTCTAGTCCTCTCAAAATAAATGCCAAAATTGCATTTGCCTTCCTAACTACCGACTCAACCTGCAAGTTAACCTTAAGAGAATCCTGGACTAGGGCTCCCAAATCCCTTTGCACTCCAGACTTCTGAATTCTCTCTCCATTTAGAAAATAGTCTATGCCTCTATTCTTCCTGCCAAAGTGCATGACTTCACACTTCCCCACTTTGTTTTCCATCTGCCACTTCTTTGCCCATTCTCCTAAACTGTCCAAATCCTTCTGCAGCCTCCCTGCCTCCTCCACCTATCTTTGTATCATCTGCAAACTTAGCCAGGATACCCTCAGTTCCTTCATCTCGATCATTAATGTATAAAGTGAAAAGTTGTGGTCCCAACACTGACCCTTGCGGATCTCCACTAGTCACCGACCACCATCCTGAGGAGGACCCCCTTATCCCCACTCTCTGCCTCCTGCCAGACAGCCAATCTTCTATCCATGCTAGTACCTTGCCTCTAACACCATGGGCTCTTATCTTACTGAGCAGCATCCTGTGCGGCACCTTGTCAAAGGCCTTCTGGAAGTTCAAGTAGATAACATCCATTGGCTCTCCTTTGTCTAACCTGCTCATTCCCTCCTCAAAGAATTCTAACAGATTTGTCAGGCATGACCTCCCCTTTGCCTGATTTTACCACGCACTTCCAAGTATTCTGAAATCTCATCCTTAATAATGGACTCTAAAATCTTACCAATGACCGAGGTCAGGCTAATCGGCCTGTAATTCCCCGTCTTTTGCCTCACTCCCTTCTTAAACAGGGGGGTTACATTAGCGATTTTCCAGTCCTCTGGGACCCTCCCTGACTCCAGTGATTCCTGAAAGATCACCACTAACGCCTCCACTATCTCTTCAGCTATCTCCTTCAGAACTCTGGGGTATAATCCATCTGATCCAGGTGATTTATCCACCTTCAGACCTTTCAGTTTTCCTAGCACCTTCTCCTTGGTAAGGCCACCATACTCACCTCTGCCCCCCGACTCTCTTGAACTTTGGGGATGTCACTCGTGTTTTCCACTGTGAAGACTGACGCAAAGTACCTATTCAGTTCCTCTGCCATTTCTTTGTTCCCCACTATTACTCCAGCATCATTTTCCAGCGGCCCAATGTCCACTTTTGCCTTTCTGTTACCCTTTATATATGTAAAAAAAACTCTTGCAATCTTCTTTTATGTTACTGGCTAGTTTATCCTCATATTTAATCTTCTCCCTCCTTATTTCTTTTTTAGTTGTCCTCTGTTGGTCTTTGCAGGCTTCCCAATCCCCAGGCTTCCCACTGCTCTTCACCGCATTGTATGCTTTCTCTTTAGCTTTTATGCTGTCCCTGACTTCCCTTGTCAGCCATGGTTGCCTCGTCCTCCCTTTAGCATGCTTCTTCTTCCTAGGGATGAATTTTTGCTGTGTCTCCCAAATTACTCCCAGAAACTCCTGCCATTGATGTTCCATTGTCTTTCCTGCTAGGTTCATCTCCCAGTCAATTCTGGCCAGCTCCTCCCTCATGCCTCTGTAGTTGCCTTTATTCAACTGTAATAATGTTACATCTGATTCCAGCTTTTTCCTTTAAAATTGCAGGGTAAATTCTATCATATTATGGTCACTTCCTCCTAAGGGTTCCTTCACCTTAAGCTCCCTTATCAAATCTGCCTCATTACACATCACTAAATCTAGAATTGCCTATTCCCTAGTGGGCTCCACCACAAGCTGCTCCAAAAAGCCATCTCGTAGACATTCTACAAACTCCTTTCCTTGGGATCCACTACCAACCTGATTTTCCCAGTCTACTGCATATTGAAATTCCCCCATGATAAATGTAACCTTGCCTTTCTTACACGCCTTTTCTATCTCCTGGTGTATCTTGTGCCCCACATCCTACTACTGTTCAGAGGTCTGTACATAACTCCCATTATGGTTTTTTTTTACCTTTGCGGTTCCTCAACAATGATTCTACGTCATCTGACCCTACATCATTTCTTGCTATTGATTTAATTTCATTTCTTACTAACAAAGCAACCCCACCCCCTCTGCCAACCTGCCTATCTTTTCAATAGTATGTATATCCTTGGATATTTAGCTCCCAGTCCTGATCCCCTTGCAGCCATGTCTCCGTGATGCCCACCACATCATACCTGCCAATTTCAATCTGCGCCACAAGATCATTTAGCTTATTTTGTATACTGCGTTCAGATACAACACCTTCAGTCCTGTATTTCCTGTCCCCTTTCTCATTGTTGTCCCTTTATCTGATGTGCTTGAAGTTAGATTCCTAGCCCTTTCCAAACACTCTGTCCTATTTTGTGTTCTGGAGACTTTAATAGCCTCTCCTGGGCTCTCCTTTCTTTTCAGTTTTTTCATAATTTTCCATGAAGTTGAATCCACCCCCCTTCCCCTCCCACCCCCATGCTAACCTGCTACTTTGTTTCCCATTAGTCATATTTCTTGGAGTTTTACGCTTCCCTCCCCCCACCCCCCAACTTTCTAGTTTAAAGTCCTGTTGACCACCCTATTTACCCTTTTCGCTAGAACATTGGTCCCAGATCGGTTCAGGTGGAGACCGTCCCAACGGTACAGATCCCTCCTGTTCCAATACTGATGCCAGTGCCCCACGAAATGGAACCACTCTTTCCCGCACCACTCCTTTAGCCACGTGTTTACTTCTCTTATTGTCGCGTCCCTATGCCAATTTGCTCGTGGCTTGGGTAGTTATCCGGAGATTATAACCCTTGAGGACCTGTTCTTTAATTTAGTTCCTAGTTCCTGATAATCCCCAAACAGGTCCTCTTTCCTAGTCTTACCTATGTTATTTGTCCCGACGTGGACCACAACAACTGGATCCTCCTCCTCCCTCTCCAATATCTTTTCAAGCCAGTCAGAGATGTCCCTCACCCTGGCACTGGGCAGGCAACATACCATGCGGGACTCTCAATGAGAGACCTTTTAAATGTCCAGACTGTGGGAAATGCTATAAATGTTCCTGGAACCTGATGTCCCATCAACATGTTCACATGGATGAGAGACCAGGTGCCCTCACTGTGGGACTGTGTTCAGGCGACCACCTGAACTCACTGTACACCTGTGAGTTTATACTATGGAGAAACCATTTACCTGCTTTTTGTGTGGGAAGGGATTCACTCAATTGTCCCATGTGCTGAGACATGAGAGAGTCCACACTGGGGAGAGACCTTATAAATCCCAAGAATGTGGGATATGCTATAAAAATTTCCGGGGAACTGATGTCCCATCAACGTGTTCACACTGACAAGAGACCATTCAGGTGCTCTCACTGTGGGAATGGGTTCATGCTATCAGAATTCACTGCACACCAGCGAGTTCACACTAGGGAATGGCCCTTCACCTGCTCCAATTGTGGGAAGGGATTTGCTCAGTCATCCCAACTGCTGACACACCAGCGAGTTCACACTGGAGAGAGACCATTCACCTGCTCCAAGTGTGGAAAGGGATTCATTTGGACATCCCACCTGCTGACACACCAGCGGGTTCACACTGGGGAGAGGCCTTTCACCAGCTTTGAGTGTGGGAAGGGATTCGCTCAATCATCCACTCTGGTGTATCACCAGCGAGTTCACACTGGAGAGAGGCCATTCACCTGCTTCGACTGTGGGAAAAGATTCACTCAGTCATCCCACCTGCAGAATCACCAGCGAGTTCATATGGAGAGAAGCACTTCACCTGTGTGTGGGAACAGATTCACAACCTCATCCCAGCTGCTGAGCCATCAGTGAGTTCACAAGTAACTGCAATGATTGGATTTTGCTGTTAATCTTATCCAGGATTGAACACTGTTCATGGTGGTCTGTTTCTGCTGATGTTGTTTAACTCCAGCCCTGTCATTCGGGTTAATATTCTGGATAAAAATCAAATAAATCAGCCTTGTGTTAAACACATAGTGTGTTGAGTCTTTTCAATATCACAAACACAAATTATTTCCTTTGAAGGGCTCCCCCTCTCCTTCAAACCTGCCATCATCACTCACTCCTCAATAAAAACAACTTTTCACCCCAATTCCCTTGCAAAGTAACTCCCTATCTCTCTCCACCCTTTCCTCTCCAAAATCCTTGTCACCTCCCAAATCATCCCCATCTTTCCTGGAACTCTATGTTTCAATCTGTACAATAAGATTTCTGTCCCTGCCACAGTATCGAACAGCTCTTATCAAAGTCAAAGATTACACTCCCTGTGAATGTGACAAAGGTAAACTCTCCCTCACAGTCCTTCTTGGCCTGTCTGTGGTCTTTGACACAATTGACCAAAGCATCCTCCTCCAATGCCTCTCCACTGGTGTCCAGCTGGGTGGGACTGCATGCTCCTGATTCCTTTCTTATCAATAACATTGTCGCCAGAGAATTACCTGCAGGAGCTGTCATTATTTCAGTTACATTTTCACAGAATCACTCACTCACTCGGTAAGTGATCAGCTGTCACTGATCTTGGACATACAGACGTTTCATTATCACTCTCACAGTGACTGTATCTTATAAACCAAGTCCTTCTTTCTGCAGCAGCCCTTCTGGATTAGATCAACAGAGAAGAGTGAAGACATTGCCACCACCCAAGCTCATACAGTAAAAATGTCTGCTAATTTCCATTAAAATATAAAGCACAGCAGAACAACTGTGTGTTAGTCTGTAGCAGACTTATCGAAACAGATTCAATAAAGCCTTGGCCAACAGCTCCATTATTGTAGGATGCTGATGGTAGGAGATGGACCTTGTCTTTCTTATTTTGCAATGCCAATGCGAGCAGAAACTCACCCTCGCTTATACAGACTCATTCAGTGAGCGATCAGGTCTCATTGAACTATGACACATTCATATTCCATTTACTCTCACACAGACTGTTTCTTGCAGACCATGTCATTCTACATACATCAGCCCCTTTCCACAAGATTGACAGAGAAGACTTACTGTTATTGCCCACACCACAAGATCACAGTTCCACAAACATCTGGAACTTCCTGTTAGAATGTAAAGCTAGGAGAACAATGGTGCGTTGGCCTGTTACAAACATGATGATAGAGATTGACGGTCAGAATTAACCAACAATTTTTACCACATCACAGATTTGGTTTGGTGCTGAAGGAGGCCATTTGGCCCATTGTGTCTGCACTGGCTCTTTGAATGAGCAACTCAACCTGTTCTATTCTGCCTTTTTCCCAGAAACCTGAAAATTCTTTCTTTTCAGATAACAGCCTAACTTCCTCCAGAATGCTTCAGCTGGACTTGCCTCCACCACACTCCCACACAAAGCATTTCAGACCATAACCAGATACCATGTGAAAGGTTTTTCTTCATATAATTGTTGATTCTTTTACTGATCACTTTAAAACTGCCCTCCCATTCTCAATCCTTTGATGAGTGGGAACAGTTTCTCCTTATCTACTTTATTTGGCCCTCACTTGATTTTGAATGTCTCTATCAAATCTCCTTTAACCTTCTTTTCTCTCATGAAAACAGTCCTAATTTCTCCAATTTATCTTCCTAAACGCTGTTATTCCTCCCAGGAGCCAGGCTTGTGAATCTTTAGTGCTGAATTACCCAGTGGGAGTGGCTGGTGCGGCTGCACCTCCAGCCAATCAGAGTGAATGAGGGGCGGGGCTGAGCCCGGATCTCTCATTGGCTGAAACTCTGCATCATTCTGAAAGCTGATTTGTCTCAAATGCCAGGAGAAAACTGGACCTTTCTGTTTGTGGCTTTAAACAGATGAAACCCTGTGGGTGTGGAGCAGACATTTCAACATTTGTTAGTGGAACTTGGGAACATATTAAAACGATGTACAAACAATTCAAAGAATGACGAGGCCGACAGGGAAAGCCACCGTTAGAACAAGGCAGTGAAGAAGAGTCATACGGACTTGAAACGTTAACTCTGTCTTTCTCTCCACAGATGCTGTCAGACCTGATGAGTTTTAACAGCATTTTTTGTTTTTGTTTCAGATTTCCAGCATCCACAGTATTTTGCCTTTATCTTTGAACAAGGAGGGTCCCTGGTTTCAATGAATGAACTGGAAGATGGGTTAGGACAGGTTAGGGGGAAGGTTAGTACTGTCATCGTTCAGAACATCACATGGAAGCCAAGGCCTGGGGGGATGGGTCCCACCCCAGGCATAGGAACTGGAGAAGGCCATTCAGCCCATCCAACCTGCTCCACATTCAATACGATCATGGCCAATCAAACACTTCAATACCTTTTACCCACACTATCCCCATATCCCTTTACATTATTGTTAATTAGAAATCTCAACCTTAAACACACTCAATGACTGAGCTTCCACAGCCTTCTGGGGTAGAGAATTCCAAAGATTCACAACCCTCTGAGTAAAGAAATTTCTCCTCACCCCGGCCCTAAGTAGCTTCCCCCTTATTTTGAAATTTTGTCCCCTGGTTCTCGATTCCCCAACCAGGGGAAACATCTGACCTGCATCAACCCTGTCTATTTCTTTAAGTATTTTGTAGGTTTCAATGAGATCCCCTTTCAGGCTTCCAAACTCTGCAGAATACAGGCTCAGTTTGCCCAGTCTCTCTTCATCAGACAGCCCCTCCATCCCCGAAACAAGCCTGGTGAACCTTCGTTGCACTCCCTCTAATAATATCCTCCTGAGGTAAGGGGACCAAAACTGCATACACTACTCCAGGTGCGATCTAACCAATCTTCTATACAATTGAAACAACATTTCACTACCACTGTACTCAAAATTTTCTTGTGATAAAGGCTATTGTTCCATTGGCCTTCCTAATAACTTGCTGCACTTGCATGCTAGCCTTCAGTGACTTATGGGCAAGGACACCAAGGTCCTTTTGTACATCTAGACTTTCTAATCTCTTATCATTTAGGAAATACTCTGCACAGCTGTTCCTTCTACCAAAGTGAATAATCTCACATATTTCCACATTATATTCCATCTGCCATGATCTTGCCCACTCACTAGTCTGTCCTAATTCTCCTGTAGCTGCTTTACATCTTCCTCCCAACACATATTCCAGCCTAGCTTTGTATTGTCCATGAACTTGGAAGAATTACATTTGGTCCCAACATCCAAATCATTAATATATATTGTGACCATCTGGGACCTAAGTACTGATCCTTGCAGTACTCCACTAATCACAGCCTACCGATGTGAGAATTACCCGTTTATTCATACTCTGTTTTATGCTTGTTCACCAATTCTTAATTCATGCCAGTCCACTGCCTCCTATCACATGTGCATTTATTGTGTTAATCAACCTCCAGTCGGTGATCTTATCAAAAGTCTTCTGAAAATCAAGTATATTATGTGCATCAACTCTCCTTTATCAATTTTGCTAGTAGCTTCCTCAAAAATCTCCAACAAGTTCGTCAAACATGATTTCCCATTCACAAATCCATGCTGGCCATGCCCAATCAGATCATGATTATCCCAGTATCCATTTATCACATCCTTTATAATAGATTCTAACATTTTCCCTATTGCTGATGTAAGACTAACAGGTCTGTAGTTCTGTTTTCTCTCTCTCTCCTTTTTTTAATAGTGAGGTGACATTTGCTACCTTCTAATCTTGAGGAACCATTCCAGAATCTATGGGATTTTGGAAAGTGATCACCAATGCATCCACTATCTCTATCTCCAGGATGCAGAATATCAGGTCCCGGTGACTTATCAACCTTCAGTCCCATATTTACTTATACTAATTTCCTTCAACTCCTTATTCTTCCTAGTCTCTTGGATCTCTAAATTTGGGAGATTTCCTGTATCTTCCTCAGTGAAGACAGACGCAAATTTATCATTTGGTTTTTCTGCCATTTCTCTATTCTCCATCATGAATTCTCCTGACTCTGCATGCAATGGACACACATTTGCCTAATCCAAACATATAGGAGCTTTTAGAGTCTCTTTTTTATCTTTTTCTAGATTGCATTCATTTGCTACTCTCCCTTTCTTTACCAATTTCCTGGTCTTCCTTTGCTGTATTCTTAAAAAACCTCCCAATCCTCAGGTTTACAACTACTTCTTGCAACTTTATAAGCCTTTTATTTAAATCTCATACAATCCTTAACTTCCTTTGTCAGCCATGGCTGACTGACCTTTTGGGGTTCTGCACCTTGAAGGAGCGTGTATGTGCTGTAACCTATTTAATTATTCTTTGACGACTATATATTGCTTGTGTACCTTTTAATGTATTTTTCCCATCCTATGTCAGCCAATTTGTCACTCACGCCTTCATGATTTCCTTCACTCAGCTTGAACACCCTTGCTTCAGAGTGAACGACCTCATTTTCAAACATAATATAAAATACTGCAGTGTTGTATTCACTAGTCCTGAAAGGTTCTTTAAGAACATTATTAATTAGTCCTATTTCATTAAATAATGTGAGATCTAAAAGAGCCTGTCCTCTAGTCGGCTCGTCAACATATTGCTCTTGAAAACCATCCCCAACACATTCCAGAAATTCATCTTCCAACGCATTAGTGCTCAATTGATTTACGCAGCCTATATGCAGATTGAAGTCACCCATGATTTCTGCATTGCCTATGCTACATGCTTCTCTCATCTCCTGATTAATCCATTGCCATTACTATTTGGTGGCCGATAAACAACTCCAACCAATGTCTCTGCTGCCCTTTGCTGTTTCTGAGATCCACCCAAACAGATTCCACACATTGTTCTTCTGAACTGAGACCCTCCCTCACTAATGCACTGATCTCATCCCTTATTAGTACAACACCACCTCCTTTCCCTTCTTGCCTGTCCTTCCGAAATGTCGAATATCCTTGAATATTCAGTTCCCAGTCTTGGTCACCATGCAGCCATGTTTCCATATGACAATAATACCATAGCCATTTACCTCTCTTTGTGCCTTTAGATCATCTACCTTATTGCGAATGCTGCACACATTCAGGTAGAGCGCCCTTAACTTTGTCTTTTTGACATAATTCCATATTCAAAGCATACTCAATGCTCTGCTTTGTTTCTCCTTCCTTCTCGTCTCATTACTACTTCCTGTTGACAATTTTATTTCCTTCTAATTTAATAGACGTAGAGTAAGTAGAATAAATTACTAGAAATGTAACTTTACTACACTTCCACTAACTTCATCTTGCTTTGGTTTACTTAAGTACTCAATTTCACTTTGACTTGATTTAAATTTAATTCCCTTTTGCCACTGTTCCTTATTGAAATCCAAGTAGCTACTTCTTTATAAATGAAAGGTTTTTATAATTTTAAGCTATTTAAACACACTCCCTCATAGCAGCTTCTCACCAACCAATGAACTTACAGTTTCCCTCTGATGTCACTCTTAGATTGTTTCCAAGCACAGCCCGCTGCCCAAGTAGAGGTGTCCCACACAGTTCCACCTGTCTCCACTCCTGGAAGGTGAGACAGGTTGTGAAGGACCAGAATGGAAGGATTACCTTTGTCACAGCCGCAAATGATGTCATTTGTGGCTTTGATAGGAACTGTTTTGGAACTCTGGTGAGGCAGAAACCTGTTTGGCGGGATTCAAATCTGGAGTTCTAAGAAAGATGGACACAGATTTGGGAGATTACAAAACGCTGAAGGCTTGTTGAAAGGAAAGTGAGGCTGGAGATGGGGCGACAGCATGCAAAGATGGAAGAGTGAAGAGTTTGTTTTTATTTAAGGACAGTTGTAATAATGGAAGGTTTAAAGGAGAGAGGGACAGTACCTGAAAAGAGAACCATTGACAATGTCAGCAAGCATGGGGAAGTTCAGTGGTCTGTAGTTTTGTAGGAATAGAGTTGAGGGAGCAGCTGGTGCGAACAGAGAGCTTTGAGAGAATATGAGAGGAGATGGGGAGAAACATGTGAGTTCAGGACTCCGACAAGGGGGAACCTTTAGAGACAATTTGCCCATTGGGCTAGTGGAGGTGAGGGAAGCAGCAGATGCAGCTGGTCAGGTTGTCTGAATGTTAGTGACAAAGAAGCTCCATGAGATCCTCACACTTGTTTGAGGTGAGGATGGAGGAGACAGGGGAGAGGGAGAGCTCTTCAAAAGGAAGAAACTTGTGGGAGAGATCTTAAAAAGACTCAACACACTGTGTTTAATAAAAAGCTGATTTATTTGAATTTTATACAGAATCTGTAACTGGACTGGAGTTTATTAACATCAGAAGAAACACACTCCAATCAATATGCTTCAGACAAGAATATCATTAGGAACTAAATCCAAGCCGAGTAGTTACTTGTGAACTCGCTGGTGTCTCAGCAAGTGGGATGATCGAATGAATCCCTTCCCACACTCGCAGCAGGTAAACGGCCTCTCTCCAGTGTGAACTCGCTGGTGTCTCAGCAGGGTGGATGACTGACTGAATCCCTTCCCACACTTGGAGCAGGTAAACGGCTTCTCCCCTGTGTGAACACGCTGGTGTCTCAGCAGGTGGGATGACTGAGTGAATCCCTTCCCACAATCAGAGCAGATGAACGGCCTCTCCCCAGTGTGAACCCGCTGGTGTCTCAGCCGATGGGATGACTGAGTGAATTCCTTCCCACACTCGGAGCAGGTGAATGGCCTCTCCCCAGTGTGAATGGGTTGGTGTCTCTGTAGGGTGGATAAATCAGCAAATCCCTTTTTACACACAGTGCAGGTAAACGGTCTCTCCCCTGTGTGAACTCGCTGGTGAGTCAGCAGGGTGGACAACTGAGTGAATCCCTTCCCACACTCGGAGCAGGTGAATGGCTTCTCCCCAGTGTGAATGGACTGGTGTCTCTGTAGGGTGGATGAATCAGAAAATCCCTTCTCACACACTGAACATGTGAAAGGCCTCTCTCCAGTGTGAGAACGCCAATGAATTTCCAGCTGGGATGGGTAATTGAACCTCTTTCCACAGTCCCCACATTTCCATGGATTCACTCCGGTGTGACTGCGCTTGTGTTTTGACAGGTCAGATGATCGGCTGAAGCCTCGTCCACATAAAGAGCATGTGTACGGTTTCTCCCCACTGTGAACGGTGCTTTTAACTTCCATATTTAAAATCCGATGATATTTGGGTTATGATAAATTGGGCGGCACCGTCAGATCCTGATGTGATGTCGGGTTTGAGATTCCGGACTGCAAACCCTGTGAAAATAGTTTAAAACAAACAAAGGTGAGTGAAACAGAACCCACAAAAACACAAAGGCAGGTTGTGAAGCTGAGCTGAATGAATCCGGTAATTTGTGGGGCCAGCAATAGGAACAAGTGCCCACGAAAGCTGCTGGTTACTGTAAAAACACAATTGGTCACTAATGTCCTTCAGGGAATGAAACCTACCAAGTGTCCAGGACCTATATAAAACTCCAGAATCTGTGGGAGGAAAGAGGGAGGGAGATGGGAGAACCAGGGGCAGAAGGAGAGCGATTGAATATATCGAAACCTCTGCCAGCTTTTTGACAAAATCTCAAAAACCCTCATCTTCCACCACATCAAAGGACCAGGGTAGCAGGTGTATGTGAACACCATCACCTCCAAGTTCCCCTCCAAGTCACACACCGTCCTGACTTGTCTGACATCCAGTACTGAATGAACAGAAATTTTCTCCATTTAAATATTGGGAAGAGTGAAGCCATTGTCTTCAGTCCCCGCTACAAACTCCACTCCCGAGCCATCAATGCCATCTCCACTGCAACTTTGAGGCTGAACTAGACTGTTCACAATCTTGGTGTCACACTTCACCCCAAGCTGAGCTCCTGACTACATATCACTAAGACCGCCTCTTTCCACTTCAGTAACTTTGCCTAAATCCACTCCTGCCTCAGCTCATCTGCTGCTGAAACTCATCCATTTCTTTGTTCCCTCTAAACTGAACTATTTTGATCCGCCTACGTAAAGATGGAGTCATTCAAAACCCTGCATACCGTGTCTTTACTTGTACCAAATCTCGTTCATCTAACAACCCTGTGCTCAGTGAGTTAAATAGGCTGCTGGTTAAGCAGAATCTCAATGTTCAAATTCTCATCCTTGTTCTGAAATCCTTCAGTGACCACGCCCCTCACTATCTCTATAACATCCTCAACCCTGCATCCATCCCAGATATTTGGGCTAATCTAATTCTGGCCTACTGACCATCCCCGATCCCTGATTTAATTGACCCACCATTGGTAACCGTGCCTTCAGATGCCCAGGCCATAAGCTCTGGAATTCCCTCCTTGTACCTTTCTGACTCTCTCATCCTTTAAGACTCTCCTTAAAACTTACCTCTTGACCAAGCTTTTGATCATCTGCCTTGATGTCCCCTTATGTGCCTCAATGTTAAAAATTGCACAATAATGTTCATGTGAACAATATTGGAAGGTTTTATTTTACCCAGAGTGCTATATAATACAGGTTGTTATTAATTTGGACATATATCATTACTGAGTGAAAATCCTTTAACATCTTACCAAACAGCATCGTGGGAGCACCTCACCATAGTGACTGCAGTGGTTCAGGAATAAGGTCCACCAACACCTGATCAACACACAACTGGGATAAAAGCAAAATACTGCAGATGCTGGAAATCTAAAACAAAAACAAAAAATGCTGGGAAAACTCAGCAGGTCTGGCAGCATCTGTGAAGAGAAAGACTGAGTTAATGTTTCGAGTCCGTATGACTCTTCAGAGTTGGTGAGGGATGGAGGTGTAGAGGGATTGGATGGTCTGAGGGCTCTCTACTTCTTCCTTGAACAGAGGCCTGAACAACCCCCATCCACCACTACTTTCCTCTGTCTGGCTGAACTAGTTCTGTCACTGAACAATTTCTCCTTAAACTTGGCTCATTTCCTCCAAATAAAAGGTGTGGCTATGGGTACCCGCATGGGCTCCAGTTATGCCTGTCTCTTTATGGGGTATGTGGAACATTCCTTGTTCCAGTCCTCCTCGCGTCCCCTCCCACAACTCTTTTTCCGGGACGTCAGTGACTGTTTCAGTGCTGCTTCATGCTCGTCTGGACCTGCAAAATTTTTTATCAATTTTGCTTCCAAATTCCACCCCTCCATCACTTTCACATGGTCCATCTTCGACACTTCCCTTCCCTTCCTTGACCTCTCTGTCTCAATTTCTGGTGATAGGCTGTCCACCAATATTCATTACAAGCGCACCGACTCCCACATCTATCTTAACTACAGTTCCTTACACCCTGCTTCCTGTAAGGACTCCATTACAATTCTCTCAGTTCCTTTCCCTCCGTCACATCTGTTCTGATGATGCCACTTTCCTAAACAATTCTGCTGACATGTCTTCCTTCTTCCTTAACCAAAGTTTTCCACCCATGGTGGTTGACAGGGCACTCAACCATGTCCGGCCCAACTCCCGCGCATCCGTCCTCATACCTTCCTCTTCCTCCCAGAACCCTTGTCCTCGCTTTTCACCCTACCAGCCTCCACATTCAAAGGACTATTCTCCACCGCCACCAGCAAACATCTTCCCTTCACCCCCCTGTCGGCATTCTGTAGGGACTGTTCCCTACGGGACACCTACGGGACACCCTGGTCCACTCCTCCATCACCCCCAACACCTCAACCCCCTCCTACGGCACCTTCCATGCCATCACAGAAGGTGCAACACCTGCCCCTTTACTTCTCCCTTCCTCACTGTCCAAGGGCCCAGACATTCCTTTCAAGTGAAGCAGCATTTCACTTGCACTTCCCACAATTCGGTCAACTGCATTTGTTGCTCCCAATGCGGTCTCTTCTACATTGGAGAGACCAAACACAGACTGGGTGACCACTTTGCAGAACACCTTTGGTCCATCCGCAAGCATGACCCTGTCACTTGCCATTTCAACACTCCACCCTGCTCTCATACCCACATGTCCGTCCTTGGCCTGCTGCATTGTTCCAGTGAAGCTCAACGCAAACTGGAGGAACAACACCTCATCTTCCAACTAGGCACTTTACAGCCTTCCTGACTGAATACTGAGTTCAACAACTTGAGACCATGAACTCTCTCCTCCCTCCCCAGCCATTTCTGATCCACATTTTTTCTATATTCATTTTTATTTTTCAATTTAACTTTATTTTTTATCCATTTATTTTCATTATTATTATTTTTAAAATTTATTTCCATTTTTATTCATTGTTTTATCTCCAGCGTTTAGCCTATTCATGATCTTTTTTCACACCACTGTCCGCCCCAACCCACCAACCAGGGCCATCTGTTACTTTCCAGAGTGGTTACCCTAGTCCTATTATCATATTCTATTTTCCACTCTTAATGTCACCATTAGCACCTTCTTTAGCCAGTGCCACCACTGTTAACAACTCTTTGACTTTTTGTTTATGACATCTTTGCAATCTCTCCTTTGCCTCCACCATCTGAACAGCTTCACCTGTTCAGCCCCCCTTAAACAGTTTATATTTCACCACATTTCTACTTCCCTTTAGCTCTGAAGGCTCATCGGGACTCGAAACGTTAACCGACTTTCTCTCCACAGATGCTGTCAGACCTGCTGAGTTTTTCCAGCATTTTTTGTTTTTGTATCAGACAACTGGACATTGACGATTTCTGCAGGTCTTGTTAGTGACACCCAAATACCAAGACTGGCGTTAACAAAAAATCTCGGATACAAATGCACTACATAAATACTCGATATTAAAACCATACTCTTAAATTGAATGGATAGTGTCAGTTTAGCAAACTGATCTCACCCAGAATCTACCTCCCTTGACTGTC
The DNA here is from genome assembly GCA_026770705.1 of Isurus oxyrinchus. Lineage (NCBI taxonomy): Eukaryota > Metazoa > Chordata > Chondrichthyes > Lamniformes > Lamnidae > Isurus > Isurus oxyrinchus. Next base: position 1,565,555 of record JANJGN010000026.1, on the reverse strand, counting down.
TCACATTGGAAATTGCTGAGCCCGACTGGTTTCCAAAGTCCTCGGGGTTAAACGCGGCAGTTTCTCCTTCAATTCAATTCCAGCTCAAAACTGATGCAAAAAAGAGGACCCCCATCCAACACCCACCCTAATTCAAAGCGGCTCCTAACTAGGCTGAAATCAAAACAGAAAATGCTGGAAAAACTCAGCAGATCTGACAGCATCTGTGGAGACTAAAACAGAGTTAACGTTTCGAGTCTGTATGACCCTTCTTCAGAGGTCTGTTTTGTTCAGAACCTCATTCAAAAGAGCCACGGGACAGTGAGACAGTTTAGAAACACTGGTCCACACGACTCCAGTGAAATATCCACCAGGAAGAGGGAGAGCCATGACTCCCTGCTCTGGTATCGCCTCAGACCTGTCACTCAAAACTCCCAACTCCGCCCAGTTCACAGCAGCACAGGTCAGAAGAAGGGTCAGACAGACACGAAACATTAACTCTGTTTCTCTCTCCACAGATCCTATCAGACCCGTTAAGTGTATCCTGCTTTTTCTGTTTTGATTTCAGATTCCTAGCATCTGCAGTATTTTGCTTTTATCTGTGTTTCGAGACTTGGTTCTATTAAAAATAAAACGAAAGCAAAACTCTGCAATGTTGGATCTGAAATTAAAATGTAAAATGCTTTAAATATCCAGCAGGTCAGACAGAAAAAAACGATTAAGAAACTGAGCAAGGGGCTCAGGTCACTGACCTGCCTTCAGACTGAACGAAAACTCTCAGTGAAAGCCGCTGACGAAGGGCGGCCAATGTTCCCACAATGTTCTGTGCCCCAGAAACCGCTCGATTTAAAAGTTGTCTATTTTTCTAATCCAAGGTCGCTCGTCGTAATCTGCAGGAGACAACAATGGCGCAGTGAGAACCAGGGAGGTGAAGAACTGTAACAAAATACAGGAAGACATAAACAGAATTGCATACTACACAGATAAACAGAAAACGGATAAAAACTGTCCCGCATCCAGAATCACCGGGACCTGCAGCCTGGAACTGGGAGTGGGAGAAGCGGGAAGAATGAGGAGAAACAATATAACCCAACACTCACAGCAACCTCCAATCCACCTCTATTCCCGGGATAGTGAGGCAGATATAACCCCAGACCTGTCACTCAAACCCCCCTAACTCCGCCCAGTTCACAGCTCAACCAACCAGCTTGCAGCTTCCTACACCTTGAACCTGCCCAGCCCAGGTGTGGGACAGTCCAAGGTGAGTCCTTTGTGTCACCAGGAGAGTGGGGGAGGGGTGATCTCCTGCCGTGTGCTGTGTCCCAAATGGATTCTTCCTCCCCTCCCCCAGGGCCCACTAAACACTGCATGCAGATGGCTGATGGACGTTCGGGAACCTCAATGACCTGCGCGGGTACATTATGCTGCACCCTCCCCCAACTCACTGTGTGAACCAGTTGATTTTCTTTCTTTTTGCTACCGCTTCGCGTAAACATCATCTTTCATACAAATCTTGCTTCAGACTTGTTTAATCTTGGTTAATTGAGGGGCTATGGGGCAAAGGCTGGGCCGTGTGGCATTAGGTAAATTGTCCCTTCAGTGGGCAAACACAGACAGGATGGGCCGAATGGCCTCCTTCTGCGCTGCGATAATTCTGTGAATCTCTGATGTGTCTTTATCCCGCTGCTCCATTCCCAGTGATTTCGATCTTCTGCTATTGTCCCTGGGTCCCTGTTTAACTAAGTAATTCCCCCCCTTTCCCCTGCTCACCCTGTGCAGTGTGTGTCAGACTTCCTCCGGACTCCTGACCCCACCACCACCCCGGGGTCTTTAACCATCAGCAGCTTCCTGCTTGCCTCGTTTTAGTTTAAGACTACCGAATTGCAGGATTTAGCTTCAAAACATTTAAAGACACTGATGACTGATAAATAGCTCAATAATTTATCATAGATCAAGAATTAAATTACAAATAAGAAATGAATGTGTTAATTACTTTGTTAATCAGCGTAATCAATCACTGTGTCGGCCTTGTACAAAATGGAAATATTGTGGAGACTTAAAATCTGAGTTAAAATCAGTAAAAACTGGAAACTGTCAGCAGGTCTGGAAGAATCTGTGGAGAGAGAAACAGAATTAACGTTTCAGGTCTGTGAGCAAGTGAAATGTGGGAGGTGGGAAGAAGAACACAAGGAAAGGTCTGTGAAAGGCTACAGTGCTGGAGAGATTAACTGACAGAAGCTTTCATGATGCGAGATCATAGTGAGTGGTAATAGGACAAGTAAAATACAAAAGATGTGTCTCTACGAGGTGTGAATGGCACGTTAGCAAATGTCTGAATGTAAAGTAAAGAAAATAAAGAGCAGAATAAGAGAGGAAAACAAAGACACAAAGAAACAAAATGGGGTCAGAGATTAGGACATGAACTTGTTGAACTTCAGGAGTAAAGAGTCCCCTTTTCACTTTGTAATAAACTATTAAATTTCCAACTAACCCCAGTTCAGAACTGTCACGTTATCTCTGTTCCTCTCTTCACAGATGCAGGCCTGACCGGCTAAGGATTTCCAGCATCTTCAGTTTCATGTCGGGATTGTGGAATGTGAGAGTTTGTAAAGATAGAGATTGTCCAAAATTAATTAGTCGCATCAGTAACAACTGTCTCGGCCTCATGACACTCCAGTCTCACTGTTTTATATTCGGGTCTCGGAGATAATGTTCACTGTTTTATATTCGGGTCTGGGGGATAATGTTCACTGTTTTATATTTGTGTCTGGGGGATAATGTTCACTGTTTTATATTCGGGTCTGGGGGACAATGTTCACTGTTTTATATTCGGGTCTGGGGGATAATGTTCACTGTTTTATATTCGGGTCTGGGGGATAATGTTCACTGTTTTATATTCGGGTCTGGGGGACAATGTTCACTGTTTTATATTTGTGTCTGGGGGATAATGTTCACTGTTTTATATTCGGGTCTGGGAGATAATGTTCACTGTTTTATATTCGGGTCTGGGGGACAATGTTCACTGTTTTATATTCGGGTCTGGGGGATAATGTTCACTGTTTTATATTCGGGTCTGAGGGATAATGTTCACTGTTTTATATTCGGGTCTGGGGGATAATGTTCACTGTTTTATATTCGGGTCTGAGGGATAATGTTCACTGTTTTATATTCGGGTCTGAGGGATAATGTTCACTGTTTTATATTCGGGTCTGAGGGATAATGTTCACTGTTTTATATTCGGGTCTGGGGGATAATGTTCACTGTTTTATATTCGGGTCTGAGGGATACTGTTCACTGTTTTATATTCGGGTCTGGGGGATAATGTTCACTGTTTTATATTCGGGTCTGGGGGATACTGTTCACTGTTTTATATTCGGGTCTGAGGGATAATGTTCACTGTTTTATGTTCGGGTCTGATGTGCATAAATAGAAGAAGCTGGAGAATTGTAACTGCATTTTGAATTCTGGCTTTTAACAAAATAATTAATCCTTGTGAGTGGGGCAAAGAGTTTCAGATTTACAACAGTCAGTTAAGGCGAGTTTGAAGCTAAATCCTGAAATTCTTGAGATTTAAACTAAAACCAAATAAAAGAAAGCTGCTGATGGTTAAATGGGCCAGTGCGGTGATGGGGGGAGCTGTCCGGAGGAAGTCTGACACACAAGCTGCACAGGGTGAGCATGGGAACTACGGTGAATTACTTGGTTATACAGGGAGCCAGAGACAGTAGCAGAAGGCGGGAATCACTGGCAATGGAGCAGCGGGATAAAGACACCTCAGAAGATCATAGAATGGTTGCAGCATAGAAGAAGGCCGCTCAGCGCGTCGTGTCTATATTGTCCTCAAAAAGGGGAAATATTTACCGAGTGCCACCTCCCTGCCTTTGCTCATTTGCCCTACAATTAAACAAGTTTTAAACAAGACCTGTATGGTAGAAGATGTTTACTTTAAGGTGTGGCAGAATAATAGAAGAACAGCTGTTCACAGAGTGAATCGTGAGTGGGGTGCAGGTCAGTGAGGATCCCCAAGGTCCACCAGCCGTCTGCATGCAGTGTTTAGAATGCCCTGGGGGAGGACAGGAAGAATGCATTTGAGACACAGCACAGGGCGGGAGGTCACCCCTCCCCCACTCCCCTGGTTACACAAATGACTCACCTTGGATCGTCTCACCCTGGGCAGGGCGGGGTCAAGGTGCAGGAAGCTGCAAGCTCGTAGGTTGAGCTGTGAACTGGACGGGGTTGGGGGGTTTGAGTGACAGGTCTGGGGCTATATCAGTGCAGCACAGTCACCGATCCCTTTTTCTTGTGGGTGTTTTACTGGGGTCGAGTTGGTGAGTGTTTCTGAACTCTGCCTCACTATCCCGGGAATGGAGGTGGATTGGAGGTTGCTGTAAGTGTTGGGTTATATTGTTTCCCCTCATTCTTCCCGCTTCTCCCACTCCCAGTTCCAGGCTGCAGGTTCCGGTGATTCTGTTTTGAATGTAATTTTCAATTTATCCGTGTAGTCTGCAAACCTGTTATGTCTTCCTATATTTTTCTGCAGCTCTTCACTTCCTTAACTTTCTCTGCGTCATGTTGCCACCTGCACTTGCGACAACCAATCTTCAATGAGAAAATTAACAACTTTTCGATAACGCGGTTTCTGGGGCGCATGGAATTGTGGGAGCGCTAGCCGCCATTACTCAGCTGCTTTCGCTGAGAGTTCTCGTGCAATCTGAAGGCCGATCTTAATCTGTTTCTTAATCGGGTGATGCCGCCTGACCTGCTAGGTATTTAAAGTATTTTATGTCTTAATTTCAGACCCAATTTCCAACGTGTGACTTTCAATGGAGGTAGATTTTGGGGGAGATTTGGTTGCTAAACGGACACTATCCATTCATTTAACACCATTGTCTTAGTAACAAATATTTCTATGGTGCCTTTTGATCCGAGATTTTTTTGTTAACTCCATTCTTGGTATTTGGGTAACAAGACGAGCAGATATTATCAATTCCCAGTTGTCTGTTGGTCAGATGTTGGTGGGCCATCTTCCTGAACAGCTGCAGCCACTGTGGTTAATGTGCTGTTTGGTAAGAAGTTGCAGAATTTTCACTCAGTGGTGATATATATCCAAATCAACAACAACAAGTTGTATTTCTATAGCACGCTGGATATAATAAAGTATTCCAAAGCATTTCACAGGAATATTACATTCCAATAATTGACACTGAGGCATATAAAGAGAAGTCAGGGCAGATGATCAGAAGTTTGGTCAAAAGGATGATGATATGGAGGGTCTTACAGGATGAGAGAGGTCTAAGGAGTGAATTCCAGAGCTCATGGCCAGGACAGCTGAAGGCATGGTCACCAATGGTGGGTCAATTAAAATCAGGGATGCTCAGTAGGCCAGAATCGGATGACCCCAGATATCTTGGAGGGATGGAGGATATTATTTAGATAGTGAAGGGCGAGGTCATTGATGGATTTGAAAACAAGGATGAGAATTTGAACATTTCAGGTGCTGCTTAACCAGGAGCCTATGTAACTCAGTGAGCACAGGGGTGTTGTACGAATGAGACTTAGTGTGAGTAAGGACATGGGAAGCAAAGTTTTAAATCACCCCATCTTTATGTGGGTGGCTAGGAATAGTCCAGTTTAGAGGGAACAAAGGAATGGATGAGTTTCAGCAGCAGATGAGCTGAGGCAGGAGTGAAGACAGGCAAAGTTCCTTCATCCACAACTATACCTTTACAGATGTATACAGATTTTTAAGGATAACTCAAGTCACAAAAACTATCTTATACTTTAATGTACACAGTAAATACCCAGTCCATATAAACCTTTAGCACTGTGTAATCTGACACACCACACTCTGACCTCAAATGACAGATGTCTCCTCAACCAGATGCTATGGATCTCTCCTCAACTCCTCCACCAGCGACTTGTCACACCATGAGCCAACCAGTATCACTGAATTCCGTTCTTCACATGAGGTTTACATTATCCACTCTCCAAAACCTCGCCTTGGAATCTTCTCCCAAACTGATGTTTTCTCTCAGACACCTTCCACAAGGGTTCACTTCCAGTTTCGAACTCTCCTTCTGAAGTTTCTCTTCCCTTGTTAACCACATTTATTCAAGCTGTCTTCCATGCACTCTGTCTCACCAACTTAGTCGTCAACAGTACACCACTGCTTCGCATGCCCATAGCAAAGATACAGACTTTCAGTTCTCTCTTTAAACTTTCTTGCTTCTTGCAAACTGCCCTCACTTAAAAACTGAAGCTTGGAGCCTTTCTCTCTGCCCCTCACTCTTAATTTCACTTAACAGGATGTTTTCCCGGGTTCCTGTCCTTTCTTTGTCCACAAGATCTTCTTTGGTCTTCCCCCTCCCCCACTCTCCTGGATTTTTAGGGGTTTTCTTTAGCTTGGAACTTCTATCTGTCCCCTTTGCTCCAGTCTCTCTGGCAGCAACTTCAAAACCAGCCGAACTCCAACAGGTTCCAAATAAAACTGCTGCCTTTCTTCTTCTGTGTGTCTGAGGGAGGAACCTGCATATCTGTACACCCCCACCTCCCTCCCCCCACCCCAAGTGCTAGGCAACAGCACTGTTGATTCTACTCTTGCGAATTTACTTTTACTTTATAAGGAGTGTAAACGTTTCATTAGAAATGCAAGTAGACTTTTAATATGAAAGTAAAACTTTTGGCCTTTCTTAACATGCAGATACAGAAAAACAAAACTAAACTTTAAAGCTAAGACTCATTCCTAATGCCCACAAACACAAAAATAACATAATAAAACTATCTCTAGTTCCTAACAGGACTGAAGACAATGACTTAAGTCTTCCCAATATTTAAATGGAGGAAATTTGTGTTCATCCAGGACCAGATGTCAGACAGTCATGTCTATGTGTGACTTGGAGGGGAACTTGGAGGTGATGTTGTTCACATACACCTGCTACCCTGGCCCTTCTAGCTAGTGGAGTTTGAGGGATTGGGAGATTCTCTCAAAGTTCTGGTTGAGTTGATGACATATAAAATCCCTCTCCTTCACCCTTTGCCTCTCTCACACTCTTTCCTCCCATAGATGCTGGAGTTTTGTATTGGTTCTGGCCAGTTGGCAGGTTTCCTGTCCTGATGGATATTAATGAACGAGCTGGGACCAGCAGCTTTGATGGTCAATTTTCCAAGTGCCGGCCCCACAAGTTACCAGATTCATTCAGTTCAATTTCACAACCTGCCTTTGTGTTTTTGTGGGTTCCCTCTCACTCCCTTTCTCCTGTTTTAAATCAATTTCACAGGGTATTAGAAGGGGAGGATTTGCAGCCGGGAAACTGAAACCAGGATCTCACAGAGTCGCCCAATTTATCATAATCTGAATAACATCGGATTTTGAACATGGAAGGAAAAGGCACCGTTCACAGTGGGGAGAACCCGCACATCTGTTCTGAGTGTGGACAAGGCTTCAGCCGATTATCTGGTCTGTTGAGACACAAGCACAGTCACACTGGGGAGATATCGTGTAAATGTGGGGATTGTGGGAAAGAAGGCAATTTCCTGTCTAAGCTGGAAACTCATCAGTGCAGCCACACTGGGGACAAACCATTCAACTGCTGTGTGTGTGGGAAGGGATTCACTAGGTCATCCAACTTACAAAGACACCATAGAACTCACACTGGGGAAAGGCCATTTACCTGCTCTGAGTGTGGAAAGGGATTCACTCAGTCATCCCACCTGCTGACACATCAGCGAGTTCACACTGACGAGAGACCTTTTAAGTGTCCAGACTGTGGGAAGTGTTTTAAAAGTTCCGGGGAGCTGATTCGTCATCAACGTGTTCACACTGACGAGAGGCCATTCAGGTGCTCCCAGTGTGGGGCTGGGTTCAGGTGGTCATCTCAACTCATTGTACACCAGCGAGTTCACACTGGGGAGAGGCCGTTCACCTGCTCCAAGTGTGGGAAGGGATTCATTAGCTCATCTAAACTGCTGAGACACCAGCGAGTTCACAAGTAACTACAGTGATTGGATTTTGCTGTTAATCACATCCAGGACTGAACCATGTTCATTGGGGTCTGTTTGTGCTGATGTTAATAAACCCCCATCCCAGTTTTAAGTGTTAATATTTTGGATAAAAGTCAAATAAATCAGGTTGTGTTGAACACATGGTGTTGAGTCTTTTAATATCTATAACACAAGGCAGTTCCTCCCCTCTCCCACATCTTCAGCCACATTAAGACCTGTTTTGTGTTTACCGGTTTCTTAACCTTATGTCCCCATTTATTTACATTTGAAACTTTAATTCCTAAAATTAAAAGTTATATTCTAAAACATATGAATTATATTCACAAGTGTGTTAAAATCATGTAAACCAGCTTTGTGTTACACACATTATGGCAAGTCTTTTTTTATCTTGAAGACAAGTTAATTTTTTTTGAAGGGCTCTCCTACTCTACTCTTAGTTTGTATGTTCATATGTGTCTCTCCCTTGTTTCTTCCATCTTCACACCCAACAACACATGTGAGGAACTCATGGAGCTTCTTTCTCACTAAGATTGAGACAATATGATCAGCTACATCTACTGCTCTCCCTTCCAGTAGCCCACCCAGACAAACGTCCCCCTTGTTTGAACCCTAACTAATCTTTGTCCATGCAGCCTCCACACATACACATACATATGAGTGAATTCATACTGGAGAGAGAGAGAGAGAGAGGGTTTAAATACTTAGATTGTACCAAGAGCTTTAAAAACCCACATTTACTGATGGTTCACCAGTGTATTCATTCCGGTTCCACTCCATTCACCTGCTCTCACTGCAGGATGAGATTCAGGTGATTGTCCATCCTGCTGCAACACTAGTGAGTGCACACTGGGTAGAGGTCATTCACTGCTCCATGTGTAGGGAGGGATTCACTAATTCACCTAACCTGTTGGCACATCAGTGATTTCACACCAATGGAAGATATTTTAAATGCCTGGATCGCAGGGAGTATTATAAAAGTGCCATGGAGCTGACAGTGACAAAAGACCATAAGCGATCTCTCGCTGTGGGACTGGGTTCAGGCGATCATGTAAACTCAGGGTCCACGAGTGCACTGATACTAGGGAGAAACTGTACACCTGCTCTGTGTATGTGAGAAGAGTTATCCCACCTCAATACACATCAAGTTCTTCACACTGATAATGAATCTTTTCAAACTTCTGGCCATAGATCAGAGATTTCAACGCAAAATGGATATGCTGACACACAAACACATTCACCCTGGGGAGAGGCTGTTCACCTGCTCTGTGCGTGGGAAAAGATTAATTCAGTCATCTCAGCTGCTGACACACGAATGACTGTTGAGGTTAGATTCTACTGTTGTTGCTTCTGTTAATCACATCCAGGGCTGAATTTTGCTGGTGCTATTAACCCTTGTGACTGGACTGGAGTTTAATTTTCTGGACAAAATGTCAAACAAATCAGCTTTGATTTAACACATTGTTGTAGATTTCTGCCTTTCCCACCTCGGTGTTTAGCATCACCTGGCTGGAGCTCAAAGGACAATCTGGGTCGTGGACCATACAGCAGGAACAGAACTTCAGCCTGGACACAGTCCCTCAGGGTCACACTGAGAGGGACAAGCAGCACTTTGCTCTTTCTCATCTCTCTTCACTGACAGCAAAGTCATTATGTGGGTTAATCCTGAAGTGTATAAGAAATGTGTCCCTGCCGCTCTCTTCCATGGTTCAGATCTCCTGGACATGGAACAGAAGGCTCCTTTCCAACTGAGATAGGAAGAACAACAGTGAATGTTGGAAATGTGCTGTCAAATCAGAAATTTGGGTAAAACTGTGATCTGTTCCTGACAAAGTGAAACGGCAAGTTTAAGTTGAATAGATAAATTGATAACCAGGGTTTTCCAAAGACTCACTTGACAGGTCAATTCCGGTTCAGCCCTCAAGCCCTGAGGTTTGTTACAGAACTTGCTGCTCTCTTGGTCCTTTGACATCTGAGCTCTCTTCCTTTTGGTTTCCAGAACCATCAACAAGCACTCGCCAACATTATATTGTGAGATGGAGTTCAGGGGGTGGGAGAAAAAAGCAAATTGAGGCCATGAATCTGAGTTTGGAAATAAAATTAATTAAACATCATTACATGTTGAAAGAGAACATTTGAAATAATACAATGAACCATTTTGGTTTTCAATGATTATGATACTTTATCTTTCGCACCCTTGATTGCAGAAATGGTGATCCCTATTACCCACAATGTTAAGTATGGGTTAACACAGCCTAACTCCATTAGAAGGGCACAAAGTACATGAAAAGGCTCTGCACTGAGCGCTGGCTTCCCTGCAGGGAGAATGCGTTTTGCTGCTTCAGGAAGCTCATCGGGCGCGAGCTTAGCCTCAGTAACAGCGAATAAATAATTATAAACCTATGGGGACTTCCAATGGTGGCTATTCTACCCAGCATTCCCCGCAACGGTGAATGTCCCCTAGCACCACAACACAGGACCAACGCGTGCGCATTGCCACCGTGTTCCGAGTATGCGCAGGGTGGGTGGTGATGATGCGGAGACATTTGTTCACCGAATCGCAGAAATGTTATGGTGCAGAAGGAGGTCAATCGGTCCATCGTATCTGCACTGGCTCTCTGAGCTTTCTAACTTAGTGCCAATGTCCTGCCTTTCCCCCATAAACCTGCACGCTGTTTCTATTTTAATAATCATCCAATGCCCTCTTGAATGCCTCAGTTGAACCTGCCTCCTCCACACTTCCAGGCAATGCAGTCCAAAACCTGATTACTCGCTGTGTGAAAGTTTTTTTCTCATCTCACGTTTGGATCTTTTGCAAAGCACTTAAAAACTGTGCCCTCTCGTTCTTGGTCCATTTATGAGTGGGAACAATTTCTCCCTATATGCTCTGTCCAGACCTCTCATGATTTTGAAAACTTCTATCAAGTCTCCTCTTAACCCTCTACTTTCCAAGGAAAACATATCCAACTTCTTCAATCTTTGCTCATAACTGAAGTGTTTCATCCCTGGGACCATCTTGTAAACCTCTTCTGCATTCTCTCCAATGTGTTCACTTCCTTCTTATAGTGTGGTGCTCAAAACTGCACACAATACTCTAGCCAAGGTCCAACCAGTGTCCTGTATAAATTCATTATAACGTTCCTGCTCTTGTACCCTATGGCCCTATTAATGAAGCCTAAGATACTGTCTGCTTTAGAAACAGCTCTATCTACTTGTCCTGCCACATTTAATCACTTCTGCACATATACACCCAGAACTCTCTGCTCCTACACACCTCTATTTTATACTGTCTCTCCATGTTCGTAGCACCAAGGTGTATCACATCACACTTCTCTGCATTGAACTTCATCTGCCATCTATCTGCCCTCTCCACCAATGTGCCAATGCCCTTTTGAAGTTATACACTGCCATCCTCACAGTTTGCATTTCTCCCATGTTTGTGTCATCTGCAAACTTTGAAATTGTCCCCTGCACACTAAATTCTAGATCATTTATATATATATTAAAAAAGTAAGGGTCTCAATACTGACCCCTGGGGAACTCCACTACAAACCTTCTTCCAACCTGAAATATACACATTAACCATTACTCTATGTTTCATATCCCTCAGCCAATTTTTTATCCACATTATATCGTTCCTTTTATTCCATGAAATGAGACAGTCTCTGTTGAGAAGATCTTGTTCTGTGCAAAGTGGGGAACTCTCTGAAGGCGAGTCATACGGACTCGAAACATTAACTCTGTTTCTCTCTGCATAGATGCTGCTCTAACTGCTGGGCTTTTCCAGCATTTTCTGTGTTTGTTGTAGTGAACCTTCACTGATGCCCTTGTCCTTCTAGATGGTAGAAATCATGGATTTGGAAGGTGCTGTTGAAGGAGCCTTGGTGATTCCTGCAGTGCATCTTGCAGATGTTACACACTGCTGCTACTGTGCTTCAGTGGTGGAGGGAGTGAATGTTTGTGGATGTGGTGCCAATCAGGCAGGCTGCTCTGTCCTGGATGGTGCCAAGCTCCTTGAGTTTTGGGGGAGCTGCACTCATCCAGGTAAGCGGGGAGTATTCCATCACATTCCTAACTTGTGCTTATTGATGGTGAGCAGGCTTTGGGGGCTCAAGAAATGAGTTAATCGTCGCAAGATTCCTAGCCTCTGGCCTGCCCTTGTAGCGACAACATTGTGAACTGGCTAGTCCTGTTTATTTCTGTGAATGCTTACGGATGACCAGGAAAGAAAGAACACAGAAGTGAAACAGGAAAAACAGACGGGAGTGTTTGGAAGGTTCTGACTCCATTTAGCCAATAATGAATCCTGGAGGTTCCAAAAGGGAGGAACACTGAACAGCACAATCGGCAGGATGCGAATGTGCGTGGGCAGATCCCAGTGGAGTTCCAATCCATCGCCTTTAATCTCTCAGCCATGACTGGAGACCTTACACTGGTGTAAATGTTGTTCATGTAAAACCATGGAATGGTTACAGCAGAGACTGAGAGCATTCAGTCCCACCTATTCCCACTCACCCTGCAATTCCTACAGCCTCCCTTGTTCTTCCTACCAAGACAAACCACGTCATACTTCAAATTACCGGAGCCTATGCTAAGGAATTTGATGAAACATCCGAAAGGACAAACGAACTGAAACTTTGGCAGTGATGAGATTCAAATCCACGACTCAATAGAGGCTGCAGCCTAAATCCAGAGATTTGGACCACTCAAACACGCTACTGCTGGCAATATGATAGTAACTATTGCCTTGAGTGGTATTGGTGCTGAATAAGAACATAACAAACAGCAGCAGGAACAGACCATTTTGTCGCTCGAGACCCTCACAGTTCCATAAAATCAGAGCCAAGAACAACACATAGAGGCCATTTGGCCTGGGTCAGAGGAACATCGGCCACTCAGCTCTTTGATCCTGCTCCACCATTCAATAAGGTCATGGCTGATCTTGTGGTCTCAACTCCACTTTCCTGTCTGTCCCTTCCGCCCCCTCCGCCTGCAATCACACCCCGCCCCCCCCCACGCCCTGCACCAGCCACGCCCCGCCTCCCCGACCCCCTTCCCCCATAGCCCTGGACTCCCTTGTCTATCAAAAATCTATTTAATTCTGCCTTGAATAAATTCAATGACCCAGCCTCCGCTGCTTTCCCGAGAAAATTCCTCAGACTAACGGCCCTCTGAAAAAAAAACAAATTCTCTTCATCTCCATCTAAAAAGGGAGGCCTCTTCTGGAATTTACTCACCTGGTCCCACTGCCCCGCCTTTTCCCTGGACATGCTGCTGTTTTTGGTCCAATTCCATTTTGAATTCTATGACTGAATCTGCCATCCCCACACTCTCTATTTAACCCAGCCGCCAAATACATCCCTCCCAGATCACCATGTGGAAATGCATGGTGACCCTGTACTGAAGAACAGGTCTCAGACATACTCAGCTACTTGACAACAGAACAACATGAAGTGATTATTGTGGAAAATTGAATGAGACATTTTAAATCATCAAGACATTAACACACACTCCACAGAGAAACTGACTTTCAAACTATCAGGATAGAATTAAACACACCAGTTCCTATCAGAGGGAATAAAGTTAAATTGAAGGGGGAAATAGAATCTGGATTTAGAAAATATCCACAAGATGGATGCAGGTGAACAGAAAGCAGGAGAATCTTTAAAGTTCGTGCATGAACTTTTGTTTGAACCAGATGTATTTACGACATGCCAATAATTTAAAATTGTGTGAGATGATCTGCAGGTGGGGAGGATGAATCTCAGTCAATAGTTATCTCACTTAGTGGATAAAGTTTTGACATTTATTCTTGGTGGCAGCTCAAGGGTTTGTGTTGCTGATTCTGATCATTCTAGTAGCTTTAGTACGTTATCTACGGTTTGTCATCAAGAAATTAGGAAAACAAGCTCGTAGCTTAGAAATAGTGAGGTTGGTCAGAAATCAGTTGTGAGAAGTCAATAAGGGCATTCCCTTACAAAAACAAAAATACTCAGCAAGTCTGACAGCATCTGTGGAGAGGAATATAGCTAACGGTTCGAGTCCGTATGACTCTGCATTCCCTTCTCGGTGGGGAGATCTGTAAGAAATCACTGTCTAATAACCCTTTAAAATCTTCAGAAACGTATTGAATATTATAGGAATGGCTCTCCCTCCCCTCTCTATCACTTAGGAACAAAGATTCCTGGCTTGACGAACATAGGATAACATATCCCAATGTTACCTCATAGGGATGGGCTCGGGAATTAGGGAACGGAATTTAGTACTAGTGACTGAAGTCAATGATTTTGATTTTCTCAATAGGAGCAAAATTCTACTCATCCAGTACTGGATGCTGGATAAGCAGTTTGATAATTTAGTAACAGTGGAGGAATGGAGAGGGATGATGGTGAGGTACAGCTGGGTGTTGTCAGTGTACATGTGAAAACTAACATGGTGCTTTTGGATGATGTGACCTAGTGGTAGCATGTAGATGAGAAACAGGAGGGATCAAGGATAGATCCTTTTTTTAGGATGGATGATGACGGTGGATTTAAAGGTGTGAGGAACAGTACCAGAAAAGAGAGAAAAAAAAACATGAACAATATCAGCCAACATGGAGAAGTTGAATGGTCAGCAGTTCAGTGGGAATAGGCTCACTGGAGCAGAAGGCGAGTCTCATGGACAAGGTGAGCACTGAGGGGCTGTGAAGAATTTAGGAAACTGGAGAAAGATTTGAGTTCAGAGCTCAGACATGGGGAGAGCTTTCGAGACAGTTGAGCCGGTGGGCTAGGAGAAGGGAGGGAAGCAGCTGATCGGATTGACTCAATCTTAGTGACAAAGAAGCTGCAAGAGCTCCTCACACTTGCTGTTGGAGGTGAGAATGGAACAGATAGGGGAGAGGGTGAACATTTCAAAAGGAACTAACTTCTGTAGAGGTATGAAAAAGACTCAACACATAAGTGTGTTTTACACAAAGCTGATTTATTTGACTTTTATCCAGAATTTTAACCCCATAACTGGGATGGCATTTAGTAACATCAGCAGAAACAGGCCATTGCACATGGTTCAGTCCCAAATGTGATTAACAGCTAAACCCAATCACTGTAGTTACTTGTCAACTTGAATTAAAGTTTTGAGTCCATGTGACTTTAAAAGACCTCATCAGTGTGAACTTGCTGATGTCTGTAGATGGGGAAACTGAGTGAATCTCTTTCCACACTTGGAGCAGGTGAATGGTCTCTCTCCAGTGTGACTGCACTTGTCGAATAAGGTCCCTTGACTGCTTGATCTCAGTCCCACAGTAAGAACATCTGAATGGCCTCTGGTCAGTGTGGGCACGTTGATGAGGTACCACACATTTTAAAGCACTTCTCGCACTCTGGGCATTAAAAAAGTCTCTCGTCAGTGTGAATGCACTGGTATCTCAGCAAGTGGGATGATGTTCTGAAGATCTTACCACACTGTGAGCAGATGAACAGCCTCTCTCCAGTGTGAATTCACTCCGTTTCAGCAGGTCAGTCTAGGACAGAAATTGAGAAGAGACAAACATATCTCTTGGTTTGAGTTTGCTGTGTATAAATCCTCCCTTTCTTAAAAGGAGTTTCCAAACACCCGGTGTAAACTTGGCTCTGGGAGTTTCTAAGATAAAGGAAAAATACTACAGATGCTGGAAATCTAAAACAAAAACAAAACAAAAATGCTGGAGAAACTCAGCAGGTCTGACAGCATCTGTGGAGAGAAAGACAGAGTTAACGTTTCGAGTCCTTATGACTCTTCTTCAGAGTTTCTAATCCGGGTTTGGAGTCCTACACCGGGTGTGTGTGAACCCTAAGATAAAAGCAAAAAACTGAGGATGATGGAAATCCAAAACAAAAAGAAAAATACCTGGAAAAACTCAGCAGGTCTGGCAGCATCAGCGGAGAAGAACACAGTTAACGTTTCGAGTCCTCATGACCCTTCAACAGAACTAAGTAAAATTAGGAAAGGGGTGAAATATAAACTGGTTTAAGAGGTGGAGGTGGGGGGGGGGGGGGGGGGTGGTGGGGGGTTGGGGGAAAGAATTGGTGGGGGGGGGGTGTGGTTGTAGGGACAAGCAGCCAGTAATAGGTGGAGATAACCAAAATATGGCACAGACAAAAGAACAAAGATGTGTTGAAGGTGCTGACATTATAGAAAGGAATGTGCTAATTAAGAGTATAAGACAGGACAGATAAGGTACAGATAGCTCTAGTGGGGGGTGGGGGAGTACTAAAAGGTAGAAATAAACAATGGTCAAAATACATTTAAAAATAATGGAAATAGGTGGGAAAAGAAAAAATCTATATCAATTATTGGAAAAAACAAAAAGGAAGAGGAAGAAATGGGAAGGGGGTGGGGATGGAGGAGGGAGCTCAAGATCTAAAATTGTTGAACTCGATATTCAGTCCGGAAGGCTGTAAAGTGCCTAGTCGGAAGATGAGGTGCTGTTCCTCCAGTTTGTGTTGAGCTTCACTGGAACAATGCAGCAAGCCAAGGACAGACATGTGGGCAAGGGAGCAGGGTGGAGTGTTGAAATGGCAAGCGACAGGGAGGTTTGGGTCATGCTTGCGGACAGACCGAAGGTGTTCTGCAACGCGGTCACCCAGTCTGCGTTTGGTCTCTCAAATGTAGAGGAGACCACATTGGGAGCAACGAATGCAGTAGACTAAGTTGAGGGAAGTGCAAGTGAAATGCTGCTTCACTTGAAAGGAGTGTTTGGGCCCTTGGATGGTGAGGAGAGAGGAAGTGAAGGGGCAGGTGTTGCATCTTCTGCGTTTGCATGGGGAGGTGCCATGGGAGGAGGAGTAGGGGGTGATGGAGGAGTGGACCAGGGTGTCCCAGAGGGAATGATCCCTACGGAATGCCGCCGGGGGGTGGGGTGGGGGGCGGTGTGCGGGGGGTGAAGGGAAGTTATGTTTTGTCGTGGCATCATGCTGGAGTTGGCAGAAATGGCGGCGGATGATCCTTTGAATGCGGAGGCTGATGGGGTGATAAGTGAGGACGAGGGGCTTCAGCTGTACTTCCTGTGGAAAGAGATTCAGGTCTTCCTTCCACCTCAAAGTACACCAGCGAGTTCATACTCGGGAAAGGCCATTTACTTGATCTGAGTGTGGAAAGGGATTCATTCAGTCAGCCTACCTGTTGAGACATTAGCGGGTTCACACTGGGGAGAGGCCGTTCCCTTGCCCTGAATGTGGGAAAAGATTCAGTGGGTCTTCTGAAGCACCAGCTAATTCACACTAGAGAGAGACCATTCACCTGCTCTGACTTTGGGAAGAAATTCACTCAGTTATCTCACCTACTGACACACCAGCGAATTCACACTGGGGAGAGGCCATTCACCTGCTCCGAGTGTGGGAAGGGATTCAGTCAGTCATCCCACTTGCTGGCACACCAGTGAGTTCATAAGTAACTGCAGGAGTTGGATTCTGCTGTAATTGCTGCTGTTAATCACATCCAGGACTGAACCATGTTCATTCTGACAGTTGGGGTATGTTTCTGCTGATGTTAATAATCCCTGTGACTGGGTTGGAGTTTAATATTCTGGATCTAAAGCTGATTGTGTTCTCGGGCCTGCAGTATCCCTTTAAGAACCGCTGTCACTGATCTTTCCCCATAATTCAGGAACTCTCATCAGAAATTAGTTTACAATAAGATTCTGAACTTGTACTTCAATCTTAAATTGATCTTTGGTACGAATCCTTCAATTCATTTTAATGAGAGGTTCCACTGATTAACATCTCCAGTCAGAAAGTGCTGATTAATCCTTGCTGACAATTCTTACTGACTCGTACATTACTCACAGTGACACCTCCATTATCCATCAGAAAGAAGGAGGATGGGAATTGGTGGAGAATCGAGAGTTCTCAAATTGTAACCCTCTTGCCTGGTACAGAAAAATCCCCTCGGCATCGGAATGGAGATAAGTTCAATCCAAGTAACGGACTGTAAGAAATCACTGCCTAATAACCTTACAAAGCCTTCAGAAATTTATGGAATATTACAGAATCAGCTCACACTCTCTCTTATGAAGAAAGCTCCTTGTTATCTCTGCCAAGGACATGTCTCTAGCACAGGCCCTGAAACATGACATTTCTAACCCTGATATGATTGGAACTCATGGCCCATCCGTAAACCAACTGCCTGTGTCGAGGTTAAAACAGGCTCTCGAGAGCACAGATATATTGACGTGATCCACACTGGCTTCAGCCCAACACCCACACTCTGGCTCACACCAGTTAACCATTCAGAGGAGACTGTCACCACCAGCTACAGAGACCCGCACTCACTCTGCGTCATCCGTCCATTTGTCCTCCGGGACCGGTAAACCTTTCTCACCTGTCACAGGTCGTGTGTTTTCCTGTCTATTTAGCTTACACATCAGATTTAAACAGTTCCTTCTCAATAAACTACTTTAAAATCTCTTCTGAACTTGATTCGGGTCATCTGTGACTCATGGAGCTAAATCTTACAAGAGGTGTTAGGAGTAGGATCACAGTGATCAAGATCATAAGATTGAGAAGCAACAGTCTTAGTTAAACATGAATGAAGAAGTTCCTAAGTGAAACCAAGAGTATACAATGGCATTGACACATTACAGAGAGTGACTGATAGTCTCACAGAGAAAACAGGTGTGCCGGGGGTGAGAGATGTCCTGGGGATTGGTGAAGAGTGTGACCGGGATTACTAGTATATCCTCGACAGGATTTCTGAAGAGGGTCAGAAAGGACAAATTAAGTCAAAGAAAGTCCAGAATCAGTTAGAAAATATCCACAACGTGGATGCAGGTGAACAGAGAGCTGGACAATCTTTAAAGTCCATGCATGAACTTTTGTTTGAACCAGATGTATTTACGACATGTCAATAATTTAGAATTGTGTGAGATGATCGACAGGTGGGGAGGATGAATCTCAGTCAATAGTTATCATATTTTAGTGGAAAAGTTTTGGCGTTTATTCTTGGAGACAGCTCAAGGATTTGTGGTGCTGATTCTGATAATTCTAGTAGCTTTAGTATGTTATCTACAGTTTGTCATCAAGAAATTAGGAAAACAGACTCACAGCTTAAAAACAGTGAAGTTAGTCAAAAATCAATTGTGAGAAGTCAATAAGGATATTCCCTTCTCAAGCTGGGGAGATCTGTAGGAAATCACTGTCTAATAACCTTATAAAATCTCCTGAAATGTATTGAATATTATAGGAATGGCTCTCCCTTCTGCACTGCCCCCTCTGTCTCTGCTACATACTCCACTCCCAAGCCACTGCCTCCATCGCTCTCCCTGACAACTGTCTGAGGCTGAACCAATCTGTTTATAGGAACGGAGGAGCAGGAGTAGGCCATTCAGCCCGTCGAACCTGCTCCGCCATTCAATATGTTGAATGTCTTTTCCCCACATTATCCCCATATCCCTGTAAGTAATTGCTCAACCTGCAATTCATTCATTTGTTACTTCTGGACTTAACTCTCCTTACACACTCCCGGCTGGCCTCCCACATTCAGCCTCCCTGGAATCCAGAACTCTGCTTACTTGCAGCAAGTCTTGTTCATCCATCATCCCTGTACTCACCAACTTACAAAGACTCTGGGTTAAGGAGAATCTCAATTTTACATTTTGCATCCTTGTTTTCAAATCCCTCCATGGTCTCTCCCTCCATGCTGCTGTAATCGTCTCCAGCCTCACAACCCTCTGAAATATTTATGCTTCTCTAACTTCAGCCTCCTCAGCATTCCTGATTTTAACTGCTCCACGTTTGGTGTCTCCCGCTTCAGCTGCCAAGGCCACCAGCTCTGGAATTTCCTGCTTAAACCTCTCCACCTTTATGATAATCCTTAAAACCTACTTCTTTGAGTAACTTCTGTGCATCTGCCCTGATATCTCTTTCATGTGGTTTAGTGTCAAATGTTGCTTTCTAACACTCCTATGAAACACGTTGGAGTGTTCTATTACACAATAGAATTAATTAGTTAATGTTTTAGGGTGGGCATTATGTGATGGTCAATGTAAGCTCAGAAGTGGAAGAGAAATGGAATCTAGCACAGGAAAAACAGTTCTTGATTATGTAAGATACTGTGGGAGATTAAAGCTGGTAAGCCAGCAGCACACAGTTGGGGGTTGGGCAGCAGTGCAAACCTAATTTAGACACAGTCGGAGATTTACCCGAATGGTTCAAGGGATGAGGGATTTTAGTTGTAAGGTTAGTTTGGAGAAACAGGAGTTGTTCTCCTTGGAGCAAAGGAGATTGATGGGAGATTTGATAGAGGTGTACATGTTTATGATTGGTTTAAAAACTGATGTTCACATTATCTGATTGTAAAAGGATTACAGGCAGAAGGAAGAATAAAATCCTAAACAGAGCTAAACTCTGATTGTTCGAGACAGAAGGAGTTAGAAAATGGCAGGGCGGTATTCAAGGAGGGCAAAGGTGAAACAGAGAAATAGATGGACATGGATTGAGATCCACAGTAAAGGAATCACACCAGCCGCAGAGTCATAGAACCTCTCACAGATAACAGAGCATATCAAGTAAAGGTCCAAGTTGTAGGTGAATGGTCAGAACTACTCAGCTCTGAAACAATTTCTGTTTTCAGTTTTAAATTCTCTTGCTGCAGCTGGAAAGATATCAGAGGCAATGAAATCAGAGCAAAATCTCCCAGTTGAGGAACTACCCGGGGAGCAGGGTGATGTCACCATGTAATTGTCGATGTGTGATGATGTCACAGTGTAATTGTCAATGTGTCATGATGTCACAGACACAAACACAGAACATCTGGGTTTGAGCAAACCAGTGATCACCACACATTATGAAGGATGTGAGGGTCCTTGAGAGGGGGCAGAGGAGATTTACCAGAATGGGTCGAGGGATGAGGGATTTTAGTTGTAAGGTTAGTTTGGAGAAACTGGGGTCATTCTCCTTGGAGCAAAGTAGATTGATAGGAGAGTTGATAGAGGTGTACACGTTTGTGATTGGTTTAAAAACTGATGTTCATATCATCTGATTGTAAAAGGATTACAGGACACAGATTTAAGATTTTGGGCAAGATCTACGGCGGGGATGTGAGGAAGAAATTTTACACAACGCGTGGTAGTGACCTTGGAACTCAATGCTTACACTTAACAGGCCGATAATCTCCGGGGTCTGCGCCTATAATAATTATTATATTATTATGTATTATAATTAATTAGTTATTATTTTTAATTAACTATTATCTTCACCAAGCCAGTGAAGCGCACATCCCATGAATGAATTTTAAAAATCCCAGTAATGAACTGAGTGAACCTTCTCTGAAATGCCTCCAACTCTATTCCTCCGCAAAAGTATCCCATAACGATGTTATCACATGGTGCAAATTGTAGCAGATAGACCTCGATCTTTCGAATTCTGTATCTATTTGCTAACAGAATATCCCCCTCCCCAAATTCAGATAAAGATTAACTGAAACAAAAACAGAAAATACTGGAAAAACCCAGCAGGTCTGGCAGAATCTGTGGAGATAGAAACAATTTTTCAGTTTGTGTTTCAGATTTCCAGCATCTGCAGTATTTTGCTTTTGTCTAAAGATTAACTGAGACTGGCTCTCGAATGGCGGCCGGATTACCCACAACCCCATGCGCCGCAGAAACCGCCCTATCTGCCGCGTGTTGTCCGGGTGGATGGCGCATGCTCGGAGTCTCCTGCTCTCTCTGCTTGAGGTTGGTGCCAGAGAGAAGCCGGAAGCGGCGGACAGTGAGAGTTCATTGGTTCAGATTCGGCTCTGGGGCCGCACACGGGTTTGTAAACCCCGCCCCCCCGGCACTGACCTCACACCTGAAGCTCACGATGCCTGGTTGATTGACGGCAGCTGGTGACCAATAGGATGAGGGGGTGGGACCGGAGGACCGAGCCGGAGCGGCTGGTCCTCCAACCAATCGGAGTGAACGAGGGGCGGGGCTGGGAGTGAAGCATGCGCAGTGTGAGTAATGGTGATGGGGAGACGCTCCTTTGTCGGGTCCTCAGTGGGAAAGGGAGTGACCGGCGAGGCGGAGGGAGCGATGGATCCGGCGGGTGGACCGGGGAGGCTCCGTAAACATGTTGTGTAAGTAAAAAGCCTGGAAAAGGACTTCCCGGTCCCCGGGGGAGCCTCCCGCCGTTTGCTCCGAGCGAGGCCGCAGCTTCCTCCCAGTGACAGCCCCGGGCTCAAATCTGCAGCAATTACAATTTCAAGTCAGGAATCTGGAAATAGAGGAAGTGAAGATATCTGGGAGGGTTGTGAGGCTGGAGCAGATTACAGAGATAGGGAGGGGTGGGACCAGGGAGGGATCTGAAAGGATCAGAAGCTTAAAATGTAGCTACTTCAGTGAGCACAGGGGTGATGGGTGAACAAGACTTGGTGCGAGTAAGCACACGGCCAGCACAGTTTTGGATGACCACAAGATTACAGGGAGGGTGAATGTGGGAGGCCGGCCGGGAGTGCGTTAGGATAGTTAAGTCTACAGGTAACAAAGGAATGGATGAGGGTTTCAGCAGCAGATAAGCTGAGACTGGGGTGGAGTCGGGCGATGTTACTGAGGTGGAAATAGGCGGTCTTGGTGATGATGTGGATATGTGGTTGGAAGCTCATCTTGGGGTGAAAGTTTTCACTATGGTTGTGAACAGTCTGGTTCAGTCTCAGACAGTTGTCAGGGAGAGGAATGGAGCTGGTGCCTAGGGAGTGGAGTTTGTAGCGGGGACTGAGGACAATGGCTTCAATCTGCCCAATATTTAAATGGAGGAAATTTCTGCTCATTTAGTACTGGATGTCAGACAAGTCAGGACAATGTGTGACTTGGAGGGGAACTTGGAGGTGATGGTGTTCACATACACCTGCTCCCCTGGTCCTTCTAGGTGGTGGAGATTGAGGGTTTGGGAAATTCTGTCAAAGTTCTGGTCAAGTTCCAGATATATAAAATCCCTCTGCTTTACCTGGTACCTCTCCTGCCTTTATCTCTCTCTCTTTCTTTCTTCCCATAGAAGCCAGGGTTTTGCTTATACCCAGACTGGGTGGCAGGTTCTCTTCCCTGAAGGACATTAGTGAACCAGTTGGGTTTTTAATGACAATCCCTCAGCTTTAAAAGTCTATTTTTTCTCGTGCCAGCCCCACAAATTATCTGATTCATTCAGCTCAATTTCACAACCTGCCTTTGTGATTTTGTGGGTTCTCTCTCACTACTTTTTACTGTTTTAAATCAATTTCTCAGGGTGTTAGAAAGCGAAGATTTGCAGTTGGGAAACTCAATCCAAACATCACATCAGAATCTGATGCAGTCGCCCAATTTATCGTAACCTGAATATCGTTGGATTTTGAACATGGAAGGAAAAGGCACCGTTCACAGTGGGGAGAAACCGTACACGTGTTCTGTGTGTGGACGAGGCTTCAGCCGATCATCTGGCCTGTCAGAACATAAATGCAGTTACAATGGGGAGAAACCATGGAAATGTGAAGACTGTGGAAAAGGATTCAATTACCCATCTGACCTGGAAACACATCGGCGCAGTCACACTGGGGAGAGACCGTTCACCTGCCCTGAGTGTGGGAAGGGATTCACTACCTCCTCCCACCTGCTGACACACCAGCGAGTTCACACTGGGGAGAGGCCGTTCACCTGCCCTGACTGTGGGAAGGGATTCATTGATTCATCCAACCTGCGGAATCACCTTGAAATTCACACTAGCCAGAGGCTGTTCACCTGCTCCAAGTGTGGAAAGAGATTCATTCAGTCATCCCACTTGCTGAAACATCAGCGAACTCACAGTGGGGAGAGACCTTTTAAATGTCCAGATTGCGGGAAGTGCTATAAAAGCTCCAGAGACCTGATGTCCCATCAGCGTGTTCACACTGACGAGAGACCTTTTAAATGCCCAGACTGCGGGAAGTGTTTTAAAAGTTCTGGGGAAGTGATGTTCCATCAACGTGTTCACACTGATGAGAGACCATTCAGGTGTTCTCACTGTGGGGCTGGGTTCAGGCGATCATCTAACCTCACTGTACACCAGCGAGTTCACACTGGGGAGAGGCCGTTCACCTGTTCTGAGTGTGGGAAGGGATTCACTCAGTCATTCCATCTGCTGACACATCAGCGAGTTCACACGGGGGAGAAACCGTTCACCTGCTCCGAGTGTGGGAAGGGATTCACTCAGTCATCCTACCTGCTGACACATCAGCGAGTTCACACTGGGGAGAGACCGTTCACCTGCTCCGAGTGTGGGAAGAGATTCGCTATGTCATCCACCTTGCTGAGGCACCAGCGAATTCATACCGGGGAGAGACCGTTCACCTGCTCCAAATGTGGGAAGAGATTCACTCAGTCATCCCACCTGCTGACACACCAGCGAGTTCATAAGTAACTACAGTGGTTGGATTTTGCTGTTAATCACATCCAGGACTGAATCATGTTCACTGGGCTCTGTTTCTGCTGATAATAAACTCAAGCCCAGTTATTGGGGTTAATATTGTGAATATAAGTCAAATAACTCAGCTCTGTATCAAACGTGCTGTAATGAACATAATAATTAAGAGCAGGAGTAGGCCATTCGACCCCTTGAGCCTGCTCAGCCAATCAATAAGATCATGGCTGATCTGATTGTGGCTTCAACTCCACAAGGAGCCTGCCCCCAAAAACCTTTACTCCCTTAGCAGTAACTGGAAAGTGCTGTGTAAGCAGGCTAAGTTCTTGTTTTTTTGCAGCTTAGACAGGGTAAATTCACTCTGTTGTGAGAGCTAAGTAGTTAATTCACTAACTGGTTGAATCTGGTTATTCTAGCCCCTGTTCCGTTGACTATAAATAGAGGCCCTTTCAGAGCAGCTAAGGCAAACGAGTGCATACTTGGAGTTTGGTGAGGGGGGGAGTTCGGTGAAATGGAGGGAGGAGATGCTCGTTTCCTTTTTTAATCTTTCTCACACGTGGAATTGGTTCTTGCTCTACTACAGGGAAAGGAGCTAGCTGTTTGGTGAGAAACTGGTGTGTGGTTAAGGCATATTCTATTCTTAAGATTTAAAATAGTATTCAAATTGGAGGTAAAGTTAATATATAAAAAAGCAATATAAATATAATTGAGTAATTATTTAAAACACATTAAGGATGGCAGGACAGGTGATGTGTCAATCACAGAATCACAGAATTATTACGGCACAGAAGCCGCAGATGGCACAAACCTTCCTCAAGGCCGAAAAATATCCATTGGCCATTACCCTCTGTTTCCTATTACTCATCCAATTTTGTATCCACGTTGCCACTGTCCCTTTTATTCCATGAGCAATAAGTTTTCTTATACGTCTGTTGTGTGGCACTGCATCAAATGCCTTTTGAAAGTCCATGCGCACCACATCAACAGCATTAACCTCATCAACCCTCTCTGTTACCTCTTCAAAACACTCCAGCAAGTTAGTTAAACATGATTTCTCCTTTTGAAATCCATGCTGGCTCTGCCTAATCAGCCTATATTTTTCCATGTGACTGCTAATTCTATCCCATATCATTATCCTGAGAATCTTCTCAATCTCTGAAATTAAACTGATTGGTCTGTAATTGCTGGGCTTATCCTTACAGCCTTTTTTGAACAAGGACATAATGTTTGCAATTCTCCATCCGCTGGAACCTCCTCTGAGCCTGGGGAAGACTGAAAAATTATGGCCAATACCCTTGTAATTTCCACTCTTACTTTCTTCAATATCTTTGGTTGCATCTCATCTGGTCCCGGTGCCTTAACAACCTTAAATACCGACAGTTTATCCAACACTTCCTCCTTATCAATTTTGAATCCTTTTAGTGACAAGGTTTCCTCCTCTGTCACCTCAGCCATGCCTATTGCCTCCCTGTGCAAATCCCCTTTTTAGTCCCTGATCAGTCCTATTTTCCTTTAACCATCCTCTTACTATTTTAGTCTCAATAGAAGACTTTGGGATTCCCCATTATGTTGGCTGCCAGTCTTTTCTCATGATCCCTCTTTGTTTCTCTCCTCTCCCCGAACCTTCTGTGTTCAGCTTTGTTCTCAATTGTATTTTCTACCTGACACCTGTCATAAGCACACTTTTTCTACTTAATCTTGATTTCTATCTCCTTTATCATCCAGCCTGCTCTGGATTTGCTTGCCCTACCTTTCCCTTTGGACTGTGCCCGAACCATTTCTTCAGCTGTTTATCCCCAACTACATTTGGTTCTAATCTATCCAGCCTCGCTCCGTTCTTGCCCCATTGAAGTCTGCTCTCCCCCAGTTAGTTATTCTCACCCTGGATTGCACATTGTCCTTTTCTAACATCATCCTAAACCTTATGATACAATGATCACTGTCTCCTAAATGTTCCCCCACTGACACTGGATCTACTTGGCCCACCTCATTTCCAAGAATCAGGTCTAACTGTGCATCCTTTCTTGTTGCACTGGACACACACTGCTGTAGAAAATTCTCCTGAGCACAATCTAGGAACTCTTGCCCCTCTCCTCCCTTTACACTACCATTGTCTCAGTCTACATTCGGGTAACTAAAGTCCCCCATTATAATTACTCTGTGATGTCTGCATCTCTAATTTCCCTGTAGATTTGTTCCTCTGCATCCTTCCCGATGGTCTATAGACACCAAAGAATGTAATTGCACCCTTTTTGTTCCTTAGCTCTAACTAAATTGATTCTGTCCTTGAGCCCTCTGGGACATCCTCTTTCTCCAGCATTGCAATCCTCTCCTTAACCAATGCCCCTCCTCCTTGTCTCCTTTTCTATCTTTTCTGAACACCTTGTACCCAGGAATGTCTTGCTGTTCCTTGAGCCAGGTCTATTATTGCCACAACATTATATTTCCACATGGCCATCTGCACTTGTAACTCCCCAATCTTATTTACAATATTCCATACATTCACATACATGCACACTAACCCTGATTTAGTCTTTATGATGTTCTCCCTTACTCCGACTCCAACTATTAACTTATTCTATTTTCTCATGCTATCGGTCTCTCCCCGTATTTTGTACACCCTGTTATTCCTCTCTAATGCTCTCTCCTGGTTCCCACACCCCTGCCAATTTAGTTTAAAGCCCCACCAATTGCACGAGCAAAACACCCTGCCAGGAACTCAGTCCTGGCTCTGTTCACATGCAGCCTGTCCAGCTTGTACAGGTGCCATCTTCACCAGAGCCAATCCCAGTGTCCTAGGAATCTAAAGCCCTCCCTCTTGCACCAGCTTTCCAGCCACACATTCATCTGTCTTATCTTCCTATGTCTGTACTTACTTGCACGTGGTACTGGGAATAATCCAGAGATTACTACATTTGAAGTCCTGCTTGTTAATTTTTGACCTAATTTTCTACCCTCCATAAATTGAGTTCATCCAAAACTGCTGCCCATGTCTTAACTCACGGCAAGTCCCAATCCTCTATCTCCCACGTACTTGCTGACCCACATTGGCTCCGAGTCAAGAAATGTCTTTATTTTAAAGTTCTCATCCTTGTGTTCAAATCCCTACATGCCCTCACCCTCCCTATCTCTGTGACCTCCTTGAACCCCACAAGCTTCTGTGATATCTGTGCCCCTCTAATTCTGGCCCCTTGTACGTTCCCAATCAGAATCCCTCCACCATTGGTGACCGTGGTTTCATTGCCGAGGCCCCAAGCTCTGGAATTCCCTCCCTGAACCTCTCTGCCTCTACCTCACTTTCCTCCTTTAAGACTCTTCTTAAAACCTACCTCTTTGACCAAGCTTTTGGCCATCTGACCTAATGTCTCCTTATGTGGGTCAGTGTCATATTTTGTTACATAATTCTCCTGTGAAATGTTTATGTTGAACCAATGAATAAATGTAAGTTGTTGTTGTAGTCATCCATACATAGAAAGAGACAAACCCCTGATATTTTTTTCTCTGTAACATTTTATTACAAAGCTACACAACTGATGTGAATAAAGTTTGTGATGGTAAAAATATGTTCACCCCCTCAGGGAACTGAATAGCATTGACACACACACAGGAACACACACACACATATGCACCGAGAGTGACAGAGGCCTAAGGAGAGACAAACACCCAGAAAACAAGGATGTCACCAACCAGGCCAATTATTGTTCCATTTCAGACTGCAAATTTCATGAATGTTTGGGATGAATGGAAATAAGAAACACAGGGAATTTGGATGGTTTTTATTCCATTTAATTCTGTGATTGGTTATAATCAGGAATGATGAGAAGCAGAGTTAACAGATTTCTAACCTGTGTGGGAGAACCCACTGGATTTCAAATCTACCGTCTTAACCACTCGCCCACAACTACTCGGGAAGGATGATAGAATGGATACGGAGTGTTACAGAGAAAAACAGTATTCGGTCCATCCAGTCTGTGCCCTTCCCCCACCATTTCCTGGTCACCTGTAATTTACTGTCTCTGTCTCTCCTCATTCTCCCGACCAGAATGAAACACTGCGCAGCTCAGCTGCCCCTTGCCCACATGAAGAACTTTCTAGAACAACCTAGCAGAGCAAACCACCCAAAACTTTAGTAGTGGTGGGATTCAAACCCACAGCTCCAAAGAGACAAGATCCTAACTCCAGTACCACACACTGCTCAACCACATGAGCACATTCACACTTGGAACATTCAAAATGACTAATAAAATCATGAAAGATGTTTTGTTGTGAGCTGTGTTATTTGGTAGAATTAGCGTGAAGTGTGGGATTGAGCTAGACCCTAACTCACCCACTTAAAAGACTGGAAGAGGGAGAATTTTGTCACAAATGTAGTGTTGTGATGTGGTAGATTTTGTAAAAAAAACTAATAATATTTATTTTAAATGGGCGCAAGGAACCTTAAAAAATAGCTGCTAAAGGTCAGCTGACTTTTTACAACTGTAATATTTGCCAAGCTTCTAGAAGGCTTCAAGTAAATTGGAAAAGGACCGACCCAGATATGTGACGACATTTGAAATCCAAGGCGCATTTCCACAAGGGTAAACTCATTAACAGTGGTTTCCTGGAGGTGTGAATAGCGCTTTCCCATCTCACCAAACTTCCCAGAATGGGAATCATTCAACTTAATGAAAATATTAACAGTTTTCTTGTATTAACACTTTATTTAATTTAAGCCTTTTGGTGACATTGTTACTAAATTTGGAATCCACTGTCCCTCTTTGCTCTTCCTTTGCAATGTAAACCAATTTAGATTTGTTTCCAGTCTTGTAATTTCAAAAGGGTCCCGTCCATATTCAATAAAATGTTTGTTGATAGCTTCCTGTTCTTTCTTCCTTCTAATGTCACGATGCGAGTCTAGTTCTTAATCTATTACTTGTCTCTCCCATGTATCAGATTTTGCAATGTTTGCATCGGATTATATAGACAACATTGTTGTTCACATGTGATTCTGTGGTTTAAAGGGATGTTTTCCCTGTGTTGAATTTTTGTCTTCAGGACTTTTAAGTGCTTGAATGTTATACAGTTTCTATTCCCACAATTTGGTGTGGTTTGTGTGCTCACCTTGCTGCTAACAAAAAGATCTTGTAGGTTTTTATTTCTTCTAAAGTCAGTTGTTATGTTGGTTTAGTGAGTCGATTCCTTCATTTAAGTTTTCAAACTTATTTTTAATTACTTTCTTTACATGTAGTGTCTTATTGCAATATCCCATAATAAGTGGTATTTTTGGGGCCTAATCTATTTAATCTTGGCAGGTTGTCTAATTCTTTCCAAAAATTGGATTTGCTATGTTTAAGGAACCTTTTTGTGTATCCCCTCTGCCACAACGCAGTGAATGAGGTATTGACTACACTGTTAAATCTACCTGTTCTGTACAAATGCCATGGAATCGCATCAGTTGTGAATTCACTAATCCATGGAAGGTGTGTTTAGCATGGTATCTTTTGGTATGTAATAGGGTGCGCATGTCTATTGGTTTGAAGAAAACCTTTGTTGCTAATGTGTTTTGTGTTATCTTCTTGTGTTAGTTTGAACTCTGTGGTGTCTAAGAAATTCATTTTATTTCTGTATTTATTGTTTCAATCTGGTTAGGGACCAGTAACTTTTTGTTTAAAGTAGACAATATTTGAAATCTCAAGTACTAAGAGAATAAAATTACAAGCTTCCACAGTTTTAAACAAACAAGTTAAACTTTATTATAGAAAGTCAGAAAAATAAAACAATTGGCAATATCTATCTTAATCTCTAACATTCAGAATTAACATGAGAAAAATATGAAGTAACAGGCAGCTGTGATCAAACATAGTGCACTGCACATTAAATAACAGTCAAGACAGATCCCACAGATTTCTCAGCAACCCACCCAGATGTCAGTGTTCACTGAGAGTCACACAATCTCATGAAAACTCCATCTCCCTCACAAGGGTCTCCACTTTCAAGAATCTAGCCTCACATCCCTCAAAGCTGCTCTGACTCGGATTGCCTCAACAACTGCACACCTCCCAATGGTTCAATCTCTTCTCCTGAGCCTGTGCTGCCTGTCCCACTCTGGACACGTGCTGGAACTCCCAGGGAATGCTGGGCCTCCTAGTCCTCAGTCTCCAGCCAGAAAACATCACAGAGAGACAGGTAAGTTCACATTTCTTAACATTGTTGTGACTTTGATTTTGATAGTCAGATAGTGATTGTTTGTACAGATTCCTCCAGTTCTGTCACTGTGTGGGACCAAACTCCTCACGTATTATCTAGAAATCTGTAATAACATAATGGTAGTTTGGAACATTCTTTGAAAACACACTCTTCCCATTCCCCCACACATTTATATATTAGCATGGGGGGAGGGGCAGGGGTGTGCAAATTTTTTGCGAGTGGCTGTATCTTTAATTTGAAGATTGTATTCTCCATCTGAATTCAAAGTTGTTTTTTGTTAGTCCCAGATATAATAATCAGATTATGGCTTTGCCTGGTCTATGAGATTGTGAAAATTTATTCAAGATGTTTTGGATGACTGGAATCCCTCCGTTTCTATGTTACTTTCCAAAGTCTCAATTTCCATTGTGAAGAGTGTGCTGTCGGGAGGGTGCGGTGAGGGATTTTTCTGAGCAGTAAGTATCCTTAATGTAATTGGGGTAATATTGAGCTGAGAGGCGGGGTTCAAAAATGAATCAGTGTGTTCTGCCATCCTGTATGATTCACTGCCACAGCCTATAATGGTTGAAATTTGGAGGATTTCTCATGATACCATCAGGTGGCCAGGTACTTATGTATTTTGTAAAATGTCCTTGGCTGTGGTTGCTGTCCCTTTAGGTATTCCATCTGTTTTTGATTCATGTAGTTGGAATCTTTAAGTTCTGTTAGTCTGTCCTTAACTTTTTTTTTCTCTGTTGATACATGGACTTAGTTCACTTGATGCAGTAATCTGTCTTGTTGAGTTGTCTGTTTGCTTCAGTAAGGTTTTGTTGTCTGTCCATATCTATGTTACTGCCTTTGTCTGCTGGTTTTATGACAATATCTGTATTGACTGTTAATTCCCTGATCGCTTGTTTTTCTCTCCTCATGAGTTTTTGTTGATCCTTTACATCTGGGATTCTCTCAATTCCTGAGCTGCTTCGATGAAGTCAGATATTTCAGTGTTCATTTCATTCTCTGGAGGAATCCAACCTGATCTGTGCAATGAACTTGGCCTGTCTGAAACTGAGTAATCGGAAAAGTCGTCTTGTGTGATTTTTCTATGGAATTTCTCTCAGTTTGTTTGGATTTGTGCATTGTATTATTTCACACTGCTAAAAAATGTAGCCTCTGTTTCGGAACTTCTCTGGGATTATTGTGGATTTAAATGATTTGGCAATGTGAACAATTGTTTGATTCAGATTAAGGCACTCCTTTTCTATGGCTTGGACACTTCCTGGTATAAATATTTCATCCACCCAGTGATTAAAGAGTAATGATTGGTTTTGTATGGTTAAGTTTCCAGAATCTGTTTTTCAGGCTTGTACTGGGGTGTCTTGTGAGTGTTCAATTCCCCTCTTTCTTGGGTAGGTCTCCACCCAGGTCTTGTGGTTGGTGAGCTGGATGATCCGTATTGGCATTTGCATTTCTCTGTCACCCTGAACCCGGAGTCCTGACCCACACATGACCAGTTTGTTGTTTGTGTTTCCCCTTCACTCTGTACCTGGAGTCCTGACCCACACAGGACCAGTTTGTTGTTTGTGTTTCTCTGTCACTCTGTATCCGGAGTCTTGACCCACACAGGACCAGTTTGTTGTTTGTGTTTCTCTGTCACCCTGTACCCGTAGTCTTGACCCACACAGGACCAGTTTGTTGTTTGTGTTTCTCTGTCACTCTGTACCCGGAGTCTTGGCCCACACAGGACCAGTTTGTTGTTGGTGTTTGTGTCTTCATGGTCTCGTTCGACTCGTTTTTGCTTCTCTTGGGATCAAAGCCATCAGAGGAAACTCTTCACCAGTCATTTTGGGGCCCATTGGGGATCTGTGGTTTGGGATTGTTAGGAGGGAATTAAATATATATATATTAAAAAGAGAACAGAGTAAGAATTTGCTGAACATATCTCCTCTTCAGGGATCAATCACTGTTGGATGACGTGGATGACCTCATGAGACACCCAGGGCGGTGCCATCAGAACCTCGTCCTTGTGGCTGGGGTGGATTTCCTGCAAGATGAGAGACTCCATGGTCTGGACCAAGCTCACGGCTGGTCTGACATGCATTTCCCACATTACACAGGGACTACACTTCAAAAAGACTTCACTGGCTGTAAAGCACTTTGGACCATCCTGAAGCTGTGGAAGGTGCTATATAAATGCACATCTTCCATTAACAAAGGAGAGAAGGACCAAGGCCAGAAAAGTCATTAACAGAACATCAATCAGTCTCCTCTTTTATTAGAGAAATCATGGACTCGAGCACTGTGTATTTGACACTAAGCTGATTTATTTAACCTTTATCCAGAATATTAAACTCCAGCCCAGTTACTGGGATTATTAACATCAGCAGAAATAAACCCCAACTGTCAGAATGAACATGGTTCAGTCCCGAATGTGATTAACAGCAGAATCCAACCCCTGCAGTCACTTGTGAATATACCGGTGTGTCTGCAGGGTGGATGAATGACTGAATCCCTTCCCACTCACGGAGCAGGTGAACAGTCACTCTCCTGTGTGAACTCGCTGGTGTTTCAACCGGAGGGATGGGTGAATGAATCCCATCCCACACATGGAACACGTGAATGGCCTTTCTCCAGTGTGAACTCGCTGGTGTGTCAGCAGATCCACTTTGCTTTTATAGCTTTTCACACAGTCAGAACATCTAAAAGGTCTCTTTTCAGAGTGAACACGTTGATGTGAAGTGAGCTGGGTTAGTTGAGTGAATCCCTTCCCACACTTGGAGCAGGTGAATGGTTTCTCCCTAGTGTGAATCCTCTGGTGGATCAACAGAATCTTTCTGCTTTTAAAGCAATTTTCACAGTCAGAACATTTAAAAGGTCTCATGTCAGAGTGAACAAGTTGATGTGAAGTGAGGGTACTTAACTGAGTGAATCCCTTCCCACACTTGGAGCAGGTGAATGGCCTCTCTCCAGTGTGGACTCTCTGGTGTGACTGCAGGTTGGATAACTGAGCGAATCCCTTCCCACAGTCAAAACAGGTGAATGGCCTCTCCCCAGTGTGAACTCGCTGGTGTATTAGCAGATTCTTTTTGCTTTTAAAGCTCTTCTCACAGTCACAACATTTAAAAGGTCTCATGTCTGAATGAACAAGTTGGTGTGAAGTGAGGTTAGTTAGTCGAGCGAATCCCTTCCCACAATCGCAACAGATAAACGGTCTCTCCCCAGTGTGAATGCGTCCATGAGTTTCCAGCTCAGAGGGGGATCTGAATCTCTTCCCACAATCCCCGCAGTTCCACAATTTCTCCATGATGTCGATGTTCCTGTGCCTCTCCAGGTTGGATAATCAGTTGAATTCTTGTCCACACACACTACACTTGCACAGTTTCTCCCTGCTGTGCATGGTGAAATCTTTGTTTCAGGTGGTGTAACAGGTTAAAGCTCCTTCTACAATCAGTTCACTGGCACACACACACTGTGTGTGTGTGTCTCGGTGCTTTTCCAGTCACACTGATGTTTCAAATCTTTGCCCTCAGACAAAACAGACAAATATATCTCCTTTCACAGTCAATGTCCAATGATATTTAGGTCTTGATGAATCAAGTGACGCGGTCAGATCTTGTTGTGATGTTTGGTTCGAGTTTCCTGTCTGCAAATCATCTCCTTCTTCTCCCCTGTAAAAGGAGTTTACAAAAACCATCACTGTAAGTACAGGATAGAAATTCAAAACAGACAATTCCAGTTTCTTTGGGACATTCTTTCCCCAAACATGTGGTCCAATCAAACTAAAAGAAGCTCAATCAGCAAAAAGTCCCAATAAAAGCAAAGAGAACCTCCCTAAAGCAGAATGTTTCTTCCAATGTCTATGAGACACTCTGTACCCTGAGGTGCCCACTGGTTGTGGGAGGTATCAAGCGTACCGATGGACACCGCACGTTCCCTCTCCAGGGACATCCGGGCACAGACAAGACTACGGAAGAGACGTCGGCAGCCAGTGTGATCACCCCCATGTGTGTCACCCATCCTGGATCTACAAATTCATGTTTTAACCTGGCCCATGAACAGTTTCAGGAAAAGATTCTCTGACTTACCCACTCCCCCTCCACACTGGTCAGACAAAGATTCAAAGAATGGGACAGCAGTGTCACCAAAGGTTGAGGATCATCCCCTTCAGGTAACTACACAGGGGCTGCAGCCTCTCACTCTGAATATATACAAGGCCCGTGAACTCCTCTCCGCTTCAAACATCACCTGCAGCCTGAAAGTAGGTAAAGCTGCTGGAAAACCTGTTGCCCAGAATTAGGCATTTACCGGGCACTTGGACCCGGTTGAGAACAGGAACGCTGAAGCCCCGCCCACTGTGGCGTCATCAAGCCCTGCGCCCATGTGCCCTACTCCCCACTCCCCTCTGAAACAAGATGGCGGCCGTTAATCTGGGTTTAGACCCGGTTAAAAGCCCTGGAGCTGCAAACCCAGGAACTGCAGGTCTGTGTTCGGGGTATGAGGCCTTCACCGGGTGTTTAAAAACCTTCATGACCAGCCGCCGGCTCTATTGCTCCCGTCGGTTATCCAAATCCTCACCGGCTGCAGAGGAGACCGAGGAGCCTCTGCCCCCATCGCCATTACTGACACTGCGCATGCTCCAAACACTGTCCAGCATTGCGCCTGCGCACCGCTCGCTAGCGGTCTGGATAGGGCACATTCACGATCGCGAGGAATGCTGGGAAAAACCATCGCCATTGCCTGCCCAATGAGAAATGTTCATTTTGTGCTACGATGTGGCGATTGATGCAGTAAATTAAAATTTTGGGCACTCAATAAAATTAGCAATCAAATTATACAGTAACCTGAATGTATAGACCCAAACGAAGAGAAGCAGGAATTGTCATTTTAAGTGCCATCGATACTTAATGAGGAGGACATTATTCTCTGTATCGTTAATGAACATTAACATGTAAAGGGAGAAATGAATGACCTTTAAACACCTCGTCCACTTGGCACAGAACTGTCTGAAACTCATATTAGAAACCACATGAAACAAAATAAAGACAAATATTAAACTATTTACAAAATATTTTAAAAATATATATATATGAGGGGGGGAGGGAGGGGGGCGCGGTGGCATCGTGCCGATGTCACTAAACCAGTAATCCAGAAGGCCAGATAATACGGTAGCGACTTGGGTTGAAGTCCCACCACAGCAACTGGTTCAATTTAACTTCAGTAAATAAATCTGGAATTTAAAGCTAGCCTCAGTAACGGTGACAATAAAACCATTGTCGGTTATCATTTTAAAAAAATATCTGGTTCACTAATGCCTTTTAGAGAAGGAAATCTGCCATCCTTACATGGTCTGGCCTACATGTGACTCCAGATCCACCAAAATGTGTTTGACTCTGAATGGCCCTCTGAAGTGGTGTGGCAAGCCACTTACTTCAAGGGCAGTTGGGGATGGGCAGCAAATGCTGGCCTTGCCCAAATGCCATGAAAGAAAGTTTTTAATATCCCCGCCATTGAATGGCTACAATTTCAGAAGAAAGTGTAGACAGAAGGTCCAGAAAATATGCAAGACAATGGTTCTCCTTCCAAGGAAAACAAACCCAACTTCACCTAACCTAATTGAAGTTCCTCATCTCTCGTGAATCTTTTCTGCACAGTCTCTAATGCCTCACATTCTTCCTGTGGTGAGGTGCTCAGAATTGGACCCAATCCTGTGCCTGGTGCCAAGCCAGTGTTTTATTGAAGTTTATTCTAACTTGGTTGTTTTTATACTTAATTCCTCTATTCATAAAGCCCATGATTCTGCATGATTTATGCACTGCTTTCTCAGCCTGCCCTGTTACGTTCAATGATTTGTGCACGTAAAGCCCCAGCTTTAACTGCTTCTGCACCCTGTTACAATTGTATCCTTTATTTTCTATTGTCTCTCCTCGTTCTTCCACCTAAAATGAATCACTTCACACCTCTCTGAATTAAATTTTATTTGCCACTTGTCTGCCCATTCCACCATCTTCTCTATGTGCTTTCAAAGTTTCTCACTTTCCTCCTCACTATGAACACAAGTTGAAAATTTGGTTTCATTTTCAAATTTTGAAATTTTGCCCTGCAGACAC
Organism: Isurus oxyrinchus; assembly: GCA_026770705.1. Taxonomy (NCBI): domain Eukaryota; kingdom Metazoa; phylum Chordata; class Chondrichthyes; order Lamniformes; family Lamnidae; genus Isurus; species Isurus oxyrinchus. The sequence goes on along the minus strand of JANJGN010000026.1, from coordinate 1,528,948 downwards.
AAGTCTAGGTTATTAACATATATCAAGAAATCAGTGGTCTTAACACTGACTCCTTGTGATCCCACTGCCTACTTTTCCTCATTCTGAAAAAAACAATCAATCTCCATGCGTGTTGTTTCCTGCCACTCAGCCAATGCTGCCTCTGCCCCATGGTCTTTAACTTTATTGACAAGCCTGTTACTTGGTACTGTATTAAATGCCTTTTAGAAGTTCATGTGCACATCAATTGTGTTACCCTCATCAACATTCTCTGTTGCCTCATCAATAAAACTCAAGCAATTTAGTTCAACACGATTTGTCCTGAACCAATCCGTGTTGGCTTTAATTAACCCACAATTGTACAAATAACTTAATTTTGGCCGGACATACTGCTTCCAAATGCTTTCCCACGTCGAGATGAAACTGACTGATCTGTCAGTGCTGGGGTGATCTTTCCATTTAAGATTAAGATACTTGGAAGTGCATGGTAAAATCGGGCAAAGTCAGCATGGTTTCATCAAGGGGAGGTCATGCCTGACAAATCTGGTAGAATTCTTTGAGGAGGTAATGAGTAGGTCAGGCAAAGGAGAGCCAATGGATGTTATCTACTGGGACTTCCAGAAGGCCTTTGACAAGGTGCCACACAGGAGGCTGCTCAGTAAGATAAGAGCCCATGGTGTTAGAGGCAAAGTACTAGCATGGTTAAAAGATTGGCTGTCTGGCAGGAGGCAGAGAGTGGGGATAAGGGGGTCCTTCTCAGGATGGTAGCCGGTGACAAGTGGAGTTCTGCAAGGGTCAGTGTTGGGACAACAACTTTTCACTTTATACCTTAATGATCTAGATGAAGGAACTGAGGGCACCCTGACTAATTTTGCAGATGATACAAAGATAGGTGGAGGGACAGGTAGTATTGAGGAGGCAGGGCGACTGCAGAAGGATTTGGACATGTTAGGAGAATGGGCAAAGAAGTGTTAATGGAATACAACATGGGCAAGTGTGAGGTCATGCACTTTGGTAGGAAGAATAGAGGCATAGACTATTTTCTAAATCGGGAGAGAATTCAGAAGTCTGGAGTGCAAAGGGACTTGGGAGTCCTAGTCCAGGATTCTCTTAAGGTTAACTTGCAGGTTGAGTCTGTAGTTAGGAAGGCAAATGCAATTTTGACATTTATTTTGTGAGGACTAGAATATAAAAGCAGGGATGTGCTGCTGAGGATTTATAAGGCTTTGGTCAGACCACATTTAGAATATTGTGAGCAATTTTGGGCCCCGTATCTCAGGAAGGATGTGCTGGTCCTGGAGAGGGTCCAGAGGAGGTTCACGAGAATGATCCCAGGAATGAAAGACTTAACATATGAGGAACGTTTGAGGACTCTGGGTCTATACTCGATGGAGTTTAGAAGGATGAGGGGGGATCTGATTGTAACTTACAGAAGACTGAAAGGCCTGGATAGAGTGGACGTGGGGAAGATGTTTCCATTAGTAGGAGAAACTAGGAGCCGAGGGAACAGCCTCAGAGTAAAGGGAAGACCTTTTAGAACAGAGATGAGGAGAAACTTCTTAAGCCAGAGAGTGGTGAATCTATGGAATTCATTGCTACAGAAGGCTGTGGAGGCCAGGTCATTGAGTGTATTTAAGACCGAGATAGATAGGTTCTTGATTGGTAAGGGGATCAAAGGTTACGGGGAGAAGGCAGGAGAATGGGGTTGAGAAAATTATCAGCCATGATTGAATGGCGGAGCAGATTTGATGGGCCGAATGGCCTAATTTCTGCTCCTATGCCTTATGGTCTTATTAGTAAGGATTTAATATTAGTGAGAGGAAGTGTGAGGAAAAAGCGAGAAGTGATTAAATTGTAACTACATTTGAAGACACTGATAAATAGCTCAATAATTAATCAGATTTCAAGACATAAAGTACTGATAAAAAATCTAAAGTATGATTAAATGAATTGAATTATTAATAAATGTCAGTCAGAGTGCTTGGAATGGAGAAGTGCTTAAATTATGAAATGAAAACAGTAAAAAATGGAAACAGCAGGTCTGGAAGAATTTCTGGAGAGAGAAACAGAATTGATGTTTCAGGTCTGAGAGCAAGTGAAAGCGGGGAGGTGGAAAGAACAGAAGGAGAGGTCTCTGAAAGGCTGCAAGGCGAGAGAGATTAGGTTTCATGATGCAAGGTCAAAGGGAGTGGGAATGGGACAAGTGACAACACAAAAGATGTGTGGATATGAGGCGTGAATGGTACCATCACAACTGTCTGATTGCAAAGTAAAGAAAATATGAGAAATGAGAAAGGAAAACAAGGACGCAAAGAAACAAGAAACAAAATGGGGGCAGAGATTATGATAGGAAATTGTTGAACTCAATTTTGATTCTCCAAGTCTGTAAAGTGCCTCTTTTTGATCTGGTAATGAAGTGTTACATTTCTACCCATGCGCTGTTCAGATGAAAGGTTACAGAGTTGTCATGTTAACTCTGTTTCTCTGTGCACAGATGCAAATCTGCTGAGGATTTCCATCATTCTGTTTCATGACAGGATTGTAGACTGAGAGAATTTGTAAAGGTAGAGATTGTCCCAAATTAATTTGTCACATCAACAACAAATGTCTGGGCCTCATGACACTCCTGTCTCACTACTTTACTTTATATTTGGGTCTGGGGGAAGAATGTTCACCATTTTGTATTCAGTCTAGGATTAGAACTTGCACTGTTTTATATTCGGGTCCTGTGAGCATCAAAAGAAGAAGCTTGAGGACAGTCACTGCATTTTTGGTCTGACTTTATGCAAAATAAACTATCCTGGTGTGAGGGAGCAAACATTATCAGATTTGCTGCAGTCAGTGAAGGCGAGTTTGAAGCTAAATCCTGCAATTCTATAAAGTTAAACTAAAAGCAGGAAGCTGCTGATGGTTAAAGGGGCCGGGGTAGTGGTGAGAGGAGGTGTTTGGAGGAAGTCTGACACACATGGCACAGGGTGAGCAGGGGAAAGGGGAGGAATTACTTGGTTAAACAGGGACCCAGGGACAATAGCAGAAGGTGGGGATCACTGGGAATGGAGCAATGGAATAGACACATCAGAGAACCATAGAATGTTGCAGCACAAAAGGGGCAACTCAGTTGGTTGTGTCTGTGTTAGCCCCCTGAAGGGACAATTTACCTAATGCCACGTCCCTGCCTTTGCCCCATAGCCCAGCAATTAAACAAGATTAAACAAGTCTTAAACAAAACTTGTATAAAACAAGATGTTTACGCAAAGGGGGAGCAGAAAGAAAGAAAAGCAACTTGTTGACATGGTGAATGGGGATGGGGGGGCGGGGGGGGGCGGGGGGGGTAGTTGGGGAGAGGATGTGCAGGTTAGTGAGGATCCCCAAAGTCCATCAGCCGTCTGCATGCAGTGTTTATAGGGCCCTGGGGGAGGGGAGGAAGAGTCAATTTTGGACACAGCACAGGGCGGGAGGTCACCCCTCCCCCTCTCCTGGTGACACAAACGACTCACCTGGGACTGTCCCACACCTGGGTTGGGCGGGGTCAAGGTGCAGGAAGCTGCAAGCTGATAGGTTGAGCTATGAACTGGGCGGAGTTAGGGGGTTTGAGTGACAGGTCTGGGGTTATATCTGTCTCACTATCCCGGGAATGGAGGTGGATTGGAGGTTGCTGTGAGTGTTGGGTTATATTGTTTCTCCTCATTCTTCCCGCTTCTCCCACTCCCAGTTCCAGGCTGCAGGTTCTGGTGATTTTGGATGCTGGGCGGTTGTTTGTCTTGGCAACAAAAGCAGAAAATGCTGGAAAAACTCAGCAAGTCTATCAGCATCTGTGGAGAGAAAGACAGAGTTAAAATTTTGTGTCTGTATGACTCTTCTTCAGAGTTATTTTGTTAGTTTTGGCACTGGTGTGGGTGTGCAAGCGCAGAAACGGGGTATAATTCTTCTATAATAATGGCGGGTCATCCTACCCTGAATGCACCACAGGATTGAATATGGTCTATCTCCATCAGCAGGGACCCAACCCTCTTTCATTTCACTATTTTGAATTTAATTTTCCATTTCTCCATGTTGTCTGCAAGTCCGTTTAAGTATTCTTGTAATTTGCTGCAGTTCTTCACCTTCTTACCTCTCACTGCGCCATTGTTGCCACCCGCAAATTTGCGACAACTGACCTGCGATAAGAAAATAAACAACTTTTAGATAGAGCGGTTTCTGGGCCCATAGCATTGTGGGAACTTTGGCCGCCATTATTCATTGGCTGCCGCTGAGCGTTTTCGTGCAGTCTGAAGGCAAATCAGTGACTTGAACCCCTAGCTCTGTTTCTTAATCGACTTATGCTGCCCGACAAGCTGAATATTTGAAGTCTTTTATGTTTTCATTTCAGATCCAACATTGTAGAGTTTTGCTTTCATTTCATTGTTTTATAGGACTGAGTTTATAAACACAGGCAGACAATTCGGATAAAATCAAAATATTGGGGATGCTGAAAGTCTGAAATCAAAACAGAAAATGCTGGAAAAAAGACTCACCTGGTCTGACAGCAGCTGTGGAGACAGAAACAACTGAAGTTTTTTGTTAACTCCATTCTTGGGATTTGGGCGTCACTAACAAGACCAGCAGATATTGTCAATCCCCAGTTGTCTGTTTGCCAGGTGTCGGTGGACCTTCTTCCTGAACCGCTGCAGTTACTGTGGTGAAGGTGCTCCCACAATGCTGTTTGGTAAGGAGTTACAGGATTTCCACTCAGCGATGGTATATATCCAAATCATCAAGGACAAGTTGTACTTATGTAGCACTCTGGATAAAACAAAACCTTCTAATGTGTTTAACAGGAATATTATGTTGCAATATTTAACACTAAGTCACATAAGCAGGCATCAGAGCAGATGATCAGAGGCTTGGTCAAATAAGTAGCTTATAAGGAGAGTCTTAAAGGATGAGAAGGAGGCAGAGAGGTCTAAGGAGAATATTTCAGAGTTTATGGCCTGGGCAGCTGAAGGCTTGGTCACCAATGGTGGATCAGTTGAAATCAGGGATCCTCAGAAGGCCTGAATTAAATGACTCCAGATATCTGGGAGGGATTAGATTGGAGGATATTATAGAGATGGTGAGGGGTGAGGTCACGGTAGGATTTGAGAACAAGGATGAGAATTTGAACATTGCGGTGCTGCCTAACGAGAAGCCGATGTTGCTCAGTGAGCACAGGGATTTTGGATGAACGAGTCTTAGTGTGAGTAAGGATAAGGGAAGCAGAGTTTTAAATGACCCCATCTTTATGTAGGTAGCTAGTAATAGTCCAGTTTAGCAGGAACAAAGGAAAGGATGAGTTTCAGCAGCAGATGAGCTGAGGCAGGTGTGAAGTTTGGCAAAGTTACTGAGGTCCAAATAGGCAGTCTTGGTGGTATTTAGTTAGAGGATCAGCTTGGGGTGAAATATGACAGCGAGATCGTGAATAGTCTGAAACAAAAATAAAAATACTTGGAAAAACTCAGCAGGTCTGGCAGCATCTGCGGAGAGCATTACAGTTAACGTTTTGAGTTCATATGACTCTTCAACAGAACTAAGTAAAAATAGAAAAGAGATGAAATATAAGATGGCTTGGGGGTGGCAGGGGAATAGTGGGACAGGTAGACCTGGATAGAGGGCCAGTGATAGGTGGAGATAACCATATGATGTCACAGACAAAAAGACAAAGAGGTGTTGAAGTTGGTGATATTATCTAATGTGCTAATTAAGGGTAGAAAACAGGACAAGCAAGGTACAGAAAGCCCTAGTGGGGGTGGGGTGGGGTGAAGGGACGGGATCGAAATAGGCTAAAAGGTAGAGATAAAACAATGGATGGAAATACATTTCAAAATAATGGAAATAGGTGGGAAAAGAAAAATCTATATAAATTATTGGAAAATATAAGAGGGATCGGAAAAGGGGTGGGGATGGAGGAGTGAGTTAATGATCTAAAATTGATTGTTGAATAGTCTGGTTCAGTCTTAAAGTTGTCAGAGAGATGGATGGCATTGATGGGAGATTGTTGATGGGACCGAAGACAATGGCTTCAGTCTTCCCAATATTTAAATGGAAGAAATTTCTGTTCATCCAGTACTGAATGTCAGTCAAGTCGGGACAGTTTGTGAATTGGAGGTGATTATGTTCACAGACACCTGCTACCCTAATCCTTCTAGCTGGTAGATGTTGCAAGTTTGGGAGATTCTGCCAAAGCTCTGGTAGAGTTGCAGATGTGCAACATCCCTTTCCTTCATGCCCTGGCTCTCCCATCTCCCTCTCTTTCCTCCCCTAGATTTTGGAGTTTTGTATAGGCCTGCCCAGTCTGTGGGTTCCCTTTCCTAATAGGAATTAATGAATCCATTGTGTCTGAAAGCTTTCATTGTCACTTTTTCCTCGTGTCTGTCCCAAACATTACTCATTCATTCACTCAATTTCATAACCTACCTTTGTGTTTTTGTGGGTTCTCTCTCACTCCCTTTTGCCTGTTTTAAACTACTTTCACAGGGCTTGCAGTCCGGAATCTCAAACCCAACATCACATCAGGATCTGACGGTGTCACCCAATTTATCGGAACCCAAATATCATCAAATTTTGAACATGGAAGTTAAAAGCCTTGTTCACAGTGGGGAGAAACTGTATACATGCTCTGTGTGTGGACGAGGCTTCAGCCGAACAAATGACCTGTTGAACCACAGCCACAGTCACACTGGAGAGAATCCATGGAAATGTGGGAACTGTGGGAAGGGATTCGATTACTCATCTCAGCTGGAAATTCATTGAAGCACTCACACTGGAGAGAAGCTGTTCACCTGCTCTGAGTGTGGAAAGGGATTCACTCAGTCATCCCATCTGCAGACACGCTAGCGGGTTCACACTGGGGAGAGGCCATTTACCTGGACTGTGTATAAATAGGGATTTGCTGATTCATCCAACCTCCTGAAACACCAGCGAGTTCACAGTCAGAGGTGGCTGTTCACCTGCTTTGAGTGTGGGAAAGGATTCATTCGGTCATCCCAACTGCTGAAACACCAGTGAGTTTACATCAGAGAGAGGCCGGACACCTTCTCTGACTGTGGGAGGGGATTCATTTGGTTAGCCCACCCGCTGAGACACCAGGAGTTCACAAGTAACTGCTTGGGTTGGATTTAGTTCCTAAAGATATTGTTGTCTGAAGCATATTCATTGGAGTGTAGTTCTGCTAATTTTAATAAACTCCAGCCCAGTTATAGATTCTGGATAAAATTCAAATAAATCAACTTTGCATTAAACACAGTGTGTTGAGTCTTTTTAATATCTTTAACACAAGTTTGTTTCTTTTGAAGGGCTCTCCCTCTTCCTTGTCTCCTCCATCCTCACCTCCAACAACAAGTGTGAGGATCTCATGGAGCTTCTTTGTTTCTAAGATTGAGACAATCCGATCAGCTGCCTCTGCTGCTTCCCTCCCTTCCACTGGTCCAACGGGACAAACTATGTCTGAAGATCCCACTTACCCAAGCCCTGAACACACATTTTTCATGAGTTTCTCTCCTGTCTCCCCTCATGCCCTCTCAGTGCTCTCTCTGTGCACCACCTGCTCCATCAACCCTATTCCCACTAAACTATTGACCACACAACCTCCCCATGCCTACTGACATTCACAACAGTTCTCTCTTTTCAAGTACTGTCCCGCTCTCCTTTAAATCTTCCATCATTACCACTGTCCTTAAAATAACAAACTCTTCACTTCTCCATCTTTGCATACTGCCGCCCCATTTCCTGCCTCACTTTCCTTTGAAAAATACTTAAACGTTTTGTAATCTCCCAAATCCGTGCCCATCTTTCTCTGAACTCCAGGTTTGAATCTCTCCAATCAGGTTTCTGCCCCGCCACAATTCCAGAACAGTTATTTTGAAAGCTATATGACTGTGACAAAGGTAAATTTTCCATTCAGGTCTTTCTCGACCTGTCTGCGGTGGGCCCCTCTCTCACTGGCCTTGGTTTCCATCTATTGTTCTGAACGATGACAGCATTGACCTTCTCCCTAACCTGTCCAAACCCTTCTGCCGGTTCATTTATTGAAACTAGGGAACCTTCTTGTTCTAATGGTGTTATTTCCTGTCTGCTTATTTATGCCTTGAAATCAGCCCTTGTATTGTGTGTACATTGTTTCATCATGTTCGTACATTTCAGTAACAAATGTTGAAATGTCTGCTCCATACCCACAGGGTTTCATCTGTTTAAAGTCACAAACAGAAAGGTCCAGTTTTCTCCTGGAGTTTGAGAGAAATTAGCTTTCAGAATGATGCAGAGTTTCAGCCAATGAGGGAGATTCGGGCTCAGCCCCGCCCCTCATTCACTCCGAATGGTTGGAGGACCAGCCTCTCCAACTCGGTGCTCATGCAAAACAAAAACAGAATTACCTGGAAAAACTCAGCAGGTCTGGCAGCATCGGCGGAGAAGAAAAGAGTTGACGTTTCGAGTCCTCACGACCCTTCGACAGAACTTGATTTCGAGTCCAAGGAAAAGTTGAAATATAAGCTGGTTTAAGGTGTGTGTGTGGTGGGCGGAGAGATAGAGAGAGAGAGAGAGAGGATGGGGGGGGTTGGGGGCTGGGGGGTTGGGGGTGTGGTTGTATGGACAAACAAGCAGTGATAGAAGCAGATCATCAAAAGATGTCAACGACAATGGTACAATAGAACACATAGGTGTTAAAGTTAAAGTTGGTGATATTATCTAAACAAATGTGCTAATTAAGAATGGATGGTAGGGCACTCAAGGTATAGCTCCAGTGGGGGTGGGGAGAGCATAAAAGATTTTAAAATATTTAAAAATAATGGAAATAGGTGGGAAAAGAAAAATCTATATAATTTATTGGAAAAAAAGAAAGGGGGAAACAGAAATGGGGTGGGGATGGAGCTCACGACCTAAAGTTGTTGAATTCAATATTCAGTCCGGAAGGCTGTAAGGTGCCTAGTCAGAAGATGAGGTGTTGTTCCTCCAGTTTGCGTTGGGCTTCACTGGAACAATGCAGCAAGCCAAGGACAGACATGTGGGCAAGAGAGCAGGGTGGAGTGTTAAAATGGCAAGGAACAGGGAGGTTTGGGTCATTCTTGCGGACAGACCGCAGGTGTTCTGCAAAGCGGTCGCCCAGTTTACGTTTGGTCTCTCCAATGTAGAGGAGACCACATTGGGAGCAACGAATGCAGTAGACTAAGTTGGGGGAAATGCAAGTGAAATGCTGCTTCACTTGAAAGGAGTGTTTGGGCCCTTGGACGGTGAGGAGAGAGGAAGTGAAGGGGCAGGTGTTACATCTTTTGCGTGGGCATGGGGTGGTGCCATAGGAGGGGGTTGAGGAGTAGGGGGTGATGGAGGAGTGGATCAGGGTGTCCCGGAGGGAGCGATCCCTACGGAATGCCGATAGGGGGCGTGAAGGGAAGATGTGTTTGGTGGTGGCATCATGCTGGAGTTGGCGGAAATGGCGGAGGATGATCCTTTGAATGCGGAGGCTGGTGGGGTGATAAGTGAGGACAAGGGGGACCCTATCATGTTTCTGGGAGGGAGGAGAAGGCGTGAGGGCGGATGCGCGGGAGATGGGCCGGACACGGTTGAGGGCCCTGTCAACGACCGTGGGTGGAAAACCTCAGTTAAGGAAGAAGGAGGACATGTCAGAGGAACCGTTCTTGAAGGTAGCATCATCGGAACAGATGCGACGAAGGCGAAGGAACTGGGAGAATGGGATGGAGTCCGTACAGGAAGCGGGGTGTGAGGAGCTGTAGTCGAGGTAGCTGTGGGAGTCGGTGGGTTTGTAATGGATATTGGTGGACAGTCTATCACCAGAGATTGAGACAGAGAGGTCAAGGAAGGGAAGGGAAGTGTCAGAGATGGACCACGTGAAAATGATGGAGGGGTGGAGATTGGAAGCAAAATTAATAAATTTTTCCAAGTCCCGACGAGAGCATGAAGCGGCACCGAAGTAATCATCGATGTACCGGAGAAAAAGTTGTGGAAGGGGGCCGGAGTAGGAGTGCAACAAGGAATGTTCCACATACCCCATAAAGAGACAGGCATAGCTGGGGCCCATGCGGGTACCCATAGCCACACCTTTTATTTGGAGGAAGTGAGAGGAGTTGAAGGAGAAATTGTTCAACGTGAGAACAAGTTCAGCCAGATGGAGGAGAGTAGTGGTGGATGGGGATTGTTCGGGCCTCTGTTCGAGGAAGAAGCTAAGGGCCCTCAGACCATCCTGGTGGGGGATGGAGGTGTAGAGGGATTGGACGTCCATGGTGAAGAGGAAGCGGTTGGGGCCAGGGAACTGGAAATTGTTGATGTAACGTAAGGTGTCAGAGGAATCACAGATGTAGGTGGGAAGGGACTGGACAAGGGGAGAGAGAAGGGAGTCAAGATAACGAGAAATGAGTTCTGTGGGGCAGGAGCAAGCTGAGACGATTGGTCTACCGGGGCAGTTCTGTTTGTGGATTTTGGGTAGGAGATAGAAGCGGGCCGTCCGAGGTTGGGCGACTATCAGTTTGGAAGCTGTGGGAGGGAGATCCCCAGAGGAGATGAGGTCAGTGACAGTCCTGGAAACAATGGCTTGATGTTCAGTGGTGGGGTCATGGTCCAGGGAGAGGTAGGAGGAAGTGTCTGCGAGTTGACGCTCAGCCTCCGCGAGGTAGAGGTCAGTGCGCCAGACAACAACAGCACCACCCTTGTCAGCGGGTTTGATGACAATGTCAGGGTTGGACCTGAGAGAATGGAGTGCAGTAAGTTCAGAGAGAGACAGGTTAGAATGGGTGAGAGGAGCAGAGAAATTGAGACGACTAATGTCGCGCCGACAGTTCTCAATGAAAAGATCAAGAGAAGGTAAGAATCCAGAGGGAGGGGTCCAGGTGGAGGGAGAATATTGGAGATGGGTAAAAGGATCCGTTGAACTGGGAGTTACGTTTCTCGGACTGCTGTTCCCATCACAATCTGAAATCCACACTCAGTGCCATGCGCCGCCATATGAACACACTCGACCTCTCCCTCCAGCAGCACCACCGTACCCTTCTTCAAAGCTGCGCGTGCCCCCAGTTTCATTTTATCCTTCGGCTCATCCAACGCCTCAACAAGAAACTTTTTCTCTTTCTCTCAAGTGCTAAGGAACGCAAGCTCCAACAACTCATCGACACCAACACCCATCTAGGACCCTCCACCCCTGCCTGTCCCTCCGTCCCCACCCTTTCTTCCAATCCCAACTCCAGCCGTGTATTCACTATACCCCCTGACCTTCCCCTCTCCGATGCTGAACGTTCAGTGCTCAGCAAAGGACTCAGTTTCATACCCTTACGCCCTCACCTCAATGAATTTCGGGCTCGGCATGATACTGAACTCTTCTTCCACCGTCTTTGTCTCCGGGCTCACTTCTTTGGGCAGGAGTCCTCTCCCAGTTCAACGGATCCTTTTACCCATCTCCAATATTCTCCCTCCACCTGGACCCCTCCCTCTGGATTCTTACCTTCTCTTGATCTTTTCATTGAGAACTGTCGGCGCGACATTAGTCGTCTCAATTTCTCTGCTCCTCTCACCCATTCTAACCTGTCTCTCTCTGAACTTACTGCACTCCTTTCTCTCAGGTCCAACCCTGACATTGTCATCAAACCCGCTGACAAGGGTGGTGCTGTTGTTGTCTGGCGCAGTGACCTCTACCTCGCGGAGGCTGAGCGTCAACTCGCAGACACTTCCTCCTACCTCTCCCTGGACCATGACCCCACCACTGAACATCAAGCCATTGTTTCCAGGACTGTCACTGACCTCATCTCCTCTGGGGATCTCCCTCCCACAGCTTCCAACCTGATAGTCGCCCAACCTCGGACGGCCCGCTTCTATCTCCTACCCAAAATCCACAAACAGAACTGCCCCGGTAGACCGTTCGTCTCAGCTTGCTCCTGCCCCACAGAACTCATTTCTCGTTATCTTGACTCCCTTCTCTCTCCCCTTGTCCAGTCCCTTCCCACCTACATCCGTGATTCCTCTGACACCTTACGTCACATCAACAATTTCCAGTTCCCTGGCCCCAACCGCTTCCTCTTCACCATGGACGTCCAATCCCTCTACACCTCCATCCCCCACCAGGATGGTCTGAGGGCCCTTAGCTTCTTCCTCAAACAGAGGCCCGAACAATCCCCATCCACCACTACTCTCCTCCGTCTGGCTGAACTTGTTCTCGCGCTGAACAATTTCTCCTTCAACTCCTCTCAGTTCCTCCAAATAAAAGGTGTGGCTATGGGTACCCGCATGGGCCCCAGCTATGCCTGTCTCTTTATGGGGTATGTGGAACATTCCTTGTTGCACTCCTACTCCGGCCCCCTTCCACAACTTTTTCTCCGGTACATCGATGATTACTTCGGTGCCGCTTCATGCTCTCGTCGGGACTTGGAAAAATTTATTAATTTTGCTTCCAATCTCCACCCCTCCATCATTTTCACGTGGTCCATCTCTGACACTTCCCTTCCCTTCCTTGACCTCTCTGTCTCAATCTCTGGTGATAGACTGTCCACCAATATCCATTACAAACCCACCGACTCCCACAGCTACCTCGACTACAGCTCCTCACACCCCGCTTCCTGTAAGGACTCCATCCCATTCTCCCAGTTCCTTCGCCTTCGTCGCATCTGTTCCGATGATGCTACCTTCAAAAACGGTTCCTCTGACATGTCCTCCTTCTTCCTTAACCGAGGTTTTCCACCCACGGTCGTTGACAGGGCCCTCAACCGTGTCCGGCCCATCTCCCGCGCATCCGCCCTCACGCCTTCTCCTCCCTCCCAGAAACATGATAGCGTCCCCCTTGTCCTCACTTATCACCCCACCAGCCTCCGCATTCAAAGGATCATCCTCCGCCATTTCTGCCAACTCCAGCATGATGCCACCACCAAACACATCTTCCCTTCACCCCCCTTATCGGCATTCCGTAGGGATCGCTCCCTCTGGGACACCCTGGTCCACTCCTCCATCACCCCCTACTCCTCAACCCCCTCCTATGGCACCACCCCATGCCCACGCAAAAGATGTAACACCTGCCCCTTCACTTCCTCTCTCCTCACCGTCCAAGGGCCCAAACACTCCTTTCAAGTGAAGCAGCATTTCACTTGCATTTCCCCCAACTTAGTCTACTGCATTCGTTGCTCCCAATGTGGTCTCCTCTACATTGGAGAGACCAAACGTAAACTGGGCGACCGCTTTGCAGAACACCTGCGGTCTGTCCGCAAGAATGACCCAAACCTCCCTGTCGCTTGCCATTTTAACACTCCACCCTGCTCTCTTGCCCACATGTCTGTCCTTGGCTTGCTGCATTGTTCCAGTGAAGCCCAACGCAAACTGGAGGAACAACACCTCATCTTCCGACTAGGCACCTTACAGCCTTCCGGACTGAATATTGAATTCAACAACTTTAGGTCGTGAGCTCCCTCCCCCATCCCCACCCCATTTCTGTTTCCCCCTTTCTTTTTTTACCAATAAATTTTATAGATTTTTCTTTTCCCACCTATTTACATTATTTTTAAATATTTTAAAATCTTTTATGCTCCCCCCACCCCCACTAGAGCTATACCTTGAGTGCCCTACCATCCATTCTTAATTAGCACATTTGTTTAGATAATATCACCAACTTTAACTTTAACACCTATGTGTCCTATTGTACCATTGTCGCTGACATCTTTTGATGATCTGCTTCTATCACTGCTTGTTTGTCTACACAACCACACCCCCAAACCCCCAACCACGCCCCCAACCTCTCTCTCTCTCTCTCTCTCTCTATCTCTCCGCCCACCACGCACACACCTTAAACCAGCTTATATTTCAACTTTTCCTTGGACTCGAACTCAAGTTCTGTCGAAGGGTCGTGAGGACTCAAAACGTCAACTCTTTTCTTCTCCGCCGATGCTGCCAGACCTGCTGAGTTATTCCAGGTAATTCTGTTTTTGTTTTGGATTTCCAGCATCCACAGTTTTTTTGTTTTTATCTATGGGTAATCAGGCCGCCATTACATACAACGTCTCAGTTAATCTTTGTCTGAACCTTGGGAATTGAGGGTGGGGTTTCTGTTAGCATAGGGGCTGAAGAATAATAAATACCATGTTTGAGCTCCAAAGCTTCAGACTAGGGTTGATATGGGGCAAAAAGGGAATTTACTCAAGGGGGCAGACATATAGCTGAGGTATTAAATGAATACTTTGCACCTGTTCTTAGCAAGGAAGAAGATGCTACCCAGACCATGGTAAAACTCCGAAGTAATTCGGACACTAGATGGATTTAAAATCGGGAAAGAGGATGTATTGAATTTGTTACCTGTACTTAAAGTTGTTAAGTCACCAGGACCAGATGAGATGCAGCCCAGGATACTGTAAGATGTAAATTGAAATTGTGGAGGCACTGGACATAATTTTTCAATCCTCCGTAGACTCAGGGGTAGTTCCCGGGGACTAAACATTGCAAACTTTACACTCTTGATCAAAAAAGGGCTTAAAGATATGCCCAGCGACTACAGACCAATCAGGTTAACTTCTAGAAACAACAATTCTGGACAAAGTTAATCATCACATGGACAAATGCAGGTTGATTATGGAAAGCCAGCATGGACCTCTTAAAAGAAAATCATGCTTAACTAATTTGATGGAGTTTCTTGAAGAGGTAACAGAGAAGATTCATGAGGGCAATGCTGTCACTATGGTGTACATGGACTTCCAAAAGGCATTTGTTGAAGTACTGCACAACAGATTTGTGAGAATAGTTAAAGCTCAGGTTACAAAAGGGACAGGAGCAACATGGATATGGAATTGGCTGCATAACAGGAAACAGAGAGTAGCAGTTAATGGATATTTTTTGCACTGGAGGAAGGTTTGTAATGGAGTTCCACAGGGGTCTGTTATGGGACCATTGCTTTGCTGACATACATTAATGACCTAGACCTTGGTGTAAAGGCAACATTTCAAAATCTGTGGATAATACAAATCTCAGAAGCAGCATAACTGTGAGGAGGATATTGTAGAACTTCAAAAGTTCATAGACAAGTTGGTCGAATGGGAGGAGACGTGGCAGCTGAAGTTCAATCCAGTGAAATGTGAGACAATAAGTTTTGGTAGGAAGAGACAGTATATATTAGTGGGTACAACTCTAAAGGTGGTACAGAAGCTGAGGGACCTGGGTGTATATGTGCTTAAGTCATTGTGGCAGGGCAGGTTGAGAGAATGGTTAATAAATGATACAGTATCCTGGATCTTATGAACAGGGGCACAGAGTACAAGAGCAAGGAGGTTATGCTGAGCTTGTATAAGACACTACTTAGACCTCAGCTGGATTATTGCTTACAGTTCTCGGCACTGAACTTTAGGAAGGATGTGAAGGCATTGCAGAGAGTATAGAAGAGGTTTACATGAATTGTTCCAGGGTTGAGAAACTTGAGTTATGAAGATAGATTGGAAAGGTTAGCATGGTGGCATGAGAGAAAAGATGCTCAGAGGAGATTTGATGGAGGTATTCAGAATCATGAGGCATCTGGACAGAGTCTATAGGAAGAAACTGTTCTGACTCGTGAAAGGATCAAGAACAAGAGGGCACAGATTTAAAGAAGCTATTCAAAGAAGCAAAAGCGATATGTGGTGAAACTTCTTATGCAGCATTGCAATTAAATTTTGGAATGCACAGGTTGAGAGTGTGGCAGAGGCAGGTTCAACTGAAGCATTCAGGAAGGAATGAGACTGTTATCAGAAATGGGAGGACTTAAAGGGTAAGGTGGGAGAATGGGACTCGGTGAGTTGCTCTTTGGGAGAGCCAGTGCAAACATGATGGACCAAATGGCCTTCTTCTGCGTCATAACAATTGTGTGATGTGGTAAAAATTGTTGGTTAATCCTGACAGTCAATCTCTATCTCTATGTCTGTAAGAGACCAATAGACCATTGTTCTCCCAGTTTACATTCTAACAAGAAGTTCCAAATGTTTGTAGCACTGTGATCTTGTTGTGTGGTCAATAACATAGTCAGTCTTCTCTTGTGCAGAAGGGCTGATATCGGTAGAATAACTTGGGCCTGCAAGATACGGTCTGTGTGGGAGTGATTAGAATACGATTGTGTCATAGTTCGGTGAGGCCTGATCGCTTATTGAGCGAGTGAGCCTTTATAAATGTAACTCAGGTAAACACAGCTAGTCACAGTCCAGTGAGTTCTGATCACTGACTGAGTGTGTGAGTCTGTATAACTTAGTGATTTTCTGCTAACATAGAGATTGCAAAATAAGAATGATTAATATCCAACTCATACCATCTGCATCCTGCAAGAATGGAGCTGTTGGCCAATGTTCAGTAATTAATCTGTTTCAGTAAAATCTGTCATACATTAACACAACATTGTTCTGCTGTGCTCTATTTTTTAACATGAATTAGCAAACATTTTTTACCTCTATGAGTTTGGGTTGAGAACTGGAATGTCTTCACTCTTCTCTGTTGATCTTATCCAGAAGGGCTATTCTGGAAAGAAGGGCTTGGTCTGTAAGATACGGTCACTGTGAGAGTGAAACTGGAACATTTTATATCAAAGTTCAGTAACATCTGATCACTTAACAGGTGAGTCAGTCTGTGAAAATGTAACTCAGGTAATCCCACCTCCTGTAAGTGATTCTCTGGTTACAATAAGAAAGGAATCAGGAACTTGCAGTCCCACCCAGCAGGGCACCAGTGGAGAGGCATTGGAGGAGGATGGTTTGGTCAATGGTGTCAAAGACTGCGGACAGATCGAGAAGGACTGTGAGGGAGAGATTATCTTTGTCACATTCACATCAGATGTAATCTGTGACTTTGAGAAGAACTGTTTCGATACTGTGACAGCGGCAGGAATCTTATTGCACGGATTGAAACATGGAGTTCCAAGAATGATGGGCATGGATTTGGAAGGTGACAAGGGTTTGGGAGAGGGAAGGATGGAAAGAAATGGAAAGGTGGTTTGCCAGAACATTGGGGTCAAGGGTTGATTTTATTGAGGAGAGCGCGATGATGGCAGATTTGAAGGACAGGAGAGCCCTTCAAAGGAATTAACGTGTGTTTGAGATATTAAAGAGACTCAACACAGTGTGTTTAACACAAAACTGTTAATTTAATTTTTATTCAGACTGAGAACCACGATGACAGGAGTTTATGAACATCAGCAGAAACAGGCCTGAATGAACATGGCTCAGTCTGGATGTGATTAACAGCAAAATCCAATCACTGCAGTTATTTGTGAACTCGCTGGTGTTTCAGCAGGTTAGCAGACTGAGTAAATCCCTTCCCACACTTGCAGCAGGTGAATGGCCTCTCCCCAGTGTGAACTCGCTGGTGCGTCAGCAGGTGAGATGACTGAGTGAATCCCTTCCCACATGTGGTGCAGGTGAAGTGCCTCTCCCCTGTGTGAGTGCGCTTGTGTGTCTGCAGGTGGGATGATTGAGTGAATCCCTTCCCACACTCGGAGCAGGTGAACGGCCTCTCCCCAGTGTGAATGCGCTGGTGTAAAATGAGTTGAGATGATCGCCTGAACCCAGCCCCACAGTGAGAGCACCTGAATGGTCTTTCATCAGTATGAACAAGTTGATGGGACATTAGTTCCCCGGAACTTTTAAAACACTTCCCACAGTCTGGGCATTTAAACGGTCTCTCATCAGTGTGAATTCGTTGATGTGTTTGCAGGTGGGATGACTGAGTAAATCTCTTCCCACACTCAGAGCAGGTGAACAACTTCTTCCCAGTGTGAACCTGCTGGTGTCTCACCAGGTTGTTCGAATGGGCGAATCCTTTCCCACACCCGGAGCAGCTGAATGGCCTCCCCTCAGTGTGAGTTTGTTCATGTCTCAGCAGGCTGGATAACTGAGTGAATCCCTTCCCACACTCTGTACAGGTGAAAGGTCTCTCCCCAGTGTGAATTCGCTGGTGCCTCAGCAGGGTGGATGAATCATTGAATCCCTTCCCACACTCCGTACAGGTGAATGGCCTCACCCCAGTGTGAGTGTGCTGGTGTATGGTGAGTTCAGATAAACGCCTGAACCCAGTCCTACAGTGAGAACACCTGAACGGTCTCTCGTCAGTGTGAACACGCTGGTGTGCCAGCAGATTGGATGAGTCAGTGAATCCTCTCCCACACTCGGAGCAGACGAACGGCTTTTCCCCAGAGTGAACCCGCTGGTGTATCACCAGGCTGGATGACTGAGTGAATCCTTTCCCACACATGGAGCAAGTGAACGGTCTCTCACTCGTGTGAACTCTCTGGTGCCTCAGCAGATTGGATGAATTAATGAATCCCTTCCCACACTCAGGGCAGGTGAACGGTCTCTCCCCAGTGTGAACTCGTTGGTGTGTCAGCAGGTTGGATGAATTAACAAACTTCTTCCCACAATCTGAGCAGGTGAACAGTCTCTTCCTGGTGTGACTGTCCCGCTGAGTTTCCAGCTGAACTGTATCAGAGAGTCCCTTCCTACAATCTGCACATTTCCATGGCCTCTCCCCATTTTGACTGCATTTATGTTTTGATGGGTCTGATGATTGGCTGAAGCCTCGTCCACACACAGAACATGTGTACGGTTTCTCCCCACTGTGAAAGGTGCTTTTTCCGTCCATGTCCATAAACCGATGATATTCAGAACTCGATAAATTGGGCCACTCTATCAGATCCTGTTGTGACGATTGGTTTGAGTTTTCCGACTCCAAATCCTCCCCTCCTAATCCCCTGTGAAATTGATTTAAAACAGGAAAAAGGGAGTGAGAGAGATCCCACAGAAACACAAAGGCAGGATGACATCTCCTCAGGGGTGCAGGTTTCTGCCCTGGGTCTTCATAGGACTGAAAAGACCCACAGATCTTTGGACATAGGGGGCAGGACGTGCCATGAGGAGCAGAATTCGGGAAACAGGATTTGCTTCCTTTTCTTTCTTTCTCTGTCGCCGCTCTGCCTCGTCAATAAGACATTGGGACTCCAAGGGTATTGCACATTGATGGACAAATTGTCTCCATTCTGAACAATGGGAAACAAGCTCCTCCCAGTCATTCAAAACCTTGCCCCTTACAAATATGGCGGCCCCTCATGCGCCCTGCAGCGCATTGCCCCCAATAAAGATGGCGGCCGATAACGGGGCCCGATTTATGGGGGTTGCGGCCCCCGCTCCGTGCAAGTGGGGGACCGCAAAGTTCAATTTTGGGGTTTTCTGATTGCACAGCAAGTTTACCAATCTGCTCCACCCACCCACCCAATCGATCGCTCCCTCCGCCCAACCATTCACTTCCTTACCGATTACGGGGCCGAGAAGCATCTCTCCATCGCCATTACTCACAATGCGCATGCTTCACTCCCAACTCGGTCCCGTCCCCTCATTCACTCCGATTGGTTGGAGGACCAGACGCCTCGAGCCTCAGTATCCGCCCCCTCTTCCTATTGGTCCGGATCTGCCGTCAATCAGCCGAGCATTGTGACGGTTTCAGATGGTGAGAGCAGCCACAGAGTCAGCCTGACTTGCTGATTCTTGGCAGCATTTTCTGTTTGGGAATGAGAGCTAGAGATGGATTTACAAAGGGAGGAAGGGAGAAAACGGAATTATAGACCAGGCAGACTGATGTCGGTAGTGGGGGAAATTCTAGAGTCCATTATAAAAAATGTAATAGCTGAGCACGTGGGAAACAGTGGCAGAATCGGACAGTCAGCATGGATTTCTGAAAGGGAAATCATTCTTGACAAATCGACTGGAATTTGTCGAGGATGTAACGAGTAGATCTGGTGAGGGGCAGCCTGTGGATGTGGTTTATTTGGACTTTCAGAAGGCTTTCAACAAAGTCCCACGTAAGAGATTGGAGTGTAAAATTAAAGGGCATGGGATTGGGGATGGTGTATTGAGATGGATAGAAAACTGGTTGGCAGACAGGAAACAAAGAGTAGGAATAAACGGGTCTTTTTCTGAATGGCAGGCAGTGAATAGTGGGGTACCGCAGGGATCAGTGCTGGGACCCCAGCTATTCACAATATATATTAATGATTTAGATGAGGGAACTAAATGTAATATCTCCAAATTTGCAGATGACACAAAGCTGGGTGGGAGGATGAGCTGTGCGGAGGATGCAGAGATGCTTCAGTGTGATTTGGACCAGCTGAATGAGTGGGCAGATGCAGGGCAGATGCTGTATAATGTGGATAAATGTGAGGTTCTCCACTTTGGTAGCAAAAACAGGAAGGCAGATTATTATCTGAATGGCTATAAACTGAGAGGGGAATGGGCCACGAGACCTGGGTGTCCTTGTACACCAGTCGCTGAAAGTAAGCATGCAGGTGTAGCAGGCGGTAAATAAGGCAAATGGTATGCTGGCCTTCATAGCCAGAAGATTCGAGTACAGGACCAAGGATGTCTTGCTGCAATTATACAAGGCCTTGGTAAGACCACACCTGATATATTGTGTGCAGTTTTGGTCTCCTCATCTGAGGAAGGATGTACTTGCTATTGAGGGAATGCAGCAAAGGTTTACCTCACTGAATCCTGGGATGGCGAGACTGACATATGAGGAGAGATTGAGTCGGTTAGGATTATATTCGCTGGAGTTCAGAAGAATGAGGGGGGATCTCATGGAAACCTATAGAATTCTAACAGGACTAGACAGGGCAGATGCAGGAAGGATGTTCCCAATGGTGGGAGAGTCCAGAACCAGGGGTCACAGTCTGAGGATATGGGGTAGACCATTTAGGACTGAGATGAGGAGAAATTTCTTCACCCAGAGAGTGGTGAGCCTGTGGAATCGTTACCACAGAAAGTAGTTGAGACCAAAACATTGTATGTTTTCAAGGAGTTAGATATAGCTCTTGGGGCGAAAGAGATCAAAGGGTGAGGGGAGAAAGCCGGAGCAGGCTATTGAGTTGGATGATCAGCCATGAACATAATGAATGGTGGAGCAGGCTCAAAGGGCCGAATGGCCCTACTCCTGCTCCTAGTTTCTATGTTTCTATGTCAGTTCCCCTCTGTCCGGGGGGGATTCACACTCATTTACCTAGTGCACTGATTATCACGTTTACTTTACATGAGAAAGTCCCCGGTTCAATCCCGGCTGGAAACTTTGTGTTTACAATTGTTACTGAGGAGGAATTAACAGTGAGTTTAGTTCATGTCGAACAGAGGGACAGTTATTGTCTCATTCTTTAAAAGCCCCTTCTTCACCTTTAAACAGGGAATGATAATTCAGAGAAAAATGATCCACTGTGACCCTGAAACAAGATACAGTCGATACTGGAAATCCGAGCTCAAAACAGAAAATGTTGGAAACGCTCAGCAGGTCAAACAGCTTCTGTGGAGAGGGCACCTCAGTGAATGTTTCAGGTCGGTGATCTATCAACCAAACTGGTAGGACTTAAATATAGGGGATACCATGTCGGGAGACGGGGGCCGCGTGTCAGGAGACGGGGCATGTATACTGTACACATTGTTCACCTTCATAATTCACAACACTTTTCCTGATGTCCATGAGCTGCCTCACTTTCTTTCCCATTCACTCCATTTGCTGATCTACCAGTAATGGACTTGCTGCATCTCGAACAAAACTGTTTTCACCACTAAGGCTCCGCTGGTATTTAATAGTCTTCATGACATCATCACACTTGGACTGGATGACATCATCGCGCTGGGACTGGATGACATCATAAGAATCCATTGTTTCTTAATGATCCACATCAATAACAAGAGGAAATATTAATAAACCTGAGCACATTATCTAGGCTGACACTCCAGGGTGACACTGAGGGACTGCTGCACTGTCAGAGACAGCATCCTTCAGATGAAACATGTGGAGGCTCTGGTCACAAACTTCCAATCCTCCTTATATCATAGTGATGTAAAAGCACTGACAGATTGTAAATGTTACACCCCTGTTCAAAAACACAGCAATTCCAGGACAATCAGCTTCACATCAGTGGTGGGGAAAGGTTTGAGACAATAATCCAGGACAAACTCAACTTGGACTTGGAAAAGTTTGGGTTATTACTTTCAACATTTTCTGTTTTTAATACCGATACTTCTCTGGATCCCAAGGTGAAAAGAGGGTCTCTGGGCCAGGTGGGGAGCTGGGAGTTGTCCATGAAGGTAACCAGTGGTGTGAGAACTGAAAGAATATAGATTTGGAAGGAGAAAAGATGCAAAAATGGAGCAGTCAGTAACAGGACATCAATTAGTCTCCTCTTATCCTGGAGAAATCAAGGACTTGATATTCTGAGAGTTTGAAACAAAAGCTGGTTTATTTAACAAATATCAAGATATTAAACTCCAACCCAGTTACAGAGATTATTATCACCAGTAGAAATAAACCCCCACTGTCATAATGAACATGGTTCAGTTCTGGTTGTGATTAACAGTGTCAGTAAAAGCCGAATCGAGCATATTAAGGAGAACAGAGGGTAAATAGAAATTATTTCCACTGGTTAGACAGTCTAGGAATAGGTGGGATAGTCTAAAAATTAGGACCAGACCCTTCAGCAGTGTAATTACATCTGATACATGACACAGAAAGAGGCCATTCGGACCAGCCAGTCCATGCTGGTGTTTAAGCTCCTTCAGAGCCTCCACCTATCATTCCTCATCAAAATGTATCATTGTAACCATCTATTCCCTTCTCTTGTGCTTGCCTAGCTTTCTCTTAAATAATATTAGATGTCATTCCATGATTAGACAACACCTACTCAACAATCCTGACTGCTGAGAATTACACAAACAACCAATTTAAGATTATCAGTCGGTCTCACAATGTGGCTGACTTACACATGCTAGAAACTACATATATTCACATATAGGGCCCTGTCCTTTGCACAAATAAATGAACACATCCGCATAGTGCACTCTTTTCAACTAAACAAAAGCTATACGATTCACTTTTACCACTCCCAGTGGTAGCAAGTTCCACTTTCTCAACACCCTTTGGGTAAAGAAGTTTCTTCTGAATTCTCAATTTGATTTATTGGTGACTATCCAATATTTATGGTCTCTAGTTATGCTCTTCCCCACAAGAGGAAACATTCTCTATCTGCCTGATCAAAACCTCTCAGACAATGAATTGTAGAGTTCGTGCCAAAGATCAAGTTGGGATTGAAATAAAATGTCAGAATTTTGTTGTAAACTAATTTCTGACGAGAGTTCCTGAATTATGGGGAAAAGTCAGAGACAGCGGTTCTTAAACGGACACTGCAGCCCCGAGAATACAATCAGCTATGGTCCAGAATATTAAACTTCAGGCCTGTTACAGGGATTATTAACATCAGCAGAACCAAACCACAACAGTCAGAAGGAATATGGTTCAGTCCTGGATGTGATTAACAGCAGCAACAATAGAATCCAACCCCTGCAGTCACTTGTGAATTCACTGGTGTCTGAGCAGGTGGGATAACCAAGTGAATCCCTTCCTGCACATGGATCAGATGAACGGCCTCTCCCCAATGTGAACTCGCTGGTGTCTCAGTAGGTTGGATGACTGAGTGAATCCCTTCCCACACTTGGAGCAGGTGAATGGCCTCTCTCCTGTGTGAATTCGCTGGTGTTCACTGAGGTGGAATGAAGACCTGAATCTCTTTCCACAGGAAGTACAGTGGAACGGCCTCTCCTCAGTGTGAATTCGCTGGTGTGTCAGCAGGTTGGATGATTGAGTGAATTTCCTCCCACACTTGGAACAGGTGAAAGGCCTCTCTCCAGTGTGAACTCGCTGGTGTACCAGTAGGTTGGATGATTTAATGAATCCCTTCCCACACTCGGAGCAGGTGAAGGGCCTCTCCCCAGTGTGAACTCGCTGGTGTACTTTGAAGTTGAAAGAAGACCTGAATCTCTTTCCACAGGAAGTACAGCTAAACGGCCTCTCCTCAGTGTGAATTCGCTGGTGCTTCAGCAGGTCAGAGGACACAGTGAATCCTTTCCCACATACTGTGCAGGTGAAATGCCTCTCTCCGGTGTGAACTTGCTGGTGTGTCAGCAAATTTGATGACTGAGTGAATCCCTTCCCACACTTAGAGCAGGTGAACGGTCTCTCTCCAGTGTGAACTCGCTGGTGTTTCAGCAGGGTGGATAACTGAGTGAATCCCTTCCCACAATTGGAGCAGGTGAATGGTCTTTCCCCTGTGTGAATTCGCTGGTGTGTCAACAGGTTTGATGACTGAGTGAATCCTTTCCCACACTTGGAGCAGGTGATTGGTCTCTCTCCAGTGTGAACTCGCTGGTGTGTCAGCAGGTGGGATAACCGACTGAATTCCTTCCCACACTCGGAGCAGGTGAATGGTCTCTCTTCAGTGTGTATCTGCTGGTGTGTCCGCAGGTTGGATAACTGAGTGAATCCCTTCCAACACACGGAGCAGGTGAACGGCTTTTCCCCAGTGTGACTGCGTCGATGGTTTTCCAGTCGGGATGGACGATTGAATCTTTTCCCACAGTCCCCACATTTCCACGGTTTCTCCATGGTGCCTGTGTCCCTCTGTCTCTCCAAATTTGATGATCAGTCGGAGCCTCATCCACACACAGAACAAATGTCTGCTTTCTTCCCACTCTGAATGGTGCAATGATTCTTCAGGTTGTGTCATTGGTTAAAGCTCTTTCCACAGTCAGTGCACTGGAACATTCTCACTCGGGTGTGTCTGTGTTTTGGTGCTTTTCCAGTCACACTGATGTTTGAAATCTTTTCCCACAGACAGAACAGACAAATATTTCCTCTTCCACAGTCAAAGATCCATGATATTCAGGTCCTGATGAATGGAGTGACTCTGTCAGATCTTGATGTGATGTTTGGTTTGAGTTTCCTGTGTGTAAATGATCTCCCTCTTGCACCCTGTAAAAGAAGTTTACAAAAACCATCATGGCAAATACAGGATAGAAAATCAAAACAGACAATGCGAGTTTCTTTTGGACATATGGTCAATCAAACTGAAAGAAGCCCAAATCAGCAAATAATTCCCCAAAAAAGCAAAGGGAACCTTCCTAACTAAACCACAATGTTTTTCCAGTCTCTATGAGACACTCTGTACCCTGAGATGCCCACCATCTGTGGGAGGTATCAGGTGTATTGATGGACACTGCACGTTCCCTCATCAGGGACACCCAGGCACGGACAAGACGACTAAGAGAGGTTGGCAGCCAATGTGACCAGACCCACGTGTGTCACCCATCCTGGATCTACAAATTCCTCTCTTAACCAGGCCCATGAAGAATTACACCCCACCATCACACTGGCCAAAGATGAGGAGCATGGGGCTGAAGTGTCACCAAAAGTTGAGGATGAGCTCCTTCAGGTAACTCTGCAGCGGCTGCAACCTCTCACCCTGGCCCATGGACTCTTCTCGGCTGCAAACATCACCTGCAGCCTGGGACTTGGTGAAGCTGCTTCAAAACCTGTATCCATCGATTGTCCCGTTAACTAGGACCCGGTTGGGAACCGGGACCCTGAAGCCCCGCCCACTCTCTGTGACATCACCAACATAGCCTCACAGGCGCCCTACCCCCTGCTGAAACAAGATGGCGGCCGTTAACCTGAGCCTGGTTTTATTATTTTTTTATTCGTTCCTGGGATGTGGGCGTCACCGGCCAGAATTTATTACCCATCCCTCGCTGCCCTAGTTCAGGGGTCATTTCAAAGTCAATCATGTTGTTGTGGGCTCGAGAAAAAGATCCAGAGATGCAAACCCGGGACCTGCAGGTTTGTATTCGGGTTTTAAATCCTTCATCAGGTGTTTATAAACCCTCCCCGTCCATCTCCCGGCTCCATCGCTCCCGCCGCGTTTCCACATCCTCACCGGCTGCGCATGTAACCGAGGAGCTTCTCTCCCATTGACATCACTGACACTGCGCATGCTCCA
The DNA here is from genome assembly GCA_026770705.1 of Isurus oxyrinchus. Lineage (NCBI taxonomy): Eukaryota > Metazoa > Chordata > Chondrichthyes > Lamniformes > Lamnidae > Isurus > Isurus oxyrinchus. The sequence goes on along the minus strand of JANJGN010000026.1, from coordinate 1,503,159 downwards.
AACGCTCATCACTGCGCCTGCGCACCGCTCCCCAGCGATGTGAATAGGGGACAGTCACCACCGTGGAGAATGCTGGGTAAAGACACCGCCATTAAATGCCCAATCCGAAATGGTCATTTTATTGCGGTGATGAGATTGGGGCGGTGGGCCACTCAGTAAAGTTAGCAATCAAATTGTTCAGAAATTTAAATGTATACAGCATCCATTATCCACCCAGAAGAAGGGGAGTAGGAATTGACTATCTGAGTGTCCTCAATAGATACTTAAAGAGGGGGACATCATTCTCTGTGTCTTTACCGAACAATGACACGCAAAGGGAGAAATGAACGACCTTTAAGCACCACGTCCACTTGGCACAGATCTGTCTGAAACTCATTATGGAAGCAACATGAAGCAAAATATTGACAAATATTAAACCACTTACAAAATAACATCTAAATATATGTTGTGGGAGATGGTGGTATCATGGAAACGTCACTTAACTGGTAATCGACAAGACCAGCCTGCAGACTTTGTTTCAAGTCCCACCGCTGCAGTTGGTGGAATTTAAATTCAGTTAATAAATCTGGAATTGAAAGCTAGCCTCAGTTCTCAAAAATCCTTCAGGGAAGGAAATCTGCCATCCTTACTTGGTGTGGCCCACATGTGACTCCAGATCTACCGAAATGTGGTTACTCTGAATGGCCCTCTGAAATGGTGTGGCAAGCCACTTGCTTCAAGGGCAGTTGGGGATGGGCAACAAATGCTGGCCTTGCCTACATTCCATGAAAGAAAGTTTTTAAAACCCTGGCACTGAATGGCTGCAATTTCATAAGGAATTGAAGTCAGAGGGCCCAGGAGAGATGCAAGAGAATGGTTCCCCTTCCAAGGAAAACAAATCCAACTTCACCTAACTGAAGTTCATCATCTCTCGTGAATCTTTTCTGCACATTCTGTAATCCCTCACATTCATCCTGAAGTGAGGTGCTCAGAATTGGACACAATACTGCAGTAGGGACTAAGCCAGTGTTTATTCAGGTTTATTCTAACTTGTTGATTTTCTACTTTATTCCCCATTCCACATGCTTTATTCACTGCTTTTTTAGTCTGCCCTGCCATCTTCAATGATGTATGCACATATAGCCCCAGATTATGCTACTCCTGCACCCTTTTACAATTGTACCCTTTATTTTATTTTGTCTCTCCTCGTTCTCCCTACCAAAAGAAATGACTTCACACCTCTCTGAATTATATTTTACTGGCCACATGTTTACCCATTCCTTCATTCTGTCTATGTCTTCTTGAGGTTTATCATATGCTTCTCACTGTAAACGCAACTTGAAAATTTGGCTTTGTTTTCAAATTTTGCCCTGTACACACAAGTCTATGTCATTAATATATATCAAGAAAACAGTGGTCTTAACACCTACTCTTTGTGATCCCACTCTATATTTTTCTTCAATCTGAAAAAACAACCGTTCACCTTGCGTGTTGTTTCCTGTCACACAGCTAATGCTGCCTCTGCCCCATGGGCTTTAACTTTGCTGACAAGCCTGTTACTTGGCGCTGTATCAAATACCATTTAGCAGTTCATATTCACATCAACCGTGTTACCTTCATCAACATTCTCTGTTGTGAGGAAAATGAGAAAAGTGATGAAATTGTAATAATATTTAAAGACACTGATAACTGATAAGTAGCTCAATAATTAATCAGATTTCAAGACAAAAAGTACAGATAACAAATTAATTTATCAGTAACTGAATTGAGTTATTAATAATATCAGGTAGAGTGCTTGGAATGGAAAAGCGAACAATTCTGCGATGCTTAAAATATGAAATGAAAGCAGTTAAAACTGGAAACACTCCAGCAGGTCTGGAAGAATCTGTGGAGAGAGAAACAGAATTGACGTTTCAGGTCTGTGACCCAGTGAAATGGGGGAGGTGGGAAGAGGAACAGAAGGAAAGGTCAATGAAAGGCTGCAGGCGGTACAGATTAACTGACAAAAGGTTTCATGATGTAAGGTCAAAAGGAGTGGTAATGGCCCCATTAAAAAAACAAAAGACGTGTCTAGATTGGGTGTGAATGGCACGATAACAACAGTCTGAAAACAATGTGGAGAAAATGATAGAAAATGAGAAAGGAAAACAAAGACTTAAAGAAACAAGAAATAAATGGAGGCAGAGATTATGAGAGAAAGTTGTTGAAGTCAATTTGATTCCCGAAGTCTGTAAAGTGTCTCTTTTTGACCTGGGAATGAACTGTTACCTTTCTATATATTCTCAGTTCACAAAGGTCACAAAGCTGTCACATTAACTCTGTTTCTCTCTCCACAGATGAAGGCCTGACCTGCTGAGGAATTCCAGCATTTTCAGATTCATGTCAGGATTGTAAACTGTGAGAATTTTTAAAGATATTGTCCCGAATTAATTTACCTCATCGACAACAAACATCTCGGCATCATGAAACTCCAGTCTCATTGTTGTTTATTCGGGTCTGGGGGATAATGTTCACTGTTTTATATTTGGGTCTGGGGGATAATGTTCACTGTTCTATATTCAGGTCTGGGGATAATGTTCACTGTGTTATATTCGTGTCTCGGGGATAATGTTCACTGTTTTATATTCAGTCTGGGGGATAATGTTCACTGTTTTATATTCGGGCCTGGGGGATAATGTTCACTGTTTTATATTCGGGCCTGGGGGATAATGTTCACTGTTTTATATTCAGGTCTGGGGGATAATGTTCACTGTTTTATATTCGGGTCTGGGAGATAATGTTCACTGTTTTATATTCGGGTCTGGGGGATAATGTTCATTGTTTTATATTTGGGTCTGGGGGATAATGTTCACTGTTTTATATTCGGGTCTGGGGATAATGTTCACTGTTTTATATTCAGATCTGGGATAATGTTCACTGTTTTATATTCGGGTCTGGGGGATAATGTTCACTGTTTTATATTTGGGTCTGGGGGATAATGTTCACTGTTTTATATTCGGGTCTGGGGATAATGTTCACTGTTTTATATTCGGGTCTGGGGATAATGTTCACTGTTTTATATTCGGGTCTGGGGATAATATTCACTGTTTTATATTCGGGTCTGGGATAATGTTCACTGTTTTATATTCGGGTCTGGGGGATAATGTTCACTGTTTTATATTCGGGTCTGGGGGATAATGTTCACTGTTTTATATTAGGGTCTGACGGATAATGTTCACTGTTTTATATTCAGATCTGGGATAACGTTCACTGTTTTATATTCGGGTCTGGGGGATAATGTTCACTGTTTTATATTCGGGTCTGGGGGATAATGTTCACTGTTTTATATTCAGGTCTGGGGATAATGTTCACTGTTTTATATTCGGGTCTGGGGATAATGTTCACTGTTTTATATTCGGGTCTGGGGGATAATGTTCACTGTTTTATATTCAGGTCTGGGGGATAATGTTCACTGTTTTATATTCAGGTCTGGGGATAATGTTCACTGTTTTATATTCGGGTCTGGGGATAATGTTCACTGTTTTATATTCGGGTCTGGGGGATAATGTTCACTGTTTTATATTCAGGTCTGGGGATAATGTTCACTGTTTTATATTAGGGTCTGGTGCGGATTAAAATGAGGAGCCTCTTCAATTGAGGAGAGTAACTGCATTTTTGGTATGACTTTAAACAAAATGAACTATCCAGGTGTGAGGGACAAACATTTTCCGATTTAGAGCAGTCAGTTAAGGCGAGCTTGAATCTAAATCCTTCAATTCTGTAAATTTAAACTAAAACCAGACAAGCAGGAAGCTGCTGATGGTTAAAGGGGCCGGGATGGTGTTGGGGGTCGGTGTCCAGGGGAAGCCTGACACACACACTGCACAGGGTGAGTAGAGGAAAGGGAGGAATTACTTGATTAAACAGGGAGCCAGGGACAATAGCGGAAGGCGGGAATCACTGGGAATGGAGCAGCGGGATAAAGACAGCTCAGAGAATCATTGAATAGTTACAGCACAATGGAGGCCGTTTGGCCCGTCCTGTCTGTGTTGTCCACTGAAGGAACAATTTTCCTAGTGCCACCTCAGTGCTATGGGCCAAGTGCTGGAAAATGGAATTGTAATAGATAGGTGTTGATGGCCGGCACGGACACGATGGGACGAAGGGCCTGTTTCTGTGCTGTACAACTCTGATTCTATGACTTCCCTCCCTTTGCCCCGTAGCCCTGGGATTAAACAAGTCTTAAACAAGACTTGTATGAAACAAGGTGTTTAGGTGATGGGGGAGCAGCAGTAAAGAAAAACAACCTTTTCACACAGTGAATCGGGGGCGGGGTGCAGGATAATGTAACTGTGCAGGTCAGTGAGGATCCCCAAAGCCCATCAGCCATCTGCATGCTGTATATAGAGGGCCCTGGGGGAGGGGAGAATGGAACCATTTGGGACACAGCACAAGGTGGGAGGTCACCCCTCCCCCACTCCCCTGGTTACACAAATGACTCAGCTTGGACTGTCCCATACCTGGGCTGGGCGGTGTTAAGGTGCAGGAAGCTGCAAGCTGTTAGGTTGAGCTGTGAACTGGGTGGAGTTGGGGGATTTGAATGACCGGTCTGGGGCTATATCAGTATGTGTTCATACTGACAACAGGTTGCTCAGATGCTCTCTCTGTTAGACTGGGTTCAGGCAATCACTTAATCTCACTGTGCACCAGCGAATTCACACTGGGGAGAGGCCGTTCACCTGCTCCAAGTGCGGAAGTCGATTCACTAGTTCTTCCATCCTGCTGAAACAGCTGTTTACACTGTGACAAGAGCTTTAAAAACCCACATTCATTGATGGTTCACCAGTGCATTCATTCCGCTTCCACTCCATTCATCTGCTCTCACTGCGGGTATAGGTTCAGGTGATTGTCCATCCTGCTGCAACACCAGTGAGTTCACACTGGGGAGAGGTCATTCACCTGCTCCATATGTGAGGAGGGATTCTCACTGATGGAAGATCTTTTAAATGTGTAGATTGCAGAAAGAGTTATAAAAGTTCTGTGGAGCTGATGTTCCATCAACGTGTTCACACTGACCAGAGCCTGTTTAAGTGCTCTCTCTGTGGGACTGGGTTCAAGTGATCATGTGAACTCAGTGTTCACCAGTGCACTCACACTGGAGAGGAGACCATTCATCTGTTCTGTGTGGGAGAGATTCAATCCGTCATCCCACCTCCATACCCATTAGTTCTGAAGAGGATTCATACTGACTTGAAATGTTAACTCTTTTTCTGTCTCCAAAGATGCTGCCAGACCTGCTGAGCTTTTCCAGCATTTTCTGTTTCTAATTTTAGATTTACTACATGTGCAGTATTTTGCTTTCATCTATACATATCGACTCGTTTACATGGGTCAGAAAGCTTTTCAAAGTTCTGACCATGAGCCGAGATTTAAAAGCAAAATGGGTGCTGAGATACAAACACATTCACGTTGGGGAGAGGCTATTCACCTGCTATGTGTGTGGGAGGAGATTCACTCAGTCATGTCACCTATTGACACCCCAGTGAGTTCACAAGCAGCTGCATGAATTGGATTCTGCTGTTATTGCTGTTGTTAACCACATCCAGGACTGAACCATTCTGACAGTTAGAGTTTGTTTCTGTTGATGTTCATAATCCTTGTAACTGAACTGAAGTTTAATATTCTGGATAAATGTGAAATAAATCAAGTTTATTTTAAACACATTGTGGATTTTTGCCTTTCCCACCTCGGTGTTTAACATCACCTGGCTGGAGCTCAGGAAGGACAATCTGGGTCGTGGATCACACAGCAGGAACAGAACTTCAGCCTGGACACAGTCCCTCAGGGTCACACTGAGAGGGACAAACAGCACTTTGGTCTTTCTCATCTCTCTTCACTGACAGCAAAGCCCCCGTGTGGGTTAATCCTGAGGTGTGTAAGAAATGTGTCCCAGCCGCTCTGTTCCATGGTTCAGAGCTCCTGGACCCAGAAGAAAAGGCTCCTTTACAACTGTGTTTAGAGTCAGGAGGAACAACGGTGTTGTCAAATCAGAGATTGGTGTAAAACTGTGATCTGTTTCTGACTGAAAGGGAAAATCAGGTTTAAATTTCCAGTCTGAAAATGATTGTGCTAATTATTTTATGAAGATTTACTGTGTTTGTGACAGACCAAAATCGATTACTTTAAGGCAGAATTAAGCCCATTTGAAATAAATTTGCAAAATTCTGTATTAAAATAGCAGGTAGATGATTTCAGAGGTACCTGTTAACTGCTGGGAGAATTGTACAACAGATAAAGAAAGACCCGCAGCACATTTCCTGGAGTTCCCTGTTTTATTGATGTGTGTTAGACACCAGGATAACTAAAATTACTCAACCATGAACGTCCATGTGGTTGCGATCCTCAAAGTTATTCTGGAATCACTCCCGCTGTGTAGCTCCAGCACTGACCCTGCTGCAGGTTGGAGGTTTGGGGAGTGGGCCCTCCAGGAGTGGATTGGGAGAAAGCAGTGTTTCAGTATCCTGACTAATATATGGTGAGGAACCAGAGGAATCCTTACTGAGGAACTGTCTGGGGCTTTACCTCTCAGTGTAGGTCTAGGGGTGAATGATTCCCGACTCCCTGAACTGCCGGACACTGAACCCAGTTTGGAACAAGATGAATTCAGTGTCCAGGAGAACTGGGACCAATATCACCCACAAATGAGGGACAGAAAAGCAGCCATTAGAGAAGAGATCTTTGGGAAAGAAAACGGTGAACAATTTTGGGAATAACTGCAAAGCTTTCCCAGCTCCATCAGGAGTGGGAAGATGGTTAAAGGTGGTTTCGAGCCAATGAAAGACAGTTGAGGACAGATTGAATCAAATTGCCAGGCTGTGACAGAGCTGTTAAATGACTGTTTCACATCAGTCTGCGCTCCTGTGGATGATGCTCAGATTCCAGCTGTGGGATGTGCTGTCAACAATAACATCATCAATATTAAAATAGAAAGGGATTGTCACCCTGGAGAAAAAGGGAAATCTCAAACTAGATGGTGCTCCAGATCCAGATGATATCCACCCAAGGGGGTTTAAAGAGATGTGACGGGTGCTCTGTGAACCTCTTGTCCGTATCTTCAACAGCTCAACAGAGTCAGCGATTGTTCCCTGAGATCGGAAAGTAGCTCATGGTGTTCCCACTTTCCAAATCAGGGTAAATCAGAGCCAGGGAATTACAGGCTCATCAGTGTGGCCACGATTACAGGGAAGATGCTTGAAGGTTTCTGATTCTGTTTCTGATCACTGGTGGAGAGAAGGATCCATTAGAGATCCTCAATATGGATTCTGGAAAAGAATGTCACACCTTAGAAACCTGTTTGTGTTTTGTGAAGAGGTTGCTGTGCTGGTGGATGAGGGGAATCAGGTTGACATTGTCTATCTCAGGGTGTAATCCAACACCAGCAGCTTGTATTTACACAGAGGGTTGTGGGGCTGGAAGAGGATACAGAGATACTGAAGATCCGTTTGACATTGTCTGTCTCAGGGGTGTCAAACTCCTTTTCCGTGGTGGCTCTGATCCGATATGCTGGCACTGGGAGAGGACCACATTCAGCAGAAGTTATTAAAATGAAACAAGATACTGATAAACTTTATCAGTATTCACTGACATCTCGATTTTATTTACTGCTCCTGCTGCTCCCGATACCTGGCACCTCTTCACTTGACCCATCACATCAACACTTGGAGCAAATGACTGGGCTGAAGCCTGTCTTGGAAAAAAACATGAGGACCACTTGCCAGCACAGAATCAGAGAAATTTACAGCACAGAGGAGGCCATTCAGCCCATCATGTTTGTACAGGTTGAAAATGAGCTATCCAGTCCAACCCCACTTTCCAGCTCTTGGTCTGTAGTCTTGTAGGTTACAGCACGACTGGTGCATATCCCAGTCCTTTTTAAATGTGAGTATTTCTGCCTCTACCACCCTTTCAGATAGTGAGTTAAAGTTCCCCATCACCCTCTAAGTGAAAACATTACTCAACTCCCCTCTAATCTTCCCACCAATTACTTTAAATCTCAGCCCCCTGGTTACTGACCTCTCTGTTAATGAAATAGGTCCTTCCTATCCAATCTATCTGGGACCCTCATCATTTTATACACATCAATTAAACGTCCCCTCAGCATCCTCTATTCCAAAGAAAACAACACCCACCTCTCCAAATCCTCCTCAGGGTTAAAATCACCAGTCCTGGCATCATCCAGATAAATCTTTTCTGTGCCCTCTCCAGTGTGATCACATCCTTCCTGTGAAGTGCTGAATAGAACTGGACTGTGCTCTAACTAGTGTTTTTCATATTTCTAGAATAACCACGCTCTCACCTTCCATTCACTTCAATGTGAGGGAAACTCAGCTGAAACCTGTTAGCATCTGAAAGATATTTACAAATTTTCGAGGGTTCCTTACAGTTGGGGTCTTCCTCTGTTCTGTCCACTCGAGGTGTTAGATAACAGACTTTCTCCTGTGAACATCGAGCTGGAGTTTTGGGCCATGAGACGTTTCCTTGTTCATCTTGTTGACTCTAAATATTGAATCTTGTGGTTTCAGACACCAGATAATCAAGCTGACAACAGATTGTCTCACACCGACTTTATTAACAGCACTGCAATCATACAGATATCCAGAATAGGGATAATCACAGAATCTTTACAGTGCTGGAGGCCATTCGGCCCTTCGAGTCTCCACTGGCTCTTTGCAAGAGCATTCCACCTAGTCCCACTCCCCTGCCTTATCCCGTAACTTTGCTCATTCTCTCTTTTCAGGTAGCATTCCAGCTCCCTTCTGAATCCCTCAATCGAACCTGCCTCTACTGCCCTTTCAGGAAGTTCGTACCAGACTCCAACTACCCTGTGGGTGAAAAACTGTTCCCTCGCATCACATTTAGGGAGGGAATTTAAAAGCTTCACATCAAGGCACAGCCACCAATGATGGAATAATTATAATACTTGGTATTCAAGAGGGCAGAATGAGGAGCGTAGAGGGACATGTGACTGGAGATTACAGAGATAGGGAGTGACGAGGCCACGGAGGGATTTGAAAACGAGGATACAAATTTTAAAATTGAGACATTCCTTGACCAGGAGCCAATGTCGGTCAACGAGCACAGGGGTGATGAGTGAATGGAACTTGGTGTGAGAAAACTCATGGACGGCAGAGCTTTGGATGATCTCACGTTTCCACATGGGGGTGGGGTGAATGTGAGGGGCCAGCCAGGATGCATTGGAATCATCAAGTCTAAAGGTAACACGGACATGAATGAGGGTTTGAGCAGCAGATAGCCAGAGAGTGGTGAATCTATGGAATTCATTGCCACAGAAGGCTGTGGAGGCCAGGTCATTGATTGTATTTAAGACCGAGATAGATAGTTTCTTGATTGGTAAGAGGATCAAAGGTTACGGGGAGAAGGCAGGAGAATGGGATTGAGAAACTTATCAGCCATAATTGAATGGCGGAGCAGACTCGATGGGCCGAATGGCCTAATTTCTGCTCCTATGTCTTATGAGCTGGGGTGGGGTGGATACAGGCAACATTATGGAGATTGAAATATCTAGTATTAGTGATAGTATGGATATGTGGTCAGAAACTCATCTTGGAGTCAAATATGAGACTAAGATTGTGAACAGTGTGGTTCAGTCTCGGACAGTTCCCAGGGAGAGGGATGGACTCGGTAGTTAGGGAATGGGATTTATAGTGGTGACCGAAGATAATGACTTTGGTTTTCCCAATTTTTAATTGGACGAAATTTCTGCACATCCAACACTGGATGTGGGATAAGCAGTTTGATAATTTAGTAACAGTGGAGGAATGGAGAGGGATGGTGGTGAGGTAGAGCTGGGTGTTGTCAGTGTACATGTGAAAACTAACATGGTGCTTTTGGATGATGTCACCTCTTGGCAGCATGTAGATGAGAAATAGGAGGGGCCAAGGATAGATCCTTGGGGGACACCAAGTACAAGGGCTTTGGAGAGGAAAGGGAGGTTGGAGATGGGGCGGTAGTTTACAATGACGATTGTGGAAAAAGTTTTTTTTCAGGATGGGTGATGATGGTGGATTTAAAGGTGAGGGGAACAGTACCAGGAGAGAGACAGAAACATTAGCTGATATTGTTGAGATGGAGAAGTTGGGTGGTCAACAGTTTAGTGTGAATAGGGTTAAGGCAACAGAGGTGGGTCTCATGGACAAGATAAGCACTGAGACAGCATGAGGGGAGATGGGAAAGAAACCGGGGAAAGATGTGGATTCTGGGCTCGGACAAGGGGGAGTTTTAGAGATAGTTTGTCCCGGTGGACTACTGGAAGGGAGACAAGCAGCAGAGGGATCTGATCGGATTGTCTCAATCTTAGTCACCAAGAAGCTCCATAAGCTCCTCACACTTGTTGTTGGAGGTGAGGGTGGAGGAGACAGGGGAGAGGGAGAGGCCCTTGAAAAGGAACTAACTTGTGTTAGAGACATTAACAAGATTCACCAGACAGTGCGTTTTACACAAAGCTGATTTATTTGACTTTTATCCAGAATATTAACACCTATAACTGGGCTGGAATTTACGAACATCAGCAGAAATACTCCCCAATGAAAATCGTTCAGTCCCGGGTGGAATTAACTGGAAAATCTCATCATTGTATTTACTTGTGATCTTAAAAAGACTCAATATTGTGTGTGTAATACAAAGCCGATTTATTTGACTTTTGTCCAGAACATTAATGCCTATAACGTGACGTTAATGCCTATAACTTAACATCAGAGAAACAGACCTAATGAACATTGTTCACACCTGAATGTAATTAAAAGTAAAATCCAATCACTGTGTTTATGTGTGAACTCGCTGGTGTATCAGTAGGTTGGATGACTGAGTGAATCCCTTCCCACACTGGGAGCGGGTGAACGGCCTCTCCCCAGTGTGAACTCGCTGGTGTCTCAGCAGGTTAGATGACTGAGTGAATCTCTTCCCACACTGGGAGCGGGTGAACGGCCTCTCCTCAGTGTGAACTCGCTGGTGTGCAGTGAGGTGAGATGCTCGTCTGAACCCAGTCCCACAGTGAGAGCACCTGAACGGTCTCTCGTCAGTGTGAACACGTTGATGATGCATCAGTTCCCTGGAACTTTTGTAACACTTGCTGCAGTCTGGGCATGTAAAGGGTCTCTCTCCAGTGTGAACTCGCTGGTGTCTCAGCAGGTTAGATGAGTGAGTGAATCCCTTCCCACACTGGGAGCAGGTGAAAGGTCTCTCCCCAGTGTGAACTCGCTGGTGTGTCAGCAGGTGCGATAACTGAGTGAATCCCTTCCCACAGTGAGAGCAGGTGAACGGTCTCTCTCCAGTGTGAACTCGCAGGTGCCCTGTGAGTTGAGATGCTCGCCTGAAGCCAGTCCCACAGTGAGAGCACCTGAACGGTCTCTCGTTAGTGTGAACACGTTGATGGGACATCAGGTCCTGGGTACTTTTAAAGCTCTTCTCACAGTCTGGGCATTTAAAAGGTCTTTTGTCGGTGTGAACTCGCTGGTG